>JAPDNY010000011.1:96351886-96951886 GCA_029375565.1 Gekko gecko
TGGGTAGTGAAGGGCAGGGTATAAATCCAATCTCTTCTTCTTCTTCTCCTTCTCCTCCTCCTCCTTCTTCTCCTTCTGCTCTGAGACTCCTTTGGGTAGTGAAGAGCGGGGTATAAATCCAATCTCTTCTTCTTCTTCTCCTTCTCCTCCTCCTCCTCCTCCTTCTTCTTCTGCTCTGAGACTCCTTTGGGTAGTGAAGGGCGGGGTATAAATCCAATCTTTTCTTCTTGTTGTTGTTCATCTTCTTCTTCTGCTCTGAGACTCCTTTGGGTAGTGAAGCGCAGAGTATAAATCCAATCTCGTCTCCTTCTCCTTCTCCTTCTGCTCTGAGACTCCTTTGGGTAGTGAAGGGCAGGGTATAAATCCAATCTCTTCTTCTTCTTCTCCTTCTCCTCCTCCTCCTTCTTCTCCTTCTGCTCTGAGACTCCTTTGGGTAGTGAAGGGCAGGGTATAAATCCAATCTCTTCTTCTTCTTCTCCTTCTCCTCCTCCTCCTTCTTCTCCTTCTGCTCTGAGACTCCTTTGGGTAGTGAAGGGCAGGGTATAAATCCAATCTCGTCTTCTCCTTCTCCTTCCTCCTCCTTCTTCTCCTTCTGCTCTGAGACTCCTTTGGGTAGTGAAGGGCAGGGTATAAATCCAATCTCGTCTCCTTCTCCTTCTCCTTCTCCTTCTTTGAGACTCCTTTGGGCAGTGAAGGGTGGGGCATAAATCCAATCTCGTCTTCTTCTCATGGTTGTTGTGAGGATCAAATGAAGGAGGAGGGGAAATGTGGACAAGAGCCAGGGTCCCGGAGCACCGTAAAGACTCACAAAATCGGTGGCAGGGGATGAGCTTTTGTGAGTCGCTTGCTTCTTCGTGTACCTGTGACCATTTAACTATGCAGCCCACCAGGTATTGGAAGATGTGAGCAGACGCGAAAACTCCTCCCCTGCCACCGATTTCGTTAGTCTTGAAGGTGGCCCTGGACTCTTGCTCTTCTTCTACTACTACAGACTAACATGGCTGCCCATCTTGAGGAGAGATGTGTATGTCACCATGAGCCCTTTGGAGGAAGGGTGGGATAAAAATTAACTCAGCAATTAAAAACAGAAATACTATTAGATACATATTCGTTTTTTAAAAAAATATTTCTGTGCCCCCTTTTCTACCCAAATAGTTAGGAGTGGTTAGGAGTGCAGATTCTAATCTGGGAGAAGCGGGTTTGATTCCCCGCGCCTCCACATGCAGCGGCTGGTGTGACCTTGGGTCAGTCACAAGTTCTCTCGGAGCTGTTCTCTCGAGGGCAGTTCTCAGGAGAGCTCTCTCAGCCCCGCCTACCTCACAGGGTGTCTGAGACTCCTTCGGGTAGTGAGGGGCGGGGTATAAATCCAATCTCTCCTCCTCTTCTTTTTCTACTTAATTACTGGAGATGTTTTGAAAAATATCTTAAAAAAACATTTTCAGAAGGAAATCTTGTAGGGCTGGCCCTTTAACAAAGGGGGCAGCGCCCCCAATAGCTCCATTGTAGCTACAGGCTAGTGCAGATCACCTCCTTCAGGAGTCTATAAAATCTAAGTGGTTTGACCAGGCTGATTTCTCCTTTCCTCTCTCTCTCTCCCCCCCAACTTAACTAGCTCTCAATTCCTACCAGACTCCACCCTCCTCTTCACGCCAGTTTCAGATGAGACTTTCTGGAAGGGTGGTTAATTTCCAGGGTCGTAGGTTTCTGCTCCTTTGGGGAGTCCCCTGAGTGTGCCAAAATCCCCTCTGCAGTATCTGGGCTAGTTTGGGGCTTTTTCTGCACAGGGGCACACCCACTCTGTGGCATTTGCAGCTCGAAAACACCATTCCACCGTGTACAATAGCCATTCTGGTGTCTGACTCGGCCTCAAAACAATGTCAAAAGCTCGGGTCCATCTAGCGCAAAAGGAGAGCGATTCGATTCGGCAGAACCAGCACCAAGTTCTGAGCGAATTGCGGATGCACCCCCTTAGCTCTCCCCCTGCCGCCTTCCCTCCGTATTTAAAATATCGTCCCACTCCCAGCAACTGCCAGGGCTTTAGGCTCTGCAGGCTGAATGCTTCGCCCACAGCTATCCTGAGGGGGAGGTTTGGAAGCCACCCGTTCCCTCATCGCCTCTGTCCTTGTGCCTCCGGCATGATCGAAACCCATCTATCATGTTTTGTTATCCTGCGATCAATGGTCCGCATTACAAGAACGTTGGATCTTGCCCATTTTGAGCAAATATAATCTGGCCAACTGAGCCCCAGGCAGTTGCTTTTCTGTCGGCTGACGAGAACATAAGGCCATCCGGTTCAGCCTCCTGTCTCACACAGTGGCCAACCAGTTCCTCTGGAAGACCAACAACAGGGCACAGAGGCCGAGGCCTTCTCCCAATAAGAACATCAGGAGAGCCCTGCTGGAACAGACCAATGAAGGTCCATCTAGTCCAGCATCCTGTCTCTCATTGTGGCCAACCAGTTCCTCTGGAGGGCGAACAACAGGGCACAGAGGCCGAGGCCATCCCCTGATAAGAACACCAGACGAGCCCTGCTGTATCAGACCAGTGGTCCATCCAGTCCAGCATCCTGTCTCACACAGAGGCCAACCAGTTCCTCTGGAGGTCCAACAACAAGACACGGAGGCCATGGCCTTCCCCTGATGTTGCCTCCTGGCTCAGGGATTCAGAGGCTGAGTGCCTCTGAATATACACAAGGTTCTCAACCTCCAGGTGGGGCCTGGAGATCTCATGGAATTTCAGCTGATCTCCAGACTACAGAGATCAGTTCACCTGAAGAACATACCTGGTTTGGGAGGTGGATGCCATGGCATTAGCCCCTCTCAAAGTCCCTCCCCTCTCCAACCCCCGACCTTCTCCAGCTCCATCCCCCCAAATCTCCAGGGATTTCCCAACCTGGAGGTGGCAATTCTCACTCTACTGGATGGGGTGATTTAGAGAAGGAGAGATGGGGGGGGAGAAAGCCATTCCCCCCTCCCCCATCGTATCAATGCCTCTCTCTGCAGATTTGCTTGGGCCTAGCCATTGTACGAGGGGTGACATGATCAAGGTTTACAAGATTATGCATGGGATAGAGCAGGTAGAGAAAGAGGTCCTTTTCTCCTTTTCTCACCATACAAGAGCTCGTGGGCACTCAATGAAATTGCTGAGAAAGGATAAAAGAGCGATGAACACATGGAATTCACTGCCACAGGAGGTGGTGGCAGCTACAGGCATGGACGGCTTCAAGAGGGAATTGGATAAACATACGGAGCAGATGTCCAACAGTGGCTATTAGCCACAAGTTATAGATAGAAACTCTCAGTCTGGGGCAAGTGATGCTCTCTATTCTTGGTGCTTGGGGGAGAGGGCAACAGTGGGAGGGCTTCTAGTCTCCTGGCCCCACTGCTGGACCTCCTGATGGCACCTGGTATTTTTGGCCACTGTGTGACCCAGAGTGTTGGACTAGATGGGCCACTGGCCTGATCCAACATTGGCTTCTCTTGTGTTCTTACGTACTTCTGCCCTTCCCAGTTTCCCACGTCCAGCAAGCTCGCTGCCGTCACACATGGTGGGCAAACTGACAAGACCACCTGGATCTGAAGGGGCCGCCCCACCCCAGCTTCCTCCTCCAGCCCGTGTGCTCCATGTTATGTAAACAAGAAACACGAGAAAAATGTAATAAACTCTGGGACGAGCCGCCTCTCTCCAGCGATGGCAGGTTGCCCGGCTAATCTGGTGCGCCGGCGAGGAAAAGGAGCTGAACCTCTGACTCGCCCTGCAGCGGAAGCCAAGATCCAGGGAGTCTCCACGGGTCCAGACACGTAGGAGCGGGAGGCAAGGATTCCAGCAGCAGGAGGAGGGGTGGGAAGAGATGTCGGTGGTGCTGATAACCACCTGGGCTTCCTGAAGGCTCCGTTGATGTCGGGCTCTGATTCGGGGGTGGAGGGGGGAGAAGGAAGATGCCCGTCTCCACAAGCGCAGGCTCTTCTGTGACTAATGCCCGTTTTAAAAGCCAAGGAGTAGCAGTGAGATTCTCTGGTTTGTCCTAAAGAGCCCGAGCCTGCTTTGGCGGGGAGAGCGGGGTATAAATTAAACAAACAAACAAACAGAAGACAGCACTGTCTTAGCAAAGTTGGCTTCCTCAGTCCTTGTTTGCTGAGATAACGTAATTGAGGCCCCGGTCCTACGGGCCAGAAAACGCGGGGGAGAGGCGTGGCAGTTCCGCCCCGGAGCTAAATAAGGCGTGGTAGCCCGATCACACAGGCCACCGGGTTGCCACGCTCCAGCTCTGCGCCCCAATCACACCGCGCTGCTGCAGCGCAGCAAAAAAGCAGCGAAGTGCGCATGCGCCATTGGGGGGGCAGGCCGCTGTCGGTGTCTTGTGTGTGCGCATGCACTGTTCAGCATTGGTGCGCATCCCATGGACACTTACAACATCCGGAAACCCTGGGGACATGGGCGGGCGTCGGAAGCCGCGGGATACTCGCGCTCCTGCGATCAGACGCCAGCCTTTGCCCCAGGGTTTCTGGAAACTAGTACTTCGGACCTACTCGTTTTTTACTCCGCGTTTTCCACGGGAAGCCGCGGGTTGGCCACGGGAGCACTACGCCTCCCAGATGTGCTCGTATGATCGCGCACGGAAAGTCCGCAGGGCTCCCGTGCCTTCAGCGGGGCAAATGCTCAGTGTGAACGGGGCCTGAGATTGTTTGGTTTGTCCTTGAGACAGACCCGTCTTAGCAAAGCCAGCTTCCAAAGCCCTTTTTTGCTGAGATGGGAGGGAAGAGAGCATGGCATCTGAGATATATAAAAGCCCTAACGTATTGGCACTTTCCAGCCCTCCCGTTGGCTGTGCTGTGTGCGCCGTTAGCCATTGGCCATTGGCCCGTTGGCATGCCATTGGCTGGGTGCTGGGTCCACTCCTCTCTCCCACCTACTGCCTGTTTGGCCACTCTTCCCTGTCAGAATAAACTGCCAAAACGGCTGTCTCCCCTGACGAAGAGACTTCTCCTGCTTGGCTCCTCTGCAGCTGGCTGGCTACTGTGGTGAGCCACTGGCCATCAAACCATTCTGTCCCCTCCTGCTGTGGGGCTAACTTTCCCCTCAGTGGCTGTTGCTAGGCAACCAAGCTTGATTCTTTCAGTAAAAAAGGCAAAGGCAGGAGGCCCTTTCTAGGTCTATTTTGGCCTTTGTGGGGAACTCATTGGGGCCAGTTCTGACTAGGGTTGCCAGCTCTCTCAGAATTAAAACTGCTCTCCAGATGACAGAGATCGGTTCCCCTGGAGAAAATGGCTGCTTTGCAGGGTGGACTCTGTGTCATTATATCCTGCTGAGGTCGCATCCCACCTGCTTGGGTCTCCACTGTGGAGAAAGACTGTACTTTTCCTAGAAAGAGGCTGAGGGGGTGGGAATGGAAAACTGAAGTCAGAAGGGCAGATAAACATAGGTTGATGGTTGGCTGGGAAGGAGAGAGGGTTGCTAACTCCAGGCTGGAAAATTCCTGGAGATTTGAGGGGTGGAGCCTGGAGAGGGTGGAGTTTGAGAAGGGGTGGGACATCAGACAGACTCCATAGACTCCACCCTCCAAACCAGCCATTTCCTCCTGGGGAACCATTTTTGCCAATCTCCAGGTGAGGGCTGGAGATCACTCAGAATTACAACTGCTCTCCAGATGGCAGAGATGAGTTCTCCTGAAGATATCTGCAAAAGTGTGCATGAGCATGAAAGCTTATACTCAGAATTAAATGTTGTTGGTCTTAAAGGTGCCGCTGGACTCAAACACCGTTCCAACATTTCTATGTCAATGTCGGTGCTCTCCACATATCTGACGTACTCTTTTCCTTGTTCATGGGCAATGCAAACTAGACGTCTGCACGGTACATACCAGCTGCAGAATTAATCTGCTCTTGGATTTATGAGCCTGCTGACTTTTTGTAATGATTAAAATAATTTTTATCCCGCTTTGCCAAGTACCAGCTTGCTCGAATCAACGGGAAAACTAAAACAACCACAAACTATCAAACGAGTCAGCAGCAGATAAATCCTAACCAGCGTCACCTACGGGAACTAAAGCGCAAGCAGCCGAATTGAACGACTGAAGGAACAGAAAGGAGACAGGGTGGAACACAAATGCTAGTGGGGTATAGTGGTTAGATCTGTGAGAGACCTGGGTTCAAATCTCCCCTCTGCCCTGGAAGCTCTCTGGTTGACCTTAGGACTCTCACTCACTCACCCTAACCTCCCTCCTCTCCCCCTCCCCCTGCTTCACCCCCTCAGTCTCCAGAAATTTTCCAGCCGGGAACCCTAACCTTGGGAAGTGCGATCTTCAGTACACGCCTCTCCACCCATCCTGGAGACATCTCCAGGGAAAACGTAATACGTTGTTAGGCCCTTAGGGAGGTGTAACTCTGCTTAATCTTTCACTGCCAACAAGCGAAGAAGGGAATCGTTCTGTGAAGGGAGCGATGTTATGCAACACCAGGCCCGCAGTGCCAAGGAGAGCTGCTGGGAATTCTATGCCCACAATGGCTGGGGCGGAAGCCAAACACAAAGGAAGTCTGGCAGCGCCGGGGACTGAACGGCCTTGAATCCACTTCCTTTAGGCCGGCAGTTCCCAACCTCTTTGGCAAGTCCAAATTACTGGGTCTGGCGACCCATCTGACAAGTGCGGCCCAAGGTTTTTTTGGAGCCCTTCACAAACTTAGATCTTGGCACCCATTTCGGCATTCCACATGTCACTTCGAGGAGGGCAGGGAGCTGTTCCCGTCGGCAGCAGAGGAGAGGACTCGCGAGAATGGGTTTAAATGAAGGGCGGGAAGGTACCGGCTGGCTATTAGGAGAAACTTTTTGACAGTCATGTCAATTTCACACCATGTGCTGCGCGGCCGCATTTTGCCCAGCGGCTTCGCCCTGTTTTTTGAGGATTGAGTAGAGGCAGAGGAAATCGGAGGAAACTGCGGGGCAAAATGGCCGCTGCGCAGCACATGGTGTGAAATTGACAGGTACGATCCGGGCAAAGGGAAGAGCGAGCCCGGAGCGGCAGCTTGTGGGAAATCAGACTCAGAGTTGTGCAGCGGTGGGATCGGCTGCCCCGGGAGGGGGGTGAGCTCCCCCTCCCTGGCAGTCTTGAAGTAGTGGCTGGACAAACCTTTGCCAGGGATGTTCTAGGCTGATCCTGCATTGAGCAGGGAGTTGGACTAGATGGCCTGTACGGCCCCTTTCGACTCTGGGATTCTGGGATTCTGGGATTCTGGGATTCGCTACAGTGGCCAAACAGATGGTTTTGAGAAACCAACAAGACATTGCAAGGGCACAGCTGCCCCCACTGTGAACCCCTGAGCCAGTGGCATTTCAACATACGCAGCCTTTGCACATGGAGGTAACATTCCAGCCTTTGGACACCCTCTCTGTCCCCATGACTCCATCAGGGAGGAGGAGGAGGAGGGCGGGGAGGAGAAGAAGAAGAAGAAGAAGAAGAAGAAGAAGAAGAAGAAGAAGAAGAAGAAGAAGAAGAAGAAGAAGAAGAAGAAGAAGAGAGAAGAAGAAATTGGATTTATACCCTGCCCTTCACTACCCAAGGGAGTCTCAGAGTGACTTACAATCTCCTTTCCCTTCCCCTCCCCACAACAGACACCCTGTGACTTGAGGTAGGCGGGGCTGAGAGAGCTCTTTTCAAGAACTGCCCTTGAGAGAACAGCTCTGAGAGAACTCGTGACTGACCCAAGGTCACACCAGCAGCTGCATGTGGAGGAGTGGGGAATCAAACCCGGTTCTCCCAGATTAGAGTCCTAACCACGACACCAAACTGGCTCTCTGATCAACATGTATATGCACTGAAGAAGAAAAATACAAGCGATCGTATGACATGGAACAAAGTTTGAGTCCGCAGTGGCACCTTTAAGACCCACAACAGTTTTATTCAAGGTATACGCTTTCGCGTGCAGGCACATTTTCACTTCCGAGAGTCCATTCCTGGTTTCCAAACTACAAAAGAGCGGCGGAAAGGGCAGGACTGGCCATTAGGGAGTGCTGGCCTGCGACCCACTTCCAGAGGCTTTGCGACCCATTTTGGGAGGCCCAACCCAGAGGCTGGGAAAAACCACTTTAGGTAATGGATCCCAGCCTCCAACAGCTCTTGAGATTAGCAGAGTTCATTGGATCCCTGCAAAGACCTTTCCCCCGGGGTCTTCTGGAAGTAGGCTTCCCAAATACTTACTGCCTGCTAGCAGGGGATGGATATGTCCCGGCAGGACCATCCCCGGCAGAAGGAAAGATGCGCCGCATGATGCTGTCGCCAGGAAGTGACGCTAGGCGATGCTCTGGCAATGCGGCTGGAAAATCTATGGTACCGTTGAGTTTTCAGCCCCATTGCCAAAGTGTCGCCTGGCGTCACTTCCTGGCGACGGCACGGTGCGTTACAGGGAGGAATGGTCCGGCCGGGGAGCATGTTTCCCCCGCAAGCATGCGGTAAGTACTTGGGAACCCTATCTGGAAGGGTTCTTTTCAGACTGAACAGCCAATCTCTTTTTCCTATAGGTCCTGAAGGTGGGATGTAGTGCACTCCAGTGGAAAAGAGAAAAAGAAAGAATTCCAGAACAAGGCAATCCAGAAACGCCTCATTCAGGACACAGAAAATTCAGGTCAGAGAAAAGAAAACACGGCTTCACAGATGACATAATTAGCTCATGGAATGAGTCGCTATGAGGTGTGGTGGTGGCCACCAGGTTAGATGGCTTTAAGCGCAGATTTAGGTACATCGAGGGAGGTCTGTGGCTCCTAGCCACAGTGGAACCTCCATGTTCAGGAGCAGTCAACATCTGAATACCAGATCCTGGGCAACATAACAGGGAACGGCTGTGGTCTCCTTTAGCTCCTGCCTGTGCGCTTCCCACTCCTGTGGCATCTGCAGTATCCGTAGGCATTGCCCACACACGTTCAAGCACAACTTCATGACCACAAAGGCTAGAACCTTGTGTTGTTGCTGTTGTTTTTAAAGATGAGATTCTCTGGAGGTTCTGTTCTGCAGCTGGCGCCACATTCTGTGACAGAATTGCAGCTGGCGGCCCAGACCCGCCCCAAGGGCCCAGATGCTGGTTCCGAGACCGTCAGACCCCCAGCGCTTCCGGCTCAACAACTTTTCCAAGCGGACGATGCCCGGGTGATTTTTCGGGGCAAGTCGGGCTGCGGTCACACATGCAAAAGGATCCACTTGTAATCCACTTTCAGTGCACTTTCCAACTGGATTTGACCAGAGTGGGAAGCGGCAAGATCCAGTTGGAAAAGTGTGCTGAAAGTGGATTGAAAGTGGATTATTTCGTGTGTGTGAGACCTTTTCTGCACTGGCTTTTTGCTCTGCGCTTTGAGGATTTGCGTTCCACATCACTCTAACATAAGAGCATAAGAACATAAGAGAAGCCAATGCTGGATCAGGCCAATTGGCCCATCTAGTCCAACACTCTGCCACACAGCGGCCAAAATATACCAGGTGCCATCAGGAGGTCCAGCAGTGGGGCCAGGACACCAGAAGCCCTCCCACTGTTGACCCCCCCAAGGACCAAGAATACAGAGCATCCCTTGCCCCAGACAGAGAGTTCCTATCTATACCTTGTGGCTAATAGCCACTGATGGACTTCTGCTCCATGTGTTTATCTAATTCCCTCTTGAAACTGTCCATGCTTGTAGCTGCCACCACCTCCTGTGGCAGTGAATTCCATATGTTAATCACTCTTTGGGTGAAGAAGTATTTCCTTTTATCTGTTCTAACCCGACTGCTCAGCAATTTCACTGAGTGCCCACGAGTTCTTGTATTGTGAGAAAGGGAGAAAAGTACTTCTTTCTCAACCTGCTCAATCCCATTCATAATCTTATAAACCTCGATCATGTCACCCCTCAGCCGTCGTTTCTCCAAGCTAAAGAGCCCCAAGCATTTTAACCTTTCTTCACAGGGAAAGTTCTCCAACCCTTTTATCATTCTAGCTGCCCTCTTCTGCACTTTTCCCAAAGCTATAATATCCTTTTTGAGATGTGGCGACCAGAACTGTACACAGTATTCGAAGTACTCTGCCTTCGCTCCACAATTGCCCTGCATTTGAATTTTTACCCTATATGTGTTTTTCATGATCCCGTCACCAAGCCGGTTCCATTACACAAATGCGATGCATTTCCTTTTGTGATGGATATTTTTGTGGTATCCACCGGTTTCAGCACGCTCGTGTAGAATCCTCGCGAATCCGCAGCCTTGGTGCGTCTAACCAGCCACTTGCACCAAGTTTTGCTTTTTTGCCGCTTTTCCTCCGGGCCCGGGTCTGAGCCAGTGCTAGGGAATGGTGACCTTAAAACAGATGGATGGGGACTCCGATTCTTTCCTGCACACACGCCCAATCTTGTAGTTCGTACAGCTTTCTCCCTGGCAGCTCTTCTCCCTCTGGAAAGGTTGAGAGCATTGCGAAAGGAAGAAAAGAGAACAGGGAAGTGGGAAGGTCGGTTTTGATAAGAAGAAACGTGTACATAGGAAGGCTAAGGTTATGCGTAGACTGTGCCAGGTGAGCAGTCTTGACCCAGTTGCGCCCCAACGGGTCTGGAGAAGGCTCAGGGCCAGCGTTCCCTCTAAGATGAGTTAGTGTGAGCCAGCTCACAGTTTTTTTAGCCTCTGGCTCAAACATTTTTGTCTTCGCTCGGGAAGGAGGGCTCCAGAGCAAACTGGTTTATGCAGCAGCCAAATTGCTCACTCACAACTTTAATGCCAGTAGCTCACAAAGTAGAAGTTTTGCTCACAAGATTCCACAGCTTAGAGGGAGCATTGCTCAGGGCTCTCCTGGAGGTCTACCAAAGGTTCTGGAGTCTCCCCTCCTTTGAGGGGCAGGAACAACGTTCCCTCTAAACGGAGTTAGTGTGAGCCCGCTCGCAATTTTTTTGGCCTCCAGCTCACAGATCTTGGCCTTCGCTCAGGAAGGAGGGGTTCCAGAGCAAGACTGATTTCTGCAGCAGCCAAATGGCTCGCTCACAACTTGAATGCCGGCGGCTCACAAAGCAGGACTTTGGCTCACAAGGCTCCACAGCTTAGAGGGAGCATTGGGCGGGAAGCAATTTCTCTCCAGGCCAGTTTGGCCAGGGATCCTGGAGAGTTTTGGCCAAATTCTGGGCATGGCGCCGAGGTCACTGCGGGTGTGTGTGGGAGGAGGTATTTGTGCATTTCCTGCATTGTGCCAGGGGGTTGGACTAGATGACCCTGGAGGTCCCTTTCGACTCTTATGATGATGAAGAAGAAGAGATTGGATTTATACCCCGCCCTTCGGTACCCAAAGGAGTCCCAGAGCAGCTTACAAACTCCATTCCTTTCCCTTCCCCTCCCCACAACAGACACCCTGGGAGGTAGGTGGGGCTGAGAGAGCTCTCTCGAGGATTGCCCTTGAGAGAACAGCTCTGAGAGAACTTGTGACTGACCCAAGGTCACACCAGCAGCTGCGTGTGGCAGAGTGGGGAAATCAAACCCAGTTCTCCCAGATAAGAGTCTGCGCTCCTAACCACTACACCAAACTGGCTCACGGTTCTACGATTTCTCCCTGCAAAACCAGCAGGGGTGGTGGTAGGCCGAGACCCGTGCCTGGTATGGTTGCAGAGTTGCCAGCTCTGCGTTGAGGAATCCCTGGAGATTTGGGGGTGGAGCCTGGGGAGGGCGGGGTTTCGGGAGGGGAGGGACCTCAGTCGGGTAGAATGCCGTAGGCTCCGCCTTCCAAAGCAGCTGCGGAACTCTAATCTGGAGATCGACCGGAGGCTGGCCGCCCGGCTTAAACTGTTAACTTTGGCCAGTTAAATCAGGATCTGAAATCAGGTAAAAGGCATCTGTTTGGCACATCGGGCCATTCAGCCTCGTAACTATTTATACCTCTGAAATGTGTTTAGTGATTCACGGACAGGAAGGCTGCTATATATATCTCTCTCTCCGTCTATCTGTACATAAAAAGCTTATTATACACGTATGATCCCCTTTGTGAGCTGCCAGAGAGAGGCAGGCAACGTGTTTAAGAATAAGAGACGGAGTGCTGTGTTAACTCAGGGCAGCCCCGTTGCCAGACTCCAGGTGGGAACTGGAGATCTCCCCAGAATTACAACCCATCTGCAGGCTACAGGGACCAATGCCCCTGTAGAAAAACGGCTGCATTGGCGGGTGGATTACATGGCATTTGTGCTTCCCGGAGGCCCCTCCCCTCCTCAAACCTGCCCTTCTGAGGGTCCACCCCCAAATATTCCAACCAGTTTTTGGTGTAGTGGTGAAGAGTGGCAGACTCTAAGCTGGAGAATCGGGTTTGATTCCCCGCTTCTCCACATGCAACTGGCTGGGTGACCTTGGGTCAGTCACAAGTTCTCTCGGAGCTGTTCCCTCAAGAGCAGTTCTCTCAGAGCTCTCACAGCCCCACCTGCCTCACAGGGTGTCTGCTGTGGGGAGGGGAAGGGAAGGAGATTGTAAGCTGCTCTGAGACTCTGAGTGACGGGTGGGGTATAAATCCAATCTCCTCCAGTTTGGTGTAGTGAAAGCCAGTCTGGTGTAGTGGTTAAGTGCACGGACTCTTATCTGGGAGAACCGAATTTGATTCCCCACTCCTCCACTTGCACCTGCTGATGTGACCTTGGGTCAGTCACAAGCTCTGGCACAGCTGTTCTCTCAAGGACAGTTTCTGTCAGAAGTTCTCTCAGCCCCACCTACCTCACAGGGTGTCTGTTGTGGGGAGGGGAAGGGAAAGGAGTTTGTAAGCCGCTCTGAGACTCCTTTGGGGAGTGAAGGGCGGGGTATAAATCCAATCTCTTCCTCTTCTTCTACCTCACAGGGTGTCTGCTGTGGGGAGGGGAAGGGAAAGGAGTTTGTAAGCCGCTCTGAGACGCCTTTGGGCAGTGAAGGGCAGGGTATAAATCCAATCTCTTCTTCTTCTTCTTCTCCTCCTCCTCCTCCTCCTTCCAAGGAGTTGGCGACTCTATCTGGAAGTACCATGTCAATACCAAATATAATAAGAGGTATCATTCGCTTCCTGTGTTGCTCAGCCAGGAAACCAGTCCCAAAGGAGTCCCAGAGCGGCTTACAATCTCCTTTCTCTTCCCCTCCCCACAACAGACGCCCTGTGAGGTGGGTGGGGCTGAGAGAGCTCTTTCGAGGACTGCTCTTGAGAGAACAGCTCCGAGACAACTCGTGGCAGACCCAAAGTCTCACCAGCCGCTGCATGTGGAGGAGTGGGGAATCAAACCCGGTCCTCCCAGATGAGAGTCCGCGCTCTTAACCAGTGCGCCAGACTGGCTCTGAGCTCTTGAAGCATACCTGGACGGACTCTGGGCCCTTCCTGGTCTCGCTGGGATACCGGTTGCTGGCTCTGCCCGGCTAGGATAGCAGCGATCCAGTTAAAGCCAGGGGAAAAAACACACCGGAATACTTCTGCCGCACTTAGGTTCCATTGCACCGCCGCCTGCACCTGCTTCCCGAGACTAGCTTATACCTGCACGGGAGATATTTCTGCATTTGCATTGGGAGCCGCTTGGCAGGTTTCTTCCCGGGCAAGGCGAGGTGGAACTGGGACTGGACTCATACCTGATGACTGACCGGTATGCAAAGAGCCGGCGACTGCCTGAGTCAACCTTCCTTCAGGACTCAAACCCCTTGGCGTGACGCTAGGGAACTGCGTTCCGGTTCCCAGAGCCTGGGCAGAAGGAATTTGGGAACCGGTTTGCCGTTCGCCTCGAAAAACACGCGTGAGATGCAATTAAGAGCTGAGCTACGCAAGCGACCTGTGCAGAGTGATACAGGCGTGGGTGGCTGGGAGACCGAGGACAATCCCAGAGGAGGCCTTGGAACCTGGGAGGAAAAGCCTGAAGGGGGGTTGGATTTTTGTTTGTTTGTTTGTCTCCAAGAGGGCTGAAGCAGAGCTGCCGGTTTGGGTGCAGACTCAGGGGTCATTTCGTAGAAAAAGAGGTGCAGGAGCTCATTAGCGTAACTCATTCGCATAACTTATTTGCATATGCCACACCCCCTGACATCACCGGAAGTGTGTCAGAAAGCAACATCCACTGCTCAGGCTCTGCAACTTACTTGGCTGCTTCTTGCTCCTCATGGCCAGGGGCTGCTAGGAGGAGGGGGCAGGGCTTGTTGCATGTGCCCGCCCTCTGGGCTCTTTACTGCTGGAGCGCCGCTCCTGTGCACACCTGCAGGAAATGACCCCTGGGTGCAGTGGTTAAGTGCGCGGGCTCTAATCTGGGAGAACCAGCTTTGATTCCCCACTCCTCCACTCGCGCCTGCTGGATGACCTTGGGCAAGCCGTAGTTCTGGCACAGCTGTTCTTGAAAAAGAGCAGTGTCTGTCAGAGCTCTCTCAGCCCCACCTGCCTCACAGGGTGTCTGTTGTGGGGAGGGGAAGGGAAAAGGAGTTTGTAAGCCGCTCTGAGACTCCGAGCGGAGGGCGGGGTATAAATCCAATCTCTTCTCTTCTTCTTCCTAAAGTCCTGGGCCTCTCCAGGGCAAGGAGGGGGGATTAGCCAGCCAGCTGCTCTGCTTCGCACCTTGAGAACTGTTTTTCCGAAGGCCTCTGCCTGGCTGGCATCCATCTTGGTCCATTTTGGCTCAAGCAGTGCCCTGGGTTTAGGAGGAGGAGGAGGAAGCAGGAGAACTCTTCTGACTTGAAGGCAGGCCTGTAGCTACAGTGGGGGGGGCCAGGGCTTGGCCCGCCAGTTTCCTCCCAGGACCCCACAAATCAGAGGGGGTGGAGGACAGCAAATTCACAGCTTGGAGTGCAGGTGCATGGCCCCTGCTTCTCCCCCAATGCATTTCAAGTTTAAATGCTTGGTGGAGGGAGGTAGAGAGGGGAGGCTGCATGCACGCCTGCATTCCAAGCCACGAATTCAAAGATTGGAGTGCAGACACTATAAATGCTTTGGGGGAGAAACAGGGGCCGTGTGGGGGAAGGCACGAATTTCAGTTCCCCCTGACTTTTTAATGGGTAAAGGTAAAGGTTTCCCTTTCTTGAAAGCCAGTTGAAGCTGACTCTAGGGGTGCGGCCCTCATCTCCGTTTCCAAGCCGAAGAACCAGCGCTGTCCAAAGATGTTTCCGTGGTCATTTGGCCGGCATGACTAGACACCAAGGCACACAGAACGCTGTTACCTTCCCACCGAAGTGGTACCTATTTATCTACTTGCAATTTCTTGCTTCCGAACTGCTCGGTTGGCAGGAGCCGGGGCCAGAGAGGGGAGCTCGCTCCGTCACGCAGCACTCGGGTCTCGGACTGCCGACCTACCGACCTTCCCGTCTGCAATTCAGCGTCTTAAACACTGAGCCACCGCAGCCCCAACTTTTTTAAAGGCCCCACAAATTAAAGAAAACCCCGGCTATGGGCCTGCTTGGAGGGCTTTTTCCCCTCACCTTTAATGAGTAAAAATCTTGGATGTCCTCTTGAGGCAACATTGGGGATCCACTGCTTCCCCTCATTTTGGAACATTGCTGCTTGGAGGGGGCATGTTCAGACACATGGTGATCCGATGATGGGATCCACAGTGAAGATGGGATCTGCCGTGTCTCAAGGGGAGTGTCGGCCACAGCTCCCCCCGAGCCTCCAAGGGATCTATCCAGGGATATTTTGGGGCAGGAACGCACAGGAACAGAGTTCTGGCTGGCTCCCGAGTTGGCCACGCCCAGCAGGAACTCATTAGCATAACAGACCACACCCAGCAGCAGAAACTCATTAGGATTGGCTACATTAGGGGTGTGTGGCCTAACATGCAAAGGAGTTCCTGCTACAAAGAAAGCCCTGGGTTTTGACAACAAACAAGGTAAACAGAACAAGAAGCAAAAGGTGGGTGTGGCTGGATGACCACACTTCTGGGAACATGGGGGTGTGGCCTAATAGGCTAATGAGTTTCTGCTGTTGGGTGTGGCCTATTATGCTACTGAGTTCCTGCTGGGCTTTTTCTACAAAAACAGCCCTGGATCTGTCTGTCTCTCAGCTGGAGCAGATGGGTGCGGATCAAACCCCCCCCCGCAAGCTTCCAAGGCGACATGCCTTTGTGCTGGCCGCATTGACTCTTTCCTCACCCCCTTCGTGCAAACGTTTGAGAGTCGAAGATGCCAGAATGATGTCCGAACAGCTGCCATTTATCCGGGGAAGAGACAGACAGGGTGGGAAGGAGGCCTCCCTTCCCTGGCCCTTTCCCCGAGCTCCTTCAGCCTTGACAACGACTCCCTAATGATTGATGAGCCGGGTTAAGCTGACTGTCTTCCCCCCTCCGGCACGAACTTGCGTGTGATTCAGGGCAACGGGGAAGAAGAATTCCTTGTGAGCCTTATCAGACTGAAGCAAAGATGCCGGCGGCCCATGGCCGCTGCTTGTCTGCCCTGACAGCCCGCCAGTTGGCACCCTGCTGAAGGTGGACAAGAGGCATGTCCAGGGCTCTTTTTGTAGCAGGAACTCCTTTGCATATTAGGCGACACGCCCCTGATGTAGCCAATCCTCCAAGAGCTTACAGTCGCCCCCTGTAAGAAGAGCTCTGTAAGCTCTTGGAGGATTGGCTACATTCGGGGGGGTGTTGCCTAATATGCAAAGGAGTTCCTGCTACAAAAAGAGCCCTGAATGTATTTATGCATAGGGTTGCCATGCCCTCCCCAGCCACTGGCAGGGGATGGGGCAGGCCCATAGCCACAGTGGGGCATTTCGGGGCCTGGCCCCCTGACTTCTTGCCAAGGCCCCCCGACCTCCATCCAGCCCCCTGGCTCTCTGGGCCACCCAGATGACTCCCCACCACCGCCCCTTCCCCACGCGTGGCTTGCTTCCCCCATGTAGGCAAGCAGAGTGCGAATGCCACAAATGTGAGTTTTAATTTGATTTTTATTTTATTTTTTATTTTGTGACATCAGTGCCCCCTGACTTATTCAAAGGCCCCCTGAATTACAAAATCCTGGCTACGGGTTTGGGATGGGGGGTATAGGGTTGCCAGACCCAGACTGGGAAACTCCTGGAAATTTGGGGGTGGAGCCTAGGGAGGACAGGGACCTCAGTGGGAGTACAGTGCCATAGAGCAGGAGTGGCCAAACTGCGGCTCGGGAGCCTCATGCGGCTCTTTGCCATATATTTTGCGGTTTCCGGCAGGGTGGCCACCGGGGAAGCAAAGGGGAGGCATTCCTCCCCAATAGGTCTTCCCTTCCCCAGCCAGTGTTCCCTTCCCTGGTTAGGCTTGAGGTGGAGGGGAGCAGAGACAGAAAGCAACTTGAACTTTAAATGCATTTTCAAAGCTCCCCCCCCACGGGCTGGCTTGGAGAAGGCATTTGTCTCTTTAAAATCCCTTCTCCAAGCCAAGCCAAGCCAGCTGGTGTGTGGGAGGGTTGGGGTTGGAGAACACATTTAAAGTTGCTTTCTTTCCACCTCTCCCTTTCTTCTTCCCTCCCCATTTTCTTCCTTCCTTCCTTCCTTCCTTCCTTCCTTCCTTCCTTCCTTCCTTCCTTCCTTCCTTCCTTCCTTCCTTCCTTCCTTCCTTCCTTCCTTCCTTCCTTCCTTCCTTTCTCTCTCTCTCTCTTTCCACCTCTTTCATTCTTTCTTTCCACCTCTCTCTCTCTCTCTTCTCTCTCTTAGGCAAATAAATATCACTGGACAAATAAATATCATTATCAATATCTCTTTTTAACCCCTTTTGTTTTTATTTTTGGCAGTCTCATTTAATATTAATAAAAAGCAAATGTGCATATTTTTAAAATAAAAACGTAGGTGTGATATTTGTTCATGTCTTGCAACTCTCAGACGTCTGACATTTATTCGATGTGGCTCTTACGCTAAGCAAGTTTGGCCATCCCTGCCATAAAGTCCACCCTCCAAAGCATCCGTTTTCTCCAGAGGAACTGATCGCTGTAGTCCAGAGATGAGCTGGCATTCTGGGAAATCCCCGGGTCCCACCTGGAGGCTGGCATCCCAGGCACTTGGCAGGGAGTGTGTGCAGATAGGCCCTTGAGAAACCTGGAAGGAAGCTGGGAGAGAGGAAGCAATCGGCCTGTTTCCCCAGGAGGAACATTTACTGCTCGCCTCTGGTAAGTACCAAAGTGTTTGGCAGGCTTCACTAACCCCCTCCATCTCCGGCCTAGAAAACCAGGGATTCCATTGCAGTGAAGTCGATGTCTTCCAGGATTTCCTTTTCCTTTTTTTTTCCAAAACGGGATTTACGGTTCAGGAGGCTGAGCTTTTAAAAGGAATAGCGAATCGTTCTCTTCCCGTATTCAAGCCCAGCCAGCATTGCTCCTGTAATAAATCTTTCAACATGAAAGCAGAATCTCAAAACCTTTAAAGCCGGTGCCCTTTCCTCCTCCTCCTCCTCCCCGAGTCCGAGGAAAGTGAGGCTGGTAACAAGCCAGGAGTGGCGAAACGCCATCTGCTCCCTCGATTGGATTGCTCTTTCAAGGAGAAGCTTTCAGGGGCAAGGTGCTCGGCTCTTCTGCCCAGAAGGGATCGATGAGCTGCTAAATTTACACCAGGTAACTGAGCCTAGAATATCACGGGCTCGGGTGTCTTGGGAAGCCATCCCGGAGGGATGAGGATGCAAAGTTACCTAGCTATTGGGCCACTGTGTCGAGGCTATCGTTACACAGAATGAAGGAACCTGGTAATGACAGTAGGCTTGCCAATAGGGATGGGCACGATCCCGCATGACTTTTGGCCGGTTCGTGTTCGTGAAGCAATGTTCGCAAACTGAAGAACTGCCACGAACTGCCATGAATTTTGACGCATTTCGCGGTGGTTTGTGAAGTTCAGAAAGCTTTTTGCTGCTCGTGAAAAACCGCTGAGCAGCAAGGAGCCGTTTGGAAACCCCTGCTTTCTGCTCCCCACGGAAAGCCATGGGGAGCAGAAAGCGGGGGTTTAGACTTTAAACGGCTGCCTTGGCCTGGATAGCCCAGATGAACCTGATCTCGTCAGATCTCGGAAGTTACGCAGGGCCGAGCCTGCTAAGTATTTGGATGGGAGCCCTCCAAAGAATACCAGGGCCGGGACTCAGAGGCAGGCTCTCAAGACACTTCGCTGAACGTCCTCCGTGCCCCAGTAGGAGTCTCCAGAGGTCACCATGACTTCCAGGCACAGGCACATATATGCATGCATGCACACACACACACACACAAAATCCTCCTCTACTACTACTACTACTACTTCTTCTTCTTCTTCTTCTTCTTCTTCTTCTTCTTCTTCTTCTTCTTCTTCTTCTCATCATGGCTGCCTCAATTAGTTCCGCCGGCCACTGATTGAGCTGGGAAGTTTGTAGCTCAAGCCATTCATGACTGCCTCCTCTACCCTAACCACTCATGCTCACTGGTATAATCCTTTTAAGCCGCAACTGCCCTGGCTACTTTTAATGTGGTGGTGGAAAGTGCCGTCCAATCACAGCTGACTTCTGGCAACTCTGTAGGTTTTTCAAGCCAAGAGACATTCAGCAGTGGTTTGCTGTTGCCTGCCCCCGCCCCACATCCCTGGTATTCCTTGGAGGTCTCCCATCCACATACTATCCAGGGGTAACCCTTAGCTGATGAGAGCGGGTGAGCCTGGCCTATCCAGGTCAGGTTACCTTTAATACAGATACTGAATTCACATCTCCTCCTGATTTACCTCCACAGCTGTTCGTGCTCCATTGGGTCGGTCCAGATCTGAAGGTCATCCCTTAAACATAGAGGCCAAATTCTCTCGCTAGATACAGACAGACAATTGTGTACAGAATGCATGCAGGATGAAACCTCCTCCCCCCCTCCTGTTCTTTATTCATCCTATGCTAAAGAGAAGATAGATAATATCTTCCAGAAGGTGATATTCAATTAAAGGTCAGCTGTTGTGGCCAGTAGCCAGGCCTGGCTCTCTAGGGGTGCTGGAGGTGCCAATGGATTTTGAGCTCGGCTGGCCGAATGCCGGTACTGTAGCTGACAGCGTCCAGTGATGTTCACGACCCTGTTGTATAATAAAACGGTAACAGAAGGCAAAAACAAGTGTAGTTAACAGACTCACCAATCACAAATGGCCAAAAAGCTGAAGAACATGTAATAATGTATACAAAGTAGCTACAGTGGAAAAGTATGAAATGTCAACATTCCACGTTGTCTGGATGTTTGGCAACAATGTTTCAAAGTCAATCCTTCCTCAAGCGCTCCCTTTTTTAATTAGTTATGTATTTTATTATAGAACACCCTGATGAAGGATGAACACAACATTGAATTACTTAGTAGTTCTCCATTGTTTAGACATTGTAACACACCAGTTCTCCATTGTTCACATTTTGTACTTTTTCACTGTAGCTGCTTTGTATACATTATTCCCTATTACACGTTCTTCAGCTCTTTGGCAAGTTGTAATTTGCCCAGCGGTCCCGGAGACACCCCATTGAGTGTGGGGTGCCCCAAGGGGCCGTGCTGTCCCCCATGTTGTTTAACATCTACATGCGCCCCCTCGCCCAGATTGCCCGGAGTTGCGGGCTTGGGTATCATCAATATGCAGATGACACCCAGCTCTATCTGATGCTGGGCGGCTGGTCGAACTCTACCCCAGATGACCTTCATCGGGCATTACAGGCTGTGACTGGATGGCTCAGACTGAGTCGGCTGAAACTAAACCTGGCAAAGACGGAGGTCCTGGGCCTGAGTTGGATCGGTTCAGGGTTGGGATTCCCTCTCCTGACCTTCGACGGGGTGCTGCTGGTGCCGGCGTCAGAAGTTAGGAGTCTGGGTATGCTCCTGGATTCCTCTTTAACGATGGAGGCCCAGGTAGCAGCCACTGCCAAGTCAGCCTTTTACCACCTTCGGCAGGCTCGGCAGCTGGTCCCCTTCCTTGACCGCGATGACCTGGCCACTGTGATCCATGCGACGGTCACCTCAAGGCTAGACTACTGTAACGCTCTCTACTTGGGGCTGCCTTTGTCGCAAATCCGGAAGCTGCAGCTGGTGCAGAATGCTGCAGCCAGGCTGCTGAGGGGTCTCTCTAGGAGGGATCATATTCAGCCTGTGCTGAAAGTGCTGCACTGGCTGCCAATAGCGTACCGGATCTGCTTCAAAGTGCTGGTCTTGACCTTTAAAGACCTGTATGGCCAGGGTCCAGCCTACTTGAGGGACCGCCTTTCCCCATATGTTCCCTCAAGGGCACTTCGGTCGGGGAGTCAACAGCTCCTGGAAATTCCAGGCCCCAGGGAAGTAAAATTTGCTGCCACCAGAGCCAGGGCTTTCTCGGTGGCGGCTCCTACCTGGTGGAGGGAGCTCCCGGAGGAGATCCGGGCCCTGCGGGACCTTGCTCAGTTCCGCAGGGCCTGTAAGACGGAGCTCTTCCGCCGGGCCTATGATTAGGAGCCGCCGCCATGGTTAGCCATCTGCCATCGCACTATCGTCACCATTGAATGCGGGGCGGCCCTGGCAGGAGAGGGAGTGATGAGCTACTGTTTGGCTGCTGTTTGGCTGCTGGGGGCTAATGTTTGCCAGGGGCTATAATCTGCCCCATCTTGTTTCATTGCCTGGATGTTGTTTATATGTCTTTGGTTTTATACTGTTGAACTTGTTTTAAAGTTGGCATGCGTGCCTTGTTGTGAGCCACCCTGAGCCTTCGGGGAGGGCGGGATATAAATCCAAATAAATAAAAATAAAATAAATAATAAATAAATAATTGGTGAGTCTGTTAACTACACTTGTTTTCTGTCTTCTATTATCATTTTACGGTACCGTAGCTGAGCCAGCCCTTCGGTGGAAGCATGCCTGTTCCAAGAGTATGACTCTGACGTGCGCCGGTCTTGCAGGAACAAAGGGAAGTATTGTGCGATCCCGGGACTGATTAGCGCATTTATCATTCTCGGTGTACCCTCGGCCGGGCTGCAGACTGCAAAGGCTTTCGTGACGTTCTGCTCCTGTGAAATTGGAAAAAGAACAAAATCAATGGCGCTCTCTTCTCCCTCCCCGTCTCCCAGCTATCGAGTCCCGGAGGGATACAATTCCTCTGCTGGGGTTGACGATAGTTCGCAGATCTACGGCTCATCAACTTCCGTCCCATTTAGCGGGCCTCTGACTCACCGGGGCAGGTTGACCGGGAGACCTGTCAATTTAACGAGGGGCTGCCAAAAATGCTCAATTCTTGAAAAGTTGGACTGTAAAATAAATGCCTCTCGCTTGATCAGAGAAACTCTCAGCGGTGTGTTTCTAAAGGGAAGCGGTTCTGGGAGGTCACAAGGAAAGCAGGAAGGTGTTCGTCCCGGGGCATCTAGGAGGTCATTTATCTCTGTACTGTGTTCACTTTGGGGCACCTCAGTTTAAGAAGGATGTTGACAAGTTGGAAGCAGTCCAGAGGAGGACAATGAAGATAGTGAGGGATCTGGACACCGCATTTGGTGTAGTGGTTAAGTGCATGGGCTCTAATCCGGGAGAACCGGGTTTGATTCCCTACTCCTCCCACTTGCAGCTGCTGGATGACCTTGGGCGAGCGGACCCCATGTCTACTGATCAGCTCAACTTCATTAGTGATTCAGCAGATACAAAACTAGAACCTCAGGGCCATAGCCCTGTTTAAATAGCACACAGAAACCATGCCCGAACACACCCAACTCCCAACGATAGACTATTTACATAACATTAGTTCCTCATTGGTCACCTCCAGAGTCCTGGTGGGCTATTGTTCTAGAGCTCCAAGCTCACCCAGTTCTAGAGCTCCAAGCTGACAGGAGATCTCCCTTCCAGTATTTAACCTTGGTTAAATACAGGAGGGGAGATCTCCTGTCCCAGGCATCCTTGCGTTCCGTGATGGAAGGAAGGCAGGATGATGACGAAGAAACATTGACAGCTTCGAGAGGGGATCGGATCAACATCTGGAACAGAGGTCCATCAGTGGCTATTGGCCACAAGATTTATTTATTTATTTGCTTTCAATTTATTATCCCGCCTTGCTGGGCAGGCTGGCTCGAGGTGGCATACACGAGTTAAAAAACGATAAATACAGTAAAATTCACATATACAACATAAAGTGCTAGCAAGGACAACACAGATGGCAGCGGTTTCTATACATTATCCAGTGAAAGAAGACAGTATTCCAGTGGTGTATCTTAAAGGCTGTAGCATGTCCTGATGGCTCATTCGTCAGTGGCAGCTCCTAATCGAAGGCCTGGTGGAAGAGCTCCGCTTTACAGGCCCTGCAGAACTGTAAAAGGTCCCTCAGGGCCCTGATGTCTTCTGGGAGCTCATTCCACCAGTGTGGAGCCACCACGGAGAAGGCCCTGGCTCTGGCGATGGCCAACCTGGTGTCTTTTGGACCAGGGAGAGCCAGGTGATTTTGTTACCATGACCTCAGTGCTCTCTGGGACACATATGGGGAAAGGTGGTCCCTCGGGTAAACAGGCCCCCAACCATATCGGGCTTTGAAGGTCAAAACCAGCACCACGAAACAAATCCGGTACGCTATTGACAGCCAGTGCAGTGCCTTCAGCACAGGCCGGATGTGATCCCGTATAGAGAGACCCATCAACAGCCTGGCTGCCGCATTTTGCACTAGCTGCAGCTTCCGGATTTGGGACAAGATATAAATGGAACACTCTGTCTGGGGCAGTGATGCTCTGTCTTCTTGGCACTTACACTGCTATAAATGCCTTTGTGCCTCTCAAAAAACAAAAAAACAACCCTAACAACTCCACCTGTTGCATGATGGGAAGGCCACAAGTGCGGGCTGAGACTCCTCGCTGTCTTTTCAATCCAAGTGGCAAAGATGGGTTGACACAGAGACAGGGTTGCCAGCTCTGGGTTGGGGAATTCCTGGAGATTTGGGGGTGGAGCCTGGGGAGGGCAGAGTTTGGGGACGGGAGGGGCCTCCACGCAATATGATACCATACAGTCCCCCCTCCAAAGCAGCCATTTGCTCCAGGGAAACTAAACCTGGTCATCTGGAAATCCACTGTAATAGTGGGAGCAGGGCTTTTTTTTGTAGAAAAAGCCCAGCAGGGACTCATTAGCATAATAGGCCACACCCATCAGCAGAACTCATTAGCATATTAGGCCACACCCCCGACAGCACAGCTCATTCGCATATCAGGCCACACCCCCATGTTACCAGAAGTGTGGTCATCCAGCCACAGCTACCTTTTGCTTCTTATTCTGCTTACCTTGTTTGTTGTCAAAACCCAGGGCTTTTTTTGGAGCAGGAACTCCGTTGCATGTTAGGCCACACACCCCTTATGTAGCCAGTCCTAATGAGTTTCTGCTGATGGGTGTGGCCTATTATGCTAATGAGTTCCTGCTGGGCGTGGCCAACTCAGGAGCCAGCCAGAACTCCGTTCCTGTGCCTTCCTGCCCCAAAATAGCCCTGAGCAGGATACCTTAGGGTTGCCAACCTCCAGGTGGTTGAAAGGAAGCAAACAACCATGACATATAGTGCCAAAAAACAGGTTCTTCACAGACTTGTTCAGTATTCAGTTGACTGGAAGCAATTCAGACGCCATCAGCACCAACAAACCATGCATATGAACATCTCGTTTCATGTATATCTTTTATCAAAGTGGGTAGCATTGAAATATCTATATCTAGTTACAAAACTAAAATTAACGTTAATCCATTTGGCAAACACTCCAGTCATATCTCATGGCCACATTAATCAAATCCGTAACTAGACATAGGTATTTCAACGCCACCCACTTTGACAAGGGTATACACGAAACAAGATGTCATACGCAGGATTCGTTGGTGTTGATGCTGTTCAAATTGCTTCCAGTAAACGGAACACTGAAAAAAGAATTTACAAGTCTGCGAAGAATCTTTTTTTTTGGGGGGGGCACTATACATCATGGTTGTCCTTTTCAACTTCCGTCCCGTGATCTCTCTCTTTGGTTTGCGACCTCCAGGTGGCGGTTGGAGGTCCCCTGGGATAACTGATCTCCGGGCGACAGCGATCAGTGCGCCTGGAGAAAAATGGCTGCTTTGGAAAGGGGACTCTGTGGCATTAGACACCACCGAAGTCCCTCCGTTGTGCAAACCTTGCCCTCTCCAAACTCCACCCCCCCAAAAATCTCCAGAAATTTCCCAACCTGGAGTTGGCAACCCAAGGAGATCTCCAGGTGTTCCCCTACGTAGCAACCCTATGAGACTACCTTCAGCCAGGCTTCCGCTGGGTCCTTTGTACACCTCTCCGCTTCCCCCCTCATGACGAGCAGCTGAACGCTGAGCGTGGAATCGTGGGGCTGCCAGGGGAAGCCTTGCGTGCCAGCCCGGCCGTGAGCAGCCAGTCCGGATTACCGCGGCCGCGAGAGAAGTGCTCGCTCAGTTTGCGTGCTTCCAAACATGTATAATTAAGAGATAATGCCAATGAGCTCGAACATTATCGCAGCGTAATGGTCTCCCGCTGCTCCATAAATACCAAGGCGAGGGAGAGACATTTATTTCCAAAGTGGGAAACATAACATTGACCCCCCTGACGAAGCACTCTCACCATTACTTTAATTGTGTTAGGCCAGTGACTGATGAGCTCGAGCCGTGGATCGTCTTGTCTGATGGATGCCGGGGAGCCGGTTGAACAGCAGGCATGCATTATTGAACAGAGCTTTCCCAGCCGGCTCGGGGAATAACTCCGGGCTCCGAACGGGTCAGAGCCTCCGCTACGATCCATTAAAAAGTCACGCAGGAAAAGCCCGGCAGACAAAAGGGAAGCCGGAGAGGCCGGGCCTCGGAACGCCGGCCCTGAAAGCAGGGCGGCAAATAGGCCTCCTTTCACCGTCGCTGAAGAACCGAACACATAAAGCTGCCTCATACCGAATTAGACCATCGGTCCATCAAGGTCGGCTGTCTATTCGGACTGGCCGTGGCTCTCCAGGGTCTCAGGCTGAGGCCTTTCACATCACCTGCTACGTGATCCTTTTAGCTAGGGATGGCGGGGATCGAACCTGGAACCTTCTGCCTGCCAAGCAGATGTGAGAGCCAGTTTGGTGTAATGGTTAAGTGCAAGGACTCTAATCTGGGAGAACTGGGTCTGATTCCCCACTCTTCCACTTGCACCTGCTGGATGACCTTGGGCAAGTCATAGTTCTGACAAGAGCTGTCCTTGAAAAAGAGCAGTTTCTGTCAGAGCTCTCTCAGCCCCACCTACCTTGCAGGGTGTCTGTTGTGGGGAGGGGAAGGGAAAGGAGTTTGTAAGCCGCTCTGAGACTCCTTTGGGTAGTGAAGGGCGGGGTATAAATCCAATCTTCTCCTCCTCCTCCTCCTCCTCTTCCTCCTCTTCTTCTTCTTCTCTACCACTGAGCCATGGCTAGGGTCAAAAACCTCCAGGAGTTCTCCCGCTATTACAATTGATCTCCTGATGACTGTGCCCAGGGAAATGAAGAAGAAGAAGAAGAGATTGGATTTATACCCTGCCCTTCACTGCCCAAAGGCGTCTCAGAGCGGCTTACAAACTCCTTTCTCTTCCCCTCCCCACAACAGACACCCTGTGAGGTAGGTGGGGCTGAGAGAACTCTGACGGAAACTGCTCTTTTTCAAGGACAGCTGTGCCAGAGCTTGTGACTGACCCAAGGTCACATCAGCAGGTGCAAGTGGAGGAGTGGGGAATCAAACCCGGTTCTCCCAGATTAGAGTCCGCGCACTTAACCACTACACCAAACTGATCACCACTTTGGGGTCAGGAAGCAGTTTTTCTCCAAGCCACTTTGGCCAGGGATCCCAGAGGTTTTTTGTCATCTCCTGGGCATCGAGCAGGGGTCACTCACTGAGGTTGTGTGTGGGAGGAGGTATTGGTGAATTCCCTGCATTGTGCAGGGGGTTGGACTAGATGACCCTGGAGGTCCCTTCCAACACTGTGTTTCTATGACCAAGATCAGTTCCCTTGGAGAAAGTGGTTGCTTTGGAGGGTGGACGATGGCTGAGGTTCCTCCCCACCCCAAACCCTGCCCTCCTCAGGGTCCACCCCCCAAATCTCCAGTTTCTCCCCACCCAGAGTTGGCAAGCCTACCATGGCCCCCTCGCATAATTATATTCACAATGGTGGTCATGGAACAGTAGAATGGCACTCGATGCAAAGATGCCAAATTGCCTCTTCTCTCAGTGGAGGCTGACGGGAAACGGGGACGGACTGGCCCATATTGAGAGAGCTCCTAGTGGGCCGCTCTGGTGGCCCGGAGCAAGCTAAGTGAGCGTTGCAGGGTTGGTAGCACCAGAGGATTTGCTTGGCTTGGAGTTGGCCAGCGGCAACAGTGCCAATGAGACCCACTGTCCTCATTGCAACAACCCGTGGCCAAGCCGAGGGGCAGAGCCAATAGCGGAAGGGGCCGCTTGGCCCAGTTTACTCCAGGATTGTTTTAACGTCCCAATCTGGGCGGAAGCAAAAACAGAACCAGTGACTCATACAGAGATGCAGCCGGCAGACTCCTCTGTTTCCAGGTACTTTTGGTTTCACAGGTGCCTTCAGTTGTTCGATTTGTTTGTTTCTCATGGCCCGCGAGCAATTCTCTCCCATGATACACATGGCTGGGGAAATGACCGGTTTGCAATTTCAAACTCTTGCACGATCTACGGTGTGTGCGCACTCACATTAGCCTTGTCAAGCGTCTCTGGAGCTTGGACTTAATTAGGACTTAAATAGCTTGTCCTTTTGTGTTCGAGGAAGATGTCGGGTGGCGGAAGACAGGGGCAGAGTCAGTACATGATGATGATGAAGAGATTGGATTTATACCCTGCCCTTCACTACCCAAAGGAGTCTCGGAGAAGCTCACAAACTCCTTTCCCTTCCCCTCCCCACAACAGACACCCTGGGAGGTAGGTGGGGCTGAGAGAGCTCTGACAGAAATTGCTCTTTTTCAAGGACAGCTGTGCCAGAACTATGGCTTGCCCATCCAGCAGTTGCAAGTGGAGGAGTGGGGGATCAAACCCGGTTCTCCCCGATTAGAGTCCGCGCACTTAACCACTACACCAAATTCGCTCTCACCTATCCTGACCAACTGTCCTGCTGAGACTCTTTCAAAAGAGAGAGCCTGTCTCGAGGCACAAAGAGGAGGAGGACACTGAGCTTAATCGACCTGAGGAATGCATTCCCCTGGGATGTGGGGCAGGCCTCTTGCTTAGATGGATCTCAAGACCTAGACATGGATGACAGGACTACCAACAGCTACAAGCCATGGGACTGGGGTTGCCAGGTTCTCCATTGGCCATTGGCAGGATTCGGGGACCAGTAGGGTTTCCAGCTCAAGGCTGATTTGGGGGTGGAACCAGGGGAGGACAGGGACCTCAGTGTGGGACAATGCCATAGAGTCCACCCTCCAATGCAGCCATTTTCTCTAGGAGGAGGAGGAGGAGGAGGAGGAGGAGGAGGAGGAGGAGGAGAAGGAGAAGGAGAAGGAGAAGAGAAGAAGAAGAAGAAGAAGAAGAAGAAGAAGAAGAAGAAGAAGAAGAAGAAGAAGAAGAAGAAGAAGAAGAAGAAGAAGAAGAAGAAGAAGAAGAAATTGGATTTATACCCCGCCCTTCCTTCGGAGTCTCAGAGCAGCTTACAAGCTCCTTTTCCTTCCCGTCCCCACAACAGACACCCAGTGAGGTAGGTGGAGCTGAGAGAGCACTGACAGAAACTGCTCCTTTTCAAGAACAGCGGTGCCAGAACTATGGCTTGCCCGAGGTCATCTAGCAGCAGCAAATGGAGGAGTGGGAATCAAACCCGGTTCTCCCAGATTAGAGTCCGTGCACTTCACCACTACACCAAAATGGCTCTCTGTAGTATGGAGCTGAGCTGTAATTCCCAGGGATCTCCAAGCCCCATCTGGAGGCTATCTAATCCAGAGAGATCCACAGGAACAAGGTATAAATTAAAAACACAAAAACCATGAAATTATAATGATGACAACTTCAGTACTTCAATATCTTCTTATTATAGTGCATATATCTCCATAACAGTACATACTTCGCTCCGGACCATATACACTAACTGCCGCCATCTCTACTCGTTAATACATATGTAAACTGCTGTTTTTTGTGAATGTTATCAAGTTTAACGTATTTGTTGTTTTATCTGTCTTATCGTGTACGTCGCCTTGAGCCAGCTTGTTCCAGCTAGGTGGGATACAAATCTAAAGTAATAAATAGATAAATATTTTAGTCACAATAAATAATTATCACTATTAATAGTCCGTTCTTAATGATTCACATGACAAAGAAAAGTGCATGTAAATGCTCTTTTCAGGTTGGGGAATGCCTGGAGATTGGGGGTGGAGCCCAGGGAGGACAGGGGGACCTCAGTGGGGTATGATGCCACGGAGTCCACCCTCCAATGTATCCCTTTTTCTCCAGGGGAAATTATCTCTCTAGTCAGGAGGTGACCTGTAATTCCAGGGGATCTCCAGGCCCCACCTGGAGGCTGGCATCCATACATGAGACCTAAACTTCCTTTGTGGGAGCTTCGACTCTCAAACGCTTATCCCCCCCCCCAAAAAAAAATCTTGGTCTCGAAGGTGCCACGAGACTCAAATCTAGCTGTGCTACTGCAAACGAGCATAGCTACCCACTGAAACTAGTATACTTTGGAGAGGCAGACTGGATAAACATCCAGCATTTGCAGCCTGAAAGAGATGAAGCTATTGCCACAGGATTATTTTTTTTTAATGTCCATCTTCTGTAGGTGGTTAAGAGCAGGGATGCTAGAACACTCACTGGTCGGGCTCACGTCCTGTTTGCCGGTCGTGAACAGGCAGGCGGTTTTTCAGTGGACTGTTTGTCAACCGGTTTGTGACTGTTTGGCTTCACTGTATTCTTTCTTAACAGTACAGTATGGGAAAAGCAGCTTTTTGGGGTTTTTTGCCCACGTGGCTTCTTCCAAGACTCAACTGAGTTCTACTCCACCCGTCTGCCCCGGTCATTGCTGCTGCTGTGCCCGGTGGGCAATTGTTTAAATATTTCAAGCATCCACAAGCCAAATATATGAGTCATAAATAAATGCTGGTTTTTTTAAAAGAAAATCCTACCTTTCCTGTGTTCACCTAAGTAGCCGTGCAGCAACATTAATGCTTGCTGATCCATTTGGATCAGCAGCATTCTTGTGTATGTGAGGTTTTGATTGGGATCCCCCACAAATAAATAAATCTACCAATGGGGTGGCGGATTCAGCCATCACTAACTTAAAAAAATATATTTTCCAGTTCTGAAAACAGTCTGTCCTTCTCTATTGGAAACTTTCAGGTCCAAAATTTTAAAGCCCATTTTCCTTTTATTTTCTTGGTTTTTGTATTTGTGTGTGTGCATGCACGCGTGCGTCTGTGTGCCCATGCCTGGAAGTCATGGCAACCTCTGGCGACTCCTACGGGGGGGGGCGATTGGCTTTGTAACCTCCCTCTGCCTTCCAGCCCTGGTATGCTTTGGAGGTCTCCCATCCAAATACTTGCCAGGGTCGGCCCTGCTTAGCTTCTGAGATCTGATGAGATTGGACTTGCCTGGCCTATCCTGGTCAGGTTGAAGCCCATTTTTCAAAACATCAAAATGGGAGGTGTGGAAACCAGTGTCTGCAGTGGGGTGGTGCACCACCTGGGGTACCCAGATCTAAAGAGAGGGGCGCATCTGCCAAGTGTCTGGAGACTGAGCCCTACGAGGAAAGGCTGAGGGCTTTGGGAATGTTGAGTTTGGAGAAGAGGAGATGGAGGGGGGACATGATAAGAACATAAGAACATCAGAGAAGCCAATGTTGAATCAGGCCAATGGCCCATCTAGTCCAACACTTTGTCACACAGTGGCCAAAAATACCAGGTGCCATCAGGAGAATACAGAGCATCCCTTGCCCCAGTTTTTGCTCTGCGCTTTGAGGATTTGCGTTCCACATCACTCTAACATAAGAGCATAAGAACATAAGAGAAGCCAATGCTGGATCAGGCCAATTGGCCCATCTAGTCCAACACTCTGCCACACAGCGGCCAAAATATACCAGGTGCCATCAGGAGGTCCAGCAGTGGGGCCAGGACACCAGAAGCCCTCCCACTGTTGACCCCCCCAAGGACCAAGAATACAGAGCATCCCTTGCCCCAGACAGAGAGTTCCCATCTATACCTTGTGGCTAATAGCTACCGATGGACTTCTGCTCCATATGTTTATCTAATTCCCTCTTGAAACTGTCCATGCTTGTAGCTGCCACCACCTCCTGTGGCAGTGAATTCCATGTGTTAATCACTCTTTGGGTGAAGAAGGACTTCCTTTTATCTGTTCTAACCGGACCGCTCAGCAATTTCATGGAGTGTCCACGAGATCTTGTATTGTGAGAAGGGGAGAAAAGTACTTCTTTCTCAACCTGCTCAGTCCCATGCATCATCTTGTAAACCTCGATCACGTCACCCCCTCAGCCGTCGTTTCTCCAAGCTAAAGAGCCCGAAGCGTTTTAACCTTTCTTCATAGGGAAAGTGTTCCGACTCTTTTATCATTCTAGTTGCCCTTCTCTGCACTTTTTCCAATGCTATAATATCCTTTTTGAGGTGTGGCGACCAGCACTGTACACAGTATTCCAAATGGGCTCTCTTTAAATATTTGAAAGGCTGTCATTTGGAGGAGGGCAAGGAGCTGTTCCAGTTGGCGGCAGAGGAGCGGACCCGAAGTAACGAGTTTAAATTTCATGCAGAAAGGGATCGGCTGGATATTAGGAGAAACTTCTTCACAATCCGAGTGGTTCAAAGGTGGAATCAGCTGCGCAGGGAGGCGGTGAGCTCCCCTTCACTGGCAGATTTCAAGAAGAGGCTGGATGAATATTTGTCAGAGATGCTTTAGGCTGGTCCTGCATTGGGCAGGGGGTTGGACTAGATGGTCTCTATGGGACCTTCCAACTCTGTGATTCTCTAAAGTGCCTTAAACAGCCTCTCTGTAGGAGCCAGAGTTGCCACCCTCCAGTTTGGGCCCAGAGATCCCCCAGAATTACAACTGATCCCCAGGTGACAGAGCTCAGTGCTCCTGGGGAAAAGGGCTGTTTTGGAGGGTGGGCTCTCTGGCATTGTGCCCTGCTGAGGTCCTTCCCCTCCCCAAACCCTGCCCTCTCCCTGGGCTCCGCCCCCAAATTTCTGGGAACTTTGGCCGCCGGTGGGCAGGAGCCCATGAAAACGGGGATTCCCTTGCCCCCACCTGGGGAACGGTAGAGCTCTGAATTCCTCTCTTAGTGATGATCCGCTTCCCTTTCTACTCTCCCCCATGTCTCCTTGAGTAATGGTATAGGGTTGCCAGCCTCCAGGTGGGACCTGGAGGTCTCCCAGAATTACAATCGATCTCCACATGACAGCGACCAGTTCCCCGGGAGAGAACAGCTGCTTTGGAGGGGAGACTCCAGGGCCTTGTGCCCCACTGAAGTTCCTCCCCTCCCTAAACTCTGCCCTCCACCGGGCTCCACCCCCCAAACCCCACAGAATTTCCCAACCTGGAATTGGCAACTTTAGTAAATGGAGTTTCACAGCATTGGCAGAAATAAAGGGAGATTGGAAGACTGTGTGTTGATTGCCAGGGGTCGTTTTTCTAGAGTGCCGACTCTATATATGGAAACGCCTGTAGACTGGCGGGTGCAGCCGGAGGGAGGTGGGGTTTCGGGAGAGGAGGGACTCAGGCGCCACACTGCACATCCACCAAAGCGGCCATTTTCTCCAGGAGCAGTGGAATAAATATTTTAACTAAATTAACAATAAATACATTCATGTAGTCTGGAGACTAGCTCTAATTCCGGGAGATCTCCATTCCCTCCCAGCTGGAGAATTTTCCACCCCTATGACTATTGCAGAAACTTTTGTTATCACAAGTGGGGAAGTGGGGCTCCCAGCTTTCTGCCGCCAAATCAACTCGCCTCCAGAAAAACCCACCGACTCAGCACAGGAAGATGCTGGGACTCAGCTGAAAGGTCAGGCCCGGATCCTATAATTCAAAGGGGAGATGAGAGTCGGCCAAAGTTAAGTGCCAAACATCCTTCCGCTAATTGCTGGAGCCGACTTGCTTCCTGGAGGCATATCAAGAGCCCGTGGGGGATTTCTGCCTGTCTAAAGACAATTAATGTTTCGATTGATGGCTTTTTGTTTTGATTTGACGGATGGCGATTCCATCCTCAGGGAACGCCAGGGGAAGAAACGTTATGCCAGCAATTAAAAAAAAAAGGACCTTGACATTAGGGGTGTGCAAAAAAAAAAAAAAAATTCAGCCCGATTCGGATTCAGCTGAATTGGGTGGAATCTGATTCGGCTAGCCGAATGATCCCCGAATGCCACTTTCGGCAATGCAAGCCGATTGGGGTGGCATTCGGCTGGCCGAATCACATTCGGCTCAATTATACCCTATGGGGACTGTCCCCATAGGGTATAATAATCCCCCCTTGAAGGGGGGTGGTTCCTATCACTGAAGGGAAGGGAGCGCGCTGCCTCTGCAGAGCAACTGGAGTTTTAAAATTTAAATCCCACCCCCAGTTGCACTGCAGCCCCAGTTGGTACACGCGCTTCACTGAAGGGAAGGCAATTTGCCTTCCTTTCAGTGAAGGGAGCCGGCTGCCCCACAAACTAGCCTCCCTGTGCCTTCCCTGGCTCGCCCGACAGAAAGGTCTGGGATGAGGCAGGGAGGCATTTAAATCTGATTTGGCCCACAACCTCCTGAAAGGACTATTTTTGGGGGTTCATTCGGTCTGGACGAACTGAATGCACATCCCTACTTGACATTGCCTTCGGCTAGGGTTGCCAGCTCTTGGTTCGCAAAAACCTGGAGATTCTTTTTTGGGGGATTTGGGGAGAGGAGGGACTTCAGTGGGGTGTAATGCCATAGAGTCCACCTTCCAAAGTGGCCATTTTTTCCAGGTGAACTGATCCTTGTTGACTGGAAATCAGTTGTAATCCCAGGAGATCTCCAGCCACCACCCGGAGGTGATGTCACCACAGGGTCGCCATAAGTCGGAAGTGGCTTGACAGCCCTTAACACACACACACACACAAACTGGAAGTGAGGTCATCATGTTGCAGGACACTCTAGGATTTCCCTCAAATTCTGTGGTAAAAACCATAGAGCTTTGCTAGAATCCCAGAGCATCCCACAACTCAGTGATGTCACTTTTCTTCAGGCAGCCAGAAATGACATCGTACAAATAGTGTGACAGTCTTATTCTGTTTATTTGTTTGTAGAAATGACATTGTGGCATTTAGGGACGCTGTTCTGCCCCCTCCATTTCCCACCCACTGTTCCCGGACCAAGGGCAGGTAATGAAGGGCTTGTGCAGGGATTTCTGCCCCTCGGCAGGCACTTGGCAACCCTAGAGGATTCCACTGCACCCCAGGGACTTGACTTGTTCCCAGTTATCAGCAGGACAGAAGAGATTTTCTCCAACTCCTAGGCCACTCTGCTGCTGAATGGGTCTGAGTGAGAATCTTGCAGGGGCTTGTTTTGGATCTGGATAGTTAAGAACATAAGAAGAGCCCTGTTGGATTAGACTGATACCCTCCATCCATTCCAGCATCCTGTCTCACATGGTGGCCAACCAGTTCCTCCAGATGGCCAATAACAGGGCATGGAGGCTGAGGCCTTCCCCTGATGTTGCCTCCTGGTTCTGGGATTCAGAGGCTTAGTGCCTCTGAACTGGAGTTTCCCTCTCAGTCACCATGGCCAGTAGCCAGTGACAGACCTCTCCTCCATGGATCTGTCGAATCCCACTTTTGAAGCTGTTTTTTCCTGTGGCCACCACAACATCCTCTGGCGGCGCATCCCATCTTTTAATCCCTCTCTGTGTAAATCACAGAAGTTTCCTACTGTACCTTCTGAACCTACTGCCCATCAGCTTGATTGGATGCCCTTGAGTTCTAGTATCTTGGGAGAGGAAGAAAAAGTTCCCTTTGTTAACTCTCTCCACCCCATGCATAATTTTATAAACCTCTATCAGCCCCCCCACTTCGTCATCTCTTTTATAAACTGAAAAGCCCCAGGCTCTCCATGTCCAAGAAGTGATGGATGTACCCTGCTTGGAGTGACAAAATTCCTTGAACTGACCCTGAATAAACTGGCAAGTTAAGCACTGCATGGTACTTTTGGTCACATTCAGACATGCAAAAAAAAAGAAGGAAGGAAGGAAGGGAGAGAGGAAGGGAAGGAAGGGAGGGACAGAAGGAAGGGGAGGAAGGGAGGAAGGAAGGAAGGAAGGGAAGGGAGGAAGGGAAGGAAGGGAGGGAGGGAAGGAAGGAAGGGAAGGGGAGGAAGGGAGGAAGGGAGGGAGGGAGGGAGGGAAGGAAAGAAGGGAAGGAAGGGAAGGAAGGAAGAGAAGGAAGGGAAGGGAGGGAGGGAAGGAAAGAAAGGAAGGGAGGGAAGGGAGGGAGGGAGGAAGGGAAGGAAGGGAAGGGAGGGAGGGAAGGAAAGAAAGGAAGGGAGGGAGGGAAGGGAGGGAGGGAGGAAGGAAGGAAGGAAGGAAGGAAGGAAGGAAGGAGGGAGGGAGGGAGGGAGGGAGGAAGGAAGGAAGGAAGGAAGGAAGGAATGAATATGTTCACGCCTCCGGCTTTTCCTTCCCACCTCCCTTTTTGTGAGGAGTGCAATGCAGGAATGGCCATTTAAGACTAACGTTGGTTACCTGTAATGCACGGTAATGGATCCACTGGAATTAGGTCCTGTCCCCCCCCGACTCTCAAACTGGGATTTTAACCAGGATTTAATCTTCATTTAGGATCTCAGTTTGCAGAAGGAAAACCAGCTCTGCTCAGGCTGTCTGCTTTTATGCGCGAGTCATCGATAACTGGTGCTGAGCCATCGTTCCCAGCTCCCCGGCCTGATTGATATGATATCGGTGATCTGATGCCTGCTGCTGATCTCCATCCATCAGATGGCGTAAGAAAGCTGGAATGTTAGAATCCTCCCACACCAGGTACTGGATGTCTCTGGGGTTTGCGGCGTCCAGACTCGCAAGGGGTGCAGCCCTCACCTCTCGTGCCAGCCAACCAATTGGCATCTGTATGGGTCCCTAACAGCCCCAACTCGCCACTGAAAGCGGCAGGCTGGAACGCCTACTGGTGAGTAATCTCGTCCATTTAGGGATGCCAGCCTCCAGGTGGGACCTGGGGATCCACAGAATTACAGCTTGTCTCCAGATTACAGAAATCAGTTCCGTTGGAGGAAGTGGCCACGAAGGAGGAGGAGGAGGAGGAGGAGGAGGAGGAGGAGGAGATTGGATTTATACCCCACCCTTCACTACCAGAAGGAGTCTCAAAGCGGTTTACAATCTCCTTTCCCTTCCCCTCCCCACAACAGACACCCTGTGAGGTAGGTGGGGCTGAGAGAGCTCTCTTGAGAACTGCTCTTGAGAGAAATGTGACTGATACCAAGGTCACCCAGCTGGCTGTGTGTGGAGGAGTGGGGAATCAAACCCAGTTCTCCAGATTAGAGTCTGTCGCTCTTAACCACTACACCAAACTGGCTGTATGGCATTGTACCCCACAGGGGTCCCTCTCCAGAGGTCCCTAAGAGCCAGTGTGGGTTTGATTCCCCACTCCTCCTCCATGTGCAGCCGGCTGGTTGACCTTGGGTCAGTCACGAGTTCTCTCAGAGCTGTTCTCTCAAAGTTCTCTCAGCCCCGCCTACCTCACAGAGTGTCTGTTGTGGGTTAAGGAAGGAAAGGTGATTGTAAGCTGCTTTGAGACTCCATCAGGCAGTGAAGAGTGGGGTAGAAAAACCAACCACCTACCATGCAGGTGTCTGTTGTGGGGAGGGGAAGGAGACTGTAAACCGGTCTCTGACTCCTTTGGGTAGTGAAGGGTGGAGTTTAAATTCAGTCTCCTCCTCCTCCTTCTTCTCCTTCTTCTCCTCCTTCTCCTCCTCCTCCTCCTCCTCCTCCTCCTCTTCTTCTTCTTCTTCTTCTTCTTCTTCTTCTTCGTGGAAGGGAAGGATAAAAACGTGCAAGACCGGTTTTGTACATAGGTATAATATACTGGGTTCAAGACGTGTTGATAGTGAATCAGCTCATAGTTGATTTGGTTGGAGAAAACTGAGACAACAAAACAGGATCGGAGGCCTGCTTAAATTCCTGTTGCAAACCACACCCAAACACCCACCCACACCCGTGATAGGCTTATTTACAGTGTCCTCAAATCCCATAGGTCATTCCCTGGATCCTGACTACCTGATAGGTCCCTTCTAGGATCCGGGCTGGCTGTTGTCTCTGGACGCGAAGCTTTGCTTTTTCGCACGACCATGTGCTCGCCTGACCACATGTGCCGTCCCCAGTTGGTACACAACAATAGGATTGCCGACTCACCCTCCGTCCAAAGCAGCCTGCTTTGAACACGGAGAAATCAGTCGACCGCCACTTTTCACGTCCTGGAAAGGAGGAAGAGATTGGATTTATACCCTGCCCCTCACTACCCAAAGGAGTCTCAGAGCAGCCTACAATCTCCCGGTCCTCCCAGATTAGGGTCCGCACTCCTGACCGCTGCGCCAGACTGAACAATTCCACCCAGCGGCTGCAGTGTTCCCTCTAAGCTGAGTCAGTGTGAGCTAGTTCCCAGTTTCTTAGCCCCCGGCTCACAGATTTTTGTCTCGGCTTGGGAAGGACGGCTCCAGAGCAGAATAATTTACGCGGCAGCCAAATCACTCACTCACCAGTAGCTCGAAAAGTAGAATTTTTGCTCACAAGACTCCACAGCTTAGAGGGAGCATTGAGCAGCTGTCTTTTTATTTGCCTCATTTAGCCTCCTTATAGCCCGATTTCCTCAAGGAGGATTGGAGAGTAAGGAAAGAGAGAGAGAGAGAGAAAAGGGTAATCCTATCACACAAGACATTCAGTGAGCAACACAAGAGGATTTAGGAGCAGGGCTCTTTTTGTAGCGGGAACTCCTTTGCATATTAGGCGGCACCCCTCCTAATGTAGCCAATCCTCCAAGAGCTTACAGAGCTCTTCTTACAGGGGCTACTGTAAACTCTTGGAGGACTGGCTACATTAGGGCTGTGACGCCTGATAGGCAAAGGAGTTCCTGCTACAAAAAGAGCCCTGTTTAGGAGTACAGCCATTCAGAGACAAGGCTCTTCCGCCTTTCTGTCCCGGAACTCAAAACGGTGCCCAGGAGGGTTCTCAGGAGGTCTTTCCTTCGGGTATGGATCGGAACCAGCCCAGCTTAGCTGCAGTAAAGTTTCTGCATCCCATACCTTCGACCCAAGTGACATCTTTTCCCCAAGCTGGATTTTCTTTTCTTTTTTTCAAAGCACAGCTTTAGGATTCCATAACAGAACAGGAGAGAACATAAGAGAAGCCAGTGTTGGATCAGGCCAATGGCCCATCCAGTCCAACACTCTGTCACACAGTGGCCAAAAATACCAGGTGCCATCAGGAGGTCCAGCAGTGGGGCCAGGACACTAGAAGCCCCTCCCACTGTTGCCCCTCCCTCCAAGCACCATGAATACAGAGCATCACTTGCCCCAGACTGAGACTTTCTATCTTACATTGTGGCTAAGAGCCACTGATGGACCTCTGCTCCATATGCTTCCCAACCTCCAGGTGGGACCTGGACTCCTGCTACTACAACTGGCCTCCAGGCTGCAGAGACCCGTTCCCCTGGAGAAAACAGACACTTTGGAAGACGGACTCTTGTGGCCTTGTACCCTGCCGAAGTCCCTCCCTTCCCCAAACCCCGCCCTCCCTGGCTCCACCCCCCAAATCTCCAGGAATTTCCCCACCCAGATCTGACAACTCTACAAGCTTGCAGAGACGGGCTGGAAAAGCGGCAGCCCCTACAGGATCATCTTAGGGTCGCCAACCCCCAATTGGGCCTGGGGATTTCCCAGAATTACAACTGATCTCCGGACAACAGAGATAAGTCCCCTTGGAGAAAATGGATGGTTTGAAAGGTGGACTCGATGGCATTGTACCCCACTTCAGTCCCTTCCTTCCCCAAACTCACCCCTCCCTGGGCCTTCCCCCCAAAATCCCCAGGAATTTCCCAACCCAGAGCTGGCAACCCTAGATCCTCTTCTTTGGGTTGCCACCTACAGGTTAGGGAATTCCTGGTGATTTGGAGGGTGGACTCTGCAATGCTCCCTCTAAGCTGTGGAGTCTTGTGAGCAGAAATTCTACTCTGTGAGCTCCTGGCATTAAAGTGGTGAGTGAGCGATTTGTCAACTGCATAAATTAGTTTGCTGTGGAGCCCTCCTTCCTGAGCGGAGGCAGAAATGTGTGAGCCGGAGGCTAAAAAACTGTGCGCTGGCTCACACTAACTGAGCTTAGAGGGAACATTGGTGGGGCCTGGGGAGGGCGGGGTTTGCGGGAGGAAGGACCCCATTGGTGTACAGTGCTGAAGAGCCCACCTTCCAAAGCAGCTATTTCCTCCAGGCGAACTGATCTCCATCTCCTGGAGACCAGATCTCCGTCGTCTGGAGATCAGCTGTCATTCCAGGGGATCTCCAGGCCCCACCGGGAGGCTGGCAACTCTGCCTCTGCCTCTTCTCTCTGGAGGCAGCGTCGCCTCGGAGCTGAATGAATTCCCCCGGAGCTGTTCAGGAAAGGAAGTGGAGCGCTGAGGGACAAAACCCCGGGATCGAGATCACATGAGAAGCTCGTGACCCGTTCTGGAAGCCGGGCCGAAGTCTCCTGACTTGGTGTCCTGCGCTTTCACTTATCCACTGGCTTGTGGCCACCTTCAGGCTCCTTTTGAGGAAAAAGATATTTCCTTGGCTTTCCTGTCCCCAGAGGAAGAAGAAGAAGTGTCATGTACTGAACGTGAATCGCTCCTATCTATTCACATGTTAAGCTCGAGTCGGAATGTGGCTCTTCAGATGTCGCATTGCTATTGGTCGGTTTCGGCGAAACCTGTGTAATTACCCAATCACTGAGTGATATTGTTGCAAAGAGGGAACGGTCCTGATTGGCCTTTATCCCTGCAATGCCATTGGTCTTTAACTTGTTATGGGTGTGGCTTGGACAGCCCGGGAGAGTTTAAAAGAAGGAGCTGTGCTCCCCTTGTCGTGTGTGTGTTTCAGTAGTGTGTTCCTGAGTTGGCGTTTGCTGTTCAATAAATCTGAAATCACTTTTTGCTGAAATCGTTGTTGAGTCTCCATACTTAACAAGAAGAGAAGAGGTTGGATTTATACCCCGCCCTTCACTACCCAAAGGAGTCTCAGAGCGGCTTCCAAACTCCTTTCCCTTCGCCTCCCCACAACAGACACCCTGTGAGGTAGGTGGGGCTGAGAGAGCTCTGACAGAAACGGCTCTTTTTCAAGAACAGCTCTGACAGGACTATGGCTGGCCCAAGGCCATCCAGCAGGTGCAAGTGGAGGAGTGGGGGAATCGAACCCGGTTCTCCCAGATAAGAGTCTGCGCACACCCATGGCCCGGCCCAGCAAGGCCTCACTTATGTCAGATCCGGCCCTCGTAAAAAATGAGTTCGACACGCCTGCCTTAGAGCCCCTCCTTCGAGCTGTCTTTGAAACACCATTTTGGGGCGGTACTTTTCGCCTGGAAAACTGTGCCGCCGACAGCCCGCGTGGCGTGATGGCTCCGGCGCTGGTCGGACTAGGATCTGCGAGACCCAGGTTCGAATCTCCAGTCAGCCAGGGGAGCTGGCTGAGTGGCCTTTGGTCAGCCACTCTCTCCGAGTCCGGCCCGCCTCACAGGGCTGTCGCGAGGCTGAGGTGGAGGAGAAGAGGACCATGCACTCATCTGCTCCCCATTGGGAAGAAAAGTCAGGACCGAAATCTTCCCCAAAAACCTACCTGTTTTAAGCTGCTCGGGGTTTGGATGTATTATTTGGGTGTCCAATGCTGGGTTTTGGTTCACAGCTTTTAATGCTTTATGTTTTTATTGTGGCAAAAGAGCAGGAGTGTTGTTTTTTTTAAGTTGGCAACCTTTGCCTTTCTTTCCAGGGCTTCTTTAAGCGCTTTCCCGTTTCCCTTTGCCTTTGGAACTGGGCTGCGGCCACCGGCCAAACCAGTTTGTGCTGATCTCTTCAAGGCTGTCTGATGGAAGCCGTGGTGTTTTCGTCTGTTATCTCACGCAAGCAGCAGTGCTCGGGGATCAGCCTCGGCTTCGGCAGAAACGGTTTCGTTTTCCTTGAAATGCTAACAACGTATTTGGGGATCGAACTTAAGGGTGCCAGGTGTCTGGTATTGACCCAGACGGTTCAGGATTTTTACTGACTGTCCAGGGGAAAAAACTGGAAAAATACCAGCCATGTGTGCTGTTTGTCCTAGGAGGAGGGGGCGGAGCCTTGGGGAGGAGGCGGAGCGTCACTGTGGCTGGTATTTTCTAAAATATAAATCTAGCAACCCTAATAAAACATTACAAAGTTCTCTGCTTGGGGCTTTAATTCAAACTAGAAATTAATTCCAGAAGTGGTTGCCATACTCAGAAAGCTGACCCCAGCAAGGGGCATTTGAGGCAAGTGAGAAGCAGAGGTGGTTGGCCATGGCCTTTCTCTGCAGAGTGTTCCTTGGTGGTCTCCCATCCAAGACTTATGGTGACCCCAGCAAGAGGCTTTCAAGGCAAGTATGAAGCAGATGTGGTTTACCATTGCCTTCCTCTGCAGAGCCTTTCTTGGTGGTCTCCCATCTGAGACTTCTGGCAACCCCAGCAAGCGGCTTTTGAGGCAAGCAAGAAGCAGAGGTGGTTGGCCATGGCCTTCCTTTGCAGAGTGTTCCTTGGTGGTCTCCCATCCGAGACTTATGGCAACCCCAGCAAGGAGCTTTCAAGGCAAGGGAGAAGCAGAGGTGGTTGGCCATTGCCTTCCTCTGCAGAGCCTTCCTTGGTGGTCTCCCATCCAAGACTTGTGGCGACCCCAGCAAGGGGCTGTCAAGGCCAGTGAGAAGCAGAGGGGGTTGGCCATGGCCTTCCTCTGCAGCATGTTCCTTGGTGGTCTCCCATCCGAGACGTATGGTGACCCCAGCAAGGGGCTTTCAAGGCAAGGGAGAAGCAGAGGGGGTTGGCCATGGCCTTCCTCTGCAGAGCCTTCCTTGGTGGTCTCCCATCCAAGACTTGTGGCGACCCCAGCAAGGGGCTGTCAAGGCCAGTGAGAAGCAGAGGGGGTTGGCCATGGCCTTCCTCTGCAGCATGTTCCTTGGTGGTCTCCCATCCGAGACGTATGGTGACCCCGGCAAGAGGCTTTCAAGGCAAGGGAGAAGCAGAGGGGGTTGGCCAGGGCCTTCCTCTGCAGAGCCTTCCTTGGTGGTCTCCCATCCAAGTACTGACTTTACTTAGCTTCCTGGAGCTGACCAGATTGGGCTATACCATGCTGCCTTCCCTCCCCCTCTTACCACAACGGGTCCTTACATGCATCTCGATTTGAGGCAGGGCTTTGAGAACCAGGGTTATGATGACTTTGGACCTCACTTTCATTCTGTGCTCTTTTCCTCCCCGTCATGCTAACCACGGCATGTTTCCTGTACACACAGGCAATGTATTTACACGATGGTACATAAATACCTGGAACCTATAAGGTTCTGTGTACAGCCCTGGCTGTGCCTGCTATAAAATAGCGCAAGGTACAGGTGGGACAGAATCTGGCTCAAACTAAGGTTGCCAGCCTCCAGGTGGGCCCTGGAGATCTCCCGTTTTTAACAACTGACTTCCAGCTGACAGAGATCAGCTCCCCTGGACAAAATGGCTGCTTTGGAGGGCGGACTCTGTGGCATTGGACCATGCCGAGGCCCCTCCCCTCCCCAAACCCCGCCCTCTCCTGGATCCACCCCTAAAGTCTTCCCGTATTTTCCGACCCAGACCTGGCAACCCTGGCTCAAACACACTGGCTGGGAATGGGCCGAGGGGGAGAAAAGCGTGGCCTCAGGCCCCACATGGAAAATGTCACATTTCATTAATGTGGTCAACAGGCCTCTCCTGCCCCTAGGGATGCCAGCCTCCTGGTGGGGCCTGGGGATCCCCTGGAACTACAGCTGATCTCCAGACGACAGAGATTGGTTCCCCTCGAGAGAATGGGATGCTTTGGAGGGTCAGGCCCATCGCCAGAATTTTTTTTGTTCAGGGGGCATTTAAACTTTTAAGAGGGCAGCTAAATTACAGTTCAATCAGGGCTATTTTGGGGCAGGAACGCACAGGAACGGAGTTCTGGCTAGCTCCCGAGTTGGCCACACCCAGCAGGAACTCATTAGCCTAACAGGCCATACCCAACAGCAGAAACTCATTAGGATTGGCTACATTACGGGGTGTGTGGCCTAACATGCAAACGAGTTCCTGCTACAAAAAAAGCCCTGGGTTCTGACAACAAACAAAGTAAACAGAATAAGAAGCAAAAGGTGGGTGTGGCTGGATGACCACACTTCTGGCAACATGGGGGTGTGGCCTAATATGCTAATGAGCTGTGCTGTCAGGGGTGTGGCCTAATATGCTAATAAATTTCTGCTGGTGGGTGTGGCCTGTTATGCTAATGAGTTCCTGCTGGGCTTTTTCTACACAAAAAAAGCCCTGCAGTTCATTAAATTTCTCTGAATTCCTGTCTTTAAAGGGGGAGTTTCTAGGCCTTTCTTTCAAGGGGCGGGGCAGCGAGCATGCCGGTTCCTAGGAAAAATCAGCTCAGCGGGCATTTCAGTGCCTTTCAAGTCCCCTTCCATAGGGCAAGAAAGCCTAGAAGGGCACTCAAGAGCGGCACCTTCAGTACATCTCCAACAGTCCCCTTTTCTGCTAGCTTAGTCATGTTATATACCACCTAGGTGAGGTGTGTCAAACATGCAGCCTGGGGGCCAAATCAGCCCCTCGGAGGGCTTGTATCAGGCCCGCGGTGGAACTGGCTCTCTTCTGCTGCTTCTTCCAGTTCTGCTGCTGCTGCATCATCGTAGGTTTGCAGCTGGCAGATACACACCTGAACAGCATCCTCAAGATTGCAACAGCACAGACATTTTGATGCAGTAATTCAGAGCAAGAGGCGTCAGTTATCAGACACTGTTAAATAAACAAAATATGGCAATTGTGCTAATGTTTTAAGCATGTTTTTATTTCAAGTTAAAAGCCCCCTTTGTGTTTGTGTCCTTTATAAAGTTTATATCTCCGCTCCCTGGCATTACATTTCATGACACACGTGGCCCTTGCCCGACAAGGTCTCATTTAAGTCAGATCCGGCCCTCGTAGCAGATGAGTTCGACACCCCTGACCTAGGTCATGGTGAGTCTTTGGGAAACATGCAAAACAATCCGTGGGGCGAGGCTTTTAATAAAGGGGGCGGGGGCCCAGATGGCCCACTGTAGCTATGGGCCTGTGGAGGGTGGACTCCGTGGCATCATACCCCACTGAGGCCCCCGTCCTCCCCGGGCTCCATCCCCAAATCTCCAGGAGTTTTCCAACCTGGATCTGACAACCTGGCATCCCCTGCCAGCAGCCAGCGGGGACATGGCAACCGTACCTGCCCTGAACTACCACACTAATCAGAGGCCAGCAAAGGAACATCAATGGCTTCCGGTGTCCTGGCCCCACTGGTGGACCTCCTGATGGCACCTGGTATTTTTGGCCACTGTGTGGCACAGAGTGTTGGACTGGATGGGCCATTGGCCTGATCCAACATTGGCTTCTCTCGTGTTCTTATGTTCTTCACCCATGGCAGATTTTCGCGTGGATTCACAGCAAGATTTAAAACCCCACTTTGGAGGCGTGTTGGGATTAAGTTGCAGTGCGGGTGGTGCGGTTCCTTCTTTGTATCCCGTGGTAGTGCCAACGAGATCATTCGCAAAGGATAAACAGCCACTCCCTTTAACAACAGCAACAACAACAACAAAAACAAGACAAAACTACAACCAAGGGGGATTTGTGTGCGCGCGTAGCTATTTCGCCGGTCCTTTTAATTGCTCTGAGTGCACAGAGCCAGTGAGACAGCCAGAGGTCCACATGTCCTCCTCCTTCCCTTAAACAACACTTCCAAGTGCCTTTTGTGAAATCTCCTACCCCGATCATGCAGATAAACTGCCGGTCTGGAAGCAGGGAGCGTGCCAGACGGGATGAGCGCCTCCGTGAAAGCCACTGACATTTCATTTCCCCCCCCTGCGAACGGTTGGGGAATGGCTCTGTCTGGCACCGGAGAAGAATATTGCTGAGTTGAATTACAAACAGTCGGCTGCCGAGCTCTGGAATACAAACAAGTTGGGCAGCCTGAGATGCTTGGAAGTGACTCATTTGGCAGGGGCCAGAGGGGAGTGCAGAGTTTGGTGGCCTGAATTCAAGTTCCCAGGTGACCCCGAGGTTTGCACGCTAATGTCAGCCCAAGCAGCTGAGAAACCAAACATTTCATTCAAAAGAAAGGGCAAATTGTGAAGTTTCCAACAAAAATCCTAGAGGGAGGGTTGCCAGCTCCAGGTTGGGAAATTCCTGGAGATTTGGGGGTGGAGCCCAAGGAGGAGGAGAAGAAGAAGAGATTGGATTGATACCCCGCCCTTCACTACTCGAAAGAGTCTCAGAGCGACTTACAAACTCCTTTCCCTTCCCTTCCCCACAACAGACACCCTGTGAGGTAGGTGGGGCTGAGAGAGAGAGCTCTTTCGAGAACTGCCCTTTCAAGGACAGCTCTGTCAGAACTATGGCTTGCCCAAGGTCATCTAGCAGGTGCAAGTGGAGGAGTAGGGAATCAAACCCGGTTCTCCGAGATTAGAGTCCATGCACTTAACCACTACACCAAACTGTAGGGACTTCAGTGGTGTATCATGCTATAAAGTCCACCCTCCAAAGCGGCCATTTTCTCCAGGGGAACTGCTCATCTGGAGATCAATTGTAATAGTCAGAGATCTCCAGGTAACACCAGGAGGCTGGCAACCCAGACTGTAGGCCAACTTCAGAGCTGAGCTAAAACAATTCACCTGCTTTCCAGTCCCAAGCACATAGGAAGCTGCTTCATTTTCAGTCAACCATTTAGTCAATCAGGGTCTCAGCCAGAGCACCTATACAATGCCTGCTACCCGGTCCTTTTTAACTGGAGATGTTGGGGATTGAACCTGGGACCTTCTGCATGCAAAGTAAAGGCTCTTTTGCTAAGAAGAAGAAGAGAAGAGATTGGATTTATACCCTGCTCTTCACTACCCAAAGGAGTCTCAGAGCAGCTTACAAGCTCCTTTCCCTCCCCACAACAGACACTCTGTGAGGCAGGTGGGGCTGAGAGAGCTCTGACAGAAACTGATCTTTTTCAAGCACAGCTCTGACAGGACTATGGCTGGCCAAAGGCCATCCAGCATGTGCAAGTGGAGGAGTGGGGAATCAAACCCAGTTCTCCCAGATTAGAGTCCATACACTTAACCACTACACCAAGCCACAGCCCCTCTTCATGGGCCATTTCTAAAAACCGGGGCCCTTTCCCTTCCAGGCCATTTCAAGGCACTTTGTTGCCAGGAGCAAGTATTCCCCTTGTGTCTTCTTATGGCGATTCCAGCCAGAGGCATTGCTACAGGGGCTCAGTATGGACGTACAGAGAGTCAGTTTGGCGTCATGAGTAGGTGCACAGACTGTAATGCGAGAGAACTGGGTTGGATTCCCCACTGCTCCCCATGCAGCTGCTGGGGTGACCTTGGGTCAGTCACAAGTTCTCCTAGAGCTGTTCTCTCAGGAGCAGTCCTCTGGAGAGCTCTCTCAGCCCCACCTACCTCCCAGAGTGTCTGTTATGGGGGAATGGAAGGGAAAGGAGATGGTAAGCCGCTCTGAGACTCTTTTGGGTAGTGAAGAGTGGGGTATAAATCCAATCTCTTCTTCTTCTTCTAATTCTGATTGCTTATGAATGAAAGCAATCCAAAGTGACACCCAAGCAAGGTTTCCACCCCAGCATTGGCAAGTCTGCCCATGTGAGTCCTGACAGCCAATCACAGAACTTGGCAGTACAGAATTATGTCGAATGATTTCAACAACAGGTCAAGCAGGTGTATCCTAAAGTAACTTTTTGAGGGGGAAGAATGAAGACAGCCAGACACAATTAGGGTTGCCAACCACCACCACCACCATCACTGTTGTAGAAGCCTAATCGGCAGAAAAAGAACCTGTCAGTGGGGTGATTGGAAAACTAGTTGAAGGAGAATTGTTGAAACTTTATTTCAATGAGTATGTATGTATTGACAACTGGAGATGTAGTAACTATGTTATAATATCGTGGATGTGACATAGAAGCATATTTTCAGTTTCACAGCTAAAGAGTACCAGCTATCTGAAGAAGCAGAACATGAACACGGTAGTGAAGCCAGCCGTGTATCGCTGCTGCTCATGCAAGACGCAGAACCTTTGTTCTCCTGAAGCTTTTTTTTATACAAAGGATTTGTGGACTTCATTTGAGTTTTCCCTTTGTAGCAAGTACTTTTTGATCCTAGGGCCTTAAGAATATATAAGGGTTTGTTGAACTTTAACAAAGGTTGAAAATGGTTTGAATTGTTTTGTACAATATGATCTTTCTGCTTTTGTTCGTAATTCATTCACGGAGTGCCTTTATATTGATACAACTTCCAGGTGGAGGGCTGGAGATCTCCCACAATTCCCACAGATCCCCAGGCTATGAAGATCAATTCCCCTGGAGAAAATGGCTGCTTTGGAAGGTGGTCTCTAAGGTATTATGCCCTGCCGAAATCCCTCCATCGCACCACCCTCCTCCACTCATCAAATCTCCAAGAATTTACCAACCCGCAGTCGGCAACCCTAGGATCGCTGGACAACTCACCCAAGTAATTGCTTGGGGTGGCAGAGTGAGGAAAATGCTGATGCTCCACAGAGGTTCATTAAGCTTATTTCTTGGCCATTGGAGGCATAGGAGAAGGTGTCCACCAACTCCAGAACCCATGGTGTGCTGGGTCAGCCGTCACCATGGATAGCATGCACTGGAAACTGGATACACAGTCCAAAATCAAGTCGAGCAACAGAGCCAAAGGTCAGAAAGCCTGGAAATCAGTCAAAGGTTGCAGGAGCAAGGAGTGGAAGCTAACAGCCAGGATCAGGTCCAAGCACACATAGTTGCTTCAACACTGAGGCAGGTGCATGGGAGTGTTTATAACTAGGTCCTCCCTTCCCTGGGAGTCAATCTGCCAAGACTCACAGCCCCGCATGTTGCCTTTGCAAGGGCTGCAGTCTGGCACTCTTCCTTCGCTCCTGCACATCCAGCCGCTGGCATGCCTTGCATCTTGGACCCTCAGGAGAACTAGGTGGGGATTCTGGCCTTGGGGTGTCTCCACCTGGGACTCAGGACACATGGACTGCTGGCTACATCTGTAGTCTGGAGATCAGTTGCAATTCCAGGAAATCTCCAGGACCCACCTGGAGGCTGGCAACCCTTACCTGAACGATAGCCTAGATATATTTTAAGCTCCATCAGCCATTGGACCCACCTGTACCTTTGTAAAGGTTCTGCATCGCTCAGCTGAACTGCGAAAGAAATGCGAATTATTAGAAACGATCTTCCTTTTACCTCCCTGGAGAATACGCAGGTGAAATGTTGTGCAAACACGAAACGGGGGGGGGGGGTTGTTTGGGAAACGACGGAAAGATACCTTTACGGTTCACCAAGCCGTAAGCGTTGCAGTCTATCGGAGGAGGAGGCGTGGATCGGCGGAAGCGTCGAAAAACCCTGCTATGGAGACGCACACAATATCAGTGGCGGATGTTGATTTTACGATCGCAGGTGGATTTTTTTTGGCAGCGGACATGAAGGCGATGATTTACGGCCCTTCCGTTGGGCCAAAACGAGTGCCAGCGTAGGTGGGCTGTGGGGGAAAAACGAGCCGTAACATTAAAATGATTTATGTAACAGAAACACGGGGCTGGCCATGTATGTCAGGCCCCGCTTGCCTCAAGGGGACAGGAACGAGAAACAGGCAGAACCGGATTTCCTCGTCACTGAGGCCAGGAAGTGAAGCCGACCCAGAACTGGAAACCTGTATAGGAGTCAGTGAGTATCACTGGATCAGTTCTGGGCCTCGGCCTGCCAGATCCGGAGATTTGGGGGGTGGAGCCTCAGGAGGGCGGGGTTTGGAGGTGGGAGGGACTTCAAGAAGGTATAATGCCACCTTCTGAAGTGGCGATTTTCTCCAGGCGGACTGACCTCTCTTGCCCGGAGCTCAGTTATAATTCTAGGAGATCTACAGCTACCACCTGGAAGCTGGCAGCCATAGTTCTGGCTATGGCTGCCAGGTGGGAGAAACTGTATGTTAAAAAAAAACAGCTACATAGACTGTGCCGCTGCATCACTTCTGGGGGAAACCTGGAAGTGACATGCAGAACTTCTAGGAATCACCAGAAACTCTATGGTTTGACCATAGAGCTTCCAGCAATTCCTAGCACTATCCCGCATCACATCCAGGTTTTCCCCAGAACTTCCTTCCCCAGGAGCGACATGGCAGCATAGCTGATATCGCCCTGCTTGTATCCCTACCCCCAGCCCTCCTGCCAGTTGCCTGGCAAGTCCTTGCCACCCTAGTTAGGGTTGCCAACTCCAGCTTGGTATATTCCTGGAGATTTGGGGGGGGGAGCCTGGGGAGGGCATGGTTGGGGAGGGAGTTCAGCAGAGGATAATGCTGTACGCTCCACCTTCCAAAGCAGCTATTTTCTCCAGGGGAACTGATCTCTGGAGATCAGTGGTGATCTGAGGAGAACCCTGGGCTCCACAGGAGGCAGGCAACGTTGACATTAACCCTAGTACTTCCATAAGCTTTACAATTTGTATAGCTCAGACGTATGCTATGCAGAGGGTCCCAGGATTAGATTTTGGCCTCTGCACTACTAATGCCAAAGAGGAAACCGAAGGGGGATAAGATGGACCTATAAGGAAGCCTCACAACAACAATAGGCTGATGGAGCTACTAGCCATGGTGGGTGAGGGGAACCTCCACATTCAGTGGCAATGAAACTCCCAATTCTAGTGCCAGGAGGCAACGTCAGGGGAAGGCCTCAGTCTCTCTTTCCAGTTGTTGGCCCTCCAGAAGAACTGGTTGGCCACAGGATGCTGGACTAGATGGACCTCTGGTCTGATCCAGCAGGGCTCTTCTTAGATTTTGATCAGGGGAAGGCCTCGGGCTCTCTGCCCTGTTGTTGGCCCTCCAGAAGAACTGGTTGGCCACACTGTGAGACAGGATGCTGGACTAGGTGGACCCTCACTGGTCTGATCCAGCAGGGCTCTTCTGGATCAGTGTTGTGTCCAGTTTTGGGCACCACACTTTAGGAAGGGTGTTGACAAGCTCGAGCGTGTCCAGAAGAGGGCAACCAGGATGGTGAGACGGTTTGAATCCAAGTCTTATGAGGAAAGGCTGAAAGAGTTGGGTCTGTTTAGCCTGGGAAAGAGAAGGCTTAGAGGGGACAGCTCTGACGGAACTATGGCTTGCCCAAGGTCACACCAGCAGCTACAAGTGGAGGAGTGGGGAATCAAATCCGGTTCTCCCAGATCAGAGTCCGCACACTTAACCACCACACCAAACTGGATCTGGGTTAAATGCTCTGTAACGTGTGAAACGGTCCTTAACTGGTCTGAGTGCTGTCCTCTGGTGTTTTCCTTGCCCGAGACTGGCCGTGACTCAGCAGCATCGCATCTGCTTGGCATGCAGGAGGTCCCAGGTTCAGTCCCAGGCATCTCCAGTTAAGGATTTCAGGGTCACCAGAAAATCTCTGGGTTGCAACCTGATAGCCTAGTGAAGGGTTGTGGCTCAGAAAGGCTGAAAGAGTTGGGTATGTTTAGCCTGGGAAAGCGAAGGCTTAGAGGGGACATGATGGCAGTCTTCCAAGTATTTGAAGGGCTGTCATGTAAAAGATGGAGCAGATCTATTCTCTCTTGCTCCGGATTGCAAGACTAGATCTAATGGGTGGAAATTATGAGGGAGTCGTTACCGGCTAGATATCAGGAGAAACTTCCTAACTGTCAGAGTGGTTGAGCAGTGGAACAGCCTGCCTCGGGAGGTGGTGGATGCGCCTTCCCTGGACGTTTTCAAGCGGATGCTGGATGACCATCTTTTGGGTATGTTGTAGGTATGTAGAGCTATCTTTCACCTACGCTCCTGCAGAGTGCAGGGGGTTGGACTAGATGACCTGCAAGGTCCCTTCCAACTCTAACATTCTATGATTCTATGATTCTGACGGTCTTATCAGGGGAAGGCCTCGAGCTCTGTGTCCTGTTGACGGCCCTCCAGAAGAACTGGTTGGCCAAAGTGTGAGACAGGAGGCTGGACTAGATGGACCACTGGTCTGATCCAGCAGGGCCCTTCTTAGGTTCTTATGATCCTGCAAGTACACTGTGTACCGTTGCCTTTCTGGGTCAGTGGTTGCATGTGCTGTGCCAGCGTGGATTTGCATCCCAGATACAAATCTGCTTGTCAACCGGCATTGACGTATTAAAATGCCCCCTGCAGTTCTCTCTCACTTCCTTTGCGGACAATTTCTCCCTCATTGCTTGGCTGCTAGAAAGCTGTTTGGGAAAATGCGAGGCCCGCCTGCCCTCCTTCGCGCATCGTAATTCTTCCTTGTGGTTGCTGGACGGGTTAAGTATTGAGCCGTTCCGGCGGGTGGCTGGCAAAGACAGAAAGCGCCCAAACCGAGTTGAACCCACGGAGCGACACGGACTTCGAATGTGATTAAGAGAAGGAGGTCATACGCTGAGCTACTGAACTCGGCGGCATCTCCTGGTTAATGCTTTTGGGGCACACCACAGATGAGAGAGAGAGAGAGCTCCAACCTAGCAGTTTGAAAGCAAGAAATTGCAAGTAGATAAATAGGTACCACTTCGGTGGGAAGGCAACAGCGTTCCGTGTGCCTTGGTGTTTAGTCATGCCGGCCACATGACCACGGAAACGTCTTCGGACAGCGCTGGCTCTTCGGCTTTGAAACGGAGGTGAGCACTGTAACCCTAGAGTTGGATTCGACTGGCTTTCGAGCAAGGGAACCTTTACCTTTACCTTTACAGATGAGAGAGAGAGAGAGAGAGAGAGAGAGAGAGAGAGAGAGAGAGAGAGAGAGAGAGAGAGAGAGCGCTTAGATGTTGAGACTCCATTGTCCTGACCAGTGATGTAACATCTGCAGGGCCGGCCTGAGGTTTTTTTGCCCCCTAGGTGGGGCTACCTTCTGGCACCCCCCCCCCAAGCGTGCACCCAATTACGGGGTTGCCAACCTCCCAGAGCGCGCCCACAGAGCCTCTCTCTCCGCTGCTTGCGCGCCCTCCCTTTCCAGGCTGAATGAGAGAGATGCGGCGCTGCTCCGAGGTACCGGCCAGCTGGCCGACTCTCCCTCCCTCCCCTCTCCGACATGCACCCCCCTCCACCCCCACTGGCGCTTCCGGCCCGCCTGCCTCTCTTCCCGGTGGGTCTCCTCCAGCCCTTTGCACACCTCTCCCCATTTGAGTGCCGGCAAGCCAGGGAAGGGGCGGGGGGTTTGGGCGGGGCTTCTGGCGCCCCTAAGGGCCGGCGCGCTCTAGGTGAATGCCTAGTTCGCCTAGTGAGCGAGCCGGCCCTGAACGTCTGTCAAAGAGGATAACAGGTCGACTTGATATTATGTGACCACCTCTTTCTTTGTCTATATTTAAAAGCACGCGCACATGGAAGAACTGCCACCAGATGAACCAATGACCACATCAGAGAGTGATACGCGGGCAATTTCAAGCCAATGGTGCCCATTGATGAGGTGGTACAGTCCCCATGTGAGGACTGTGCCATCTAATTAAGATAGTTGGCAGTTGGGTCTAGCAGACAGCAGGTACCAGGGGAAAAAAACATAAGAACATAAGAGAAGCCAATGTTGGGTCAGGCCAGTGGCCCATCCAGTCCAACATTCTGGCACACAGTGGCCAAAAATACCAGGTGCCATCAGGAGGTCCAGCAGCGGGACCAGGACACTAGAAGCCCTCCCACTGTTGACTCCCCCAAGCACCAAGAATACAGAGCATCACTTGCCCCAGACCGAGAGTTCCTATCTATACTTTGTGGCTATAGCCACTGGTGGTCCTCTGCTCCATATGTCCATCCATAAGAACATAAGAGAAGCCAATGCTGGATCAGGCCAGTGACTCATCCAGTCCAACACTCTGGCACACAGTGGCCAAAAATACCAGGTGCCATCAGGAGGTCCAGCAGTGGGGCCAGGGCACTAGAAGCTCTCCCACTGTTGACCCCCCCCCCAAGAACCAAGAATACAGTGCATCCCTTGCCCCAGAGTCCCTATCTATACCTTGTGGCTAATAGCCACTGATGGACCTCTGCTCCAACATGAAACTATCTTCATGAAAAACACTGTTCATGTGCTATATCACTGCAGACTAGGGATGCCAGCCTCCAGGTGGGACCTGGGGATCCCCTGGAACTATAGTTTATCTCCAGACTTGGAGATCGGCTCCCCTGGAGAAAATGGATGCTTTGGAGGGTGGACTCCATGGCCTTGTACCCCACTGAGGTCCCTGTCCTCCCCGGGCTTTATCCCCAAATCTCCAGGAATCTCCCAACCTGGAGCTGGCAACCCTAGACCCCCCCATTTCCTGCCGGTAGTCAAGGGGGACTTGGCAGCCAATGCTCCCTCTAAGAGTCTTGTGAGCAAAAATTCTACTGTGTGAGCTACTGGCATTAAAGTGGTGAGCGAGTTTGCTGCTGCATAAATTAGTTTGCTTTGGAGCCCTCCTTCCTGAGCGAAGATAAAAATGTGTGAGCCGGAGGCTAAAACACTGTGAGCTAGCTCACACTAACTCAGCTTAGAGGGAACACCGCTGGCAGCCCTACTGCAGACTGGTTGAGGGGGAGAACGGCGAGGCTGAATACGGGCCCCACAGAACACACAAATGCCCTGCGCGGATGTCAAGGAGGAAAGGACTTCACTTCTACGTTCGCATCACTTTTCTATGGGAGGAGACTGGGTGGGTGGGTGGATCCAAACTTATTGTGATGCCACCATCTGTATTCTCAATGCGGTTGCCAAACTCCAGGCAGCACTCTATGAAGAAAGGTTAAAACGCTTGGGGCTCTTTAGCTTGGAGAAACGACGGCTGAGGGGTGACATGATCGAGGTTTATAAGATTATGAATGGGATTGAGCAGGTTGAGAAAGAAGTCCTTTTCTCCCTTTCTCACAATACAAGAACTCGTGGGCACTCCATGAAATTGCTGAGCAGTCGGGTTAGAACAGATAAAAGGAAGTACTTCTTCACCCAAAGAGTGATTAACACATGGAATTCACTGCCGCAGGAGGTGGTGGCAGCTGCAAGCATGGACAGTTTCAAGAGGGAATTAGATAAACATATGGAGCAGAAGTCCATCAGTGGCTATTAGCCACAGGGTATAGATGGGAATTCTCAGTCTGGGGCAGGTGCTGCACTGTATTCTTGGTGCTGGAGGAGGCAGCAGTGGGAGGGCTTCTAGTGTCCTGGCCCCACTGCTGGACCTCCTGATGGCACCTGGTATATTTTGGCCGCTGTGTGACAGAGTGTTGGACTAGATGGGCCATTGGCCTGATTCAGCATTGGCTTCTCTTATGTTCTTATATCCCGCTCTTACAGTTGATCTCTAGACAAACGAAGATCCATTCCCCTGGAGAAAGTGGCTGCTTTGAAGGGTGGACTTTATGGCATTGCACCGCAGAAAGCAAATCCCCTGCCCCGAATTTTGTGAGTCTTCAAAGTGTCACTGGGCTCTTGCTCTTTTCTATCGTACCGTCCAGTTATGCCCTCCGGAACAATTCTCCGTGGCAGAATCAGGTCGGCCGATGGGAATAGACCCCCATGAATGATCTTTCTGCAAGATGGGCAACTCTCCTTCATGGATTACAGGCCTCTTTCTGTAGCAGGAACTCCTTGGCATATTAGGCGACACACCCCTGAAGTAGCCAATCCTCCAAGAGCTTATAGAAGCTGTTAAGCATGACACTTAACTCGATTTCAGCAAAGTGATTCAGGTTTGTTAGCAACAGCGCAAAGTCAACCAGAACAGCAAAACCACAGATCAGTAGATGACAGAGAAAACAGTGGAGCTGGGCTCCTTTTTAAACGTTCCCGGCGAATGTAGCCACGCCTATTTACATATTAGTAACCAATAAGATTACGCGGATAAGAACCAATAAGGTTCATCCCCCCCCCCGAGTTTGAGGTTCGTCCTCATAGGACAGTACTTCGTAGACTACCAATCAGAAAAGCTGGATTACGATCCTTGTCTAGGCGCTAAGCTTAACATGGACTTCCAATGGAGGCATTTCACTTTACAGCATACATTACAGAAGCCCTTGTAAGAAGAGCTCTGTAAGCTCTTGGAGGATTGGCTACATTTAGGGGGGGTGTCACCTAATATGCAAAAGAGTTCCTGCTACGAAATGAGCCCTGCGGGACAAGCTGTGTGTTCAACTGCACAGCCTCCGTTTCTACTGCTGGAGCAGATGCCCTAACCAGCTAACACTATTCTGTTATGTTCCCCTTGCTAACTGGAAGAAACAAAGACTGCTAATGACGCCAGGACACCCCCCTGCTTAACAGGGGTGGATTGGGACGTTGCACCATGCCTGGGATTCAGTGGGCAGTGGGTCCAAGCTGAAAAGTTTCAGTGGCCCTGTCAGCATAATGGAGGGACAGATTTCCTCACCTCTGGCGACCATGAGAACATCAGAGAAGCCATGTTGGATCAGGCCAGTGGCCCATCCAGTCTTACACTCTGTGTCACACAGTGGCCAAAACCCAGGCGCCATCAGGAGGTCTACAGTGGGGCCAGAACTCCAGAAGCCCTCCCACTGTTGCCCCCCAAGCACCAAGAATACAGGACATCACTGCCCCAGACAGAGGGTTCCATCTGTACCATGTGACTAAGAGAACATAAGAACATAAGAGAAGCCATGTTGGATCAGCCCAGTGGCCCATCCAGTCTTACACTCTGTGTCACACAGTGGCCAAAACCCAGGTGCCATCAGAAGGACCACCAGTGTGGCCACGATTCCAGAAGCCCTCCCACTGTTGCCCCCCCAAATGCCAAGAATACAGAGCATCACTGCCACAGACAGAGTGTTCCATCTACACCTTGTGGATCAGGGGACAATCAATTTGGTGTAGTGGTTAAGTGTGCGGACACTAACCTGAGAGAACCAGGTTTGATTCGCCACTCCTCCACTCATAGTTGCAGGATGACCTTGGGCAAGCCATAGTTCTCTCAGAGCTGTTCTCTCAAGGACAGTTCTGGAAAGAGCTCTCTCAGACCCACCTCCCTCACAGGGTGTCTGTTGTGGGGAGGGGAAGGGAAAGGAGTTTGTAAGCCGCTCTGAGACTCTGAGTGAAGGGTGGAGTATAAATCCATTCTCCTCCTCCTCCTCCTCCTCCTCCTCCTCCTCCTCTTCTTCTTCTCCTCCTCCTCCTCCTCCTTCTTCTTCTTCTTCTTCTTCTTCTTCTTCTTCTTCTTCTTCTTCTTCTTCTTCTTCTTCTTCTTCTTCTTCTCCTTCTCCTTCTCCTTCTCCTTCTCCTTCTCCTTCTTCTCCTTTTTCTTCTCCTTCTGCAATGGTTCCCTTACACAGAATCTGCGCATTCATCGCAGCGTCTGCATCCTGATCAGTCCCTGAGACCGGATCAGGCACTGTGGTGGGCCTGAAGTCAGAAGAGGTGGTCTGAGCTTGACTTTCCCATAATCCCTCCCTGGAGATGGCAACTTTAAAAAAAGAAAGAAGAAAAGCTGAATCGAGCTCATAAATCTGCAATACGTCATTTGTGGAATGATGAAGCTTGAACGGAAAGCTGGCGACGTACCATGTGCTCCCCCTCCGAGAAACACTTCGGATAGATGACAGATCGTTTTATTACCACGCAATCGGGGGAGAGGGGGAAATCAGGATTGTCGGAAGGGATCCAAGTGGCTTGCTTGTTTGAGAGACAGGGATGCCAGCCTCCAGGTGAGACCTGGGGATCCCCTAGAACTACAGCTCATCTCCAGACTACAGAGAGCTTATCCCCTGGAGAAAATGGCTGCTCTGGAGGGTGGACTCTGTGGCCTTGTCCCCCACTGAGGTCCCTGTCCTCCCCGGGCTCCATCCCCACATCCCCAGGAGTCTCCCAACTTGGATCTGGAAACCCTACCCCCTCCATCTCCCACCAATGGCCCAGAGGACCCTGGCACCCTCACTCATAAATATCTCCCTGCCTACAGAGAGCTGTACAGGAGCTGCGGTGGCTCAAGTGGTTAAGACGCTGAACTGCAGGCTGTGGAAGGTCAGTAGTTCAGCAGTTCGAGACCTGAGACTGCCGCATGATGGAGTGAGCTCCCGTCTCTAGTTCCAGCTCCTGCCAACCTAGCAGTTCGAAAGCAAGAAATTGCAAGTAGATAAATAGGGACCACTTTGGTGGGAAGGTAACAGCGTTCTGTGCGCCTTGGTGTTCAGTCATGCCGGCCACATGACCACGGAAACGTTTTCGGACAGTGCTGGCTCTTCGGCTTTGAAACGGAGATGAGCACCGCAACCCTAGAGTCGGATTCGACTGGCTTTCGAGCAAGGGAACCTTTACCTTTACTTACAGAGAGCTAGCACGTTAAGGAAGCCTCCTAGCATATCCGTCACCTGCCTGGAGTGCAAGGGAATACATGCATTTCGATTTTTTAAAATTGGTGGGGGGGTTCCTTTCACACGCTGGATTCCGAAGGTGGTAGAGCCTCCCGAGTGAGGACCGCATCGCAGTGAAATAAACGCCCCTCGGCCTCTTCTGCTCTTTCGTGACCCAGCTGCCATACGGGGGGGCTGCCAACATGGAAACATCGAATGAAAATGGGGCAGAGCCCCAGCAAAAAGGGTTCGATGCTCTGGGCATTGTGCGCCCGCATACATGTAGGTAAGGTTGCCAAATCTGGGTAGGGAAATACCTCAATATTTGGGGGGTGGAGCCTGGGAGGGCAGGGTTTGGGAAGGGGAGGGGAGGGGCCTCAGCCGGAGATAATACCACAGAGTCCATCCTCCAGGGTGGCCATTTTCTCCAGGGGAACTGATCTTGGTTGTCTGGAGATCAACTGTAAAGAGAAGAAGAAGAGGAAGAGATTGGATCTGTACCCCACCCTTCACTACCCAAAGGAGTCTCAGAGCGGCTTACCAACTCCTCTCCCTTCCCCTCCCCACAACAGACACCCTGTGAGGTAGGTGGGGCTGAGAGAGCTCTGACAGAAACTGCTCTTTTTCCAGAGCAGCTGTGCCAGAACTATGGCTTGCCCAAGACCATCCAGCAGCTGCAAGTAGAGGAGTGGGGAATCGAACCCGATTCTCCCAGATTAGAGTCCGTGCACTTAACCACTACACCAAACCTGGAGGATGGCAACCCTATTCATTGGGTAGAGCTGTAGGTTTTCCTGGGATCTGGTACAGCCCGTTTCGAGGGCATCTCATAACAAGCCAGCCTCTTGAACCCATTGGAAATAATATGCTGTCCAAGCATAGTGTACTGGGGCTCATTATACTTCCCAGACAGCTCAGAATATCTCCGGTATATTGCATTCACCTGCCTTCTTGTTTGCTTATACCTCCATGAGGGCTAGAAACATTATCATGTGATCTCAAACAAACAGGAGTGTTCCGCTAAACGTTAGGAAGGACTTCCTGACAGTCGGAGTGGTTCCTCAGTGGAACAGGCTTCCTTGGGAGGTGATGGGCTCTCCTTCTTTGGCGGTTTTCAAGCAGAGGCTAGATGGCCATCTGACAGCAATGCTGATCCTGTGAACTTGAGCAGATCACGAGAGGGAGGGCAGGAAGGGTTGCATCAGTGCTTAGTTCTCGTGGCCCTTCCTGACACGCCCAGGGAAATGCTGATCACCACTTTGGGGTCAGGAAGCAGTTGTTCTCCAAGCTAGTTTGGCCAGGGATCCTGTAGGGTTTTTTTTGCCATCTTTTGGGCACGGAGCAGGGGGTCACTGGGTGTGTGTGTGGGGGGAGGTATTTGTGAATTTCCTGCATCGTGCAGGGGGCCGGACTAGATGACCCTGCAGGTCCCTTCCAACTCTCTGATTCTATGTTTTTGTTTAATTATGTAGAAACTGATTGCGTCGAAATGAACAAAGGCCTCTTAAGTCAATGGAAAGCACCCAGAGGACTGCATTTAGGCCCAGGGCCTTGGTCAAATGTACGGTCCAGTCGCGGGGAATTCTCTTGAGTACATAAGAACATAAGAACATAAGAGAAGCCAATGTTGAATCAGGCCAATGGCCCATCTAGTCCAACACTCTGTCACACAGCGGCCAAAATATACCAGGTGCCATCAGGAGGTCCAGCAGTGGGGCCAGGACACTAGAAGCCCTCCCACTGCTGCCCCCTCCAGCACCAAGAACAGAGTGCATCACCTGCCCCAGACTGAGAGTTCCCATCTATACCCTGTGGCTAATCTATACCCTGTGGAAGGCGTAGGGGAACTTTCCCCCGGCTGCCCGGTCCTCACGATATCTTGCTGCTGCCTGGTTTGCTAGAAGTTAATTGTGGCCGGCTAATCCCTCTCTGCAATGGTGCCGAAGCGATTTCTCCTCTCCTGAAACCTTTAATAATCCTCAGACTCAGCACTCTCAGGATGCCGTATATTGTCAACCCGTGTCAGGCAAACATTAATCAAATTTGTTCTCCCGGTAGCTTTGGGAGGTACATTGGATAATATTGCCAGCTCGTGATTCAAGGAGAAAATGAGCTCCATCGTCTAAGGCAAATGAGGCCACAGTCTTCCAGTCTGCGTAACGCGAGTCCGACAAGAGGCCACCATTTTGTGTGTGTTCCCGAAATGTCTGTAATTTCAGCAGGGGCAATGCCCAAGCCAGGTGTTATGTATAGGAATGTCCCAGGGCTATTTTGGGGCAGGGACGCACAGGAACGGAGTTCTGGCTGGCTCCCAGCAGGAACTCATTAGCATAATAGGCCACACCCAACAGAAGAAACTCATTAGGACTGGCTACATTAGGGGTGTGTGGCCTCACATGCAAAGGAGTTCCTGCTACAAAAAAGCCCTGGGTTTTGACAACAAACAAGGTAAACAGAATAAGAAGCAAAAGGTGGATATGGCTGGGTGACCACAATTCTGGTAACATGGGGATGTGGCCTAATATGCTAATTCTGCTGTTGGGTGTGGCCTATTATGCTAATGAGTTCCTGCTGGGCTTTTTCTACAAAAAAGCCCTGAAATGGCCACATGTATTTGTGCACGAGCTCCTACCGCTCAGGCCTATAGGCTCACCTGGATCCTAGAACGAACCAATGGCTGAACCTTGCACTATAAATAGCCTATCACGGGGAGTGGGTGTGTGTTTGGGCGTGGGGTGTTGCAGGGATTTAAGCAGGGCTGGGACCCAGCTTGTCTGTCTTGAGTTTGAGCTGAAATCACAATAAACCATGAGCTGATCACTCTACGCGTCTGAACCCAGTATATTTCATTAGCGATGCCAACTTCCAGGTGGGTGTATGTCAAAATAACAGAGAGATCACGGGAAGGATGCAGTCAATAACAAAAACAACCGTGGTGTTGTATTATGAACAGGGGTCATTTGGAGCCGGAGCGTGCAGGAACGGAGCTCTGGTAGTTAGAAGCACAGGCGGCAGCAAGCCCCGCCCCCAGCTCCCAGCAGGAGCATAAAGCAGCACATGTAGCATTTCTCCTGGGCCCAGATAGGCTACTCTGGGACTGGAATGACAGCCCCCAGAGTGGAAAGACAGTCCCTAGGGGTGGGGCCTGAGTGGTGAGTGTTGCCTTCTGACACACTTCCAGTGATATCAGGGGGTGTGGCATATACAAATAAGTTATGCTAATGAGTTATGCTAATGAGCTCCTGCACCTCTTTTTCTACGAAATGACCCCTGCTGATGAAAAATTATTTAGGCTTCAGTTCTTCAGTTTCTTCGTCACATTATGAAAACATACGCGCGCACACGACGGAAAATGCATCTAAACCGTTTCACATAACAGCTTTTACTAAGTGTGCTGCCTGAATGACACTTGTTTACAGATCAACAATACTAATCCGTGAGTTAACACATCACATCCTTCCGCTTCGTGGAGGCAAATTCTTTCGTCCAGTCAGCTGTGACTTGACAGCACTTTCCACCACTAATTCAGTCCTCGAGCTGAATGATGTACCCAAATGGAGCTGTAAAAAGTTGATGCCCATCCGTGTCCTCAAAGTCTCAAGGGCAGCAACCTCCTCCTCCTCAGAGAGTCAGTAGGAAATAGCTTTTACCGGCTGTTCTTGATGCACGGAAATTAAGCACGTGACTTTTTCCTCACATGGAGATAAATGCTGCTGGGCAAAGTTATGGATGTCCCTCAGTCCGGGGCTCCCTCTACGTTGTTGTTGTTCAGTCCGGCTCTTTGCGACCCCATAGATCACATCACGCCAGGCCCTCCTGTCTTCCGTCGTGCTCCAGAGTTTGCTTAATTTCATGTCCGCTGCATCGATGACACTGTCTAACCCATCTCATCCTTGGCCGTCCCCTTCTTCTTTGACCTTCCGTCTTTCCCAGCATCAGGGTCTTCTCCAGGGAGTGCTCCCTTCTCATTGGGTGGCCAAAGTATTTGAGCTTCAGCTTCAGTCTCTGGCCTTCCAGGGAACAGTCAGGGTTGATTTCTTTTAGGACTGACTGACTCGATCTCCTTGCAGTCCAGGGGACTCTCCCAGCACCACGTAATTCAAAAGCATCTATTCCTCGGCGCTTGGCCTTCCTTATGGTCTCCCTCTATGCAAGGACAAACATTAAAGGAACACAACTTGGTGTCCTTTTTCCCCATGAGGAGGAGAGAAGGAAGGAAGGAAGGAAGGAAGGAAGGAAGGAAGGAAGGAAGGAAGGAAGGAAGGAAGGAAGGAAGGAAGGAAGGAAGGAAGGAGCCAGGCTAGCTGGAAACCATTGCTGTCTTCAGCTATAGGCCTGGTGGAAAATCTCTCTCTTAGAGGCCCTGCGGCACTGCATTAGGTCCCTTGGGGGCACAGATGTCATTTGGCTGAGAGTTCTGTTGGATTCTCTGGACTTGGTACTGCCAGGGAACCGCAAAAAGTAGCAGAGCGCTCAAGGCTTTAATGCAGCAGAGCTGGGGCTAGGTGTGGCGACCGACTTACAAATGTACATGGAATCAGCAATCAGTTCTAAAACTAATAAGCAACTGCTATTGGGGAAGAAGAAGAAGAAGAAGAAGAAGAAGAAGAAGAAGAAGAAGAAGAAGAAGAAGAAGAAGAAGAAGAAGAAGAAGAAGAAGAAGAAGAAGAAGAAGAAGAAGAAGAAGAAGAAGAAGAAGAAGAAGAAGAAGAAGAAGAAGAAGAGAGAGGAGGAGGAGGAGGAGGAGGAGGAGGAGGAGGAGGAGGAGGAGGAGGAGGAGGAGGAGATTGGATGTATACCCCACCCTTCACTCAGAGTCTCAGAGCGGCTTACAAACTCCTTTTCCCTTCCCCTCCCTACAACAGACACCCTGTGAGGGAGGTGGGGCTGAGAGAGCTCTTTCGAGAACTGCCCTTTCGAGGACGGCTCTTGTCAGAACTGTGGCTTGCCCAAGGTCATCCAGCAGCTGCAAGTGGAGGAGTGGGGAATCAAACCCGGTTCTCCCAGATTAGAGTCCACACATTTAACCGCTTCACCAATACATGCTGGAGAGTGCAGGTAAGAGATAGATATAGATGGTGTTGGATGCTGGACACATGTCCAGCCGCCATAGTGCATGATGGGGAGATCGTGCACCTTCTTTTGTGTGCGTGGGAGAGAGAAGAGAGAGGAAAGAGAGCGGAAAGAGAGGAAACTGCCCTTAAGAGCAGCATCCTACTTCAAAGGAAAGGATCAGATAGCAGAACGGAAAAGATGCTCTATCTGTCCTGACCTCTCTATCTGTCTAAACTCTTTGGTGCTGTCTTTCAAGTCTGAGGCAGGCGGCAGCACTAAGTCCTCCACTTCTAACATGTCCCACCAGGCCAAGAAAGCCCTGGCTCTGGTTGAGGACAGCCAGACGCTCTTTGGGCCAGGGATCACCAGTAAGTTCTTTTCCCCTGAGCGCAGTGCTGTCTGAGGGGTATACCAGGAGAGGCGGTCCCATAGACACGTTGGTCCCAGACCAACATTTAGAGCAGGGGTGTCAAACATGTGGCCCGGGTGCCGGATCAGCCCCCGGAGGGCTTCTATCAGGTCCGCAGAGGAACTGGCTGTCTTCTGCTTCTTCTTCCAGTTCTGCTGCTGCTGCGTCATCGTAGGTTTGCAGCTTACAGATACACACCTGAACGGCATCCTCAAGATTGCAACAGCACAGACATTTTGTTGTAATAATTCAGAGCAAGAGGGGTCAGTGATCAGACACTGTTAAATAAACAAAATATGGCAAGAGTGCTAATGTTTTGAGCATGTTTTTATTTAAGTTAAAAAAACAACCCCTTTGTGTTTGTGCCCTTTATAAAGTTTATATCTCTACTACCTGGCATTACATTTTATGACCCACATGGCCCGGCCCGACAAGGTCTCATTTATGTCAGATCCAGCCCTTATAACAAATGAGTTTGACGCCCCTGGTTTGGAGCTCTGAAGGTTAATACCAGAGCCTTAAACCTGATTTGGTATTCAACCCAGTGAAAGCAGAAAGAACTGAAGCGTCTCTCTCTTTTTGTCGCTCCTTTCCGAAGCTGCTTTTCTTTCTAAACAAATGGCTCGGGGCCTCAATCGCCTACGTTTGCGTGCAACATGTACAAAACCCGCCCTCCGGCTCGTCAAAGTGTGCAAACCCTGGCGCTCCCTACAGAAAGGTTCCTGAAAAGTAAGCGGGGAGAACGTCTCAACCATGATGCCTTTCGTCCCATATAAAAATCCCCGGACTCTCCGTAACAATCCAGTACCCATCCCGTCCCCCCTCCCGCCCGAGAAATACTACCCTCTAGCATGTTTTATTAACTGTTATTACTGCATATTATTTATTTATAGAGAGCCGTGCATCGAAGCCGGCGCTTTACGGGCATATAAAAAGCCTGCCCTGAGAAACGGAACGTTTGATTTAAGGCTGAAGCGGGGGGGGGGGGGATGTGTGTGCGTGTGTGGCATTTGCAGATCTGGAAGTGTCTCGTGAATCCCCACATTTCAAAATCCAGTTTCAGCATTTAAAAACGGTGTTTAAATTATCAGAGGGGGGACCCCCTGGGTCTACCGTTCTGAGTCATTTATCAGTTCCCAAGATCTCTGTCATTTGCCTGTATGTTTAGAACATTTTTTAAAAAAAAAAAAAAAACCACCCTTTTTACAAAGGAAATTTTGAACACTTCTGACACTGCTTTCTTAGCTGAGGAAAAGGCTGAAGAGGCTGGGAGTTTTCGGTTTAGGAAGAAGAAACGTAAGGGGGCATTTTAAAAATGATGCACGGCATGGAGTAAAGGTTGCCAGATCCAGGTTGGGAAATTCCTGGAGTTTTGAGGAAGAACAGCCTGGGTAGGCTTGCTAGCAGGGCCGGCTCGCCCACTAGGCGAGCTAGGCACTCGCCTAGGGCGCCGGCCCTGCAGGGGCGCCAAAATGCCCCCCCCCCATGAAAAGCCCCCCTTACCGCCCAGCGCCGGCAGCCCCGGCTTCCCTGGGTACCTCGCGGCTGCGAGGCGCCCAGAAAAGCCGGCGCCACTGCTGGGAGGGAAGGGGCAGGTGTTCTAACCCCGCCCCTTCCCTGGCTCTCCTGGCCACCTTGCAGTTGCAAGGCACCCAGGAGAGCTGGCACTGCCGCTGGGAGGGAAGGGGCAAGGGTTCTAACCCTGCCCCTTCCACAGCTCTCCTGGCCGCCTTGCAGCTGCGAGGCACCCAGAAAAGCCAGCGCTGAGAGGGAAGGGGTGAGGGTTCTAACTCCGCCCCTTCCCTGGCTTTCCTGGGCGCCCAGACCCCACCGGGAGGTTGGCATCCCCGGTGGGGTGGGCGCCCCAAGCTGTCCTGCCTAGGGCGCCCAGACACCTGGGGCCAGCCCTGCTTGCTAGCCCCCAGATGTGGGTGAGGAATTTCAGGGGCTTCTTCCCACTGCGGACCAGCTGCCCAGTGGGGGAACCCCACCCCTAAACAGGGGTGTCACCACATGACGTCCCCGATGCAATGACATCACCCGGAAGTGATGTCATCATGTTGGGGATGTTGTGCGGGGACGCTCTGGTATTTGGGCAGACTCTATGGCTTGAGGGCGAAAAAGACATAGAGTTTTGCCCAAATACCAGAGTGTCCCCACACGACACCCCCAAAGCGATGACGTCACTTCCAGGTGATGTGATCGCATCGGGAACATCACAAAACATTCCCAGCCACCCCTGAAATGCCCCCCCAAATCTCCCCACCGAAGAGATGAGGGGACCTGGTAACCCTAAGCCTGGGGAGGACAGGGTATAATGTCCAAAGCATCCATTTTCCTCAGGGAAACTGACCTATCATGTGGAAATCATCCATAATTTTGGGAGGCAGTGATGGACGTGAGCGTAGATAACTTTAAAAGGGGGTTCGACAGATGCATAGGAGAGGGGGTCCATCAATGCCTACTAGAATGTTATGTCCTATGACCAGGAGCCTGAGCAGGCAGAAAGCAGCCTAGCTCCGTTCCTGAGAACAATAGGGACTAGGCTCCTGAGCTCGCCAAAAGGGAGCCAATGGGAGCATTGGCGGGAGATTCAAACCCGCCAATAGGAATGTGGGGTGTCCCCCCCCCTTACTGTATATAGTTGGCCTCCGGCCGTTACTGTTTGTCTTCGTTGTGAAGTACGAATAAACGCATCTTCTCTTATGTCGTCGTCCGAGTCATGAGGCACGGAACCCAGTACTTTACATAGAAACCATGGGTGACTAAGAGGGGAACCTCCATATCCACCTAGCCTCTGAATACCAGGTACAGGAGGAAGTATCATCCAAGCTTCTTGTTCCTGGCTGGAGAATTCTGCAGCCCTGATTCCAGGAGAGACAGCGGGGCTTATCGTGGGAATCAAACTCCTTAAGCCTCAGCAGTTCAGACAATTTCTGCCGCTTGGTTCCCAAATCAAAACCGAAGGGAGAGGGAAAAAAACAAGTCTGCCGGGATTCCAAGGAACCCTGAAACGCTCATATTTCCTCCTACTTGTCAGTCTAATGACAGGGTTGTGTGTTGTGTAAGCTCTGAGGAGAAGAATACCGTCCCTGCAGCAGCAGGGCTGAGAAACGGTGAGAAGATTTAGGCTCTCCATAACTTTCATGCCTTTTGCCATCCCTGAATTGTAGGGTTCCCAGCTTCAGATTGGGAAATGCCTGGAGATTTTTTTTTTCGGGGGGGGGGAGCCTCAGGAGGGTGGGGTTTGGGGAAGGGAGGGACCTCAGCAGTGTTCCCTCTAAGCTGAGTTACTGTGAGCTAGCTCCCAGTTTTTTAGCCTCCAGCTCACACATTTTTGTCTTAGCTCAGGCAGGATGGCTCCAGAGCAAACTAATTTATGCAGCCGCCAAATTGCTCGCAACTTTAATGCTGGTAGCTCACAAAAGTCGGATTTTTGCTCACAAGACTCCACAGATTCGAGGGAGCATTGAACCTCAGTGGGGTGAATGCCCTAGAGTCCACCCTCCAAAGCAGCCATTTTCTCCAGGGGAATTGATCTCTGCCCCCTGAAGATCAGTTGTAAGAACATAAGAGAAACCAATTTTGGATCAGGCCAACGGCCCATCCAGTCCAACACTCTGTCATACAGTGGCCAAAAATACCAGGTGCCATCTGGAGGTCCACCAGTGGGGCCATCAGGAGGTCCACCAGTTGTAATTCCAGAAGATCTACATGCCCCACTTGGAAGAAGAGGAGGAAGAGGAAGAGGAGGAGGAAGAGGAGGAAGAGGAGGAAGGAGAAGGAGAAGTAGGAGGAGGAGGAGGAGGAGGAGGAGGAGGAGGAGGAGGAGAAGAAGAAGAAGAAGAAGAAGAAGAAGAAGAAGAAGAAGAAGAAGAAGAAGAAGAAGAAGAAGAAGAAGAAGAAGAAGAAGAGGAGATTGGATTTATACCCTGCCTTTCACTTGGAATCTTACAATCCCTTTCCCTTCCCCTCCCCACAACAGACACCCTGGGAGGTAGGTGGGGCTGAGGGAGCTCTTTTGAGGACTGCTCTTGGGAGAACAGCTCTGAGAGAACTATGGCTCGCCCCATCCCCTGCTGGTGACCAGAGGGACCTGGCAACCCTATTTGTTTCTCAGTGCTCAGCCACTGCTTGGAAACCCCAGTCTCAGCCATGGGAACCAAAATGCAGGGACTGTTTTCTAGAAGGACCTTTTAAAGAGCTGGACACTCCTAACTGAGCTGGGGTATAAGGGGCCATCAGGTGAGCTTCTTTAGAGGGAGTCAGGAGGGCCTCTCCCTGACCATTTCCACAGTAGCGGAATTCCCTGCATTGATGTTTTTAAAACTACACATTATGTGAAATTTTCCACAGTAGTATGCGTGAAAAGGATCAAGGGGTGTTAGTAAACCATACAATGAACATGAGCCAGCAGCGTGATGCGGTAGCTAAAAAGGCAAACGTGATTTGGGGCAGTATCAACAGAAGTATAGTGTCCAGATCATGCAAACTGATGCTATTGCTTTACTCTGCTCTGGTTCGACCTCATCTAGAGTATTGTGTTCAGTTTGGGGCACCACAGTTGAAGAAGGATATAGACAAGCTGCAACATGTCCAGAGGAAGGCAGCGAAAATGGTGATGGGTCTGGAGACCAAGTCCTCTGAGGAAAGATTGAAGGAGCTGGGTATGTTTAGCCTGGAGAGGAGACGACTGAGAGGTGATATGATAACCATCTCCAAGTACTTGAAGAGCTGTCATGTAGAGGATGGTGTGGAGTTATTTTCTGTTGCCCCAAAAGGTCGGACCAAAACCAACAGGTTGAAATGAAATCAGAAGAGTTTTCAGCTAAACATTAGGAAGAACTTCCTGAGAGTTGGAGTGGTTCCTCGGTGGAACAGGCTTCCTCGGGAGGTGGTGGGCTCTCCTTCTTTGGAGGCTTTCCAACAGAGGCTAGATGCCCATCGGACAGCAATGCTGATTCTGTGACGTTAGGCAGATCATGAGAGGGAGGGCAGGAAGGATTGCATCAGTGCTTAGTTCTCGTGGCCCTTTCTTACATGCCCAGGGAAATGCCGATCACCACTTTGGGGTCAGGAAGCAATCGGTCCCCAGACCAGATCCTGGAGGTTTTTTTAGAGAGCCAGTTTGGTGTAGTGGTTAAGTGCGCAGACTCTTATCTGGGAGAACCGGGTTTGATTTCCCACTCCTCCACTTGCACCTGCTGATGTGACCTTGGGTCAGTCACAAGCTCTGGCACAGCTGTTCTCTCAAGGACAGTTTGTGTCAGAAGTTCTCTCAGCCCCACCTACCTCACAGGGTGTCTGTTGTGGGGAGGGGAAGGGAAAGGAGTTTGTAAGCCGCTCTGAGACGCCTTTGGGCAGTGAAGGGCGGGGTATAAATCCAATCTCTTCTTCTTCTTCTTCTTCTTATCTTCTGGGTGTGGAACAGCGGTCAATGGGGGTATGGGGGTAAGGTATTTGTGAATTTCCTGCATTGTACAGGGGGTTGGAGGCCCCTTCCAACTCTATGATTCTATGAAACCCAACTTGCTAAATTGGGGTTTCCAAAAACATGGGGTAACAAGGAGAAAACTTTGGGTTTGCGCCTGGTGAGGAAAAACCTACTGCAGAAAATATCACATATTGCACAGTTTTTTAAAAAATGTCAATATGGGAATTTCACTACGGCAGGAATGGTCCCTGTGACCTTATTTCCTGGACAGGCGCATATGGGAAAAGATGGAAGTTATTTCCGCGGCATATCTCATGTTTGTTTGACGTAAGCAGTCAAATAGCTAAGTTCGGGCCACTTGTGGAACAGGGGCTCTTGAACGACATATGGAAATTCCTTGCTTTTCAGTCCATCCCCGTTGTGTTTAAATTCAGGGATGAGCGTCACCGCATAGCTGTTTTGGTGGTTCTTAGAATTCCGGCAGGAGCGGAAGATCTCCTGACATTCCTTTGTGGGTGGTGTTCTGGCCCCAAACGCTTCTTCTCTCCTCAGTCTCTGGAGAGGAGGAAAATATGCCGGCCGCCCTGCCAAAGGAAATACTGGAAGGGTTCTTCCCACCCCTGACAGCTGGTTGTAGTTTGGGTCACAGTGGGAGTTCCTGAAGGGGTCAGAGAACTTAGATGGAGGGCTGATTCTTCTTGTCAGCTCCGAGAAAAGGGTGGGTGGAGGAAGTCGTACGCTAGTGAGGAGTGGCGTCCGGGCCGAGGTGTGGCTTCCACAGAGCGGGGCTGAGAACCGTAGCACTTCCGAGTGGGCATTTCCACCCCCACACAAAAAAGTTAACCTTGATCTGGCAAGGGCAGGAGATAGACAGCTGATGTTTCCAAGCACAAAGGGGAAGTGGTATTAAGGAAAAACACTACTGAGCTTGGCTTGGGGGAAGTGGACAGGTCTTTCGTTGTAGGCTATGAGCCAGCGTGGTGTGTCGTGGCTAAGAGTGGAGGATTCTGATCTGAAGAACCGGTTCGATGCCCCACTCCTCCTCCCCGTGAAGTCTGCTGGGTGACCTCACAAGCAATGTTCCCTCTAAGTGGTAGAGTCTTGTGAGCAAAAATTCTACTTTGTGAGCTGCTGGCATTAAAGTTGTGAGCGAGCAATTTGGTTACCGCATAAGCTAGTTTGCTCTGGAGCCCTCCCTTCCTGAGCTAAGACAAAAATGTGTGAGCTGGAGGCTAAAAAACTGTGAGCTAGCTCACACTAACTCAGCTTAGAGGGAACACTGCTCCCCACTGTTGTGTGGAGGGGAAGGAAAGGCGACTGGAAGCCCCTTTTTGAGACTCCTTAAGATAGAGAAAAGCGGGTTATTCTACTCTTGCTCCTTCCAGAAAGATCTGATCCTTGGCCACCCGGGTTTTCGAAATGAAGCTAGAAGTGGCAAGGCAGGTTGGGAAATTCCTGAAAATTTGGGGGTGGATCCTGGAGAAGGAGAGTCTGGAGTTGCCTAGGATTGCCAGGTCTTAAAAGGTTTCCGGGGGGGTGTGATTCTTCCTTGTTGGGTGACATTTGTGCCCGCCGTGATGATTTCACCCAGAAGTGATGTCATCACGCAGGGCACTGTGTGGGTGGGGCCTCTATCATTTGAGGGAAAACCATAGAGTTTTCCCTCAAATGATAGCGCGTCCTCCCACAATGTGCCCTGTATGACATCATCGTGCCGGGCACGCTGGCCCAAATGTGACGCTTTGGGGGCGGGGTTCCCCTCACCAGCCAGATCCGGGCCAGCAGATCGGTGCCCCTAAAAGCAGGCAAAACTCCGCCCACCCCAGGGGAATGGCAGCCCTAATAATGCCACAGAGTCTACCCTCCGAAGTGGCCATTTTCTCCAGGGGGACGGATCTCTGTCATCTGGAGATCAGTTGTAAGTCTGGGAGATCTTCAGCCCCCACCTTGAGGTTGGCAGCCACAGCGGGATCGGAAATTGGGGATGATGTCGGTGATGTGGCATGCCAAGGGATCACCCCCATGGGTCCCCTCCGTAGAGGTGAAGGACTGGGGAGAGGAGAACCAAGGAAAAAATAACTTTTTTTTTCCATTTATCCCCTAGGAGCACTGGGAGGAAAGAACCCTCTAATGAAATGAAATGAAATGTCTGTTTTGGAATAAGCACACCGTTTTAAGACAAAGTTATTTTATTTCATTGATTTGTTTGGATTTTTATTCCGCCCTGCCCAAATGCAGGCTGAGGGCGGATCACAACAAGCAGAGTCAAAAGACTCATTACAGTAAAATCGTGTGGTGGTGTGGTCTCCCTTGGTCGAAAGCCAGTCGAATCCGACTCTAGGGTTGCGGTGCTTGTCTCCGTTTCCAAGCCGAAGCGCCAGCGCTGTCCGAAGACATTTCCGTGGTCATGTGGCCGGCATGACTAAACGCCAAGGTGCAAATTACATTCACATTAAAATCATTAAAATGGTAAGATTCAGAGGTAGCAGCAAATTACATAAAAAGGGCTGTTAGGGTCACAGAGGCGGAATCAGAACATTTCAGTTGATTGGGGACTAAATCTCTTTCAAAAAATGTCTAGTATGCAGATTTGTAGGTAAGACAGCCTACTGCATTGGAGAATAATTCCTGGCTGTACTGTAGACATATAAACCATATTTCCAGGGAGGCGCTCATTGTTTAAATATGACTAACGTCGTCCACAGTTAATCAGCAGTAATGTGTCTGATGATAATACGCTATTAAGAGTTTTAAAGCTAACAGCCAGAAATGCTGCTAGTCCTATTCTGCCCGTGTGAGATTGTAAAACAGAAATCAGGTGGCCCCTTTTAGACGCATCAAGTTTATTCCATTATAAACCTTCGTGACTTTCACTTCTTCAGATGCATGTGAAATTAAAATGTTATACAAACATAGATAACCCAAATCGTACCGCCGGCAGTGGCGGTAGTGGGGAGAAGAGGGAATCTTTTAAAATAACACTTTCTTATGTTTATAATAAAAACGTGTGTTTCCTGTTTTCAGATTTTACTTCCTCCTGCTTGTCAGATGGCGCCAAGGGACCGGCAATCCTAGGAAGGTCCTACAGTGGGAATCGTGAGTATCAAAAGAGGAGAACACAGTGTACAAATCAGCTTGAACTTGGTCACCAGTAGAGATGCCAGCCTCCAGATGGGATGTGGGGATCCCCTGGAATTTCAGCTTCTCTCCTGGCTACAGAGATCATTTCCCCTGGAGAAAATGGATGTGTGATCAGCGGAGGGTGGATTACCAAGGGGGGAGGTCACACTACAGCACTTACCCAGGCCAATGTGGCCAGGAATCCTGGTGGGGTTTTTCTGTCATGTTCTGGGCATGGAGCAAGGGTCACTGGGGGCGTGGGGGGGAAGTAGTTGTGAATTTCCTGCATGGTGCAGGGGGCTGGAATAGATGACCCTGGAGGTCCCTTCCAACGCTATGATTCTATGATCTGTGATGCTTTGGAGGGTGGACTCTGTGGCATTGTATCCCACTGAAATTCCGGTCCTCCCGGGCTCCATCCCCAAATCTCCAGGACTTTCCCCACCTGGACTTGGTCACCCTACCCGCCCCCATCCCGTGCTGTTGGCCAGGGGGGAACCCGGTAACTCCAGTCACCGGCAACACATCTTTTTGCTTAGGGATCTTCAACTGGTAGTGGGGAGGAACGCCCAAAATTAATGCGACGTGCCTACATGACCCAGAAGTGACGGGTCGCGTAGGCACATTGAATTAATTCCCGGCGTTCCTCCCTTTTTTTGGGGGGGGTAATTCTTCCCACTGGCCAGTTGGCCAGTGGCGGAAAGGTGGGGGTTGAAAGCAGGAGACCCCAACCCCCATAGGTGGGGCTCTACACCCCATCTGCATCCCTGATTTTCCCATAATGCCTTGCTGCCTACTCCTCATCTCAAAAGGAAAACCACACAAAGGTACAAAGAAGAAGAAGAAGAAGAGATTGGATTTATACCCCGCCCTTCACTTGGAGTCTCAGAGAGGCTTACAAACTCCTCTCCCTTCCCCTCCCCACAACAGACACCCTGTGAGGTAGGTGGGGCTGAGACAGGTCTGACTGAGAACTGCCCTTGAGAGTACTTGTGACTGACCCAAGGTCACACCAGCAGCTACATGTGGAGGAGTGGGGAATCAAACCCGGTTCTCCCAGATTAGAGTCCGCACACTTAACCACTATGCCAAACTGGCTCGAGAAAGCACATGTCCCGCATTGGCACTGTCTTGCACGTTGGATTTGACTTTGTGGCACAACTGGTGTTTTTTTTTTTCAATTAACTGTTCATTGATTTTTTTTTCATTACAGGGAAAAGAACAGCCTGCCCTCTGTAGCATGTACTGAGCTTCCCGGTAAGGAAATGCACATTAATACTTAATTGAAAATAGCCGGTGAATTGGGACGGGGGGGGGCAGGAAGGAGGGACGCCAAAATTGAGATAACGATGCGGGGGGGGGGGGATGGAGATTTTTGAGTAGGTGGATTCAGTCAATAGCCTCCTCGAACAAGTTAATGGGGTAAAAATTCAGAGACGAGGGAAGTGCCGTCTTCAGTTTCATTAATCGCTTCTCAATGGCCGTGATCAATTCCGCTCCCACCCCCCCCACCCCCGGTGTTCCCGATGCTTCTCTTTTGCGAAACATTTTGTATCCCCGCATTGCAGAGGTCCAGGAAGAAGTGTGCATGCACGCAAACGCTTCTACTCAGAATTAAAGTTTGTTGGTCTTAAAGAGACCGGGACTCAAACTTTGTTCTAGGGCTTCAGTCCAACAAGGCTGTCCGCCTGCATCCAGGCAAAGCTGTGTGCGAAGGTCCCAGGTTCAATCCCCGGCATCTCCATTTAAAAAGATCTGGTAGGAAGGTGATGTGAAAGACTTCTGGCTGAGACCCTGAAGAACCACTGCTAGTCAGAGGGACAGGCCAAATTTCTGGCACCGGAGAAGGCGGTGCCATGGGTCCATACGTGCTCAGTGAAAATTGTTCTTCCGTAAACAAGCCGAGTGCAGAATCGAGCCAGATGCCCTTTGTACACCGAACACCCATACTTGTGACACCGCCGGTTTGGCTTCTAGCCTTCAACTAGCGCAGATGAAGCAGCGCACGATGCAGATGAAATTCCTGGGCCGTTGCCCTTTGGCACGAATGGGATTGCCCTCGCCGAGAAACATCCCTGCTCCCCGCGTGGCTCGTTAGGCAAAACGTACGGGCTGTACCTCCGGCTCAGATGAAAGAGGATGAGACCTAGTTTCGAAACACTGCCGTCCGAGTGACCTACATAACTGGACAACTGTGTTGCCACACGGCTCGATCGATATGTGTCAGGCCACGCTGCCTGCTGTTGAGAGAAGAGGTTCCCGCGAGAACTCTTTGTAGCCACTGGACTGTTTGTGTCGATTGACTTGCTGGGAGCTGGCGGCTTTGGCTGCTTCCTCCGGCCCCCCACCCCCGGAAAAGATCTTAATATTCCACTGCTGCCTCTTCTGACTCCCCTCAGCCAAGGTTCCCTCTAAGCTGAGTCAGTGAGAGCTGGCTCACAGCTTTTTAGCCCCCGGCTCACACACTTTTGTCTCCGCTCAGGAGGAATGGCTCCAGAGCAAATTCATTGATGCAGCAGCCAAATCGCTTGCTCACCGCCTTAATGCCGGTAGCTCGCAAAGTAGAATTTCTGCTCACAAGACTCCATGGCTTAGAGGGAGCACTGCGCCCCCCTCTCCAGTTCCGCAGCCTGGCCGTCTTCCTTTTAGTGAATGGGCCGCTCGCCGCGTGGGGTTTTCAACTCTGGATTGAAAAAATTCCTGGAGATCTGGAGGTTGGGGAGGGTGGGGTTTGAGGCGGGAAGGGCCCTCAGTGGGCTATAGAGGAGGGATGCCAGCCTCCAGGTGAGACCTGGTGTTCCCCCAGAATAGCAGCTCATTTCCAGACTACAGAGATCAGTTCCCTTGGAGAAAATAGACACTTTCGACTCGCAGGGCTCTTTTTGTAGCAGGAACTCCTTTGCATATTAGGCGACACCCCCTGATGTAGCCAATCCTCCAAGAGCTTACAGTAGCCCCTGTAAGAAGAGCTCTGTAAGCTCTTGGAGGATTGGCTACATCAGGGGGTGTGGCCTAATATGCAAAGGAGTTCCTGCTACAAAGAGAGCCCTGCTTTGGAGGAAACACTCTATGGCATTGTACCCCATTCAGATCCCTGTCCTCTCTATGCTCCACCCCCAAGTGTCCAGGAGTTCCCCAGCCTGGATCTTGCTGGCAGCAGTAATTAACACAGCAGAGGTACACAACCTGATTAAAATAGGTAAACCTTTATTCAGGAACTAATAAACTTGGTAGCAAATAGGAGAGAGACAGAGACAGGTTCCTAACTGCGTCTCTAGTCGAGGAAGAAAAAGTAAGAACTAGAAGCAAGGAACAATGCACTTAGAGCAGCTGGAGACAGACAGGTGGCGACACTCAACAGTGCTCTCTAGACCACCCTCTTGCTGGCCCCTATAGAGGGTCTTCTTCTGTTCTTTGTACACCAGACATTGCCTGTTCCAATAGATTGGGCAGCCCTACCCCCACATTCCCCACTGGTGGCCACAGGAGACTGAAGAAAACAAGAATGGTGGCACCTCTAGGCAGAAAGAATGTAGAAATGTATTCACTTCCCACCTTTGGAAGTGATCCGAAGAAGAAGAGGAGGAGGAGGAGGAGGAGGAAGAGGAGGGGGAGATTGGATTTATACCCCGCCCTTCACTACCCAAAGGAGTCTCAGAGCGGCTTACAAGCTCCTTTCCCTTCCCCTCTCCACAACAGGCATCCTGTGAGGTCGGTGGGGCTGAGAGAGCTCTGATAGAAACTGCTCTTTTTCAAGGACAGCTCTTATCAGAACTATGGCTTGCCCAAGGTCATCCAGCCAGGTGCACGTGGAGGAGTGGGGGAATCAAACCCGGTTCTCCCAGATCAGAGTCTGCACACTTAACCACTACACCAAACTGGCTCTCACCAAACTGGAGGAGGAGGAGATTGGATTTATACCCCGCCCTTCACTTGAAGTCTCAGAGTGGCTTATAGAATCGTAGAGTTGGAAGGGACCTCCAGGGTCATCTAGTCCAGCCCCCTGCACAATGCAAGAAATTCACAAATACCTCACCCTTCATTACCTGAAGGAGTCCCAGAGCAGCCTTCCCCTCCCCACAACAGACACCCTGTGAGGACTGCTCCTGAGAGAACAGCTCTGAGAAAACTTGTGACTGACCCAAGGCCACACCAGCAGCTGCATGTGGAGGAGTGAGGATTCAGACCCAGATTACAGTCTGTGCTCGTAGCCACTGCACCAAACTGAAGCAAATTGCGAAAAGTGTCAGGGATCCACAAGTTCCAGGTTGGGAAATAACTGGAAATTTTGGAGGTGGAGCCTAAGAAGGGCGGGGTTTGGGGAGGGGAGGGACTTCAGTCCGGTCTAATGCCACAGAGCCCGCCTTCCAAAGCGGCCATTTCCTTCAGGTGAACTGACGTCCGTCACCCGCAGATCAATTGTAATTCCGGGAATTCTGCAGCCGCCACCTGGACATTGAGCACGGAAAGAATCTGTTTCATTGACGTGGGAAGAATGAAGTGTCAATTCACGGATAAGAATTGTCGACGTGTAATCTAATGTTACTTTGCACCACGCATTTAGAAAAAGCTGTCATGCGAAACGGTAGTATGTGCAGATTCCGCTGTGTTTGTGTGCGTACATCTTTATTACGTGTTAAAGAAATACCGCTCACTGCAAAAACGGCAGCCGAAATATATTTTCGTAATACTACATCACGGTTGTTTTCATCGTTGGCTGCACCCTTCCTGTGATCTCTCTGTTGTTTCTACCCCACCTGGAGATTGGCAACCCTAGCAGTATGGCGTCTTATTTAAAAAACGCGTTATGATCCAGCTCAAAATCCTGCCTCTTCACTGTAATAGCAGGCGATGTGAACTCCTCTCATCGTGCTGCCAACCTTGCTTGGTGATCTTGGGCAACCAATTGCCTCTCAAGCCCTGGGGGTGCCAACTCCAAGGGGGGAAATCCCTAGAGATTTGAGAGGCGGAGTTCGGGGAAGGCTGGGCTTGAGGTGGGGAAGGAGCCAGGTGTAGTGCCATAGATCTCCCCCCCCCTCCAGCTGACCGTCTTCTCCCGGGGAGCTGATCTCTGTCGTCTGGAAATCAGTTCTCATTCCAGGAGATCTCCAGGCCTCGCCTGGAGGTTGGCGACCCTACATCCGCCTGTTATCAGGGCAATATGCATTCAGCTGCAGCCAAACAAAGTTTGAGTCCAGCGTCACCTTTAAGACCAGCAGAGTTTTATTCAGGGCTCTTTTTGTAGAAAAAGCCCAGCAGGAACTCATTAGCATAACAGGCCACACCCATCAACAGAAACTCATTAGCATATTAGGCCACACCCAGGGCAGCATAGCTTATTGGCATATTAGGCCACACCCCCATGTTGCCAGAAGTGTGGTCATCCAGCCACACCCACTTTTTGCTTCTTATTCTGTTTACTGTGTTTGTTGTCAAAACCCAGGTCTTCTTTTTGTAGCAGGGACTCCTTTGCATGTGAGGCTACACACCACTGATGCAGCCAGTCCTAGTGAGTTTCTGCTGTTGGGTGTGGCCTATTATGCTAATGAGTTCCTGCTGGGCGTGGCCAACTGGGGAGCCAGCCAGAACTCCGTTCCTGTGCGTTCCTGCCCCAAAATAGCCCTGGCTTTATTCAAGGTGTAAGTTTTCATGCGCACGCACACTTTGTCAGATACAGTTCCGGTACAGATGAGGGTTTCTGGCATGTTTGTTCTGAGCAACATGTGTTTTTTCCCCCTCTCTTGTAAATTTAGCTGCCAGGATTGCTGCATGGAGGAAAAGGGGGAGAAGGGGGAGGGGGAAGAATCGTTAACCCTTCCTTCCCCAGTTGGTTTCTTGCTGTCGAAAGCCACCCCTGGGCTGCTTCCGCTGCTGCTGAGGAAAACATCCAAGTACCCAGTGGTCCCTCTAAGCTGAGTCGGTGTGAGCTAGCTCGCATTTTTTTAGCCTCCGGCTCACACATCTTTGCCTTAGCTCGGGAAGAGTGGCTCCAGAGCAAACCGATTTATGCAGCAGCCAAATCACTCGCTCGCCATTTTAATGCTGGTAGCTCACAAGCTCACACGACTCCACAATTTAGAGGGAGCATTACACGTACCCCGTTTTGTTTTGTTTTTCTGCCAATGGGTGTTTGGGGATGGATTTTTCCAGAGAGGAAGTCACAGGGGAAGAAAGTATTAAATTATGTTTCTCTCTCTCTCCCTATCCTGTATTAAGGATACATCAATCTCCAGTTCAGACATGTTTATTTCCTTCGCTAAGTTTCCCCTCCCCCAGAATTGAATCCAAACAGATGGCAACCATATAAACTAAGCATGTTATTCTTGAATCTGTTAAACATCTTCATTATGTTCTCGAAGGCTTTCAGGGCTGGAGTTCATTAGTTGCTGTAGATTTTCCGGGCTGTGTGGCCGTGGTCTTGGCATTGTAGGACCTGACGTCTCGCCAGTAGCTGTGGCCGGCATCCTTAGAGGTATAACACAGAAAGATGGAGTACTCTCTGTGTCAAGGCGAGAAGAAAAAGAAATGGTAGGCAGCTACTGGCGAAACGTCAGGTCCTACAATGCCAAGACCACGGCCACACAACCCGGGAAATCTACAGCAACCATCTTCATTATGTTGCATGCTGATTTACTGCTCGCCCTCTACCTATATGCATGGACTGGTAATTTCCACTTCACTGTATCTGAGGAAGTGTGCACACAAAAGCTCATACCTTGAATAAAACTTTGTTGGTCTTGAAGGTGCCACTGGACTCGATTATTGTTCTTTCCCCTAACCTTCTTGATAAAGTAATCTTTACGGCTCAATTTGATTTTTTTAAAAATGTTTAAAATAAACATGGGAAAGAATGTGATTGAGTCGCGTCATACAGAGCTGTTGACGGTTTGCAACGGGGTATCAAACGGCGAAGCACTTTGAACACTGACAGTGATAAAAAATACCAATGATGACGATGACGGACGTATCGATTTAGTTCTGCTCCAGCCAGCGAATTATCCAGAGAGAGATGGACAGACAGAGACAGAGAGAGAAAGTACGGATAAGAGTGTTTCGCTGTACAGCCAGGGAATTTGGGCACAGTGAAAACGAATTAGAAAGGAGCTGTTGGGGGAAGGAAACTGAATTCGAGCCGCCGTCCGAACAGCTTTGTGGCTAACACTTGGGTGACTGTTAGGCAGAAATGGTGTTGATTTCTATACAGCTGGTTCCGGTAAGGAAACAGTTGTGTTAAGACCTAGCGGTTTTCGGTGCCTGCGGGGAGCTGGGGGGCAGAAAAAGGAGGGGGGAGGGCCTCCTTGCAGGTGAAGGTGGCCGCTTGATAAGTTACAGCTGCATCCGGTGGTTTCTGTTTCAGTCCGTTTGAATCCCTGGCTCGCCATCTGTTCTCGGGAGTGAAACCTGCGTGGGCTTCCATGTGCAGGCACCAACGTTTCGAAAGCGGAAAGGAAACCACGGGCGGCTTGTAAGGACAGACAGAGAGAGCATGAGAGAGCAGCCCTGCTCGGAAGGATTTCTTGCATGTGTTCGAATGAATCTCCATTTTATCAGATTCACACATGGACCTGCCTTATACTGAATAGACCATCGGTCCATCAAGGTCGGTATCATCCACTCAGACTGGCGGCGGCCCTCCAGGGTCTCAGATGGAGGTCTTTCTAGGGTTGCCAGCCCCTCGAGGGGGGTAGGTTCCTGATTTTGGGGGGGCCCAATCCACCGCCAGCCAGCTGGCCGGCGGGGGAGCCCCACCCCTGAACGGTGCCGCTGTGGCGGGCATATTATGCGGGGGCTATTCTAGTGTGCAGCCCAAAACTCTATGGTGACTGTTCAGTAGTGGGTTTCACACGGCAGAGGCGAAGGCGGAGCGATTTCAGCAAGCAGCAGTTTTACGGCACCTCAACAGGAACTATATACACCTAAGCCCCTCCCAGCCCCCATGTGATTGGTGAGTTCAAATGGCCTCCAGGTTCCTTATTGGCTGGCTGCCCTCAGGGGCCAATCCGCAGGCAGGTTCCAGGATCCTGCCTGCCTTTGTTCTGGGGCTTCAAGCTCCAACTAGGTGGCCTGCCAGAACAAGCCCAGGCGTGCCTCTCCATGCTCTCTCTAGGTGGCCTGCCAGACCAGTCCAGCCACGCCTCCAGCAGCAGTCAAACTGTGGTGGAAGATCTCTCATGTCCAGACATAACAGTGACCATAGAGTTTTTGGCTGAATGCTAGTGCGTCCCCTACACAGAAGACCCCGGGTAGCAGCCAAGAGCCCCCCGCCAGCAAACGGTAGGTACTTGGCAACCTTAGGTCTTTCACATCACCTACTGCCTGGTTCTTTTAACTGGAGATACCAGGGATTGAACCTGGGGCCTTCAGCATGCCAAGCAGGGGCTCTTCCACTGAGCCACAGCCCCTCCCCATTTCGTTTGTGGAGAGGAACGTGTGGAGGTCCTCCTGAAACAGTGGTTCAGAGTGAGGATCGCCTCCAGGCAGGAGATTGGCCTGAATGTTCTTCAGAGACGGCACAGTGAGGTATTCCTCCTCCTCTCCCCCCAGCCATCTCTTCCCCACTCCTCCACACGGAGCCAGCTGGGTGACCTCGGGTCAGTCACAGTTCTCTCACGAGCTGTTCTCTCAGATCTCCAGACTTCGTGGCAAGAGAGCTAGGTAGGCACACAGACCTTTCTTCCTGTGTTTACTCCTCTGCCACTGACATTTGAGGTGCAGACTGTGTTCTCAGGGATTGATTTCCTGATTGATGAAGACATGCTCTCTTCCTGCATGCACCAGGAGAGAGACCTGCGCTCCTCTCTTGGCACCGTGAGGCAGATGGGCCTCTCGCCATCTGAAGAAGAGAAGAAGAAGAGATTGGATTCATACCCCACCCTTCGCCACCCAAGGGAGTCTCAGAGCGGCTTACAAGCTCCTTTCCCTTCCCCTCCCCACAACAGACACCTTGTGAGGTAGGTGGGGCTGAGAGAGCTCTTGACAGAACTGTCCTTGAGTGAACAGCTCTGAGAGAACTACGGCTTGCCCAAGGTCATCCAGCAGGTGCAAGTGGAGGAGTGGGGAATCAAACCCGGTCCTCCCAGTTTAGAGTCCGCGCACTTCACCACTTAACCCATGTATTCCCTTTCCACCTTTGGAAGTGAGAAGAAGAAGGAGAAGAGGAGGAGGAGGAGTTTGGATTTATACCCCACCCTTCATTACCTGAAGGAGTCTCAGAGTGGCCTTCCCCTCCCCACAACAGACACCCTGTGAGGTAGGTGGGGCTGAGAGAGCTCTGACAGAAACTGCTCTTTTTCAAGAACAGCTCTGACAGAACTATCGAGATGCAGATCTGAATGTGTGAGGTAGCAAGCAGTTACTGTAGATGAGTTTGATCTAAGCTGTCAAACCTAGCTGTCAGATCAACAGCTATGTAACTACTCACAGGTGCTTCCTCCAGGCGCTGTTCATTCAGGTCAGGGATTGCATCACCTTGTTAGTGATTGGCTAGATTGTAGCATAAGAAGTTGTATGGTTAGTGAGCTATTTGAGAGGCTTTAGCTTTCCGAAGTAAGGTGTGTCATGCTGTCCATGTGACTAGGTAACGCTCTGTATATGTGTTGTATATATCTCATCACCTATATAAACTCTCTGTGCACTTCTACTACTGGTCAGTCTCCCGCTTCTGATTTATACACACACCCAATAAGAACTATGGCTTGCCCAAGGTCATCCAGCAGCTGCAAGTGGAGGAGTGGGGAATCAAACCCGGTTCTCCCAGATTAGAGTCCGCGCACTTAACCACTACACCAAACCGGCTCTCTGCTCCCATCCTTCAGCTAGTAAGTTAGTCCTCCGTCCTGTCTCTGCTCCTTCCTATCCAAAGTGTACCTCTCAAATAAAGAGAGAGAAGCATTTCTCTGTTAAGCTTGCAAGGTGACTCTGTGTAGCTTTGTAAGCTGGGTGACCTGGTAAGGTGACGCTTCTGCGTTTGTAGCTAGAGTTGGCAACCCCCAGCCCGCTGTAATGCTGCAAACCTTGGCTCCTCTTCTAATAAACCGCAGCCCAGATCCTCTGCGTCTGATTTTGCGGCGTTTCCCCTCTGTACAGCTTTGGTTCTCCGGCATTTGTTCTCCTCCGAGTTTCTCTGCTTGACCTTCTCCCTACCCCCATGGGCCGATTCTGAGTTGCCAGTGCTTGTCAAGAGAATGGGCCCTGGCTGACGTCTCCTGGGTTGGGACTGCTGCGCGCTGCCAGCGACCGGGCATCAGGCTTTGTGCTGCGTCACTGTGTCAAGAAGAGGAAGCGTCATCGCCGGGGTTATTCCGACTGACTTTGCAGAGCGCGGCTGGCCTCTTGCAGTCTGGCGCCCTGGCGGCTGGATTCACAGGCCTCTCTGGTGCCGACGGTTGCGGACCGAAGCCTTCCAGCCGCTCTGGCCCCCTTCCCCTTCCAAAGAGTGATTAACATATAGAATTCACTACCACAGGAGGTGGTGGCAGCTACAAGCATGGACAGTTTCAAGAGGGAATTAGATAAACATATGGAGCAGAAGTTCATCAGTGGCTATTAGCCACAGGGTATAGATGGGAACTCTCAGTCTGGGGCAGGCGATGCACTCTATTCTTGGTGCTGGAGGGGACAGCAGTGGGAGGGCTTCTAGTGTCCTGGCCCCACTGCTGGACCTCCTGATGGCAGCTGGTATATTTTGGCCGCTGTGTGACAGAGTGTTGGACTAGATGGGCCATTGGCCTGATTCAACATTGGCTTCTCTGATGTTCTTATGTTATGTTAAGAGCCAGTTCCTGAAAGAAACCGGAGACGAACCAGGGTTGTAGAATCTCTCTTCCTGCGAGGGTTGCCAGCCTCCAGCTGAGGCCTGGAGATCTCCCAGAATTACAACCAATGCTTCCCCTAAGCTGTGGAGCCTTGCGAGCAAAAATTTTACTTGGTGAGGCGCCGGCATTGAAGGTGTGAGCGGGCGATCCGGCTGCTGCATAAATTAGTATGCTCGGGAGCCCCTCCTTCCTGAGCGAAGACAAAAACGTGTGAGCCAGAGGCTAAAAAAAAGCTAGCTCACACTAACTCAGCTTAGAGGAAACACTGATTACAACGGATCTGAGTCCAGACTGGAGCGATCTGTTCCCCGGGAGAAAACGGCCACTTTGGAAGGCATTCTACTCTGGCTGAGGTCATTTCCCCTCCCTAAGCCACACCCTCCGCCAAGCTCCATCCCCAAAGCTCCAGGAATTTCCCTTATGCTAAGTGCTTCTTGCGGTACGTCAGGGGAAATCAGCACTCCCCCCCCTTGAATAGAGGAAAGGCTCTGGCTTCGTCTTGGTTTATTTTTCTAAGACCTCCAATCTGCAAACTGTATTAAGACATCTCTTGGACCACGCCTTTTAGGATTGGAGATGGGGCCAATACGAAATGCTCTCAGAATCAGCGGGCCTACCCCTGCCTCTAAATGAAGTACAGTGGCTAGCCAATTAGAAATGCAGCAAATTAAGCCTTTTTGCTCTTCCGCCCCCTCCAGAAGCCCTCTCAGTTTAAGGTTAAGTCGTTTTATGTGAGATTCTAAAGTTATGATTTTCTCCGGTGAGTTCATCTCTCGCTCCTGTAGCTCCCTCACGTCCTTTTGCAAAGCCATGCCTACGGTGTGAGCTGATTCAGCGACCTTCGCTGTTCTGTCTAAGGAGTTGCTCTCTTGTTGCATTTGTTTGCCCAGCCGCTTCTCCGTTCTTTCAGGCAGCCCTGGTAGATCTTGCTTTGTGAGGCCTTGTTCTAGAAGGTGAGAGACGTCCTTTTCGTCCGCCATTTTGGTCATTTTGGCGCCAAGGGCCTGTGTGTCCTTTCCTATTTTCTCGTGGAGATTTTTTTCTCAGACCTCTTATGTTGGGCATTGTTGTTGCCGTTTCCTCTCATAATCAGGTACATTTCTGCTAGGTTGGGCTTGCTGTATGCACCAGGGGAGGGGAGGGAAGCAGAGCTTTGGGATCAAGCGACCGCCATCTTTCTCGGCGTCGCCACAGCCCCGAGCTCCAGGAATTTCCCCACCCGGAGCTGGCAACCTGAAAGAAACTGGAGAAGAAGAAGAAGAGGAGGAGGAGAAGGAGAGGAGATTGGATTTATACCCCGCCTTTCACTGCCCAAAGGTGTCTCAGAGCGGCTTACAAACTCCTTTCCCTTCTCCTCCCCACAACAGACACCCTGTGAGGTAGGAGGGGCTGAGAGAACTTCTGGCAGAAACTGTCCTTGAGAGAACAGCTGCACCAGAGCTTGTGACTGACCCAAGGTCACATCAGCAGGTGCAAGTGGAGGAGCGGGGAATCAAACCCGGTTCTCCCAGATTAGAGTCTGCACACTTAACCACTACACCAAACTGGCTCTCAGAGGAGAGGAGGAGGAGAGGAGATTGGATTTATACCCCGCCCTTCACTACCCAAAGGTGTCTCAGAGCAGCTTACAAACTCCTTTCCCTTCCCCTCCCCACTCCAGACACCCTGTGAGGTAGGTGGGGCTGAGAGAGCTCGTGACAGAAAATGCTGTTTTTCAAGAACAGCTCTTATCAGAACTACGGCATGCCCAAGGTCATCCGGCCAGGTGCAAGTGGAGGAGTGGGGGAATCAAACCCGGTTCTCCCAGATTAGAGTCCGCGCACTTAACCACTACACCAAACTGGAGCAGAATGAGATCGCAGACCTTTTCCCCACTGATCTCTGCTAAGAGGTAAATAGTTACCGTAAGGGGCTGTTCATCAATTAAAGATTTTTTTTGATGATTAATCTCTAGCTTTTTTTTTTGCTGATCAGCTGATGAAACGAATGAATCTGCATTTTTTCCAAAACCTTGATATATAGGAAAAATGTGAGTCCGGGGGCACCTTTAAGACCAACAAGTTTAATTCTGGGTATGAACTTACATGTGCATACACACTTCTGAAGACAATAAGTTATGTTGACTGCATACGTGACAACCACCACTGGTTGAAGGAAGGCCTACTTGTTTTCATTTACAATTAGAATAATACATTGGAACCAAAGTGGTCTTAAAGCTTAAGCGTGTATACCCTTAACTTGTAGCCTTACCACTAAAGATTTGGGGGTGGAGCCTGGGGTGGGTGTGGTTTGGGGGAGAAGCGGGACCACTGCGGGGTATAATTCCATAGAGGTCCCACTACAGAGCAGCCATTTTCTCCAGGTAGGGTTGCCAGCTCTGGGCTGGGAAATACCAGAGTCTGGGAGTGTTCCTGGATGCCTCCTTAACAATGGAGGCCCAGGTAGCAGCCACTGCTAGGTCAGCCTTTTACCGTCTTCGGCTGATCAGGCAGTTGGTTCCCTTCCTCGACCGTTCTGACCTAGCAACAGTGATTCATGCGATGGTCACGTCGAGATTAGACTACTGTAACGCTCTCTACATGGGGCTGCCCTTGTCGCAGATTTGGAAGCTTCAGCTAGTGCAGAACGCTGCAGCCAGGCTGCTGATGGGCCTCCCCAGGTGGGAGCACATCCAGCCTGTGCTGAGGACACTGCACTGCCTGCCAATAGCATACCGAATCCGCTTCAAGGTGCTGGTTCTTAAAGCCCTGTATGGCCAGAGTCCGACATAACTACGGGACCGCCTTTCCCCGCATATACCCCAGAGAGCACAACGGTCGGGGTCTCAAAATCGACTGACCCTCCCTGGACCCAAGGAGACCAGGCTGGTGTCAGGTTCTCCAGAAAGTCAGTCAAACACCAGGGTTCATAAAGAAAATAGCGTTTATTGAAAGCAGTTCTAAAAGACACGGTGACACTTCATTGTCAGTGATGACTAAATCTAAAAGGCACCCACAGTTATACCAGCTCGAAATGCCCCCCCCCCATCTACCAATAGTTGCCGAGCCCGCGCGCGGGAAAAGGAGTGAGAGCAATAAAGCAGTAAATAACCAAAACGCCAAAGAGCTGTCCCAAACAAAGAAGAAGACTCTGTGAGACCAAGGACATTTGGTGAGATAACAGATTGCCCAGGCGGTGTAACTCAGCGTCTCCTAGGCAACCTGCACACCTCCCTGCATTCCAGGGCATGAAAAGTTACAGACTATCCCTCCCTCCTACCCTTCCATCCCTCTGATGTCAGGATTACCTGACAGCTGGCTACTACCAGGGCCAGGGCCTTTTCAGTGCCAGCCCCATCCTGGTGAAATGAGCTCCCAGAGGAGATCAGGGCCCTGCAGGATCTGTTACAATTCCGCAGGGCCTGCAAGACGGAGCTCTTCCGCCAGGCGTTTAGTTAGGGCGCCGCCACTGCTACAGAGTCCTGGCCCTTGGTCTTGACATCAAACCAGCACCGCGGGAAATCACAAGCAGAACAACATCTGGGAAGCTGACATCTATTCTGAAAGCGAGCCATCTTGGATAATCAATTAATTGCTATCAGCACTTTGTGAATCTGTATCTGTTTTAACTGTTGGGTTTTTTATATGATTGTATGATGTTTTAACCGTATTTATGCTGAGTGGAAGCCGCCCTGAGCCTGCTTAGCAGGGAGGGTGGGGTATAAACAAGATAAATAAATAAATAAGTTTTTTGGGGGCGGAGCCTGGGGGAGGGCGGGGTTTGGGGTGGGGAGGGACCCCAGTGGGGTCTAAATGCCACAGAGTCCACCTTCCAAAGTGGCTGTTTTCTCCAGGGGAACTGATCTCTGTTGCCTGGAGATCAGTTGTAAATCCCAGTAGACCTCCAGCCCCCACTTGGAGGTTGGCAACCCCATCTCTGAGTAAACTGATCTCTGTAGTCTGGAGTGCAATTGTAATTCTGGGAGGTCTCCAGGAGACTCTGTTTCCAACTTTGTGAGAGTGGAAACTTAGTAAAATTAGGAGTGGTGATTTCCACTGAAAGATATTTACGTACCGTTTAAGCTTCAGGGCCGACTGCACTGTGTTCAGTTCTTTCGCCAAGCGACAGCATCCCGTGCATCTTGATTACTGCTTCCGAAGTGTAGCCTTCAAACACAAAGCACTGAAGAAGAACCAATGCGAAACGAGCAACTGAAACAGGACTTGCCAATTTCTGGGTTCTGAAGATGCACACCACGTGCTTTTGCAGAATTTTCATTTGTATTGGTTCGGCGTGCGGGGAGAAGTGGTAGTGAATTTCCTGCATTGTGCGGGCCATTGGACTAGATGACCCTGGAGGTCCCTTCCAACTTTATGATTCTATGATTTAAGTATTCTTCATGATTATTCGTGAGCAATTCATCCATGACTCGTTTGTGCCTTGTTTCCGCACATGACATGAAGATTATTATTCTGAATTGGTGCACTTTGATAATAGTTGAACATTACCAATTTCGTTCTTTAAAATCCTTTCCAAATGTATTTCTTAATACATAAAAAACCCACTTTGTTAACAATCATTTAGACTTTATATACGGGCTCCGTATACCTCGTTCTGGTGGTTTTCGGTTTCGATTTGTATATTCTATACACCAGGTCTGTTGTTGTTGTCTCTCACCTGGAAGGTGGCAACTCTACCCACCATCGGCTAAAGTTTTCTCTTTAAAACCAGAACCCACTTATCGACCAGTTAAAGCACTAGTGAATTAACCCAGATTAATTTCAGCATTTCTCTGCCACTCCAGATTTTCTTGGTGTTGGAGTCGAGGCAGTTTAAGTCCACAGAAAAACAGCATCCAAATAACCCCGGGGCAACGGCAGGCTGAAACTGGGCTGACCCCTGAAGGGAGGGAATGTGATGCAGAATGGGGAGAAAAACCAGGAATAAAAAGAAGGCTGAACTCAATTTTAGAGCAGAATGGGGGTGGGTGGGAAACCTGGATTACAAAGAAGGTTGAATTTGATTTTAGTGCAGAATTCCTTGGAGGACTCTGCGGTGAATATGGATTAAAAGGAGAGTGCAGAAAGGGCCCCAGTTAGAGTTGGAAGCCATAATTATCACCCACAGGGGTCTTTTGGGGGGAAGCGCACCGGAGAGCAGCTCTGGCAGCTCAGGAGCCAAGCCCCACCCCCAGCTGGCATCCCAGGAGCCTCCACCCCTTTTGCTTCTCCTTCTGACATCACTTCCGGTGATGTCAGGGGGCATGGCATATGCTAATAGCCTAATAGCTCATTAGCATACCATATGCTAATGAGCTCCTGCAGCTCTTTTTCTACGAAAAGACCCCTGATCACCCGTGTCCCAATTGGGATCACATTCCCAAATATATCCGGGGAAAAAGCTCTAGGGGGTTCTTAGGAATTCAGCCAGGGTGTCTCTTGTGCAGCCAGGGTCAGGCCCACAACCATTTTGCACCTGGTTTCTGGGGACCCCGGGACCGGGAACTCTCTTAAGCAGCTAACCGCCTTCGCTTCCTGTACGAGAGGCCAAGAGGGTGGTTGTTAGAACAGCCACCTGCCAGAAACCGAAACTAGTAACCAGGAGTCCACGCATCTTCTTCGAAACCAGTGTCCCTTTCCACCATCTTCTTGAAGAGCCAAGAGGGCGGGGACTCCTGAGGTTTGCCAGTGGTCTTACGTGCCCTCTTTTGGCACCGCGTGTCACTGGTTGTCCTTTGCAGCCTTCCCTGCCCTCCCCCTTTTTCTCGCTTATCCTTTAGTCACCCCGGTTGCCTTCTACCTTTCCATTTCACTTCTCCGTAGACACTCCTGATTTCCCTCTTTATTTCTTTTGCTTTCCTTTTGAAGCACTTCTCTGTTTTGGTTTTGACAGACTGACTCAGAGCTAAGCCCATCGGCTGTGGCACGGAGTATCTCCGTACAGGACGGCGCTGCCAGTCGTACAACTCCGACCACTTACGGCGCTACCTCTTAAGCAGCGTTCCCTCCAAGCTGAGTTAGTGTGGGCTAGCTCACCGTTGTTTAGCCTCCGGCTCACACATTTTTGTCTTCGCTCAGGAAGGAGGGCTCCCGAGCCAACTGATTTATGCAGTGGCCAAATCGCTTGCTCGCAACTTTAACGCCAGTCGCTCAAAAAGTGGAATTTTTGCTCACGAGACTCCATAGCTTAGAGGGAGCACTGCTCTTGAGTGCTGGTCATTAGTTGTTTGAGACTACAGTTTTAGAACTACTGTTTCTAGACTTCCTGCCCATCAGTTACCTGGCTCAGTTTCAAGTATTGGCTATCCCATTCAGAGCTCTCTGTGGCCTTGGACCCTCATGTCCGCGAGAACGCCTCTCCCCCTATGCTCCGCCATGACAGCTTCGGTCCTCGGGGCAGGGCCTTCTGCAGGTGCCAACCTGCAAATGGGCAAAATCAACAACTGCCTGTCCATATGGCCTTCCCTGTGGTGGCCCCCTACCTTGTGGAACGGCCTGCCTGAGGAGGTTAGGGAGGCCCCTACTTTCCTGGCTTCCTATAAAGCATGCAAAAAAATCAGAAGGGCTTTTTTTCTGTGCAGGCGTTCACTGTTCTAAACGATTCACAAAGTTACTAGGATAAATTATTAGGGACTGTGGTGTATCCTACTGTGTATAGTTTGCTGTGGGTTAGGACCCGTTGGGTACTTCTGCATCATTTAATGTGCCAAATCCTATTTTAGAAGAAGAGGAAGAGGAAGAAGAAGAAGAAGGAAGAGTACTACTAGTAGTAGGAGCAGTCTCAGAGTGGCTTACCATCAGTGTTCCCTCTAAGCTGAGTTGGTGTGAGCTAGCTCAGTTTTTTTAGCCTCCAGCTCACAGATTTTTGTCTTCGCTCAGGACGGAGGGCTCCCGAGCAAACTAATTTATGCAGCAGCCAAACCGCTCGCTCACAACTTTCATGCCAGTAGCTCACAAAGTAGAATTTTTGCTCACAAGACTCCACAACTTAGAGGGAGCATTGCTTACAATCCCTTTCCCTTCCCCTCCCTGCAGCAGACACCTTGTGAGGAAGGCGGGGCTGAGAGGGCTTTCTCGAGAACTGTCCTTGAGAGAACAGCCTTGAAAGGACTTGTGACTGACCCAAGGTCACACCAGCAGCTGCATGGGAAGGCATGGGGAATCAAACCCGGTTCTCCCAGATTAGAGTCCGCGTTCCTAACTGCTACACCAAACTGGCTGCTGGTGGTGGGGGGTTATGTCCCATCTTGTTGATTGTACTGACTTACTCCATGTAATCCACTTTGCGTCCCAGTGAGAAAGAAGGACAATAAATAATGTAAATAAACAAACAAATGAATAATGTCTTTTCATGGGGCCCAAACTGGGTGGGGAGGTAGGATAAAATGTTTTGAATAAAAATGAAATAAGCATAAATCTTATTCTCTTCTTCTGCCACCTGCAGTCCATTAGAATGTGCATCCCAGCAATACAAGATTAAGAACTGAGAAACCGGAGTGTTCGACCTTGCATGTATTCACTTGGTTTAAGGATGAGAGCGGTAAAGCAGATACATGCGTGGAACAGATAAGACTAGGGTTGCCAGACCCCCAGTAGAGGGGGTGGTCCCCTGCTGCTGGGCCATGCCCCCCCGGCCACTGATCAGCTGACTGGTGGGGGGACTTCCCTGGAGAAAGAGAAAGGCCCAGGCCTCATCGCCAACATTGCACAGGAAGTGACGGCATCAGACCACTGCCATCCAGGCAATGCTCTGGTAATTGGGCAAAAACTCTATGGTAGAATCCAGTTTTACCATAGAGCTTTTGCCCAAATACCAGAGTGTTGCCTGGACACCACTGGTGTGATGACGTCACTTCCTGTGTGGCATTTGCTACAAGGCCTGAGCCTTTCTCTTTCTCCAAATAAGTCCTGCCTCCCCTGATCCCCTTCTGATCGGCAGGAGGGATCTGGCAATCCTAGATACGACTGCAAAGTTCCTGCAATGTTGGGAAAGAAGGGAGAGGCGTATGTCCCATGGATAGAACTAATGAGATGAGATGAAACTGGTCAATATTTGTAGGGAGAAGATAAGGAAATTAAGGGTAACATTTTATTAACTTTTTAGAGCTCTGTGATTTATAGTGCAGTCCTAAACGTGCCTATAACTTTCTAAGGTCATTGAATTCAATGGGATTGTTATTGTTGTTCAGTCGCACAGCCGAGTCTGACTCTTCGTAACCCCATGGACCATGTCACACCAGGCCCTCCTGTCCTCCATCGTCCTCCATGTCCGTTGCATCGATAACACTGTCTAACCATCTCATCCTTGGCCATCCCCTTCTCCTGGAGAGCCAATTTGGTGTAGTGGTTAAGTGTGCAGTTAAGTGTGCGGACTCTAATCTGGGAGAACCGGGTTTGATTCCCCCACTCCTCCACTTGTACCTGCTGATGTGACCTTGGGTCAGTCACGAGCTCTGGCACAGTTGTTCTCTCAAGGACAGTTTCTGTCAGAAGTTTTCTCAGCCCCACCTACCTCACAGGGTGTCTGTTGTGGGGAGGGAAAGGGAAAGAAGTTTGTAAGCCGCTTTGAGACACCTTTGGGCAGTGAAGGGCAGGGTATAAATCCAATCTCTTCTCTTCTTCTTCTTCCTTTGACCTTCGATCTTTCCCAGCATCAGGGTCTTCTCCAGTGAGGGCCCCCTTCTCATTTGGTGGCCAAAGTCTTTGAGCTTCAGCTTCAGTCTCTGGCCTTCCAGGGAACAGTCAGGGTTGATGCTTTTTAGGATTGACTGATTTGATCTCCTTACAGTCCAAGGGACTCTCAAGAGTCTTCTCCTTAAGGGTCGTGCTGTTAAGGACTCAGTAATTTGTTACGGATGGCCCAAGCTAGCCTCATCTTGCCAGATCTTGGAAGCTAAGCAGCGTTGGCCCTGGTTAGTATTTGGATGGGAGGCCACCAAGGAAGTGCAGGGTTGCGATGCAGAGGCAGGCAATAGCAAACCACCTCTGAATGTCTCTTGCCTTGAGTCTGAGGAGGGGAGAGGGAGATCGGCAGAGATGGGAACAGAGGCCCACCTTTTGAAGCTGCCATTTCCCCCAAGGGAACTGATCTCTGTCGTCTGGCAATCGGCTATAATTTCTGGAGATCTCTAGGTGGGGAAGCCGGACTTGCCATACATAACGACGCTCCTTTGGACCGAGGCAGAGCATTGATCTGCTTAGCTGATCCTGCCCAGTAAAGAAGTACAGTCCCGGAACATTTTTTATGCCCTAATCACAGGGATATATTTTTGTTTCCCCTCTGGGCATTTTGTTGGTTCCGTTTCATCAGGAGCGGGGTTGGGGTTTTTTTCCCTGCCTTTATAGCTCTGACTCTTCTGCAGTCGGTCTGTTTAATTACTCTGACACAGCCGGTTTTATTGCTGATCGGTTTAATTATGTATTGATTATACGCTGCAGCTGTTGGCGTGGATTGTTTTAAGGGCTCTCCTCCCCCCCCCCCGCTCTTTCAGGATGTCTTATTCTTGTCGAGTCTTATGTGGTGTTCGGTGGAACAGCATCGTAAGCCGTTCACGGGAAAAACCAGATCCTGGTATGTGAGAGTGCAGGATCTAAGTGTTTTAAATTAATCGATCCCATGAATAATGGGTCGTGGCTAGACCTCTGCAGACGATGGTGCCAGTGTGGTGCAGTGGTTAAGAGCGGTGGACTCTAATCCGGAGGACAGGGTTTGACTCCCCGCTCCTCCATGTGAAGCTGCTGGTGTGACTTTGGGTCAGTCCCAGTTCTCTCGGAGCTGTTCTCTCAAGAGCAGTTTTCTCAGAGCTCTCTCCGCCCCACCTACCTCACAGGGTGCCTGTTGTGGGGAGAGGAAGGGAAGGTGATTGGAAGCCGGTCTGGGACTCCGAGTGAAGGGCAGGGTATAAATCCAGCTTTTCTCCTTCTCCTCCCTCCTCCTTCCTCCTCTTCTTAACACAAGAGGTGCAGTGGCAGCAGGAGAGGGCGCCTTGTGCCAGAAGGAAGTGTGAGGGACACTTGAACGTTTGCTGGTTTGGCTTGTGTCTCATTCACCATTCATTAGCCAGTGTGGTGGAGCAGTTAAGCGTGACGAACTCCAATCTGGAGAACCAGGTTTGATTCCCCACTCCTCCACATAAAAGCCAGCTGGGTGACCTTGGGTCAGTCACAGCTCTCTCAGCCCCACCTACCTCACAGGGTGTCGGTTGTGGGGAGGGGAAGGGAAAGGAGATTGTAACCCGCTCTGAAACTCCTTCAGGTGGTGAAGGACAGGGTATAAGAAACCAACTCCTCCTCTTCCTCCTCCAGTTTGGGGTAGTGGTTAAGTGCGCGGACTCTAATCTGGGAGAACCGGGTTTGATTCCCCCACTCCTCCACTTGCACCTGGCTGGATGACCTTGGGCAAGCCATAGCTCTGGCACAGCTGTTCTTGGGGGAAAAAAGCAGTTTCTGTCAGAAGTTCTCTCAGCCCCACTTACCTCACAGGGTGTCTGTTGTGGGGAAGGGAAGGGAAAGGAGTTTGTAAGCCACTCTGAGACACCTTCGGGTAGTGAAGGGCGGGGTATCAATCCAATCTCTTCTCTTCTTCTTCTCTAATCTGGGAGAACTGGGCCTGATTCCCCACTCCTCCTCCACATGCAGCTGCTGGTGTGACCTTGGGTCAGTCAGAAGTTCTCTCAGAGCTGTTCTCTCAAGGGCAGTTCTCGAGAGAGCTCTCTCAGCCCCACCTACCTCACAGGGTGCCTGTTGTGGGGAGGGAAAGGAATTTGTAAGCTTCTCTGAGACACCTTCGGGTAGTGAAGGGCGAGGTATAAATCAAATCTCCTCTCCTCCTCCTCCTGCTTCTTCTTCCTCTTCTTCTTCTTCTTCCTCTTCCTCTTCTTCTTCTTCTTCTTCTTCTTCTTGTCTATTTTTCAATGGATTTGTCATCTGTTCAGTGACTCACTTGTGACTGTTCACAAGGCTGCTTCAACGCAGGGCCATCATCGTGGGTAGGCTTTGGTGGGCACCCACCAACCAATCAGAGCGGCCCTGGGAGCCTCGTCACACTGTCTTCATCGAGGCTCACTGTGTAATCCCGACCAAATCGCTATAGCTTTTTCCAGGGCTCTTTTTGTAGCAGGAACTCCTTTGCATATTAGGCGACACCCCCCCTAATGTAGCCAATCCTCCACGAGCTGACAGTAGCCCCAGTAAGAAGAGCTCTGTAAGCTTTTGGAGGATTGGCTACATTGGGGGGGTGTCGCCTAATATGCAAAGGAGTTCCTGCTACAGAAAGAGCCCTGACTTTTCTAACCTACCTCTCGGGATTCTTTTGAGCGATTTGTCTATTTACTTCCTTTGTACCCTCTCTGTCTTCCCAACAGGGAATCAAAGCGGGGAACGGGGTGGTGGTGGGTGGTGGCAGTTATACTTCCTCTCCCCGGGTCTACGGAAACCTGGAACCGGCCCTGCTTCAGCGTTTTCGTTCCATGTTTAAAAAGCACAGTTGGCTTTTTATGCCTACCCATTCCCAGACAGTCTGATGGAATTCTGCTCCCCCCACCATCTGGCCCTGCCCTTGCCAGTCAATTATTTAAACAGAGTGTTAAATCGACCACAAATCATATAAATCGGTCATAAATAAATACTGTGTTGTTGTTGTTGTTGTTGTTGTTTTTAAAACACACACCGTCCTACCATCCAGCGTTCATCTAAGTTGTCCTTAGCCACGTTAACGGCTGCCAATCCGTTTGGATCAGCAGTGGTTTTTGCACATGGGCAATTTTGCAGGAACCCAGTGCCAGGGTGTTTGGCAGGCCCTGAAGTCATTCAGAGCTGAACCGAACAGACCCAGCAAGCGGTGCGTGTCTGATCGCCAGAGCTGTGCCCAGCGATCTCAGCTGCCGAGCGCATTCGCCACGAAATCTGCATCACCCGTTGAAACGGAATGTGCCAACTGTAAGCTAAATATGAGCAGTCGGTGTGACACAGCGGCGAAAAGGGCTAACGCGGCCTTGGGGTGTATCAGCAGAGGCTTGGCATCACGAGATGTCAAATAGTCCCACCATACGCTACGTTGGTCGGGCCGCACCTGGAGGACTGTATGCAGTTCTGGAGGCCTCCGTTCAGAAAGGGAGCGGGCAGAACGGAGCGGGCGCAGAGGAGAGCAACGAGGATGATCGGGGGCCCGGAGACCAAGCCCAGTGAGGAAAGGCTGAAGGACTTGGAAATATCAGATGGGTCTTGTTCTGAAGCAATAGAACGTGTTGGTCTGACGCAACAGAACAAACTTAGAGGCGCAGTGGCATTAGGAGAGCCACAAACTTTTATTCAAGGCGTGAGCTTCCGTGTGCGTGCACATTTCATCTGACAAAGTCTGCAAGGGACTTGGAAATGTTTAGTCTGGAGAAGAGGAGGTTGAGGGGGGACAGGATGGCTCTCTTGTAGTGTTTGAAGGGCTGTTCCTTAGAGGAGGGCAGGGAACTGTTCCTGTGGGCAGCAGGGGAGAGGACTGGCAAGAAGGGGTTGAAATTAAGGGCGGGAAGGTGCCGGCTGGATATTAGGGAAAACTTTTTGACAGTCAGAGTTAAGAACATAAGAACATAAGAGAAGCCAATGTTGAATCAGGCCAATGGCCCATTTAGTCCAACACTCTGTCACACAGCGGCCAAAATATACCAGGTGCCATCAGGAGGTCCAGCAGTGGGGCCAGGACACTAGAAGCCCTCCCAGCACCAAGAACAGAGTGCATCACCTGCCCCAGACTGAGAGTTCCCATCTATACCCTGTGGCTAATAGCCACTGATGGACTTCTGCCCCATACGTTTATCTAATTCCCTCTTGAAACGGTCCATGCTTGCAGCTGCCACCACCTCCTGCGGCAGTGAATTCCACATAAGAACATAAGAGAACATAAGAGAAGCCAATGTTAGATCAGGCCAATGGCCCATCCAGTCCAACACTCTGTCACACAGCGGCCAAAATATACCAGGTGCCATCAGGAGGTCCAGCAGTGGGGCCAGGGCACCAGAAGCCCTCCCACTGCTGCCCCTCCAGCACCAAGAATAGAGTGCATCACCTGCCCCAGACTGAGAGTTCCCATCTATACCCTGTGGCTAATAGCCACTGGTGGACTTCTGCTCCATATGTTTATCTAATTTCCTCTTGAAACTGTCCATGCTTGCAGCTGCCACGACCTCCTGTGGCAGTGAATTCCATATGTTAATCACTCTTTGGGTGAAGAAGTATTTCCTTTTATCTGTTCTAACCCGACTGCTCAGCAATTTCATAGAGTGCCCACGAGTTCTTGTATTGTGAGAAAGGGAGAAAAGTACTTCTTTCTCAACCTGCTCAATCCCATTCATAATCTTATAAACCTCGATCATGTCACCCCTCAGCCGTCGTTTCTCCAAGCTAAAGAGCCCCAAGCATTTTAACCTTTCTTCATAGGGAAGGTGTTCCAACCCTTTTATCATTCTAGTTGCCCTTCTCTGCACTTTTTCCAATGCTATAATATCCTTTTTGAGATGTGGTGACCAGAACTGTACACAGTATTCCAAATGAGGTCGCACCAATGATTTATACACATGTTAATCACTCTTTGGGTGAAGAAGGACTTCCTTTTATCTGTCCTAACCCGACTGCTCAGCAATTTCATGGAGTGCCCACGAGTTCTTGTCTTGTGAGAAAGGGAGAAAAGTCCTTCTTTCTCAACCTGCTCAAGTTGTACAAGAGTGGGATCGGCCGCCTAGGGAGGTGGTGAGCTCCTCCTCCCTGGCAGTCTTGAAGCAGCGGCTGGACGGACACTGCTCAGGGATGCTCCAGGCTGATCCTGCATTGAGCAGGAGGGTTGGATTAGATGGCCTCTCTGGCCGACTCTGTGATTCTACGTACCTCTTGAGAAGAGCGTTAGCCATTCTATCGTTTCTGCACACCAACTCGGCCACTGCTCTGTGCTTTCCTGCACACGGTGGAGAAGGCAGGGGGAGCCTGTTATCTTTTCTCCCTTCAATGAGAAAATCACCTGGGGGGGGTGTGACTGAGCAGAGAAAAACTATCTGAGGTTAATGATGCATCTCTTACAACTGAAGCCTCCTAGGTTTGCTTTTCATTGGAAGCATAAAACACTGGAAGAAAATGATCAGCGACTAGGATTCCCAAGTACTTACCGTGTGGGGGCGGGGGAAACATGCTCCCCAGCCGGACCAGTCCTCCCTGCAACGCACCATGCCGTCGCCAGGAAGTGACGCCAGGCGATGCTCTGGCAATGGGGCTGAAAACTCAATGGTACCATCGAGTTTCCAGCCGCATTGCCAGAGTGTCGCCTAGCGTCACTTCCTGGTGACGGCATCGTGCGGCGCGTCTTTCCTTCCCCCGGGGATGGTCCTGCCAGGACGTATCTGTCCCCCGCCGCCACGAGGTAAGTATTTGGGAAGCCTATCGGCGACTGAGCATCGCACAGTGTCTACACCTGAGTGTGGAACCTGGCTAGTTCTGAGTCCACGCTCTTCTCCTCTGACTGGGCCAGTCCCCACACCAAGATGGCTACACTGATTGTGGGGAAGTTGGATGGGTCATGGCCAATGCTCCCTCTAAGCTGCGGAGTCTTGTGAGCAAAACTTCTGCATGGTGAGCTAGTTGGCATTACAGTGGTGAGCGAGCGGTTTGGCTACTGCATCAATTAGTTTGCTCCAGAACCATCCTTCCCAAGCGAAGAAAAAAGTGTGTGAGCCGGGGGCTAAAAAAACTGTGAGCTAGCTCACACTAACTCAGCTTAGAGGGACTCAAGGCAAGGGTCTCCAAAGTGGTGCCCACAGCCACCATGGCACCCACTGTCACCTTTTCTGGTGCCCGCCAAGTGTTTTTAGGAAGTGGGTGGGGCCAGGTAGGGCTTTTGCCCAGCAAGGCTTCTGATTGGGCACTGGGGTTTTGATTGACTGTGCCGATATTTTGAAATGTTTCTTCAGCAGCAGTTGCCCAACCAGCACAAGGATCAGAACTGTGTGACTGAAGTTAAGCTATGGCAGCCATTTTGCAGCTGACTCTACCTCCTGCAGCGGCCATTTAATGTAGGGTTGCCAGGTCTTACCTGGGTCCCGTCGAGGGGCTCCAACCCAGCTCCTGGAGTCTTCTAGTGTGTGCACACACTGTGCACATCACAGTGACTTTACCCAGAAGTGATGTCATCGCATCGGGCACATTGTGCAGGGGACGCTCTGGCATTTGGGTTAAAAAAAACCTCTATGGTCACTAGAGCGTCCCCCGCACGACGTGCCCAGCATGATGATGTCACCTGCGGGTGACATCATCACACCAAGTATGTCAGGCATGACGGGGCTCTTTGGGGAGGGGACACCCCTGCCAGCCAGTGGGGGGGCAGAAAGTGAGGAAAACCCCACCCCCATTGGGAGGCTGAAAACACAATTTTATGCTGTAGCTACTGTGCAGTGTCAGATTTTCCAAATGTGCCCACAGGCTCAAAAAACTTTGAGGTCCCCTTGGTTTCGACATGACCCCGCCAGCCTCTATCATGGGTCACATCACTTCACATGCAATGCACTTCCATAGCCATACTCAGCTGAAGAACAATCAAACGATAGAGGTGGATGAACAAACCAGTCAGCTGTTGGCACGACACCCTCTCAGAGCTCTACGAAGAAGCAGCGCTGTTAGAGGAGCAGCAGAGATAATGACCCGCGACAGGCCTCTCGGCTTGAGGGGCTGAACTTCAAGTCAGAGCGGCTGATCGAAATGGAAGTGGCCCAAGATGGCACCCTAGACAGCCGCTCCTGGACACACCGGAAGCCCTGGGCTCCCCGATCAGCTCTCCTTTGACCCTGATAGTGTAAACCTTGGGACGTTCCTATTGGGAGATTTGGTTAATGTAGCAGAGTTTTGCCCCGTCATAGAAGTATGATACTGAGTGCAGTGAATAAATCTCCCAAGAAGTATATTGCAAAAAGGGGAAACTTACATTTATACAAGTAGGTCGAGTTCACATTCAGGTTGCAGTTGAAAGGAGAGAGAGAAGCCAAATCTAAAGAGAAAGAAGAAGAAGGAGGAGGAGGAGGAGGAAGAGAAGAAGAAGAAGAAGAAAGGAAGAGGAGGAGGAGATTGGAATTATACCCCGCCCTTCACTACCCAAAGGAGAGTCAGAGCAGCTTACAATCTCCTTTCCCCTCCCCTTCCCATAACAGACACCCTGTGAGAGAGCTCTTTCGAGGACTGCTCTTGAGAGACCAGCTCTGAGAGAACTTGTGACTGACCCAAGGTCACACCAGAAGCTGCATGTGGAGGAGTGGGGAATCAAACCCGGTTCTCCCAGATTAGAGTCCATGCCCTTAACCACTACACCAAACTGGCTCTCATAAAGGGTACTTTCTCTGTCACAAATGACTGGCTTGCCCGGTGTCAGGTGTGGGAGCACAAGGGCATCGTTTCTACAGGAGAGACCTGCAGAGATATGTTACTCCCTGGAAGGCCATATAAAGAGAGGGAGAGGACAAAGTGAGAGAGAGAGGAGAGGGCAGAGGGCAGCTCCCAGGTTAAGACAAATAGATGTGTTCGATTCAAGGAGACAACACCTATAAACAATTAGAGTGATGTACTGCCCCTCCCCATATCCAGGCATGCTGGGTCGCTCAGTCCAACATTTAAAAGGTGGCATATGTTTGAAGATGCTCCAGAAACTACACACGATAGATAGCTCAGCAGCAAGTCGATTAATCAATGTTGGCCGTAGAGACTGTGGTGGGGCTGGGATTTCGGAGGCCTGGGGCCCTCCCGGCACCTATGAGGTTGACTTGTCCGAGAAACCCCCCAAAGCCGGCAACATTGTGAGGTGGCGGCACAATTCCGTGTGCAGGATTTAACCCGGGGTGCTCATTTTGACACGCCAGCTACCCCTTAATGTCGTTCTTGTCAAATGGCGGGCTCGCATGTGTGAACTGGCCTTAAGGCATCTCCCTCAGTGAGGAATACAAGAATTTGAGCCTTGGCAGTGGCATCAAGGGGAAGATGGATTGCTTGCCGTTTCTTTCATCCATGCCCTAAAGCTAAAGCCATATGAAGGATAGGTAAAAGTAAAGGTTTCCCTTTCTCGAAAGCCAGTCGAATCCGACTCTAGGGTTGCGGTGCTCGTCTCTGTTTCTAAGCTGAAGAGCCAGCGCTGTCCGAAGACATTTCTGTGGTCAAGTGGCCAGCATGTTCCCTTCCCACCGAAGCGGCACCTATTTATCTGCTTGCAATTTCTTGCTTTCGGAACCGCTAGGTTGGCAGGATAGCAGGCGGTAAATGTTGGGGCATGTATTGGCAAATAAGAGCCACACTCATGCCCAGCTCCCTATTGCAGGAGTTGTGACGGTCACATGGAATGGGACACACCGAGGACACAAAGTGACGAAAGCTGCTACAGAAGTTTGCGGGCGAAAAGAAAGAAAGAAAAGGATTTGGGTTGCGGGCTGCAGTACTGGCCCTTACGGGTTCTCCTCCGCAAATATTGCGGCTGCCGTTCAAGAACTTGGCTGTTTCTGCAGGAGCTGCACACATGCCCGGGACCAGAGCGTTCTCTGTTGTTGCTCTCACACTGAGCGTTTTTGTGATGTCGGCGTTCCGTCAAACTGTTGCCTGTAACCTCAGCCAATTGTACGCAACCAGACATAAGGAAGAGCAAAACATGTGTGGTGTGACATGTTTACATGGGAGCAAGACCAAGGGAGGAGAGACTAAGTTTTTAATGAAGTTGTAAGTCTACGAACCCCATGATGCATTGCACCTGCAAGGGAAAGTGAATGTGCTGAAAATATCCAGAGCCTTTAACTGAAGGGGGCAAGTGATGCTCTTGGGGGGAAGGTGGCATAGTATAGACCAAACTTGTCAGATCTCAGAAGCTAAGCAAGGTCAGTATTTGGATGGGGGACCACCAAGAAAGACACTGCAGAGGAAGGCCATGGCCAACCACCTCTGCTTCTCACTTGCCTCGAAAGCCCCTTGCTGGGGTCAACATAAGTCTTGGATGAGAGACCATCAAGGAACACGCTGCAGAGGAAGGCCATGGCCAAATCACCTCTGCTTCTCCCTTGCCCCGGAAGCCCCTTGCTGGGGTCACCCAAATCTTGGATGGGAGACTACCAAGGAAGACTCTGCAGAGGAAGGCTATGGCCAACCACCTCTGCTTCTCACTTACCTTGGAAGCCCCTTGCTGGAGTCACCATAAGTCTTGGATGGGAAACCACCAAGGAAGGCTCTGCAGAGGAAGGCCATGGCAAACCACCTCTGCTTCTCCCTTGCCTTGGAAGCCCCTTGCTGGGGTCACCATAAGTCTTGAATGGGAGACCACCAAGGAAGACTCTGCAGAGGAAGGCTATGGCCAACCACCTCTGCTTCTCACTTACCTTGGAAGCCCCTTGCTGGGGTCACCATAAGTCTTGGATGGGAGACCACCGAGGAAGGCTCTGCAGAGGAAGGCCATGGCCAACCACCTCTGCTTCTCCCTTGCCTTGGAAGCCCCTTGCTGGGGTCACCATAAGTCTTGGATGGGAGACCACCAAGGAAGGCTCTGCAGAGGAAGGCAATGGCCAACCACCTCTGCTTCTCCCTTGCCTTGGAAGCCCCTTGCTGGGGTCACCATAAGTCTTGGATGGGAGACCACCAAGGAAGGCTCTGCAGAGGAAGGCAATGGCCAACCACCTCTGCTTCTCCCTTGCCTTGGAAGCCCCTTGCTGGGGTCACCATAAGTCTTAGATGGGAGACCACCAAGGAAGGCTCTGCAGAGGAAGGCCATGGCCAACCACCTCTGCTTCTCACTTACCTTGGAAGCCCTTTCTGGGGGGTCGCGCTAAGTCGGTTGCAACTTGACAGCATTTATGTCTGCACAGACCCAGAGATATCTCTAGTGTAAGCAGATCCCACTGTGCACCATATGAATCTATTCTGTACCAAAAGGTAGCAAGTTCACTTACAGCGGAGATGTGGCTGAAACGGCCACAGAATCAGGAGCGGGGTCAGCCAAGCCAGACCGGTTCGCTTCTGGCAGTGTCAAGCCTGCGCCGTGTCAGCTAACATTAACTTGTTCCTTGGTGCAGCATGGATTTTTCTTGACGCAAATTGCCGCATTGGCGGAGAGGAGCATTTGTCTCAAAGTTCAACCCCCGTTCTGCACGCAGCGGTAGCAGTTGAGTAACTTGGAAAAAATCAACTGAGCGTTGCCTCACCGGGGAGATCTCCTGTTTGTTTAAGCTTTCTGAGGAGACGAAGCAAATGTCCGGGCAATTGATCAAGAGATAGGGCGGGGGAGACTGGGGTCATTCGGGAGATTGCGGATGTGCGGAGAACCGAGGCCTTCTGCCCTCATCCGCAGTTCCACTGGCGCCCAAGATCATGAGCTAGAATTCGGTGGAGACGTGAAACTGCCTTATTCTGAATCAGTATCCTTGATCCATCAAAGTCAGGCTTGTCTACTCAGACTGGCAGCGGCCCTCCAGGGTCTCAGGCGGAGGTCTTTCCGATTACCTACTTTCCCCCCCCCACCGCCATCAAATTGCACCTGACTTGTGCAGACGGCCCAGGGTCTTCAGGGCAAGAGTGGTTTTCCATTGCCTTTCTCTGTATAGTGACTCTAGCATTCCTAGAGCCAGCGTAGTGTAGGGGTTAAGAGCGGTGGAGAACCGGGTTTGATTCCCCCACTCCTCCACACGAAGCCTGTTGTGGGGAGAGGAAGGGAAGGCGATTGGAAGCCGCTTTGAGACACATGAGGCCTGCTGGGTGACCTTCGCCAGTCCCGGTTTCTCTCTCAGGACTCCCTCAGCCCCACCTGCCTCACAAGGGGCCTGTTGTGGGGAGAGGAAGGGAAGGCGATTGTAAGCCGCTCTGAGACACATGAGGCCTGCTGGGTGACCTTAGGCCAGTCCCAATTCTTTATGGACTCTCTCTGCCCCCTCTACCTCACAAGGGGCCTGTTGTGGGGAGAGGAAGGGAAGGTGAACGTAAGCCGCTTTGAGAGACACGAGGCCTGCTGGGATTACCTTGGGCCAGTCCCAGTTTCTCTCTCAGGACTCTCTCAGCCACACCTGCCTCACAACGTGCCTGTTGTGGGGAGAAGAAGGGAAGGCGATTGGAAGCCATTTTGAGACACATGAGGCCTGCTGGGTGACCCTGGGCCAGTCAGAGTTCTCTCAGGACCCTCTCGCCCCCTCCTGCCTCACAAGGGGCCTGTTGTGGGGAGAGGAAGGGAAGGCGATTGTAAGCCGTTCTGAGACACATGTGGCCTACTGGGTGACCTTAGGCCAGTCCCAGTTCTCTATGGACTCTCTCTGCTCCCTCTACCTCACAAGGTGCCTGTGGTGGGGAGTGGAAGGGAAGGCCATTGGAAGCCGCTTTGAGAGACATGAGGCCTGCTGGGATTACCTTGGGCCAGTCCCAGTTTCTCTCTCAGGACTCCCTCAGCCCCACTTGCCTCACAAGGGTCCTGTTGTGGGGAGAGGAAGGGAAGGCGATTGTAAGCCGCTCTGAGACACATGAGGCCTACTGGGTGACCTTAGGCCAGTCCCAATTCTCTATGGACTCTCTCTGCCCCCTCTACCTCACAAGGTGCCTGTTGTGGGGAGAGGGAGAGGAAGGGAAGGTGAACGTAAGCTGCTTTGAGAGACACGAGGCCTGCTGGGATTACCTTGGGCCAGTCCCGTTTTCTCTCTCAGGACTTTCTCAGCCCCTCCTGCCTCACAATGTGCCTGTTGTGGGGAGAAGAAGGGAAGGCGATTGGAAGCCATTTTGAGACACAATGAGGCCTGCTGGGTGACCTTGGGCCAGTCAGAGTTCTCTCAGGACCCTCTCACCCCCTCCTGCCTCACAAGGGGCCTGTTGTGGGGAGAGGAAGGGAAGGCGATTGGAAGCCGCTTTGGGACTCCTTCAGGTTGCGAAAAGCGGCGTACAAAAACCTCTTCTCTTCTTTTAAATAATGAAGTAAATAAATAAAGTTCTCGGCGAGAACACGCACCAGGGTCAGCAATGCGAGCAATATATTTTTTTCGCAAGCGTTGTCAGCAAAGGTGTGTTTCTTCCTTTTCTTTTAAAAAGCGAGCCCCTTTTGACTCTGTCCCATCTGTCCTGCCTTTCTGAGGACGAAACTCCAGGTCCCACTTTCGGACGTTTCCCGGGGATTGCCCCGGTGCTAGGTGAGGTGGGAAAAGCTGAGGAAGTGAAAAAGAAATGGGGGAACTTGGAAAGATCAGGGCTTCTCGTGATGATTCATCATCCACGGCTCTCGGCACGACGGCGCTTCCTCTTCTGCCTCCCGGGTTTTGTACCCGAAGAAGTCTGCAGGTGCGCGAAAGCCTGTGCCCAGAAGGAAACTTTGTCGGTCTTAAAGGTAATGCTGGACTCAGATTTCGTTCTGTCCCTTCAGACCAACATGGCGACCCCACCTGAATCTAGCCCAGGTTTTGTGTTAAGAAGAAGAAGAGAAGAGATTGGATTTATACCCCGCCCTTCACTTGGAGTCTCAGAGAACATAAGAACATAAGAGAAGCCAATGTTGGATCAGGCCAGTGGCACTCTGTCACACAGTGGCCAAAAATACCAGGTGCCATCAGGAGGTCCACCACGGGGGCCAGGACACTAGAAGCCCTCCCACTGCTGCCCCCTCCAGCACCAAGAATAGAGTGCATCACCTGCCCCAGACTGAGAGTTCCCATCTATACCCTGTGGCTAATAGCCACTGGTGGACTTCTGCTCCAGATGTTTATCTAATTCCCTCTTGAAACTGTCCATGCTTGTAGCTGCCACCACCTCCTGTGGCAGTGAATTCCATATGTTAATCACTCTTTGGGTGAAGAAGGACTTCCTTTTATCTGTTCTAACCCGACCACTCAGCAATTTTATGGAGTGCCCACGAGTTCTTGTATTGTGAGAAAGGGAGAGAAGGACTTCTTTCTCAACCTGCTCTATCCCATGCATAATCTTATAAACCTCGATCATGTCACCCCTCAGCTGTCGTTTCTCCAAGCTAAAGAGCCTCAAGCATTTTAACCTTTCTTCATAGGGAAGGTGTTCCAACCCTTTTATCATTCTAGTTCCCCTTCTCTGCACTTTTTCCAATGCTATAATATCCTTTTTTGAGGTGTGGCGACCAGAACTGTACACAGTATTCCAGATGAATACTGCTTACAATCTCCTTTCCCTTCCCCTCCCCACAACAGACACCCCGTGAAGTAGGTGGGGCTGAGACAGCTCTTCCGAGAACTGCTCTGAGAGAACTTGTGACTGACCCAAGGTCACACCAGCAGCCACATGTGGAGGCATAGAGAATCAAACCCGGTTCTCCCAGATTAGAGTCTGCGCACTTAACCACTACACCAAACTGGCTCTCCGGTTAATTAAGTATAGCTCACCACCTAGTGGCGCGTAACGCTAAAAGAGCTAGAATTTCAGGCTGCCAGAGAATCTCAGGCTCTCCTGGCTATACTACACACAGTGCCATGCGGTAATTAATTAATTAAATACCATATTAGGACCGACTGTGTGCATTTTGCATGAAGCTGCCTTCTATTGAATCAGAATCTTGGGCCATCGAGGTCACCGTTCTCTACTCAGACTGGCAGCGGCTCTCCAGGGTCTCGGGTAGAGGCCTTTCCCATCACCTACTCTCTTGTCCTTTTAAACTGGAGGTGCCGGGGATTGAACCCGGGGACTTCTGCATGCCAAGCAGAGGCCCTTCCGCTAGGCCACACCTCTCCCCTTCCATTCCTGGATCCTTCCGTCTTTTGATGGGAACTGAGCACCTGGCTATGTAGAGATAGACTGCCACAGAACATGGAAGTTTCATTCAGTCATAACAGCTAATATCTATTGATAGACCTGTTCCCCCCTCCCACAACACATTTGTCTAGATATTTTTAAAGCCATTGTCTTTAGTGTTTGTCCCTGCCAGGGATCCTGGAACTGTTTTACCTTCCTCTGGGCACAGAGCAGGGGTCGTTGGTGGGAGATGGCGGCGAATTTCCTGCATTGTGCAGGGAGTTGGACTAGATGACCTTTAGGGTCCCTTCCCTCTCTGTGTTTCTACTGAGCTCCTAGATATTGACTAACAAGATGCTAATGGTGCGATCTTAGGGCGCTTTCCCCCAAGATGAATAATGCTCTTCCAGCCTGCTTTCAATGCCCTTGAGCAATTGTTCACAAGTGGATTTTGCTGTTCCGCGCGGCTGCAAAGGTCATTTTCATGCAGGCTGTTTCCCAGCAGGGACGCTACTGGGAAGTGGCTTTTTTTCCTGCTTCCCCACAGCACTGGGTGTTCCCCCCCCCAGCACTGGGTGCTTTTCATGCAGGTTGTTTCCCAGCAGGGATGCTACTGGGAAGTGGCTTTCTTCCTGCTTCCCCCCCCCAGCACTGGGTGCTTTTGTGGGCCTCCTGGGTTTCCCCTGTCTTTCCTGTGATCTAAACCTCCTTGAGCCAATCTGCCAAGGGATGTGTTGAAGCTGATAAAGTGGGAGCATCAGTTGACATCCCGCAATTAGAAAAGAGACCTTTACACATTTATCTGCTATTTTGACATATTTCTTGCTTTACCACTGTTGACCTTATAACCTTAGCTGGTCATTTCGTCTGTCTTTGCACACCCTCATCATGTTACGAGTTAATTTGTTGTTCAGCCCATCGATAAGTTTGAACCTCACCTATCATTCCGATGTATTTGGGAAAGTGTGCGTGCACACGACAGCTCATACTTTGGTTATAACCCCGTTGGTCTTAAAGGTGCCACTGGACTCTAAATTTGTTCGACGCGGGAATCAGCTGTCTTTCCTTGCATGTGTCAAGAATCCCTCAAAACCCCTGATCCAGGCCGTTCCTTGAAAACGAGGGCCTCTTTTGCAAAGATGTCACATTTCATCAGGCTGAAAACCAGAGCGTTTTAGAAAAGTGTGATTCTTCCACCATGTTGCTCCAGCTGCACAATCCTCTCTCACTTTCCAGGCCTTCCGTCGAGCAGGGTTAATTTCTCTTTGGCCGGCTGACAGGCTTTCACAGTTAGAGCCCTGATTTTATAGGGTAGGTCTGCCAAAGAAATTTAGGGAAGACCCACCTCCTGCCAGATTGTAGGAAGGCTCGCAAAGCAGGCCTTTCCCCGGTGATTCAGTTGCATCGGGGCCAACGAGCAAGTGGGGGGGGGCCCTGCCACAGAGCTGGGCTTGTCAACCTCCAGGTGAGGCCTGGAGATCTCCCATTATTTATGACCGATCTCCAGACGGCAGAGATCAGTTGTCCTAGAGAAAACGGCAGCGGGAGAAACTGGAACTTTGTTTTGCAAGTAATCTTTACTCACGTCGTTTTGTGTTATGGATCATTTTGAATTGGACGGACTCTCCTATGCAATGTGCAGTTTGAATGTTGAAACAGTGACCTTAATGTTCTCCATTGGACTTTGGTGGACACTGGCGGACGTTGGATACTGGACATTGGTGGACCTCCTGATGGCCCCTGGTATTTTTGGCCACTGTGTGGCACGGAGTGTTGGACTGGCTGGGCCATTGGCCTGATCCAAGATTGGGCTTCTCTTATGTTCTTGTGTTCTTATACGATTTCTAAGATAACTTGTGAATATCGTTTTCGTTATTTTCCACAGTGTTTTCTGTTTGGCTTTTGATCTTTTCCCGCGGTTCTCTCTGGTTGAAATCTCCAGGGTGGTGGCTGGAGGTCGCCTGAGATTACAACGGATCTCCAGGCGGCAGAGATCAGTTTGCCAGGAGACAATGACTGCTTTGGAAGGTGGACATTATACCCCATTGAAATCCCCTCCCATCCCCTAACTCCGCCCTCCTCAGGATCCACCCCCAAAATCCCCAGGTATTTCCCAAGCCAGAGTGGGCCACCCTAACTGGAAGAGTGCTGGTGCCACTGGGCATTGAGGCTGGGATTTTTAATGTACTCTATTTATATCCTGCCTCTCTCCCTGAGGGGGACCTAAAGCAGCTTACACGGTTTTCTTGCCCTCCATTCTATCCTCACAGCCACCCAGTGAGGTAGGTTAGGCTGAGAGCGTGGGATTGGCCCAAGGTCACCCAGCGAGCTTCCATGGCGCAAGTGGGGATTTGAACCTGGGCCTCCCAGATCTTAGTCTGACACTTTAACCATTACACCACGCTGGCTCTCTAGGAATGGCTGCTACTTGGGGACAAGTGGAGGGAAATCCTGGGGAATCCTGGTCGCCGCTGTACTGTATTGACAGCAGCTGCAGCAGTGGAAAGACTGCACGTGCCTGTCCCCAAGTGGAGAACACTCGAGATACGCTGCCCCTCTACATGGAGGTTCTATTCGGCTACCCCAGCTGATAGATAGTTGTGGTGAAGTAGCTGCAGGCTGGGAATACACGTCACCCTCATCCTCTCTCAGCTACATTTCCCTCAGAACTTGCTGACATTTACAGCAGGGGTGGCTAGCAATGCTCCCTCTAAGCCGTGGAGTCGTGTGAGTTAAAATTCCACTTTGTGAGCTCCTGGCATTAAAGTTGTGAGCGAGCGATTTGGCTGCTGCATCAATCAGTGTGCCCTGGAGCCCTCCCTTCCTGAGCGAGGGCAAAAATGTGTGAGCTGGAGGCTAAAAAAGCTGTGGGCTAGCTCACACTCACTCAGCTTAGAGGGAACACTGGTGGCTAGGGAGATTCCTAGAGATTTGGGGGGGTGGATCCTGTTTGGGGAGGGAGAGCTCTCAGTGGGGTATAATGCCCTAGAGTCCACCCTCCAAAGCAGCCATTTTCTCCAGGGGCACTGATCACTGACACTTGGAGATCTGTTGTAATTCCGGGAGCTCTCCAGTCACCACCTGGAGGTTGGCAGCCCTGCTTATAGCTGTTGTTGCTTCCAATCCTACTCCCTCCCAGGAATCGAACCTGCTTTTCAACCAGGACTTTCCAGGTTCCAGTGAGAAACATCTCCTTTTCCTTTCCTCCCGCACAGTGTCACGGCGTTGGTCCCGCTCTCCTGCCCTCTCATTCAACCCCCGTCACCTTGGGTCAGTCCAAGATGCCTTTTCTGGTGGAAAAGCCCGGAAAACGATCCACCCACCACATCACCCTGGCTTCTGCCTCGAAGCGCCGGCCGGCCACAGCCTTTCTTCCGCTTTCCATGAAATCTGAGAAACTGTTATCCGACAACACGACATTACGGTGCCTGGCTGGCTTTATCGAGGCCGCGCTCTTCCTTGTCCCGAAAGTCGATCTATGGAACGGCAGAAACGTAACACCTGTGCCAGGATCAGGTCTGAATCGAAGCTCAGTGTTTGGCAAAATTATACAATAGGCTGTTTTAATGGTCTCCAGTACTACTGATGCATGAAACATGGTTGCTAATGCGGGTCTGGGATAAAAATGTCCTGTCCCTTTAGGTAAAGGTTTCCCTTGCTGGAAAGTGAGTCGAATCTGACCCTAAGGGGTGGTGCTCATCTCCGTTTCCAAGCCGAAGAGCCAGCGCTGTCCGGAGACGTTTCCGTGGTCATATGGCCAGCATGACTAAACGCCGAGGCGCACGGAACGCTGTTACCTTTCCACCAAAGCATTACCTATTTATCTACTTGCAATTTCTTGCTTTCAAACTGCTAGGTTGGCAGGAGCTGGGGCCAGAGACGGGAGCTCACTCCGTCACACAGCACTTGGGTCTCGAACTCCTGAGCTACGGATCTGCAGCTCAGCTTCTTAACCTCTGAGCTACCATGGGCCCCGTCCCTTTAATACAGGCTCAATGTGTGGAAATGGGCGGGTGACGTTTTTCATGGTATGGAGACAGATAACATCTGGAGGTAAATAACATCTCATTCAGCCTCTCTTAAAGGGACAAGACCTTTTTTCTGCAAGCAGTCAGTGACCCCTACATGAGGGAGAGGTTCTACCCGGTCCTTTTGCTCTAGCGATTCTTTTTTTCAATCTTGCCCTTTGTCTAAGGGAGACCGGGCATTGTGTGTGTTTCTCCTTTTCCTTCCTTCCTTCCCTAGGCCTGCCAACTCTGAGATGGGAAATTCTAAGAGATTTGGAGGCGGAGCCTGAGGAGGGCGGGGTTTGAGCAGGGGAGGGGTATGTATCATCTATCCATAAGTGATATGAGCTTGAAATTCTCCCCTCGATCTAAGCCTAGTATTGAAAACAGCAAAACCTGATTGGCTACTCTGCGTAGAAAACCAATCAGGATACTAGAAAAGGTCTGGAGGGAGATGAAGCGATTGGTTGTTACGTTACTGTTCTGATTGGTTGTTAGTGCATCAAGGGGCGTGGTTTTGCCATTCGGGATAGTTTAAAAGCCAGCCTGTCGCTCTCCTGTTTCGCGTTTGTTCCGGTCTTGTTAATAAAGCTGAATCACTTATTCAAGCCCGCTGCCTTGAGTCTCCTACTTAACAGGGAGGGACTTCACTGGGGCACGATGCCACAAAGTCCACTCTCCAAAGTAGCCATTTCCTCCAGGGGGAATTCATCTCTGTCGTCTGGAGACCAGTTCTACATAAGAGTTGCCAACCTCCAGGTGGGGGCTGGAGATCCCCTGGAATTACAACTGATCTCCAGGTGGCAGAGATCAGTTCCCCCCTGGAGGAAACGGCTGCTCTAGAGGTTGGACTCCCTGGCTTCACACCCTTCCCCAAACCCCTCCCTCCCTGGCTCCACCCCCAAATCTCCAGGGATTTCCCCACCCAGATTTGGCAACGCTGTACGCTTGCAGGGATGGGCTTGAAAAGTGGCAGCCCTACGGGGTCCTCTTGGGGTCGCCAACCCCCAGGCGGGGCCTGAAGATCTCCCAGAATCACAACTGACCTCCAGGTGACCTTGATCAGCCCTCCCGGAGGAAATGGCTGCTTTGAAAGGTGGTTCCTCCCTGCCCCACACCCTGACCTCCCCAGGCTCAATCCCCCCACCCCAAATCTCCAGGCATTTCCCTACCAGGAACTAGCATGCCTTCTCTGGCATCACGTGCCTGCTGAGCGGAGGAGGAAGAGGAGAAGAAGAAGAAGAAGAGGAGGAGATTGTATTTATACCCCACCCTTCACTCGGCGTCTCTGAGCACAATCTCTTTCCCTTCTTCTCCCCACAACCGGTGGGGCTGAGAGAGCTCTGAGAGAACTGCTCTTGAGAGAACAGCTCTGAGAGAACTTGTAACTGACCCAAGGACACACCAGCAGCTGCACATGGAGAAGAAGTGGGAAATCAAATCCAGTTCTTCCAGACTAGCATCTGCTCTCCTAACCACTACACCAAACTGGCAACCCTATAAGAGACATATGGCTGCGGTCACGCGCACTAAATAATCCACTTTCAATCCACTTTCAGTGCACTTTTCCAACTGGATTTTGCTCGTTCACACAGTAAAAACCCAGTTGGAAAGTGCACTGAAAGTGGATTATATAGCCAGTGTGACTCCTGCCGTAATGTGCTACCTGGTATGTTTTCTCCTGTTCAGAACTAAGACCTCTTCTTACACTCAGCCTTCAACATAAAACCCACTTTTAGTTGTTTTTAATATGATTTGCATCTTAGGCACCAGTGAGCATTAGAACTGGGACTGGCCCATGGCCACCCAGCCAGCTACATGTGGAGGAGTGGGGAATCGAACCCGGCTCTCCAGATTAGAGTTCGCCACTCTTAACCACTATGCCAAACTGGGTGGCTATGGAGAGGCAGGCAATTACAAGCCACCTCCCTCTCTCTTTTTAAAGAATATACTTATTGAATTTTTCTCTTAAGTACATATACCACAAGGGAGCTGCGGTGGCTCAAGTGGTTAAGATGCTGAACTGCAGGCTGTGGAAGCTCAGTAGCTCAGCAGTTCGAGACCCGGGTGCCGCAAGACGGAGTGAGCTCCCGTCTCTAGTTCCAGCTCCTGCCAACCTAGCAGTTCAAAAGCAAGAAATTGCAAGTAGATAAATAGGTACCACTTCGGTGGGAAGGTAACAGGGTTCCGTGCGTCTTGGTGTTTAATGATGCCGGCCACATGACCACGGAAACGTCTTCAGACAGCGCTGGCTCTTCGGCTTTGAAACGGAGATGAGCACCGCAACCCTAGAGTCGGATTCGACTGGCTTTCGAGCAAGGGAACCTTTACCTTTACCTTACATATACCACATCAAAGTCAAATTTCCAGCATTTGAGTCCTCTGTACATTGATTTCCAAGCATTTATACACTCTTGACCATCTCTTTTTAAATACACTATCATCTATTCCATGCAACAACACGTGTAATTGATCCATTTCTGCAGCTTCCCTTAATTTTATCACTATATCCTCCCGAGCAGGTACTTTTCCTGTTTTCCAATACTTTGCTAACAAAAATTCATCTCTGAACGTCTCTTCCCTCGAAAACACTACAGGGCCGTCATAAGTTGACTGTGATGGAACGTTAGAAAAACCAAAATAAATACAAAGTGTGCTTTTTCCAGGCACAGAATTTACAGTGCAGTCTCCCTGAGCAGAGTTTCAGCCTTCTGAGTCTAATGGAACTGATGGGTTTACAAGGGAGTTAACTCCGCTGTCGGCTGCACAGATCCAGGTGGTCGACCCTGTTAGTCTCAAGCAGTAGAACAAATTTAGAATCCAGTGGCACCTTTAAAACCAACAAAGGTTTATTCATGTGCATTCTTGTTGTTGTTATTGTTGTTCAGTCGCACCATCGACTCCAACTCTTCACGACCCCACGGACCACACCACGCCAGGCCTTCCCGTCTTCCATCGTGCTCTGGATTGTGCTTAATTTCATGTTCGTTGCATCGATAATCAGGGCTTTTCTTGTAGAAAAAGCCCAGCAGGAACTCATTAGCGTAATAGGCCACACCCCTGGCAATACAGTGTATTAGTATATTAGGCCACACCCCCATGTTACCAGAAGTGTGGTCATCCAGCCACATCCACCTTTTGCTTCTTATTCTGTTTCCCTTGTTTGTTGCCAAAACCCCAGGGCTTCTTTTGTAAACATGCATGTTTGGCCACACACCCCTCATGTAGCCAATCCTAATGCGTTTCTGCTGTTGGGTGTGGCCTATTACGCTAATGAGTTCCTGCTGGGTGTGGCCAACTCAGGAGCCAGCTGGCACTCTGTCCCTGTGCATTCCTGCCCAAAAATACCCCTGTCGATAACACTGTCTAACCCGTCGCATCCTTGGCCCGTCCCCTTCTTCTTTGACCTTCAGTCTTTCCCAGCATCAGGGTCTTCTCCTGGGAGTGCTCCCTTCTCATTTGGGGGCCAAAGTATTTGAGCTTCAGCTTCAGGATCTGGCCTTCCAGGGAACAGTTGGGGTTGATTTCTCTGAGGACTGACTGATTCGATCTCCTTGCAGTCCAAGGGACTCTCAAGGGTCTTCCCCGGCATGCACACTTTTTTTAAAGAGCTTTTAAAATGCAGAATACTGAGTCATAAGAACATAAGAACATAAGAGAAGCCAATGTTGAATCAGGCCAATGGCCCATCCAGTCCAACACTCTGTCACACAGTGGCCAAAATATACCAGGTGCCCTCAGGAGGTCCAGCAGTGGGGCCAGGACACCAGAAGCCCTCCCACTGCTGCCCCCTCCAGCCCCAAGAATAGAGTGCATCACCTGCCCCAGACTGAAAGTTCCCATCTATACCCTGTGGCTAATAGCCACTGATGGACTTCTGCTCCATATGTCTGTCTAATTCCCTCTTGAAATCAGTGTGAAGCAAACAGAAGTAAAATACCCCTAAGCTTGGCCTTTCCAAAGAGAGACGGGGGCCGGCTTTGTATGGGACACTTCATAGTAGAACGGGAAAAGGAAGCCGGGGGCGGGGAGTTCTCCTCCGGCGAGCATCTTTGGCTCTCGACTGTGGGAGGCAGAAAGTGTTTTCTGGCTGTGGGATCTCCTGATGGATGGCTTTTCTGCCCTACTCACACAGCCCAAAACCCCATACGTACCTCCCAGAGGGACGTATTTCCGTTGCTTCCCCCCCCCAAACTCATTCCTGAACGAGCTCAGCTCCAACCAGGGGACTTCTCAGGGGCTGAAATTCCCCTCCACTCAATTTGGTGTGGGCAGGAGCTCTCAAAAACAGCCAGCAGCAGTGTTCCCTCTAAGCCGAGTTAGTGTGAGCCGGCTCACAGTTTCTTAGCCTCCGGCTCACGCGTGTTTGTCTTTGCTCAGGAAGGGAGGGCTCCAGAGCAGACTAATTTATGCAGCAGCCAAATTGCTCGCTCACAACTTGAAGAAGAAGAAGAAGAAGAAGAAGAAGAAGAAGAAGAAGAAGAAGAAGAAGAAGAAGAAGAAGAAGAAGAAGAAGAAGAAGAAGAGGAGGAGGAGGAGGAGGAGGAGGAGGAGTTTGGATTTATACCCCACCCTTCACTGCCCGAAGGCGTCTCAGAGCAGCTTACAAACTCCTTGCCCTTCCCCTCCCCACAACAGACACCCTGTGAGGTAGAAGAAGAAGAGATTGGATTTATACCCCGCCCTTCACTTGTAGTCTCAGAGCGGCTTACAAACTCCTTTCCCTTCCCCTCCCCACAACAGACACCCTGTGAGGTAGGTGGGGCTGAGAGAACTTCTGACAGAAACTGTCCTTGAGAGAACAGCTGTGCCAGAGCTTGTGACTGACCCAAGGTCACATCAGCAGGTGCAAGTGGAAGAGTGGGGGAATCAAGCCCGGTTCTCCCAGATAAGAGTCCGCGCACTTAACTACTACACCAAGCTGGCTTGAATGCCAGGGGCTCACAAAGTAGAATTTTTGCTCACAAGACTCCACAGCTTAGAGGGAGTATTGGTCAACAGTAAAGGGGTTTTTTTAAAAAAAAAGAAAAGAAAAGCAGAAAAAATATTTCTTCTGCCTGTCTGCTCTTCAAGGCAGATTATATCTATCAAAAACGTGAAAACAGGGTACAATGTATGCATCCTATAGGGTTGCCAACCTCCAGGTGGCACCTGGAGACCTCCCACTGTTACGCTGGTTCTCCAGACAACTGAGATCAGTTCCCCGGGAGGAAATGGCTGCTTTGGAAGGCGGACTCTGTGGCATTATGCCTTGAAGAGATGCCTAATCTTCTGATCTATTTGAGCCCTCGTTCGTCTACCATTGCCAACCTGCAGGCCCAGTGGCACCATTAAGAGCCAGTCTGGTGTAGTGGTTGAAGTGCGCGGACTCTAGTCTGGGAGAACCGGGTTTGGTTCCCCACTCCTCCACGTGCAGCTGCTGGATGACCTTGGGCAAGCCATAGTTCTGTCAGAGCCGTTCTCTCAGGAGCAGTTCTCTCAGTGCTCTCTCAGCCCCACCTACCACACAGGGTGTCTGTTGTGGGGAGGGGGAGGGAAAGGAGTCTGTAAGCCGCTCTGAGACTCCGAGTGAAGGGCAGGGTATACATCCAATCTCCTCCTCCTCCTCCTCCTCTTCCTCCTCTTCTTCTTCTTCTTGTAGTGCCTGATTTCCAGATGACCAAGATCAATTTTCCTAAAGAAAATTGCTGCTTTGGGAGATGGACTCTATGACATCACACTTGCCCAAGGTCCCTCCCCTCTCCAAACCCTGCCGGCCCCAGGCTCCACCCCACAAAAAAACCTCCCGGTATTTCCCAACCCAGAGCTGGCAACCCTACATTCATCCCTTCTCTCTGTGCCAGTTTGGTGTAGTGGTTAAGTGCGCGGACTCTTATCTGGGAGAACCGGGTTTGATTCCCCACTCCTCCACTTGTACCTGCTGGTGTGACCTTGGGTCAGTCACAAGCTCTGGCACAGTTGTTCTCTCAAGGACAGTTTCTGTCAGAAGTTCTCTCAGCCCCACCTACCTCACAGAGTGTCTGTTGTGGGGAGGGGAAGGGAGAGGAGTTTGTAAGCCGCTCTGAGACTCCCTTGGGTAGTGAAGGGCGGGGTATAAATCCAATCTCTTCTTCATTTTCTTCTTCTTCTACCTCACAGGGTGTCTGTTGTGGGGAGGGGAAGGGGAAGGAGTTTGTAAGCCGCTCTGAGACGCCTTTGGGCAGTGAAGGGCGGGGTATAAATCCAAACTCTTCTTCTTCTTCTTCTTCTTCTTCTTCTTCTTCTTCTTCTTCTACCTCACAGGGTGTCTGTTGTGGGGAGGGGAAGGGGAAGGAGTTTGTAAGCCGCTCTGAGACGCCTTTGGGCAGTGAAGGGCGGGGTATAAATCCAAACTCTTCTTCTTCTTCTTCTTCTACCTCACAGGGTGTCTGTTGTGGGGATGGGAAGGGAAAGGAGTTTGTAAGCCGCTCTGAGACGCCTTTGGGCAGTGAAGGGCGGGGTATAAATCCAAACTCCTCCTCCTCCTCCTCCTCCTCCTCCTCCTCCTCCTCTTCTTCTTCTTCTTCTTCTTCTTCTTCTTCTTCTTCTTCTTCTTCTTCTTCTTCTTCTTCTTCTGTGTCAAAATCTGCCGTGAGCTCCTCGGGGCAGGGATCTTTTCTGTTTGCTGACATTTCTCTGCTAAGGCCACTCTTGTGGTGCGGTATAAATAAAACCCAATGGCCTCACAGAGGCAGGCTTCTGAAATTCCCCTCTTCCAAATTGCAGCCCAGATTCTAGACTCCTGGATTTCTTAGCCCTGTTTGTAAAGAGGAAGTGTTTCTAAATTCATTTCTCCGGGCACGCAGGGGCTCTTTCCTAAAGCTTGTTTGCCTCTTTTCCCGTAACTGTATATATGCAAACTGGTAAAACATTACAGAAAAGCAGTAAAAGTGCAGTTATACGTGCATCGAGATTTATTGTGTGTGCTGTTTTATAATCTGCAAGAGCATTTGCGTGCCTTAGTAAAACAGGGTTCAAAAGACAGTTACTTGTTTGTTAGCGTGTTTCTTCATTTATCACCTGCCTTTCTTATTAAGACCCAAGGTGGGTTACTCTGTATATATGAAAACAGTGAATACAGCATAAGCCGCTCAATAAACAATTTACACAGGACTTGGATTAAAGAGGCAGGGAACAATGCAAGCCGACTGCTGTCTAAGGCGTGGCATACCATGAACAATGCAGGCAGAAACTGCGCTGTAAAGGTAGAAGACCATGCAGCAAAAGCAAGATGTTGCATCCAGTAAACCAGGGCTCCCCAAGGTGGTGCCCGCCAAGTTTTTAGAAGGTGGGTGCGGCCAGGTGTGGCTTTTACCCAACAAGGTTTCTGAGCAGGTTGAGAAAGAAGTACTTTTCTCCCTTTCTCACAATACAAGAACTCGTGGGCACTCCATGAAATTGCTGAGCAGTCGGGTTAGAACAGATAAAAGGAAATACTTCTTCACCCAAAGAGTGATTAACATACGGAATTCCCTGCCACAGGAGATGGTGGCAGCTACAAGCATGGACAGTTTCAAGAGGGAATTAGATAAACATATGGAGCAGAACTCCATCAGTGGCTATTAGCCACAAGGTATAGATGGGAACTCTCAGTCTGGGGCAGGTGAGGCACTCTATTCTTGGTGCTGGAGGGGGCAGCATTGGGAGGGCTTCTAGTGTCCTGGCCCCACTGCTGGACCTCCTGATGGCACGTGATATATTTTGGCCGCTGTGTGACAGAGTGTTGGACTAGATGGGCCATTGGCCTGATTCAACATTGGCTTCTCTTATGCTCTTATTGGCTATGCAGATTTTAAAGGCATAAGAACATAAAAGAAGCCAATCTTGGATCAGGTCAATGGCCCATCATAAGAACATAAGGGAACATACAAACATAAGAACATAAGAGAAGCCAATGTTGGATCAGGCCAATGGCCCATCCAGTCCAACACCCTGTCACACAGTGGCCAAAAACACCAGGTGCCATCAGGAAGTCCAGCAGTGGGGCCAGGACACTAGAAGCCCTCCCACTGTTGACACCCCCCCCCCAGCACCAAGAATACAGAGCATCCCTTGCCCCAGAGTTCCTAACTATACCTTGTGGCTCATAGCCACCAATGGACCTCTGCTAGTCTGCTCCATACTCTTGAAGCCGTCCATGCTTGTAGCCGATGGACCTCTGCTAGTTTGCTCCATATTCTTGAAGCTGTCCATGCTTGTAGCTGCCACCACCTCCTGTGGCAGTGAATTCCATGTGTTAATCAATCTTTGGGTGAAGAAGGACTTCCTTTGATCCGTTCTAACCCGACCACTCAGCAACTTCATTGAGTGCCCACAAGGAGTTCTTGTATTGTGAGAAAGTACCTCTTTCTCGACCTGCTCTATCCCATGCATAATCTTATAAACCTCGATCATGTCACCCCTCAGCCGTCGTTTCTCCAAGCTGAAGAGCCCAAAGCGCTTTAACCTTTCTTCATAGGGAAAGTGTTCCGACCCCAAAGTGTTCCAGCCATTTGCTGCAGTAGCAACTGCCACCCAGGGCTCTTTTTGCAGCAGGGACTCCTTTGCATATTAGGCCACACACCCCTGATGTAGCTAGTCCTCCAAGAGCTTACAGTAGCCCCTGTGAGAAGAGCTCTGTAAGCTCTTGGAGGATTGGCTACATTAGGGGGGTGTCTCCTAATATGCAAAGGAGTTCCTGCTGCAAAAAGAGCCCTGCTCCCACCACAGTATGAAGATCTTCGCTGCCAGCGCTTTCGCACATGCTAAATGATGCCCTTTTGACCCACTTCAGCGACCATTTGTGAGTGGGCCCTGCCGTTTCACACCTAAAATCCAGTTGCAAAGGGCACTGAAAGTGGATTGAAGGTACGTTATCTTAGGCCGTGATCTCACGGGCAGCTTGGCCCGGCACAGCCACTCCTCCCCTCCGGATCGAATAGGCACAGTTCCCCAGCTATACTTATCCCGTCATAGAATGACTTGGAGCCGGGTTAAAAAGGCACCACATCACAAGGGGTGTTTTCTGTTCCCCGCGCAGTCATCGCGTCTTGTGTTCTGACTCATGAACCAGCTATATCTTTTTCCATGTAAAGCCTGGAGTCAGGACAAGGCTTGTAAGCATCGACATTCCTATTGGTTGATTTGTGTTAAACCTTGTATATAGCCAATCAGAACTGACTGTAACTTATGGAGGGAACAGACCTCATTGGTCTTTATCCCTCAGTCCCCATTGGTTGTTAACTAAAGTATGGGCGTGGCTTCGTCAGCCCGGATTATTTTAAAAAGGGAGCCATGCTCCACGGTTTGTGCATGTCGTCTGATCGTCTTGTTTGCTGTTAAATAAAAGCTGAATCACTTGTTGAAATCACACTCTTGGTAAGTCTCATACTTAACATCGCGCATGGCCGGATGTCTGAACACAGGGGAGGGCACGCAGAACGGATTTGGCAGGCTGGATCTGCAGATCCGTTCTGCCTATATGCACATGTGCATACGTGGGCACTTATGCGCGCATGAGTTTTGAACAAAATTTGGCCGTGGGGTTTGTGGCTGAGGTGCTGCAATAATGTGGATGCTTGACCATGGGATGTCTCCGTGGGTACCCCACAGCAGGGTGTGCTGTGTGGCTGATATGCCCTGCAACACTTTCGACCGGTTCAGTTAGAGGCGGCACCATATCACTCCAAGCCGCCAGTGTGACCACGGCCTCTGTGTGTGTGAAAGCACACTCTTCTCTCTCTCTCTCTCTCAGCCTAATCTACCTCACAAGGGTGTCGTGTGGCCTAAAATGGAGAATGATGTAAACTCCTGAACTCTTTTTTTTTATATATATATAAAACAATTTTTATTAGGATATATAATACTTCACAATTTTAGCTAAGATAATATAAATCATATCCTTTTCTTCAGATTCCCCTCCCCCCCATTGGCTCGCAGCATTGTTTCCACCATTTTAGGGAAAGGTAAAGGTTCCCTTGCTCGAAAGCCAGTCAAATCCGACTCTAGGGTTGCGGTGCTCATCTCCGTTTCCAAGCAGAAGAGCCAGCGCTGTCCGAAGACGTTTCCGTGGTCATGTGGCTGGCATGACTAAACACCAAGGCACACAGAACGCTGTTACCTTCCCACTGAAGTGGTACCTATGTATCTACTTGCAATTTCTTGCTTTCAAACTGCTAGGTTGGCAGGAGCTGGAGCTAGAGACGGGAGCTCACCCCATCGTGCGTCACTCATGGGTCATGAACTGCTGAACTACTGACCTTCCACAGCCTGCAGTTCAGCGTCTTAACCACTTGAGCCACCGCAGCTCCCTCCACCATTTTACCAATACATAATACCTATTAATTCGCTGTTATCATATTAATTCTACAGGTAACACAATTTACTTATTTGCAACTACTACTAATACTTATTGATTATATTCCTGTTACACACTTGTTACATATCTAGTAGCTTTCCAAACGGAATATGCTATCCTTCATTTCCCAATGTTTCTCTAAATATTTTTTAAAGTCATTCCAATCTACCAAAAAAGTTTCTGCTTCTGAGTTGTTAAGTTTTCTTGTCCATTTGTCCATTTCTGCCATAAACAGCAGTTTTCTTAATCAGTCCCAGAGTTCAGGAATTTTTTCATTTTTCCAACTTTGAGCATAGATCATTCTGGCGGTTGTTACCATGTACTACATCAGTGTTCTTTTACTCACATTTATTTCTTCTAGTTTAAGACCTAGAAGGAACATTTCAGGTTCTTTCTTGAAGGTTAAGCTCCTGAACTCTTCAGAGAATGGGTGGGCCGTTCTCCTAGCTATATCCAAATCAGAGAATGCAACACGGTGGGGGGAAAAAATTCCAAAATGAGTAAAGAACTCAACAGGGCTTTCCACAATGCTCTTCCTTGGCCGCAGCTTCCCTGGGTATTTTTAAAATAATGGGGTGTGGGGGGGTAGAATTCCAGTAAGGCCACAGCGAGGAATTTCATGGCTTAAATTCCAGCTCCGTTCCTCCCGGGGCACCATGGGACAGTTGTTTGCAAGGCATTCTGTGTTTCAAGTGTGAATGTTTCCACCTTCGCAGAAGCCTGAGAAAACAGGGGATCTGCTAGACAAGGTGAGAAACGTTTCACACCGTTTTTCCCTCTGGGGTCCTTCACCTTGCCAGTATCCCAGGCTCCTCTGTTTCTCGTGAACCATGTAAACTTGACAAATGGTGACAGGTAGTGATCACAGCTGCCAGGGTCGGACTGCCCAAGGCAAGCAGAGAGAGCTGGAGGGAAACCACCACGAGAGATCTCAGCTGTATGCTCAAGATGCTAGGGCTTCTATGGTGGGACTATTGGGGGCTCAGCCCCCTCCCTTAAAGGTACAGCCCCGCAAGATTTCCTTCCTCCTTTGCCAGCAGAGTCTTCTCCTTGCTTGCTAGCAGGAAGAAGACTCCACAGCCGGCAACGGAGGCCACGCAGCCGCCCCCCTCTCTAAGGGCTTTTCTTCCAAGGTAAAGGTTCCCTTGCTCGAAAGCCAGTCGAATCCGACTCTAGGGCTGCGGTGCTCATCTCCGTTTCAAAGCCGAAGAGCCAGCGCTGTCCAAAGACGTTTCCGTGGTCATGTGGCCGGCATGACTAAACACCAAGGCACACGGAATGCTGTTACCTTCCCACCAAAGTGGTACCTATGTATCTACTTGCAATTTCTTGCTTTCGAACTGCTAGGTTGGCAGGAGCTGGAACTAGAGACGGGAGCTCACCCCGTCATGCGGCACTCTCAGGTCTTGAACTGCTGAACTACTGACCTTCCACAGCCTGCAGTTCAGCGTCTTAACCACTTTCTTCCAAGGATGACCCAAATTTGAGCTAACGCAGGTCTCTGTCTGATCTGAATCTTCAAACCTGCCCCCTAATAGGTATGGGGACGACCATGTCATTTCCAGTTATCAATGTAATTGTCGTTCAGTCGCTCAGTCGAGTCCAACTCTTTGTGAACCCATGGACCACATCACGCCAGGTCCTCCTGTCCTCCGGCGTCTTCCAGAGTTTGCTTAATTTCACGTTCGTTGCATCGGTAACACTGTCTAACCATCTCACCCTTGGCCGTCCCCTTCTTCTTTGACCTTCAGTCTTTCCCAGCATCAGAGTCTTCTCCAGTGAGTGCTCCCTTCTCATTTGGTGGCCAAAGTATTTGAGCTTCAGCTTCAGGATCTGGCCTTCCAGGGAACAGTCAGGGTTGATTTCTTTGAGGATTGACTGATTCGATCTCCTTGCAGTCCAAGGGACCCTCAAGAGTCTTCTCCAGCACCATAATTCGAAAGCATCTATTCTTTGGTGCTCAGCCTTCCTTACGGTCCAATTCTCGCAGCCGTACATTACTACTGGGAATATACCGTATTAAATCCGTTTAGTTCAGTAAGGTAAAGGTAAAGGTTCCCTTGCTCGAAAGCCAGTCGAATCCGACTCTAGGGTTGCGGTGCTCATCTCCGTTTCAAAGCCGAAGAGCCAGCGCTGTCTGAAGACGTTTCCATGGTCATGTGGCCGGCATGACTAAACACCAAGGCGCACGGAACGCTGTCAGTAAAGGCCTTCGTTAACTTTGGCTGCGATCATACAGAAGGGGGGAAAGGCGGGCAGGAAGCGAGGCTGTTTGCCCCGCCAGCAATGACGCGCATTTGCACGATCAAACTTCCCACCGCGCACCCGCAGTTCCCCCATAATACTGAGTTTTCAGCAGTAGCTTTTTTCCACACTACTGCCGTGCGAAACGACGCCCCGCCAACGACTCCGGGACGCCAGACAGATGGGTCTGTCTGATCGCATCCCTTTAATCCGCGGGGGAATCACATGGCTGCCGTTGCTTCCAGTACGTATGATTGCACCCTTTGCGAATTTGGAATCAGGTGGGCACAGCCATGTCAGTCTGAAGCAGCAGAACCAAGTTTGAATCCAGACCACCAAAGTCTAATTCTGGGTATCAGCTTCCGTGTGCCATGCACGCTTCTTCAGATACATGCACACGGAAGCTGAGACCCAGAATTAACTTTTCCTGGTCTTAAAGGTGCCGCCGGACTGAAGCTTCATTCTTTGTGAATTTGGTTCACTCATGTTGTAGGAACAGGAGGCTGATCATTCTGGGTCTGGCCACAATCCCAGCCCCCATTTTCTGCACGGGGACTATGGAGATGCCGTGAGACAGCCCATAAGCAGGGCACAGGTGACCCCTGTTGTGCTCCCCACCCCCTGGCCATTAGCACTGAGAGGTACACTACTGCGGACCATGGAGGTTTCATTCGGATTAGCCCTCGTGGATGACAGCCGCTGTTAATTCCAACTCACATGAATTTGCTCCTTTAGAAGCTCCTTTTAGAGCCATCTGAGCTCCTCTCTCACTAAACCTGGAGGACAGATCAAGATGGGTCTGTTGTGATCCACAAGTTCATATAAGTCTGTCTAGATGTGTTTGATCTAGTGACATGAAGCTGTCAGCCAGGAACCTCGGTAAGAGCTGGCTACAACTGGTTCAGGGCAGTCTTGCCACTGCCATCACAGTGACTCAGCACTGAAGCCTGATTGGCTGGTGTTTGTATAAATGTACAGTGAGTGATGTATAGTTACCTTTCTCTTATGTATGATTGCAGCAGAGCACTTTGACACTCTGTTTGATGATGGCTGTGGTGTGTAAATAAATGTATATGGTTTGCACATAGCCAAAGCCTCCAGTATTTATTGGATACTCGCACTCTCTCCTGGCCCCCTTCGTGCCTGCCACTTCTGCCTTACTTCGACAGGGTCGCCGTGTGAGTCTGTCTGTGGCAGGAGAAAAGAGCAAGAGACCCAGTGGCACCTTAAAGACTAACAAAATTGGTGGCAGAAGTGAGCAGCGACTCACGAAAGCGCCAACCCCCTACCACAAATGTTGTTAGTCTTTAAGGTGCCGCTGGATTCTTGCTCTTTCCTACTAAACCCTGAAGCAGTGAATGCCACAAGCAAATGATATGTCCTTCAGCCAAGAAATCCTTACTTCGGAGGGAAAGGGGGTCTGTTCGGAATTTACAGCCCATTCTCTTCCTTGGGCAGTTTCCCACATGCAGCTGCTGGTGTGACCCTGGGTCATTTGCAAGATCCTTCGGAGCCGTTCTCTCAGGAGCAGTCCTTGAAAGAGCTCTCTCGGCCCCACCTACCTCACAGGGTGTCTGCTGTGGGGAGAGAAAGGGAAAGGAAACGGTAATGAAGGGCAGGATATAAATCCCCCTCTTGTGGATCAAAAACTGGCTAATTAATAGGAAACAGAGAGTGAGTATAAATGGGCAATTTTCTCAGTGGAGGGTGGTAAGCAGTGGGGTACCTCAGGGGTCAGTACTTGGTCCAATGCTTTTTAACTTGTTCATGAATGATTTGGAGTTGGGAGTAAGCAGTGAAGTGGCTAAATTTGTGGATGACATGAAGTTGTGCAGAGTGGTGAAAACCAGGGAGGATTGTGAGGCACTCCAAAGGGATCTGTCGAGGATGGGTGAATGGGCGTCAGCGTGGCAAATGGGGTTCAATGTGGCCAAGTGCAAGGTGATGCACATTGGAGCCAAAAATCCTAACTATAAATACACGTTGATGGGGTCCGAACTGGCAGAGACTGACCAAGAGAGAGATCTTGGAGTCGTAGAAGATAAGTCACTGAAAACGTCGAGACAGTGTGCAACTGCAATAAAAAAGGCCAGTGCTATGCTGGGGATTATTAGGAAGGGTATTGAAAACAGATCAGCCAATAGCATAATGCCCCTATATAAATCAATTGTGTGACCTCCTTTGGAGTACTGTGTATAGTTCTGGTCACCTCACCTTAAAAAGGATATTATAGCATTAGAAAAAGTGCAGAGAAGGGCAACTAGAATGATAAAAGGGTTGGAACACCTTCCCTATGAAGAAAGGTTAAAACGCTTGGGGCTCTTTAGCTTGGAGAAACGACGGCTGAGGGGTGACATGATCGAGGTTTATAAGATTATGCATGGGATAGAGCAGGTAGAGAAAGAGGTAGTTTTCTCCCTTTCTCACAATACAAGAACTCGTGGGCACTCCATGAAATTGCTGAGTGGTCGGGTTAGAATGGACAAAAGGAAGTCCTTCTTCACCCAAAGAGTGATTAACACCTGGAATTCCCTCCCACAGGAGGTGGTGGTGGCTACAAGCATGGACAGCTTCAAGAGGGAATTAGGTAAACATAGGGAGCAGAGGTGCATCGGTGGCTATTAGCCACAAGGTATAGATAGGAATTCTCGGTCTGGGGCAAGTGATGCTCTGTATTCTTGGTGCTTGGGGGGGGGGGCTTCTAGTGTCCTGGCCCCAGTGGTGGACCTCCTGATGGCCCCTGGTATTTTTGGCCACTGTGAGACAGAGTGTAGGACTAGATGGGCCATTGGCCTGATCCAACATTGGCTTCTCTTATGGTCTTATGTTCTCCTCCTCCTCCTCCTCTTCCTCCTTTTCCCATGTTCTTGCATTCCAGTGTAGTGAGAGCCAGTGTGGGGTCATGGTTAGCGTGTCAGATTAGGAACTGGGAGAGCCAGGTTCCAGTCCCGAATCTGCCATGGAAGCTTGCTGGGTGACCTGGGGCCAGTCACGCACTCAGCCTAACCTACCTCACAGGGTGGTTGTCGCTGCGAGGCTAAAATGGATTCAAAAGGAACCATGTAAGCCGCTTTGGATCCCCAGTGGAGCCACGGGTACACTGAATACACAAAGAGTAGGGCTGCCAACCTCCAGGCGGGGCCTGGGGATCTCCTGGAATTTAGTTGCCCTCCAGACGATGGAGACCAGTTCCCCTGGAGGGCGGACTCTGCGGCAAAGTACACTGTGGAGCTTCCTCCCCTCCCCAAGCCCCCCCCTCCCCATGCTCCATCCCCCCAAATCTCCAGGAATTTCCCAGGCTAGAGTTGGAGACCCCAGTGGAGAGCAGAGTCCCCTCCTTAAACGGAAGCACGGAAAGCTTTCTTGGCCGACCGTGGGAGCTCATCTTGTGGGAACCGAGTTGCACGGCACAACTATTATTTGCTGAGCATGGGTGGGTGGGTGGGTGTCTGAGGCCAAGGGGAGGGGGGAGTAAGGGAAACACATCGTGGCGTGAAAAGAAAACATCTCCTTTGCTTTCTCGGTCAAGCCCACCGAAAGATGCTTCACGGGAGAACAGCTGTGGAACAGAAGTCTCTTTTCCTCCCGCCCCCAATCAGGGATGGTTTAAATTAGTTGGATCCTAGCTAACGAAAAGCCTATAAAGACGTAATAAAAGAGAAGGGAGGCCAAGCAGTATTCAATCCCTCCGCCAGCCGCCTTCCAAGGTGGCGTGTGGGGAGGTTACAATCACTTAAACCTACCAAAGACCCTCCCGTGTGGCTAGAATGTACAAGCCTGAGGTTGCCAACCTCCAGGTGGCGGAAATCAGCAGAACTACCATGAAGTATTATGCCGAAGAAAAATATCCAAAGACTATTTAGTTCTTATTCCATATCCGGTTTACTTGGACCAGGTCAAATCTCTCAATTCATTCATAAGGACACCATCGACACTGAGATTTTAATTCTGGTAGCCAAAGGTTCTATTATTAACGCAAAGAGTTGGGGCGATAAGGGGCACCCCTGCCTTGTGCCACGATGTAATGCAAAGGTGTCAGAATTCATACCATTTAACCTAATATGTGCCGCGGGTTGGTCATAGATAGTATGTATGACTCGTAAGAAATTTATTCCAAAGCCAAGATGAGCGAGCGTCTCTTTCAAAAATTCAAAATTAACAGAATCAAAAGCCTTTTGGATATCCAAAGCAACACAAATGGGGTCTGAACTGGCAGAGACGGACCAAGAGAGAGATCTTGGAGTCGTAGTGGATAACTCAATGAAAATGTCTAGACAGTGTGTAGCTGCAATAAAGAAGGCCAACGCTATGCTGGGGATTATTAGGAAGGGAATTGAAAACAAATCAGCCAGTATCATCATGCCCCTGTATAAATCATTGGTGCGACCTCATTTGAAATACTGTGTACAGTTCTGGTCACCACATCTCAAAAAGGAGATTATAGCATTGAAAAAAGTGCAGAGAAAGGCCACTAGAATGATAAAAGGGTTGGAACACCTTCCCTATGAAGAAAGGTTAAAATGCTTGCGGCTCTTTAGCTTGGAGAAACGACGGCTGAGGGGTGACATGATCGAGGGTTATAAGATTATGAATGGGATTGAGCAGGTTGAGAAAGAAGTACTTTTCTCCCTTTCTCACAATGCAAGAACTCGTGGGCACTCCATGAAATTGCTGAGCAGTCGGGTTAGAATGGATAAAAGGAAGTACTTCTTCACCCAAAGAGTGATTAACATATGGAATTCACTGCCACAGGATGTGGTGGCAGCTACAAGCATGGACAGTTTCAAGAGGGAATTAGATAAACATATGGAGCAGAAGTCCATCAGTGGCTATTAGCCACAGGGTATAGATGGGAATTCTCCATCTGGGGCAGGTGATGCACTCTATTCTTGGTGCTGGAGGGGGCAGCAGTGGGAGGGCTTCTGGTGTCCTGGCCCCACTGCTGGACCTCCTGATGGCACCTGGTATATTTTGGCCGCTGTGTGACAGAGTGTTGGACTAGAAGGTCTGTTCTAACCCGACTGCTCAGCAATTTCATGGAGTGCCCACGAGTTCTTGCGTTGTGAGAAAGGGAGAAAAGTACCTCCCGCTATTACCACTGATCTCCAGATGATCAAGATCACCTCCCCTGGGAAAAAATAGCTGCTTTGGAGGGTGGACTCATAATGCCCCAATTATGCTCTGTGGACATCCTTCCTTTCCCGAATCCTGCCCTCTCCAGGCTCCGCCCCCCAAATCTCCAGGTATTTCTTAACCCAAGAAATATATAAATAAGTGGAGGGGAAGGCAGGAGCCCTTCCTCCCCAGGGGCTGCAGCATTGCCCCCCTCCTGGTGGCTCTTTAAAAGGTAGTTCCCTGCAGCTCCCATGTGACTGGGAGGAATTTGAGCTTGTGACTGACCCAAGGTCACACCAGTAGCTGCAAGTGGAGGAGTGGGGAATCAAACCCGGTTCTCCCAGATTAGAGCCCGCCCACTTATGTTATATGTTTATATATGTTATGATCAGTTTTAATTGTATTCTGTGAAATATTTGTAAGCTGCCCTGGGCCCACCTTGGTGGGGAGGGCGGGGCATAAATCAAATAAATAAATAATAAATATGCAATCCAAGTCCGACCAAGTTAAAGTTACATCTAAATTCTCCAGACTCCAGAGAGCAGTCCCCCTGGGGAAAACATAGGGTTGCCAGCCTCCAGGTAGGGCCTGGGGATCTCCCGCTTCCGCAACTGACCTCCAGCTGACAGAGATCAGTTCCCCTGGAGAGAATGCCTGCTCTGAAGGGGGGACTCTTATTGGCCTTGTCCCATGCTGACAGTTCCAACCTGACCTCTGTATATGCTTGAATGACCCATAGCTTTCAATAAACAAATCTTGCTACCTGGAGAGTGCTGAGAGAGTACTTGGACCCAGGGCTACTTTTGGGCAGGAACGCACAGGAAGAGTTCCAGCTGGCTCCTGAGTTGGCCACGCCCAGCAGGAACTCATTAGCATAATAGGCCACACCCCACAGCAGAAACTCAATAGGACTGGCTATATTTGGGGTGTGTGGCCTCACATGCAAAGGAGTCCCTGCTACCAAAAAAAAGCCCTGGGTTTTGACAACAAACAAGGTAAACAGAATAAGAAGCAAAAGGTGGGTGTGGCAGGATGACCACACTTCTGGTAACACAGGGGTGTGGCCTAATATGCTAATGAGTTCCTGCTGTTGGGTGTGGCCTATTATGCTAATGAGTTCCTGCTGGACTTTTTCTACCAAAAAAGCCCTGCTTGGACCCAAGACCTGACAATTGTGAGGTACAGTGCCTCTGGACACGGGAGTTTCACTAACCTGCCATGTAGATGCAGGTGGCTTCCTTATTTATTTCTTTATTGAAGTGGGGGGGGGATGCACATAGCTGTCCTTCTCTAACCAGGAGCTCTAAGCGAGGAAAGAGGTTTATGTACCACAGAGGCTGAAGCTGCAGACTGCAAGGTCTGTAGTTCGGCAGTTCGAGACCCGAGAGTGCCACGTGATGGAGTGAGCTCCCATCTCCGACTCCAGCTCCTGCCAACCTAGCAGTTCGAAAGTAAGAAAATACAAGTAGATAAATAGGTACCGCCTCGGTGGGAAGGTAACAGCGTTCCATGCACCTCAGCATCTAGTCATGCCGGGCACCTGACCACAGAAACGTCCTCGGACAGCGCTGGCTCTTCGGCTTGGAAACGGAGATGAGCACCGTATTCCTAGAGTCAGATTGGACTGGCTTTCGAGCAAGGGAAACCTTTATTGTTACCTTTACATCCCCCCCCCCGCCAGTATTTTGCTGCTCCTCTTGGGTGACTCACGCCGGATTGAGAGTGGGAGCCGAAGGCTTTGGGAGCACAGGTGCCGCTTTGAAGTCCGGCCAACCCCCTCTCTGGCCTGGAAGTTCAGCCAGGAAGTCTCCGGAGATTAGGCCCTCCAGCCAGATTTATGGTCCTCCCCGCTGCCGGCGGGGCCAGAGATGCAGCACAGAAGAGCCTTGTTTCCTACAGCACGGCAGAGAAGTGCCACCAGGTGGGGAGAAGGAAGGAACCTCGGCTCGGGAAAGACCTCCGCCAGTGACCCTGGAGAGCCACTGCCTGTCTGAGTAGACAGTACTGACCTCGATGGACCCAGGGGCTGATTCAGTATAATTTATTATTATTTATTTATTTAATCACATTTCTACCCCGCTCTGCCCCCCGCAAGCGGGCTCAGGGCAGCTTACAATAGGGCACCATGTGCCAACAGATAAGAACAGCATAGAAACAGGATAAAACCATCAACATTAAAGTGCTCGATAGGTACAATCAAGATCGAACAAGCTGGAATCACATTTACAAAGGTGGACTCCCCGGACTCTTACATAACAATAAGGGGGTTGAAACCCATGGATGTTACTCGGGCCCATCCAGTGGTACTGGCCACAGTACTGCCATGGTTAAGAACATAAGAACATAAGAGACGCCAATGCTGAATCAGGCCAATGGCCCATCTAGTCCAACACTCTGTCACACAGCGGCCAAAATATACCAGGTGCCATCAGGAGGTCCAGCAGTGGGGCCAGGACACTAGAGGCCCTCCCACTGCTGCCCCCCCCAGCACCAAGAATAGAGTGCATCACCTGCCCCAGACTGAGAGTTCCCATCTATACCCTGTGGCTAATAGCCACTGATGGACTTCTGCTCCATATGTTTATCTAATTCCCACTTGAAACTGTCCATGCTTGCAGCTGCCACCACCTCCTGTGGCAGTGAATTCCATGTGTGAATCACTCTTTGGGTGAAGAAGGACTTCCTTTTATCTGTTCTAACCTGACTGCTCAGCAATTTCATGGAGTGCCCACGAGTTCTTGTATTGTGGTTGTTCTTAATGGGGCCGCCCCACCGATCTACCACTGATGGACATAGTAGTGGTGGTAGTGGTGGTGATGATAGTGGTAGCAGGGCTATTTTGGGGCAGGAACGCTTTTGGGGCAGGAACGCACAGGAACGGAGTTCCGGCTGGTTCCTGAGTTGGCCACGCCCAGCAGGAACTCATTACCATAATAGGCCACACCCAACAGCAGAAACTCATGAGGATTGGCTACATGAGGGGTGTGTGGCCTAACATGCAAAGGAGTTCTTGCTATAAAAAGAGCCCTGGGTTTTGACAACAAACCAGGTAAACAGAATAAGAAGCAAAAGGTGGGTGTGGCTGGATGACCCCACTTCGGGTGAGATGGGGGTGTGGCCTAATATGCTAATGAACATAAGAACATAAGAGAAGCCAATGTTGAATCAGGCCAATGGCCCATCTAGTCCAACAGTCTGTCACACAGCAGCCAAAATATACCAGGTGCCATCAGGAGGTCCAGCAGTGGGGCCAGGGCACCAGAAGCCCTCCCAGAATGAGCAGAATGAGGTTCTCTGTTAACGTATTTCTGCTCTTGGGTGTGCTAATGAGTTCCTGCTGGGCTTTTTCTACAAAAAAAGCCCTGAGTGGTAGTGGCAGCTCCTACTCAGAAGCCTGGCGGAAGAGCTCCGTCTTACAGGCCCTGCGGAACTGTAGAAGGTCCCGCAGGGCCCTGATCTCCTCCGGGAGCTCATTCCACCAGGTAGGAGCCACCACCGAAAACGACCTGGCCCTCATTGCAGCAAGCCTGGCCTCCCTGGGACCGGGGGTCACCAGGCGATGTTGTGATCCCGACCGAAGGCAGCTTCATGTGTGTTCCTGGGCGTGTGTGATATCAACAACTGAGAAGAATTGATAAACCGAAGTCTGAGTCCAGGGGCACCTTTAAGACCAACCAAGTTCCCTTCTGGGCATAAACCTTTGTGTGCACGCACACTTCTCCAGATACTTCCGTTCTCAGTCCCTTCGGTATAAATGTCCAGGCTTCTGCATTTTGTAAGAAAGGAAATATCCATCTGTATCTGTGCGAGTTTCTTCATCAGTTTTGGCGGCGTTCCGTTCCGTGCTGTTGAATGTGGTGCCTTCCGTGAAGAGAGATTCAGGTGGGTCACCGCGTTGGTCTGAAGGAACAGAACCACGTTTGAGCCCAGTGGCACCTTTAAGACCAACCAAGTCTCATTCTGGGTAGAAGCTTTTGTGTGCACACCAGAGAAAAATCAAGCAATTTTGCCCTCAGGGTCCTGTGGTGCCCCAGGCAATAAAATATATTTGGATGAAGAAAACCCCATAGTTTTTTGTTTGTTTGTTTTTTACAAGGAAGCCTGTCTCTGGGAAGCTTTGAAGTAAACTTCCAGGCTACTCCAATCTTGTCAGACCTTGGAAGCTCAGCACGGTCGGCCTTGGCTAGCATTTGGAAGGGTGACCTCCAAGGAATACCAGGGCTGTGAATTAGAAGCAGGGAATGGCAAAACCACCTCTGGTGTCAGACTCCTGCAACAATGAGATCCAGCAACTCTCTTCTTCAGAAGTGTAGTTTATTGGTACAGTATTGGCAGAGCATCTACATTTCAGGATCTGTGTTAAGACTAAATAGAAAGGTGCGGGGATGTGGGATATACCAGGTTCAAAGGGGCACCGCGATGGCACGTAGCCAATCGAGGCATCAGGAATAGCCCGCCAGAACTCATGGGCTGGAGGGGGGAACGGTTCCCAGGAGAATGTGTTACAACCAGGCTCTCAAGGTCAGGCATAGAAAACAGATAGATAGCAGAGCAAGCAAGCAAGAAAGGAAAGTTAAAATACCATGCAGGGGTCTCCCCTCCCTCACAGAGCTAAATGGCAGCTAGCTGATATCTGGAACATCTCTTGCCTTGAAAATGAGTCTAACTTGCCACCAAGTGGTGTGTAATGCTAAAAGAGCTAGAACTTCTGGCTGCCAGACAATCTTAGGATCTCCCGGCTATTCTGCACACAATTCCATACGATGATGATAACAACAACTGGTTAAAGTGTCTGGAAGCTGGCATAAACTATGGGCCTTGAGTTTTCCTGATCCAGAGGTTGGGAAAGCTTTGCCAGAGGGCCACACAACTGCTCCAAGGCAGGGGATGCCTTCCAAGGGAGAAAGGTAACATTTCAACACTCCAGCTTCTCTGAGCAGCTTTCCCACACCTCCTTCAGAGCCATTAACGTCTCATTAACACCTTCCTAAAGGCCCAGCTTCCTTGCTGGCTTCATTCCCAAAGTCAACACAAATCCCCTCCCCGGTTTCACCTCTGCAAAAGTTGGTGTCAGATATTCTCAGGACGTTTCAGACACTCCAGTGGACCTTCTAGGATGCTGAACTTCTGTTTTTGATCGTCAACCTGTGACAAAGCTGGATACTTGAAAGAGGGTATATCCAACTGGATTAGATTGTGGGTGTGCCACGGTATGTGTGAGTTAAGATCTTCTTTATTTATTTTGGACATTTGAAATCCCGGCTTGGGTTGTCGGCCTCCAAGTTGGAGACGGAGATCTCGCAATATTATAGATGATCCCCAGACACCGATCATTTCCCCTGGAGCAAACGGCTGCTTTGGAGGGTGTCTCTATGGCATTATACCCTGCTGAGCTCCCTCCCCAGCTTCACTCCTAAAATCTCCCAACTTGGGATTTCTTACCATGGAGCTGACAATCCTAAATCCCCCTCCCCCTCCATAGAGCTTAGAGCAGTGTACATGGTTCTGCCTCTTTGCCCACAACAACCTTGTGAGGTAGACTAGGTCAAAAGACAGTAAGTTGGCCCCACCGCTGGACCTCCTGATGGCACCTGATATTTTTGGCCACTGTGTGATAGGGTGTTGGACTGGATGGGCCATTGGCCTGATCCAACGTTGGCTTCTCTTATGTTCTTATGTAGAGTTGTCCACAACAACCTTGTAAGGTAGATGAGGTCGAAAGACAATAAGTTGTAGGGTTGTCCACAACAACCTTGTGAGGTAGACTAGGTCGAAAGACAGTAAGTTGGCCTCACTGCTGGACCTCCCGATGGCCCCTGGTATCTTTGGCCACCGTGTGACAGAGTGCTGGACTGGATGGGCCATTGGCCTGATCCAACACTGGCTTCTCTTATGTTCTTATGTAGAGTTGTCCACAACAACCTTGTAAGGTAGATGAGGTCGAAAGACAGTAAGTTGTAGGGTTGTCCACAACAACCTTGTGAGGTAGACGAGGTCGAAAGACGGTGAGTTGTCCGAGGTCACCCAGCGAGCTTCAGTGCTGGGGTTTCCAGAGACTCGAGGGGTGGGGAGATTTTGCTTAAGCATGGGCCGACTTTTTTTTAAAAAAGGAATGCTATACCTTAGAGTTGCCAGTCTCCAGGCAGGGGCTGGAGACCTCCTGAACTTAAGACTGATCTTCAGACTACATAAATCACTCGTTTGTTCGTTATTCGTTTACTTAAAACATCCGTTCCACTTCTCCTTGAGAAAAGGACTGCTTTGGAAGGTGGACGGCCTGTCATTAGACCCGGGGGTCCCTCCCCCGTCCATAAACCCCGCCCTTTCAGGTCTCACCCTCAGATCTCCAGGTATTTCCGAACCCAGAGTTGGTACCCCTGTTATATCTGCCCACTAAGGATGTGATTGTTCTGCACAGTCGTATCAGCGGTGCGATCTGCACTTTGAAGGACTCGGTGTGGATCAAGATCCGTTTCTCTCTTACCAGTTATGCAAATTATTTGGCACCCGTCCCTTTAAAAAGTGATTCTGAACAACAGTTTCCTAGACAAGAAGGGTGGGGGGGGGGAGAGAAGTAGAGATTCCCACACGGAGCCGGAGCAGCTGCCGCTGACTTCCAGGGGAAATTAACACTCCATAATGCAAGAAGCGTTCTGGGGAAATAGAATGTCAAAGTGCCATCCGGGGACCAGAGGCTGTTACAAAGGGATACATCCCAGCCCCCTTCCTACAAACCAACAATTAGCCTTATCAGTTTTGAAATCCAAGGTCCGCTGGTTTGGTGTAGTGGTTGGAAGTGCGGACTCTAATCTGGGGGAACCGTGTTTGATTTCCCACTCCTCCACATGCAGCTGCTGGTGTGACCATGGGTCAGTCACAAGTTCTTTCAGAGCTGTTCTCTCAGGAGCAGTCCTCGAAAGAGCTCTCTCAGCCCCACCTACCTCACAGGGTGTCTGTTGTGGGGAGGGGAAAGGGAAGGAGATTGTAAGCCACTCTGAGACTCCTTTGGGTAGTGAAAGGCGAGGTATAAATGGTGTAATGGTTAAGAGCACAGACTCCAATCTGGGAGAACCGGGTTTGATTCCCCACTCCCCCACATGCAGCTGCTGGTGTGACCGTGGGTCAGTCACAAGTTCTTTCAGAGCTGTTCTCTCAGGAGCAGTCCTTGAAAGAGCTCTCGCAGCCCCACCTACCTCACAGGGTGTCTGCTGTGAGGAGGGGAAGGGAAAGGAGATTGTAAGCCGCTCCGGGACTCCTTTGGGTAGTGAAGGGCGGGGTATAAATCCAGTCTCTTCTTCCTGCTCTGGTTTTACATCATCGCAGCTGAGAAGCAAAAAAAAATCTGGAATCTTGCACTCTGGTTTCACTGAGGAAGCTACATCGCAGTCTTGACTGCTAACGCTGAGGTTTTGAGGGCACGGCTCATTGGAATTGCTGTGGGAGACACTGCCCTGATCCGCAGATCCCCTTGCGCTAGGTTGCAGGTGGTGCAGGCACTGATGCGCATGAGGAGCAGACGGTAGTGGCCCTAAGCGCTGATCTGAACGATGCGCGGTGTCCTTGTACGTCGCTGCAGGGCAAAACTGGATCATGAAGCTATTGCCACTAAAAAAGAGGCAGGAATCGGCAGTCGGGTTGCCAGGTTGGAAAATGCCTGGAGATTTTTGGGGGGTGGAGCCTGAGGTGGATGGGGGTTGGGGAGGGAGGACTCCACCCTCCAAAGCAACCATTTTCTCCAGGGGGACTGATCTCTGTGGCCTGGAGATCAGTTGTAATCCCAGGAGATTGCTACCTGGAGATTGGCAACCTTTGTGTAGCCCTGTCTCTTCAGATTTCGGAAGGAAAGCAGGGTCGGTCCTTGGATGGGAGACCACCAAGGAAGACCCTGCAGAGGAAGGCCATGGCCAACCACCTCTGCTTCTCCCTTGACTTGAAAGCCCCTTCCTGGGCTCACCATAAGTCTTGGATGGGAGACCACCAAGGAAGACCCTGCAGAGGAAGGCAATGGCCAACCACCTCTGATTCTCACTTGCCTTGATAGCCACTTGCTGGGGGTCACCACAAGTCTTGGAAGGGAGACCACCAAGGAAGACTCTGCAGAGGAAGGCCATGACCAACCACCTCTGCATCTCACTGGCCTTGAAAGCCCCTTGCAGGGGTCGCCGTAAGTCTTGGATGGGAGACCACCAAGGAAGACCCTGCAGAGGAAGGCCATGGCCAACCACCTCTGCTTCTCCCTTGCCTTGAAAGCCCCTTCCTGGGCTCACCATAAGTCTTGGATGGGAGACCACCAAGGAAGACCCTGCAGAGGAAGGCAATGGCCAACCACCTCTGATTCTCACTTGCCTTGATAGCCACTTGCTGGGGGTCACCATAAGTCTTGGAAGGGAGACCACCAAGGAAGACTCTGCAGAGGAAGGCCATGGCCAACCACCTCTGCTCCTCACTGGCCTTGAAAGCCCCTTGCAGGGGTCGCCGTAATTCTTGGATGGGAGACCACCAAGGAAGACCCTGCAGAGGAAGGCGATGGCCAACCACCTCTGCTTCTCACTTGCATTGAAAACCCCTTGCTGGGGGTCACTGTAAGTCTTGGATGGGAGACCACCAAGGAAGACTCTGCAGAGGAAGGCCATGGCCAACCACCTCTGTTTCTCACTTGCCTTGATAGCCACTTGCTGGGGGTCACCATAAGTCTTGGATGGGAGACCACCAAGGAAGACTCTGCAGAGGAAGGCAACGGCCAACCACCCCTGCTACTCACTGGCCTTGAAAGCCCCTTGCTGGGGTCACCATAAGTCAGCTGCAACTGGTTGGTACCTACATACATACGGGGGAGGAGCTGGAATTTTTTTCTCCAGGTTCTTGGCGTCCCTAACTTTAACTCCAGATGTGTTGCTAGACCTTAAAACCCAGCTGTGTGGGCATGGTGTGACCAGTGTTGGAACTGTCCTGGCCCCACTGCTGGACCTCCTGATGGCACCTGGTATCTTTGGCCACTGTGTGACACAGAGTGTTGGCCTGATCCAACACTGGCTTCTCTTATGTTCTCTTATGTTCTAACTGCATTGCAGAAGAAGGGGAAGCGGAGCTCTTCTCCTTCCGGGCAATTCCCCTGACTGGAAAGTTCCCCTCTGACTGCTTTGGTGGTGGAACCTGCCCTCCAATCACCCCTGACTCACAGCAACCCTGTGCGGCAGGGCTGTCAAACTCATTTGTTACGATCTGACATAAGTGGGACCTTGTCGAGCCGAGGCATGTGTGTCACAAGAGGTAATGCCAGGGTAGCAGAGATATAATAAAGGGCACAGTCACAAAGGGTGGGGTTTTTTACTTAAAATAAAAACATGCTTAAAACATTAGCACGCTTGCAATATTCCGGCTGTGGTCACACGGGCGAGATAACGCGGGGAGTGGGGAGGCGAGGCTATTTTGCTCCGTAGCAATTTGACCTGCATTTGCGGGATCACACAGTCCGTGGGAACTGTGGGGGCAGCCTGCCACCGCATGATCAGACACAAACCGTGGGTGAATTGGCGGAGGGGTTGCTGCATGCTTCAGATGCGCTTAAAAGGGGATCGATGAATCACATCTCTACACTGAGGGCTTCCTATGGCAGTATGCGATGATGCGCATACTGGGAACGGGTGGGGGGGGAATGGCACAGAGTCATGAGAGCACGCTGGCACAATCACACAGAGGAAAGTCCGTCCATGGCCCGTAGCAACCTGTTTGCTACCGGACTTTCCCTAGTGTCTTTTTACTCTGCTCTTGTGGCGGAGCAAACCGGGTTGCCGATGGTGCGGGGCGCCGGCCAGATGTTCACGTCTGATCACGCCCATTAAATCCAACCAGCATTCGCACCTATGGCGCGGCTAATTGTGCAATTGATCGCAGCCTTTGTCTATTTAACCGTGTCTGATAACCGACACCTCTTGCTCCGAATGATTGCATCAAAATGTCGGTGCTGTTGCAATCTTGAGTGTGCTTTTCAGGTGTGTCTTTGTAAGCTGCAAACCTACGATGATGCAGGAGCGGCAGAACTGGAAGAAGCTGCAGAAGACAGCCAGTTCTACTCTGGGCCTGATCAGAAGCCCTCCGGGGGCCTGAACCAGCCCTCGGGCCACATGCTGTGGGGTTCTCAAGGCATGAAATGTTCAGAGGTGGTTTGCCACTGCCTGTCTCTACATCACAGCCCTGGACTTCCTTGGTGGTCTCCCTTCCAAATCCTAGCCAGGACTGACCCTGCTTTGCTTCTGAGATCTGACGAGATTGGGCCATCCTGGTCAGCGTTTTCTGACTGCTTTGGGCCTTGGGAAAGAAAATGCCCCGAGCTGGATAGCCCCAGCCTGGGCTGATCTCACCAGGTCTCAGAAGCTAAGCAGGGTCAGCCCTGGTCAGCATTTGGATGGGAGACCAGCAAGGGAGTTCAAGGGTTGCGACGCAGAGGCAGGCAATGGCAAACCACCACCCCTGCTTGCCTCTTGCCTTGACCTGGGTGGCCCAGGCTGGCCTGATCTCACCAGGTCTCAGAAGCTAAGCAGGGTCAGTCCTGGTTAGTACTTGGATGGGAGACCACCAAGGAAGTTCAAGGGTTGCTACGCAGAGGCAGGGAATGGCAAAGCACCACCCCTGCTTGTCTCTTGCCTTGACCTAGGTGGCCCAGGCTGGCCTGATCTCACCAGGTCTCAGAAGCTAAACAGGGTCGGCCCTGGTCAGCATTTGGATGGGAGACCACCCAGGAAGTTCAAGGGTTGCTACGCAGAGGCCGGCAATGGCAGACCACCACCCCTGCTTGTCTCTTGCCTTGACCTGGGTGGCCCAGGCTGGCCTGATCTCACCAGATCTCAGAAGCTAAGCAGGGTCGGCTCTGGTCAGTATTTGGATGGGAGACCATCAAGGAAGTTCAAGGGTTGCTACGCAGAGGCAGGGAATGGCAGACCACCACCCCTGCTTGTCTCCTGCCTTGACATGGGTGGCCCAGGCTAGCCTGATCTCACCAGATCTCAGAAGCTAAGCATGGTCGGCTCTGGTCAGTATTTGGATGGGAGACCATCAAGGAAGTTCAAGGGTTGCTACGCAGAGGCAGGGAATGGCAGACCACCACCCCTGCTTGTCTCCTGCCTTGACATGGGTGGCCCAGGCTAGCCTGATCTCACCAGGTCTCAGAAGCTAAGCAGGGTCGGCCCTGGTCAGCATTTGGGTGGGAGACCACCCAGGAAGTTCAAGGGTTGCTACGCAGAGGCCGGCAATGGCCGACCACCACCCCTGCTTGCCTCTTGCCTTGACCTGGGTGGCCAAGGCTAGCCTAATCTCACCAGGTCTCACAAGCTCAGCAGGGTCATCCCTGGTCAGTAGTTGGATGGGAGACCAGCAAGGAAGTTCAAGGGTTGCTACGCAGAGGCACGCAAGGGCAAACCACCACCCCTGCTTGTCCCTTGCCTTGACCTGGGTGGCCCAGGCTGGCCTGATCTCACCAGGTCTCAGAAGCTAAGCAGGGTCAGCCCTGGTCAGCATTTGGATGGGAGACCACCCGGGAAGTTCAAGGGTTGCTACGCAGAGGCCGGCAATGGCAGACCACCACCCCTGCTTGTCTCTTGCCATGACCTGGGTGGCCCAGGCTGGCCTGATCTCACCAGGTCTCAGAAGCTAAGCAGGGTCGGCCCTGGTCAGCATTTGGATGGGAGACCACCAAGGAAGTCCAGGGTTGCTGTGCAGAGGCAGGCAAGGGCAAACCACCTCCGAATCTCTTTCGCCTTGAAAAACCCTATGGAGTCGCCATAAGGCATCTGTGACTAAATGGCAAAAAAAGCAAAATCACACCATTATTGGGAATGCTGTTTCATATTGTCATAGTGTCACATTGCAGTTAGCATGAGAGGAATCGAGATTGAAGTGTTCTCTCTAAGCTGAGTTAGCGTGAGCTAACTCACAGTTTTCTGGCCCCCGGTTCACACATTTTTGTCTCAGCTCAGGAAGGAGGGCTCCAGAGCCAACTAATTGATGCAGCAGCCAAATTGCTCGCTCACAACTTGAATGCCAGGGGCTCACAAAGTAGAATTTTCGCTCACGAGACTCCGCGGCTGAGAGGGAGCATTGGTCAGCAGCAAAGGGTTTTTTGGGTTTTTTTAAAAAAAGAAAATTAGAAAAATATAACTTTAATGCCATTCGCTCACAAAGTAGAATTTTTGCTCACAGGACCGCATAGCTTAGAGGGAGCAGTGGGCGGTTGGTATTTTTTAATATGTGCATGTGTGTGCATTTGTGTGAGTGCGTGTGCACCCGGGAGTCATGGTGACCTCTGGTGACTGACCCCTACTGGGGGCCTGGAGGATATTCAGAGAGGTGGCTGAGTAAAGCCTGCCCCCGCCTCCCGACTGCTGGCATTCCAAGGGGGTCTCCCATCCAAGTTCTTGCCCATTTAGCTTCCGAGATCTGACGAGGTCGGGCTTGCCTGGTCTATCCGGGGCAGGAGGGGAATTGGGACACTTGAACATAAGAACATAAGAACATCAGAGAAGCCCAATGTTGAATCAGGCCAATGGCCCACCTAGTCCAACACTCTGTGTCACACAGTGGCCAAAAATACCAGGTGCCATCAGGAGGTCCAGCAGTGGGGCCAGGACACGAGAAGCCCTCCCACTGCTGCCCCCCCCCAGCACCAAGAATAGAGTGCATCACCTGACCCTTGAACTGCTAAGAGCAAGAAACGGGGTGTGGCCCTGGGTGAGTCTCGAGTCTGAAACGTCGACAGGCTCGGCAGGCGTCAAAGGAATGATTTCGTGCGACATGTCAGCAGCATTCTCCTCTTATCCGAGGTTTGGCCCAATTCTGTTTCTCAGCAGTGGGAGCCCGGTTGAATGTGTGTGCGTGCGCGAGAGAGAGAGAGAGAGAGACAGAGAGAGAGAGAGAGATCACCAAGTGATAGTCTATCAAATGCAAAAGCCATTCCCCCGTTTCTGCTGGCCTTGCAGAATCTCCGGTGCCTCTGCCTGTAAAGCCCTAAAAGTTTATCTAACTCGATGAATTTATATGGGAGCCCTGATACCGGATGGTGTTATACAGCTCTTAAGTAGATCTTACGTGGCCTCTGGGGGCCGATAAAAGGGGCATTAATTGTATCGCTAAGGTTGCATTTTAAACACTGAATTATGGATCGCTCGATGGCATCGCTGAGAAGCCGGCATCGCCGCGTGACCTTGGCCGTTATCTCCCGGAGACGGCTAATGCCCAGGTCCGTGCACGGCTTCTCCGGCTGATTTAACTCTTCCAGGTTTCAGCCCTCGTTCCGTTATGCGCCGCGTTCACGTAAATCAAGATGGGTCGCCCTGTTAGTCTGTCTGCAGCAGTGGGAAAAGAGCTGGAGGCCGAGAAGCACCTTAAAGAGCCACAACATTTGTGGCAGGATAGGAGCTCTCGTGAGTCACTGGAAAAGACAATCATGCTAGGAAAAGTGGAAGGCAGCAGGATAAAAAGGGAAGACCCAATCCATATGAGGAGGCTGAAGTTGGTTCCTTATTCGCAGCTCCTTATTCATTCCTCGGGAGCTGCGGTGGCTCAAGTGGTTAAGGCGCTGAACTGCAGGCTGTGGAAGGTCAGTAGTTCAGCAGTTCGAGACCCGAGAGTGCCGCATGACGGAGTGAGCTCCCGTCTCTAGTTCCAGCTCCTGCCAACCTAGCAGTTCGAAAGCAAGAAACTGCAAGTAGACAAATAGGTGCCACTTTGGTGGGAAGACAACAGCGTTGGTGTTTAGTCATGCCGGCCACGTGACCACGGAAAAGTCTTCGGACAGTGCTGGCTCTTCGGCTTGGAAACGGAGATGAGCACCGCAACCCTAGAGTTGGATTCGATTGGCTTTCGAGCAAGGGAACCTTTACCTTTAGCTATTCATTCTTCATTCCTGACTTATTTGTCAATTCATCCAGAAACACTTAGAAGAGTTGGAAAGCTCCAAACCCCCGAAATAACATCTGGAACACCACGTATCATATACCCCCACGTTCAGAGGACTCTCTCCTTCGAGAAGATACATCCGGTTTCCTGGTCCAAAGCATGGTTCTTGTGTCAGCTGCTCCAAAGTGCAGTGCCCCCAGGACAATCATGCAAGCAAACACTGGGGCTAGGCTGCAACCCCCCAGAATCTTTGGACCGCCCCCAGACAACACATCCCCATGCTCTGGGGACTGTCCTCTGCAAGGAGACATAGAGCGCTGCCGGGTCAAAACACTGGTTCTGGCCCCATACCCTTCTATCCGGATGGATGGACTCCTTGAAGGAAGCCGCGGCCTCCAGTTTGCAAGGCCTGAGCGAGGTTGTTAAGGATGAGATGTTTGGGATGTCATTAAAATCACAGGGTCGCCACACATCAAAAGCAACTTGATGGAACTTACACACACCTGCACAACACTTCCTCATATTCTTCCTGCCGGACTTAAAAACCATTTTCCCCAACAGCCTAAGGATGTATCTGGAGAAGTGTGCTTGCCCACAAAAGCTTATGCCTTGAATAAAATTTTGATGGTCTTCAAGGTGCCACGGGACTCGAACTTCAGCCCAAGGACAAGATAGGCATCGCTTAAAAGGCATAGCTTAAAAGCGTCTCTCCTGCATTGTGACGACTAGTATGAGGGTATCATCTTTCTCCAGTTTGGTGTCGTGGTTAGGAGCCCAGACTCTAATCTGGGGGAAACGGGTTTGATTCCTCACTCCTCCACATGCAGCTGCTGGCGTGACCTTGGGTCAGTCACAAGTTCTCACAGAGCTGTTCTATCAAGAGCAGTTCTCTCAGAGCTCTCTCAGCCCCACCTACCTCACGGGGTGTCTGTTCTGGGGATAGTGGGGAGAGGAAGGGAAGTTGATTGTGTCTGTTGTGGGGAGAGGAAGGGAAAGGAGATTGTAACCTGCTCGGAAACTCGGAGTGAAAGGCAGGAATATAAATCCAACCTCCTCCTCCTCTTCTTCTTCTTTGGTGTAGTGGTTAAGTGTGTGGATTCTAATCTGGGAGAACCGGGTTTGATTCCCCACTCCTCCACTTGCACCTGCTGGATGGCCTTGGGCAAGCCATAGTTCTGTCAGATCTGTTCTCTCAAGGGCAGTTCTCGAGAGAGCTCTCTCAGCCCCACCTACCTCACAGGGTGTCTGTTGTGGGGAGGGGAAGGTAAAGAAATTTGTAAGCCACTCTGAGACTCCTTTGGGTAGTGAAGGGCAGGGTATAAATCCATTCTCCTCCTCCTCCTCCTCCTCCTCCTCCTCCTCCTCCTCCTCCTCCTCCTCCTCCTCCTTCTTCTCTTCTTCTTCTTCTTCTTCTTCTTCTTCTTCTTCTTCTTCTTCTTCTTCTTCTTCTTCTTCTTCTTCTTCTTCTTCTTCTTCTTCTTCTATCGTTCTCCAAGAATTCCTCCCAGCCGAACAGAAAGGGAGTCTTTTTTGGAGGGGTGAGGTGGAAAGGGAGGGGGTAGAACTTATGCAAATGAATAGGACCCCCCCTCTTTTGTGTGCTGATTGGGTTTAATGAAGACTGCCCTTAGAAACAATCGTCTTTTTGTAATGACAAGGGTGGTGGGGGGAGGACTAGTGGCTTCCCTGAGACATTTTGCTCCAGGGCACCCAAGGTAGGCCAAGGAGGGCGATTCAGGGGAAACAGTGGGGGGCAGAAATAATTAGAGCTGCCGAAGCCGTCTCTGAAAAGCACAGCAAGGCGCTTGCGCTTCAGGGAGAAGAGGAGAGATGGAAATCTGGTGTGCGAATGAGGAAACCGGCATAACACCTGCACGCGAGACAGGCCGCGCTGGCTTCGGCGGGCACACCTCCCCCCGTATGGCTTGTGCCAGCAATGCCAGCCTTTGAAAAGCTCCGCGGGAGGACTCGGGCCTCTTCCCCCACACCAGGCGGGCAAATCCTCCATCCTGCTTCAAATCAGCCCTTTAATCCTTAGGAGGAACCAGAGAAGGGCTTGAGAGGATGGTGGGACAGAGGGAGGTGGAGATGGAATCGGGGCTCAGATGTAGACAAGCTGGAACGTGTCCAGAGGAGGGCGACGAAGATGGAGAAGGGTCTGGAGACCAAGTCCTGTGAGGAAGGGCTGAAGGAGCTGGGAATGTTTAGCCTGGAGGGGATATGACTGAGAGGGGATAGGATAACCGTCTTCAAGTACTTGGAAGGCTGTCGTCTAGAGAATGGGGCAGAGTTGTCTTCTGTTGTCCCAGAAGATCAGACCAGAACCAAGCGGTTGAAATTAAATCAGAAGTTTTCAACTAAACATTAGGAAGAACTTCCTGACGGTCAGAGTGGTTCCTCAGTGGAACAGGCTTCCTCGGAAGGTGGTGGGCTCTCCTTCTTCGGAAGTTTTCCAACAGAGGCTAGATGGCCCTCGGACAGCAATGCTGATCCTGTGACTTTAGGCAGATCACGAGAGGGACGGCAGGAAGGGTGTTCCCCCTTAGAACATAAGAACATGAGAGAAGCCAATGTTGAATCAGGCCAATGGCCCATCTAGTCCAACACTCTGTCACACGGCGGCCAAAATATACCAGGTGCTATCAGGAGGTCCAGCAGTGGGGCCAGGACAGTAGAAGCCCTCCCACTGCTGCCCCCTCCAGCACCAAGAATAGAGTGCATCACCTGCCCCAGACTGAGAGTTCCCATCTATACCCTGTGGCTAATAGCCACTGATGGACTTCTGCTCCATATGTTTATCCAATTCCCTCTTGAAACTGTCCAGGCTTGAAGCTGCCACCACCCTTAAGCTGAGTTGGTGTGAGCTAGCTCACAGTTTTTTAACCTCTGGCTCACACATTTTTGTCTTGGCTCAGGAAGGAGGGCTCCAGAGCAAACTGATGCAATAGCCAAATCGCTCGCTCACAACTTTAGTGCCAGTAGCTCACAAAGTAGGATTTTTGCTCACAAGACTCCACAGCTTAGAGGGAGTACTGGTTGCCTCAGTGTTTAGTTCTCGTGGCCCTTACTTACACGCCCGGGGAAATGCTGATCACCACTTTGGGGTCAGGAAGCAATTTTTCTCCAGGCCAGTCTGGCCAGGGATCCTGGAGGGTTTTGTTTTGGGTTTTTTTGGTCATCTTCTGGGTGTGGAACAGGGGTCACTGTGGGTATTTGTGAATGTCCTGCATTGTGCAGGGGGTTGGACTAGATGACCTTGAAGGTCCCTTCCAACTCCATGATTCAACGATTCTATGATTGCAGGGCCACAATGTTGGAGGGGAGGTAGGCGTCACCTTTCCTTGGGGCCACAACAACCTGCAGTCCAAATTCTACAAAGCTCCTTATCAGCATAGCTCTGTCTTGGCAGCCGCATTGCTCCATCTGAGAGGGCGTTTTCCCAGCAGGTCTGAGTCCCCGAGGAGGGGGCCATGGCTCAGTGGTAGAGCATCTGCTTGGAATGCAGAAGGTCCCAGGATCAATCCCAGGTTCATCTCCAGTTATTAAATGGGTCAGGTAGTAGTCAATGTGAAAGTCCTCTACCTGAGACCCTGGAGAACAGCTGCCAGTTTGAGCAGAAATAATGCTGATCTTCAGGGCTATTTTTGGGCAGGAATGCACAGGAATGGAGTTCCGGCTGGCTCCGGAGTTGGCCACACCCAGCAGGAACTCATTAGCATAATAGGTTCATCCCAGGTTCATCTCCTGTTATTAAATGGGTCAGGTAGTAGTCAATGTGAAAGTCCTCTACCCGAGACCCTGGAGAACAGCTGACAGTTTGAGTAGAAACAGTGCTGATCTTCAGGGCTATTTTTGGGCAGGAACGCACAGGAACGGAGTTCTGGCTGGCTCCCGAGTTGGCCCCACCCAGCAGGAACTCATTAGCATAATAGGCCACGCCCAACAGCAGAAACTCATTAGGATTGTCTGCATTAGGGGTGTGTGGCCTAACATGCAAAGGAGTTCCTGCTCCAAAAAAAAGCCCTGGGTTTTGACAGCAAACAAGGCAAACAGAATAAGAAGCAAAAGGTGGGTGTGGCTGGATGGCCACACTTCTGGCAACATGGAGGTGTGGCCTAATATGCCAATAAGCGGTGCTGTCGGTGGTGTGGCCTAATATGCTAATGAGTTTCTGCTGGTGGGTGTGGCCTGTTATGCTAATGAGTTCCTGCTGGGCTTTTTCCTACAATAAAAGCCCTGCTGATCTTCATGGACCGACTGCCTGATCAGAATAAGGCAGCTTCACGTATCAGTCAGTCCTGTCTACTCAGACTGGCAGCAGCTCTCCAGGGTCTCGGGCCGAGGTCTTTCCCCCTCACCGACTGCCTAGTCGTTTCTTAGAACCGGAGATGGCGGGGATTGAACCTGGGGCCTTCCACATGCCAAGCACGTGCTCGACCACTGAGCCACGGCCCCTCCGTAAATGCAAACGGAGACCAATTCTAGGTGTTGGTAGGGTTGCCAACTCCTGGTTGGGAAGTTTCTGGAGATTTGGGGTGGGGGGAAGCCTGGGCACAGTGGGACTTAGGGAGGGTAAGGTCCTCCATGGGGAACAGTGCCCTAGAGCCCACCCTCCCAAGCAGCCACTTTCTCCAGGGGAACTGGTCCCCCCAATCAGGAGATGAGCTGTAATTCCGGGGGATCGCTAGGCTCTAACTGGAAGCTGCCAAAGCTAGTTATTGTTAGGGTTGTTGGGGCCTAGCAAACCAGCGGGAGACCAGGAGGCAGGGGCATGGGGGGGGCGTTGGCCATAGAGTTTTACCATAGAGTTTTGTCCAGGGTGGTGTAGTGGTTAGGAGCGCAGACTCTAATCTGGGAGAACCAGATTTGATTCAGCTGTTGGTGTGACCTTGGGACACTCACAAGTTCTTTCAGAGCTCTCTCAGCCCCGCCTACCTCACAGGGTGTCTATTGTGGGGAGGGGGAGAGAAGGAGATTGTAAGCGGCTCTGAGACTCTTTTCTCCTCCTCCTCTTCTTCTATTCTTCTTCCTCCTCCTCCTCCTAGAGAGGTGTGATGTCACACATTCAGCCAAGAAGATCATTTTTTTTTTTAAATGTAGCCCCTGCCCCATTGGGGGACTAGCAACCCCAGCTGACGGATACCTGGTGGACAGAATATGGGCAGAACCAGGGAATGGGCTGGGAACACTTAAATTCTCATTGGAAGTACGGCTGCCGTATTCCACCGGGGTGGGTGGAAGTTTCGGTCTCCCTGCAGTTCACTCGAGTGCCGCCAGCATATTTGTCCTTGTCACTCTTATGAGTGAAAGAAGATGTGCTCTTTTTCCAGTGAAAAAGTGAACATAACACAGAACGGGGCTGGGATATTCCGGGGTGGGGTTTCCAAGTCCCTGAAGGCCCCTCTGCTTGCTAGAGATCGAACCCTATTTATGGGTCAGATTCTTTTTTCCCCGCCACTTGGGCAGAGCCGAAGTCATGCTCCCGAAGCAGACGCCGCGCGAAGGAAGAAACTGGGAAGCCTGCGGCCTTCCCCCGGTACTCCATCACCAACGCTCTGTTTCTCCCGGCAGCACAGAAACCGCCATGCGCTCGCGCAGGAGGAGGAGGAGGCATGTCGATCTAATTTGGCAACAATTACACAAAATCTCGCTCCCCACTGGATTTTGCCCTCCTTGTGCTGAACACCGTACAATCCAGGGCCCAGTGCGACTCCATCCTCCAAACCGGCATTAAGTAGAACCGCTCAGAGCCTCACCAACAAGGCCGGCTTCATCTAGAAAGCCAGTTTGGCGTAGTGGCTAAGTGTGCGGGCTCTAATCTGAGAGAACCAGGTTTCATTCCCCACTCCCCCACTTGCACCTGGCTGGATGACCTTGGGCAAGCCGTAGTTCTGACAAGAGCTGTCCTCGAAAAAGAGCAGTTTCTGTCAGAGCTCTCTCAGCCCCGCCTACCTCACAAGGTGTCTGTTGTGGGGAGGGGAAGGGAAGGGAGTTTGTAAGCCGCTCTGAGACTCCCTTGGGTAGTGAAGGGCGGGGTATAAATCCAATCTCTTCTTCTTCTTCTACCACTGAGCCACGGCCCCCTGCTCTGACTGATACAAGCTCTATAGGCCGAGGTCTTCCCCATCACCTAGTGCCTTGGCCTTGTGACTGGAGTTGCCGGGGATTGAACCTGGGACCTTCTGCATGCCAAGCAGATGCTCTGCCCCTGAGCCATGCCCCCTCCCCAAATCCCTATCCCTAAATCTCCAGAAATTTCCCAACCTGCAGTGGTAGCACTGGCAGTGCCCCCCTAATCTCCTTGGGGAAAAGGAAGGATTAAAACAGGCCCTAGAGGGTGGGGAAAGGGTAGCAGTGAGGGACCGGCCGAGTCAGGGCTCCCTCCTTCTGTCTGGACGGCGGCCTGGCTACGCCCACCCCAGCTCTGGAGCACCAAAGGCCGCGTGCATCACTTTCCCTGTCGCCTGCCTGCTGCGAAGAGGGAGACAGGCCATCCCTTCCCATTCACCGGATGGTGCATTCCAGGAGTCTGGTTCTCAGGCCCCGCGGGCATCCTCCAGAGATTTCCACATCGTGACCACGTAGCCTCGAAAAGGGGAGAAGAAGAGAAGCCTGCCAGAGCAGCCCCTGGTCACTTCCCCACCCATTTCATTTATGGCGCCATAAAGGTAAAGGTTCCCTTGCTCGAAAACCAGTCGAATCCGACTCTAGGGTTGCGGTGCTCATCTCCGTTTCAAAGCTGAAGAGCCAGCGCTGTCCGAAGACGTTTCCGTGGTCATGTGGCCGGCATGACTAAACACCAAGGTGCACGGAACGCTGTTACCTTCCCACCGAAGTGGTACCTATTTATCTACTTGCAATTTCTTGCTTTCGAACTGCTAGGTTGGCAGGAGCTGGAACTAGAGACAGGAGCTCACCCCGTCATGCGGCACCCGGGTCTCGAACTGCTGAACTACTGACCTTCCACAGCCTGTAGTTTAGCATCTTAACCACTTGAGAAACATGAGAATGCGCGCCTCTCGTGCAAGCCACCAATCATTTTGCAATGAGGGAGGGGACCCCAGGGGCTCAGTTGTAGCCCCGCAGGGCCGTCTGTCTCCGTGCCGGCAGGTCATAATGGAGCCCCACTCTCAGTTCACTTCCCCTCCATTGTTTCCTCCAGAAAACTGAAAAGGGAAAAAACATTGCTAGCAGGGATCGGGGCCCAGGGCAAACACGAGTCCGTCAGAACTGCCCTCACTGGCGTGTTTCCAGCAGCTGTACACCTTTCCCAGTTTGGTGCAGTGGTTAAGTGCGCGGACTCTAATCTGGGAGAACCGGGTTCAATTCCCCACTCCTCCACTTGCAGCCGCTGGATGACCTTGGGCAGGCCCTAGTTCTGGCACAGCTGTTCCTGAAAAAGAGCCGTCTCCGTCAGAGCTCTCTCAGCCCCACCTACCTCACTGGGTGTCTGTTGTGGGGAGGGGAAGGGAAAGGAGTTTGTAAGCCGCTCTGAGACTCCTATGGGGAGTGAAGGGTGGGGTATAAATCCAATCTCTTCTCTTCTTCTCCCAGTGGTTCTGGCCCAGCATCTGGTGTTCTGCGGCATACCACCCTTCAGACTGGAGGTTTCATTTCACTCTCAGGGATACCAGGAATGGTAGCCATTCCTAACAGCTTTTCCTCTATGAATTTCCTTCATGTTCTTAAGCTACTATCCAATATGACTACTTGTGGCAGAAAATTCCGTGGGTTATTTATGCATTTTTTTGTTGAAGAAGTCATAAACTAGACACGGGTCATTTGGGATAGTTTTACTGCATCCTGTCTCACACAGTGGCCAGACAGTTCCTCCAGAGGGCCAACAACAGAGCTTAGAGGCCGAGACCTTCCCCTGACAAGAACATCAGAAGAGCCCTGCTGGATCAGACCAGTGAGGGTCCATCTAGTCCAGCATCTCTCACACACAGTGGCCAACCAGTTCCTCTGGAGGGTCAACAACAGGGCACAGAGGCCGAGGACTTCCCCTAATAAGAACATCAAAAGAGCCCTGCTGGATCAGACCAGTGGCCCATCTACCCAGCATCCTTGTCTCACACAGAGGCCAACCAGGCCCTCTGTAGGGCCAACCACAGGGCATAGAAGCCGAGGCCTTCCCCTGGCAAGAACCTAAGGAGAGCCCTGCTGGATCCCACCAGGAGTTCATGTAGTCCAGCCTCCTGTCTCACACGGTGGCCAACCAGTTTCTCTGGAGGGCCAACAACAGAGCATAGAGAGGCTAAGGCAGGGGTGTCAAACATGTGGCCTGGGGCCAGATGAAGCCCCCGGAGGGCTTCTATCAGGCCCACAGTGGAGCTGGCTGTCTTCTGCTTCTGCTTCCAGTTCTGCTGCTGCTGCGTCATCGTAGGTTTGCAGCTTACAGATACACACCTGAACAGCATACTCAAGAGTGCAGCAGCACAGACATTTTGATGCAATAATTCAGAGCACGAGGCGTCAGTTATCAGACACTGCTAAATAAACAAAATATGGCGAGAGTGCTAATGTTTCAAGCATGTTTTTATTTTAAGTAAAAAACAACGCCTTTGTGTTTGTGCCCTTTATAAAGTTTATCTCTCCGCCACCTGGCATTACATTTTATGGCACACGTGGCCCGGCCCAACAAGGTCTCATCTATGTCAGATCTGGCCCTCAAAACAGATGAGTTCCACACCCCCGGGCTAAGGCCTTCCCCTGATGTTGCCTCCTGGCTCTGGGATTCAGGGGCTTTGTGCGCTCCATGAAATGAAAGACTATTGGTTCCTCCATGAACAGAAGCAGTGTATCTTTGAATAACAAATGCCAAGAGGAACACAACAGCCTTCACTTCCTACTTTCAAGGGCTCAGAGACAGCTGACTGCCTACTGGGGTCGCCAGCTTCCAGGTGGGGCCTGGAGATCTCCCAGACTTGCAACCAATCTCGGGACAACAGAGATCAGTTCCCCTGAAGGAAATGGCTACTCAGGAGGGAGGACTGCATGGCATCGTCCCCAGCTGAGGTCCCTCCCCTCCCCAAACCCTGCCTTCCTCAAGCTCCACCCCCAAATTTCCATGAATTTCCTAACCTGGAGTTGGCAACTGTATGTTCTCAGTGCTGGAAATAATGTTGCCCTGTATAAATCTGAGTGTGATCTTGCAAGGCCCTTCTGGAGACTAGAAGGGAAATTCAGGGGCATAGGGGTGCCAACCTCCAGGTGGGAACTGGGGATCCCCTGGAATCACAGCTCCTCTCCAGGCTACAGAAATATATTCCCCTCGGAGAAAATGGCTACTTTGGAGGGGGGACTCTAGGGCACTGCACCCCACTGAGGTCCCTGTCTTCTCCAGGCTCCATCCAGAAATCACCAGGAGTTTCCCAAACCGGATCTGGCAACCCCACCCTCTCAGGTTACCAGATCTGCCCCGGCCACCAGTGGGGGATGGGGGGTAGGGTTGCCAGATCCAGACTGAGAAACTCCTGGAGATTTGGGGACGGATCCTGGGGAGGACAGGAACCTCGGTGGGTTGTAATGCCACAGAGTCCACCCTCCAAAGCACCCATTTCCTCCAGGGGGGCTGATCTCTGCAGTCTGGAGATAAGCTGTCATTCCGGGGGGTCCCCAGGTCCCACCTGGAGGCTGGCATCCCTACATTCCCCATCCCCCACCGGCGGGTGGGCATGATCCAGCCACAGGCAAGCCCTTTGGAGCACTGCTTAATTTTGACAGGACGATTCAGCCTGCGCTTGATTTGACCCGCTCCTCTCCAAGGCCCTTCAACTAGAAGAAGAAGAAGAAGAAGAAGAAGAAGAAGAAGAAGAAGAAGAAGAAGAAGAAGAAGAAGAAGAAGAGGAGGAGGAGGAGGAGGAGGAGGAGGAGTTTGGATTTATACCCTGCCCTTCACTGCCCAAAGGCGTCTCAGAGAGGCTTACAAACTCCTCTCCCTTCCCCTCCCCACAACAGACACCCTGTGAGGTCGGCGGGGCTGAGAGAACTTCTGACAGAAACTGTCCTTGAGAGAACAGCTGTGCCAGAGCTTGTGACTGACCCAAGGTCACACCAGCAGGTGCAAGTGGAGGAGTGGGGAATACTAAACCCGGTTCTCCCAGATAAGAGTCCGCGCACTTAACCACTACACCAAACTTGGTAACATTTGGCCCTGGATCACGCTAAATTATTGATTTTTTAAAAAAAAATCCTTGGAAAAGGCCCCGCGTTGGCTTCTCAGGGGCCCACAGAGCTGTTGGGATACGGCCCAGCATGTTGGGCAAGCGGCGCGCGTGGGTCTCTGCCAAGTCGTGCCAAGCACTTAAGCTCAGGGGTTATTAAACATTAACGGCGCCCGCTGCTGAAAGAAAGGCAGGAATGAGAAGGGGGGGATGGGGGTGGACGGGAGGAGGAAATTAAAAGGGGAGCGCTCTTCAAACGACAAATTAAAACGATCTTTGGACTTCGCGGATGCAAATGAAAAGACAGTTGGATCGATCCGCATCGCCGGCTCCCCTGAAACGTGCTGAGGAGGGAGTTTCTGCATCCCTCTGGCGCCGTGCCCGGGTGAAGCATGAAGGTTAAACGACTATCGCAGTTCATTCCTCCTTCTGGAGGTTGCGTGCAGAGGGACGGGTGCCAGATCTGGCAGGGAGCGAGCGACCGGCCTCTCCGCGAGTCCTCGCGAGCCACCTGGGCTGTCTCCAGCCTTCGATTGGAGTCAAAAGAGGAAGGCAGAGAGCAGAGACCGGACTGTCAGCACAGTCCAATGCAAACTCATTCTAAGAACGGAAGAAGAGCCCTGCTGGATCAGAGCAGTGGTTCATCAAGGTCCAGCATCCTGTCTCACACAGTGGCCAACCAGCTCCTCAGGAGGGCCAAAAACAGAGCAGAGAGGCTGAGGCCTTCCCCTGGTAAGGACATCGGAAGAGCCCTGCTGGATCAGACCAGTGGTCCATCTAGTCCAGCATCCTGTCTCACACAGGGGCCAACCAGTTCCTCCGGAAGGCCAACAACAAGACATAGAGGCCGAGGCCTTCCCCTGGTAAGAACATCAAAAGAGCCCTGATGGATCAGACCACTGGCCCATCTAGTCCAGCATCCTGTCTCGCACAGGGGGCAACCAGTTCCTCTGGAGGGCCAAAAACAGGGCACAGAGGCCGAGGCCTTCCCCTGATAAGAGCATCAAATGAGCCTTGCTGGATCAGACCAGTGGTCCATCTAGTCCAGCATCCTGTCTCACACAGTGGCCAACCAGTTCCTCTGGAGGGCCAACAACAGGGCATAGAGGCCAAGGCCTTCACCTGACAAAAACATCAGAAGAGCCCTGCTAGATCAGCCCAGTAGTCCACCTAGTCCAGCATCCTGTCTCACATAGTGGCCAACCAGTTCCTCCAGAGATACAACAACAGGGCAAAGAGACCAAGGCCTTCCCCTGATGCTGCCTTCTGGCTCTGGGATTCAGAGGCTTAGTGCCTCTGATTGTGGAGGTCCTCCTTTAAGACCAACAAAGTTTTATTGTATTTATTTATTTTATCTATTTTTCACATGTATACGGACTCAGGGCGGGTTATAACATTTCCATAAATATAATAGGTGTTTGCAAGGCTCTTTTTGTAGCAGGAACTCTTTTGCATATTAGGCGACACACCCCTGATGCAGCCAATCCTCCAAGCGCTGACAGTAGCCCCCGTAAGGAGAGCTCTGTAAGCTCTTGGAGGACTGGCTACATTAGGGGGGGGGTGTCGCCTAATATGCAAAGGAGTCCCTGCTACAAAAAGAGCTCTGGGTTTTGTGTGCACGGACACTTCTTCACATACAGTGCGTACATGCACACTAGGGTTTCCAGGTCCTACTTTGTCACCGGTGAGGGGACTTGGGGGCCATTCCTGGAGGGGGCATCGCACAGTGACACTCTGGTTTGAGGGCAGAACTCTATGGTTTGAGGGCAAATTTACCATGGAGTTTTGCCCTCAAACCAGAGCTTCCCCTGGGACAGCGCTGACATGATGATGTCACTTCCGGGTACCGGCACCATATCAGGGACGTCATGCAGGGATGCGGCTTTTGGGGGGTGGGGTTTCCCCCCACCGGCCAGCCCTGAAAACCGGGGGGCATCCCCGTCCAGACCTGGGGTCTGGCCACCCTAATGCACACAAAGTTTATCCCCTGAATAAAACTTTGTCGGCCTTAAAAGTGCCGCCGGACTTACGCTTTGTTCTGCTGCTTCAGACCAACATGGCTACCCACCTGAATCGATGGGCTGAGTTCGAGTTCTAGTCCGAGCCCATTAAAACCAGCAGAATCAGAGCAGAGGAACTCTGCGTAGGTTTGCATTGTAACTCTTGTGCTTTCAGGGCAGCTGCTGCCCGAGTGATGTTTTTAAAAAGCTGCACAGCCCATCATAAGAACATAAGAGAAGCCAATGTTGGATCAGGCCAATGGCCCATCTAGTCCAACACTCTGTCACACAGGGGCCAAAGATACCAGGTGCCATCAGGAGGTCCAGCAGTGGTGTCAGGACACTAGAAGCCCTCCCACTGCTGCCCCCTCCAGCACCAAGAATAGAGTGCATCACCTGCCCCAAACTGAGAGTTCCCATCTATACCCTGTGGCCACTGATGGACTTCTGCTCCGTATGTTTATCTAATTCCCTCTTGAAACTGTCCATACTTGTAGCTGCCACCACTTCCTGTGGCAGTGAATTCCATGTGTTAATCACTCTTTGGGTGAAGGAAAACTTCCTTTTATCCATTCTAACCCGACTGCTCAGCAATTTCATGGAGTGCCCACGAGTTCTTGTCTTGCGAGAAAGGGAGAAAAGTACTTCTTTCTCAACCTGCTCAGTTCCATGCATAATCTTATAAACCTCAATCATGTCACCCCTCAGCCGTCGTTTCTCCAAGCTAAAGAGCCCCAAGTGTTTTAACCTTTCTTCATAGGAAAAGTGTTCCAACCCTTTTATCATTCTAGTTGCCCTTCTCTGCACTTTTTCCAAGGCTGTAATATCCTTTTTGAGGTGTGGCGACCAGAACTGTACACAGTATTCCAAATGAGGTCACATCAATGATTTATACAGGGGCATGATGATACTGGCTGATTTCTTTTCAATTCCCTTCCTAATAATCCCCAGCATAGCGTTGGCCTTCTTTGTTGCAGTTACACACTGTCTAGACATTTTCATTGAGTTATCCACTACGACTCCAAGATCTCCAATGGCCGATCGGAAGTATTTCCCAACCCAGGCCTGGCAACCCTACCCAAGAACCCATAAGAGAAGTCAGTGGAAACCACAGAGGCTTCCTTTCCAGGAGGGTGTGAGAAGGGTGCCCCCTGAAGGAAGGAGGGTGTACTGCCTCGTCGCCAAAGCCTAGCAGGACAGCTTTAAAGGCCCAGCATGACCAAGAGACGGGCAGATCCCAAGGTAACCGACAGACTGGTCTTTATCCACCTAGAATAATCTTCAGATTATCATTCAGATCGGAGTCGGGCCTAATTCTAAAGAAGGAATCGACTTTCCAAAATGCCACTGGGCCAATGACAACCGGCTCATTTCACTGGGCTCTTATCACCCCAGAGACGTAGCCTGTGTTTTTTTTGGCCCAAGAATCAAAACGGGCTTGAAAATTTTTAACAGAGCCGGCAGGAGGTCAGCGGGTGGGGAGAGCAGACGCTGGAGAGACAGAAGAGGAAGAAGAGGAGAATATCGCTTCCTCTCCGAGTTTCAAAACGGCAGCCCGGCGAAGAACTTATCTATTATTTACCCAAGACGAGGTTGAAGGCGTTTCTGAAAAGCAAACAAGGGGGGAAAAACACAAAACTACCAGCTGCCGGTTGAGGTTCCCTGCTCCAGTGAAGGCGGCCTGTCGGCGCAAACATGTTCCCCACCTGTGCAGAAGGTTTCCGTTCTTGCCCGAGGCAGAAATCAGGAGAGCTGTCAGAATTCCATCCTCCTCAACCTGTTTCCCCGCAGAAGCCTGCCAAGGACAGGCCGCGGCTGACTCCAGACTCGGAGGACAGCATCTAGGCGTACCAACCTCCCGACAGGGCCTGGAGACCCCCCCTGGAATGATTGCCTGAAGCTGCCATTTCCTCAGAGTTGCCAGGTCTGGGTTGGAAAATACCTGGAGACTTTGGGGGGGGAGACGGGAGAGGGCGGGGTTTGGGGAGGGGAGGGGCCTCAGGATGGGACAAGGCCAATAAGAGTCCACCGTTCAGAGCAGCCATTCTCTCCAGGGGAGCTGATCTCTGTCAGCTGGAGATCGGGTTTGAAAGCGGGAGATCCCCAGGCCCCACCTGGAGGTTGGCAACCTTATGTCTTCCCCAGGGGGGCTGATCTCTGCAGCCTGGAAAATTTATATGTAACTTTGACTCAGTCAGACTTGGATTAAATATTATTTATTTATTTGATTTATACCCCGCCCTCCCTGCCAAGGCGGGCTCAGGGCGGCTTACAAATATTTCCTAGAATACAATTAAAACCCATCATAATAATATATATAAACATATAACATAAGTGCATGGGCTCTGATCTGGGAGAACGGGGTTTGATTCCCCACTCCTCCACTCGCAGCTGCTGGATGACTGGAAGTCACTGGAAGTGTGTCAGAAGGCAATACCCACTGCTCAGGCTCCACCCCTAGGGACTGTCTTTCCACTCTGGGGGCTGTCATTCCAGTCCCAGAGTGGCCTATCTGGACCCAGGAGGAATGCTACACGTGCTGCTTCATGCTCCTGCTGGGAGCTGGGGCAGGGCTTGCCATCACCTGTGCTTCTAACTGCCGGAGCTCTGCTCCTGCGCGCTCCTGCTCCAAATGACCCGTGTCTCTGGGTCAGTTTCTTCATAACTTCCATGCACCTGACGAAGAGAGAACTGTGTTTCTCAAAAGCTTATGCTACAATAGAGTCTGTTAGTCTTAAAGGTGCTACTGGGTGTTTTACTATTTTGGAGATCAGTTGTATTTCTTAGCCCCACCTGGAGGTTGGCAACCCTGGCAAAATCCCAACCGACTCATTGGGCCTAGTCTAGCCTGTGTGGTGTAGTGGTTAGGAGCAGAACTGTAGAGAACAGCTGGATGTAGTGGTTAAGTGCGCGGTCTCTAATCTGGGAGAACCGGGTTTGATTCCCCACTCCTCCACTTGCACCTGGCCGGATGACCTTGGGCAAGCCGTAGTTCTGATAAGAGCTGTTCTTGAAAAAAGAGCAGTTTCTGTCAAGAGCTCTCTCAGCCCCACCTCCCTCCCAGGGTGTCTGTTGTGGGGAGGGGAAGGGAAGGGAGTCTGTAAGCCGCTCTGAGACACCTTTGGGTAGTGAAGGGTGGGATACAAATCCAATCTCCTCTCCCAGCTGTAGAGACCAGGGATCGAATCCCCACTCCATCCTGAAAGACACCGGGTGGTCTTGATCAGCTGACTCTCCTGTTGGATTACCTGGCAGGGTTGTTGTTGTGAGACAAAACGAGGGAGGGAGGGAAATACCACAGGCATTGCTCTGAGCTCCTTGCAAAAAGGGTGAGGTGAACATGGGTAAGGGAGGTCCCAGACGGTTGCCAGTTCTGGGAAATACCTGGAGATTTGGGGGGTGGAGCCTGAGGAGGGCGGGGTTTGAGGAAGGGAGGGGCCTGAGTGGGGTACAATGCCACAGAGTCCACCTTCCAAGGCGGCCATTTCCTCCAGGCGAACGGATCTTTCTTGCCTGGAGATCAGTCATAATCCCAGGAGATCTCCAGCTACCACCTGCAGACTGGCAACCACTGACGAAAGCCGGCATGGTATAGTGGTTAAGAGTGTTGGCCTAGTATCATGGAGATGCAAGTTCGAATCCTCACTCAAGCCAGGGAAGTGTAACCCCCTAGCTGGGAATGGAATGAGCCGGGAAGGGGCGGAGCCTCTAGATGCAGAAGGGGGCGGGGCCTTGTGGGAAGCTGAAGAGGGAAGCCAGACCGCCCTGCCGGGGAGCTTGACCCTTCATCCAAGGCTCTCTTCACGCCTTGTTCAAGAGCTGGGTCATCTCAGGGGGAGTTCAACTGGGACTCTCGCGGTGGAAGGCGGTGCACGGAGTATCCAGCAGGGGACCCCCCAACGAGTGGGAAAGGATGGACTTTGGGGGGTGGCAAACCGTGAAGAAGGGAGAAGTGAACGGTTTGGACTTTAAAAGACACCTATTCTGTTGTGTTACTAAGTTCTATGTTTTGGTTAGTAAAGGTAAAGGTTTCTCTTGCTCGAAAGCCAGTCGAATCTGACTCATCTCCATTTCCAGGCCGAAGAGCCAGCACTGTCCGAAGACATTTCCGTGGTCACATGGCCAGCATGACTAAATGCCGAGGTGCACAGGACGCTGGTACCTCCCCCCGAAGTGGTACCTATTTATCTTCTTGCAATTCCCTTGCTTTCGAACTGCTAGGTTGGCAGGAGCTGGGGCCAGAGACGGGAGCTCACTCCGTCACGCGGCACTCAGGTCTTGAACTGTTGAGCTACCGACCTTCTGGTCTGCAGTTCAGCATCTTAACCACTTTGCCACCGATGTTAAATGAAGAGTGAAAACGGTTTATTCTCTCGGAATCCTTGCAAGATTCATTCCAAGTTCTGCTCCACACAACCAACAAGCTGAGGTTACAGAAGTTGGTCAGGTGACTTTGGGCCATTCACACTCTCTCGGCCTAACGGACCTCGCAGGGTTATTCTGAGGGATAAGATGGAGGAGAGGAGAATGGTCTTAGCCACTTTGAGTCCCTGCTGGGGAGAGAGACAGAGTACAAGCGAAGTAATGAAACAAACACGCAGGGCTATTTTGGGGGCAGGAACGCACAGGAACGGAGTTCCGGCTGGCTCCTGAATTGGCCACGCCCAGCAGGAACTTATTAGCATAGCACGCCACACCCAACAGCAGGAACTCATTAGGATTGGCTACATTAGGGGTGTGTGGCCTAACATGCAAAGCAAATGCTTTTTGGACTGAGATTTATAATGAAATTCAGAAAATCTTGAAATATACTTTGAAAAAAGAGCCAGAAATGTTACTTTTAGGATTAAAATTAGAAGAAGTTAAAATGGCAAAAAGAACTTTGTTATGGTACCTAATTTCAACTGCAAGAATGACTTACGCTCAGTTCTGGAAACAGGAGCAGGTACCTGATAATGGGAGTGGATTAAAAAAATGATTTTTATGGCTGAAATGGACAAGTTAACAAGAAAACTTCATGGAGTCGAAGACGAAGAATTTTTAGCAGACTGGAAGGATTTTAAAGACTATTTAGAGCTTAACTGGGATGTGAAAAATAGACTACTCTGTTTTGATAGCTATTAATAATAGAACTGTTGCAGCAAAAGAGACTGTAATAGAAAAGTTACCTAATAGTTAAAATAGAAAAAGGAAAATACTGAAATTTATGATTTGAATACTGAAAATGAACTGAATATATGAGAATATTGATTGAAATGTTAATGGGGGCGGAGCATCGTTGGAAGCCAGGGGAGGGGGGGATAAAAATTTGTAGAAAAGGATATGGCAAGAATTGTTAGCCAAATATGGAACATGTTATTATATCCGGTTAATAAATTTTCTAAAAAAAAAGAAAAGAAAAGGAGTTCCTGCTACAAAAAAAGCCCTGGGTTTTGACAGCAATCAAGGTCAACAGAATAAGAAGCAAAAGGTGGGTGCGGCTGGATGACCACACTTCTGGTAACATGGGGTGTGTGGCCTAATATGCTAATGAGCTGTGCTGTCAGGGGTGTGGCCTAATATGCTGATGAGTTTCTGCTGCTGGGTGTGGCCTATTATGCTAATTAGTTCCTGCTGGGCTTTTTCTACAAAAAACCCCCTGTATTCATACATATTCAATATGGTCCACACGGGACTCTGTTGTTTCTGTTGGTGGGTGGGGCCTATTGTGCTAATGAGTCACTGCTGGGCTTTTTCTACAACAAAAAGCCCTGCAAAGAAGTAATCGTTGCAGCCACAGTCCCCTTGACTTAATGGAACAAACTGGGAGATTTCAGCTCCGTCATCTTGAGGGCGTCAGGAGGGGGTTTGGCAGCCGTCACTCCCGTTTCCTCTCACTCCAGAAGAACAGAACAGCTAAAGAGAAATCTCGCTCTTCAGGCGTCTGAGCTGTAAGGAGGCGCCCGCCGTAATGAGAGTCTGGCTTCCTGCCTGGCTCTCAGACAGGTTAGGAGTTGCACGCTCTGTCTTCGTCTGGGTACACCGTGAGCAGCAGCATCATGCTCCCGTGCGCACAAAGGGAAGAACAGGAACACACATTTCCTGACCGGACAATGAGGGAGCCGCTGACTCGAATCGGTGACACAACCCAGGCAGTCGTCCAATTGTACCTGATTGTTATGAACTCCCTGTTTACGGCTGGCCGCAGGGAGGAAGGAGAAGGGAGTCCAGCGTTCCCTCTAAGCTGAGTTCGTGTGAGCTAGCTCACAGTTTTTCAGCCTCCGGCTCACACCTTATTCTCTTCGCTCAGGGAGGAGGGCTCCAGAGCAGACTGATTGATGCAGCAGCCAAATGGCTCGCTCACAACTTTAATGCCGGTCGCTCAGAAAGTAGAATTTTTGCTCCCGAGACTCCACAGCTTAGAGGGGGCCTTGGAAGGGAGCTGTCGAGAATTCGCAAAGGCTTCCGTCGTATCGATGGAGGAAACGGATTCCGACAGCCGCGCCCCGAAAAGCGAGACTTTGCCAGCCACCAAATTAGACACTTGTATCCTGAAATGGGCAACGTGTCGCTTGAAATGTACATGGCGCAGGTTGGAATGAATAAATGCTCGAGAAACCGGCCGGGGGGGGGGTGGAATCCAAACCTCTTAAGAGGTAGCTATGCTAGCACAGCGGAAGACAGGAGGGCCTGGCGTAATCTGGTCCATGGGGTCGCGAAGAGTCGGACTCGACGGTGCGACTGAACAACAACAACAACATGCTAGCACAAGGCTCTCCTCTATGAACAGCCGGCTTCTTGGAGCTGCGGTGGCTCAAGTGGTTAAGATGCTGAACTGCAGGCTGTGGAAGGTCAGTAGTTCAGCAGTTCGAGACCCGAGACTGCCGCATGACGGAGTGAGCTCCCGTCTCTAGTTCCAGCTCCTGCCAACCTAGCAGTTCGAAAGCAAGAAATTCCAAGTAGATCAATAGGTACCACTCCGGTGGGAAGGTAACAGCGTTCCGTGCGCCTTGGTGTTTAGTCATGCCGGCCACATGACCATGGAAATGTCTTCGGACAGCGCTGGCTCTTCGGCTTTGAAACGGAGATGAGCACCGCAACCCTAGAGTCGGATTCGACTGGCTTTCGAGCAAGGGAACCTTTACCTTTACTATGCTAGCACAAGGCTCTCCTCTATAAACAGCCGGCTTCTTCACAACTGCGGGGAGTCATCCAGGGCGCCCCCCTAAAATTTGGAAGCAAAGATCCCACAGGGTCGCCAGCCTCCGGATGGTTTGATACAAAATCACAGCACTGAGGCTGTAGCACTGTGTAAAAAATACAGCTGGACGTGTAAAGTCCTAAAGATAACATAATTCAAAGTGTATATAAACAACTAACATCCAATACATTCATTACATATTCAATAAGGTCCACATAGGACTCCTTAACCAGCTTAAATACAATTCAATGCATTAGAATACAGGCAAGCTCTCTTCCTGTACCGCCGAGGTCTTCTCTGAAGTGGTCAGTGGCTAATATATTCATCCAGGGCTATTTTGGGGCAGGAACGCACAGGAACGGAGTTCCGGCTGGCTCCTGAGCTGGCCATGCCCAGCAGGGACTCATTAGCATAATAGGCCACACCCAACAGCAGGAACTCTTTAGGATTGGCTACATTAGTGGTGTGTGGCCTAATATGCAAAGGAGTTCCTGCTACAAAAAAAGCCCTGGGTCTTGACAACAAACAAGGTGAACAGAATAAGAAGCAAAAGGTGGGTGTGGCTGGATGACCACACTTCTGGCAACATGGGGGTATGGCCTAATATGCCAATGAGCTGTGCTGCCAGGGGTGTGGCCTAATATGCTATTGAGTTTCTGCTGCTGGGTGTGGCCTATTATGCTAATGAGTTCCTGCTGGGCTTTTTCTCCAAAAAAAGCCCTGTATTCATACATATTTGATATGGTCCACACGGGACTCCTTTGTTGTTGTTGTTGCTTTTGAAAAAGTTTTATTAGGTTTAGAAACAAGACAGAAAAGAAAAAGGGAAAAGAAAAAGAAAACATCTACAGACAGAAATCAGACAAAATAAGAAAGGAGCATATATTCATTTTCCTCTACTTCAATCTTATACCAACATATAGAATCATATTCTTGGTCACCTAATCTAGTTCATACAGTTCACATCTGAGCATTCCTTTTTATTAACTTTTGTAAGTATTTACCTAACTTTCCAATATAGTCCTGAATCCAACAATATAGTCTCGACAGGTTTTTCCCCCTGAAGATTTCTTCTTTTTTATCTTGCAATTGTAAAGTTAATTTGTCCATTTCCGCTGTTTCCAATAGTTTATAGATTATTTCTTCATTTGTTGGGATCTCTTCTTTTTTCCGCACACGGGACTCCTTAGATACAATTCAGCAAATTAGAGTATACCCAAGCCCTCCTCCTGTACAGCCAAGGTCTTCTCTTTATTGGCCAGCGGCGACGAATGCCCGGATCTCTCTTCGTTTCAGGACTTCCTCTCTTCAGGGCCACCTTCCAGAAGAACTGCAAAAGGAGACTTCAAGCAAGTAACCCCTTGCAAGGAAACTACAGGCCTATCAACTCGGATAAATTGAGCTCGCCCTGCCAAGTTCACAAAATCGACTGTGACAACAGGTCTACGAAACTTCGAGCTGACTTGAAATGCCGGCTTCTAAGCGATGGAGTCAGAAGGCAGGTACGCAGAGGCACTGTATTATAGTTACCTGCAGCTGCAGCAAAATTTGAAGAGACAAGACTAACGTGGCTAGATGCAAGCGTATTCTTCTCGGAATCCGTAGTAAGGGTTGTATAAAAATATAATGGTAACCCCCAGGGCCCTTTTTGTAGAAAAAGCCCAGCAGGAACTCATTAGCATAATAGGCCACACCCAACAGCAGAAACTCATTAGCATATCAGGCCACATCCAAACAGCACAGCTCATTAGCATATTAGGCCACACCCCGTGTTCCCAGAAGTGTGGTCATCCAGCCACACCCACCTTTTGCTTCTTATTCGGTTTACCTTGTTTGTTGTCAAAACCCAGGGCTTCTTTTTTGTAGCAGGAACTCCTTTGCATGTTAGGCCACACAGCCCTCATGTAGCCAGTCCTAAAGAGTTTCTGCTGATAGGGTGTGACCTATTATGCTAATGAGTTCCTGCTGGGCGTGGCCAACTTGGGAGCCAGCCAGAACTCCGTTCCTGTGTGTTCCTGCCCAAAAATAGCCCTGGTAACCCCATCCCCTCCCCAAACCCCACCCACCCAGGCTCCACACACCCACACACCAAATATCCAGGGATTTTCCAATCTAGAGCTGGCAGCTCTGCAAATCGTGTGTGTGCCTGTTTGTGTTACACTCGAGCCCTGTTCAGACACCACTTCAATACAGAATCCGCATGTGAAAGAGGGGAGGAACCGGATGACGCCCCAAAACCTCCGCTCGCGGACTGGGCAATTTGCACAGAGCATCAGGTGGGCTTTGATTTGGTACAGATTGCCTGGTTGGTGTGTGCTGGATTCCCTCTCCCCCCCCAATTGCTTCTACGAGGAATTCTCTGAACAGGGATGCAGTCAGCATTTCGATCTGCCTTGGTTGATATTCATCCCTTCATCTCTCCCTTCTCTCGAACACCCATGACACTGTTTTATACTGAATTAGACCCTTGGTCCATCGAGGAGGAGGAGATTGGATTTATAGTCCCGCCCGTCACTACCCAAAGGATTCTCAGAGCAGATTATAGTCTCCTTTCCCTTCCCCTCCCCTCCCCACAACAGACACCCTGTGAGGTAGGTAGGGCTGAGAGAGCTCTTTCAAGGACTGCCCTTGAGAGAACAGCTCTGAACGAATTTATGACTGACCCAAGGTCACACCAGCAGCTGCATGTGGAGGAGTGGGGAATCAAACCTGGATCTCCCGGATTAGAGTCCGCGCTCTTAACCACTACACCAAGCTGCCTCAGTATCATCTACTCAGACTGGCAGTGACTTGCCAAGGTCCCAGGCAAAGGTCTTTCACATCACCTGCTGCCTTGTCCTTATAACTGGAGACACTGTGAGGATTGAACCTGGGACCTTCCGCATGCCAAGCAGGTGCTCTACCGCTGAGCCATGGCCCCTCCCTCTTAATTCCTTCCTTAGGAGTTACTCCCAGCATTTAGATTGTAGGGTCTGTGGAGGCAGAGACCTATTTTCTTTCTCTCAGCCCCATCTTGCTGTGCTTTTGACCACCTCATCCCTCTAGAGCTGCCAACCTCCAGGTGGGGCCTGGAGACCCCCTAGAATTACTGTTAATCTCTGGGATGCAGAGTTCGGTTCCCCTGGAGAAAATGGCTGGTTTGCGGGGGGAACTCTACAGCATTATTCTTTACACAGAGAGTGATTAAAATGTGGGATTCGCTGCCAGAGGATGTCGTGACGGCCACAGGAATAAACCGCTTTAAAGGGGGATATGATAGATTCAGGGAAGATAGATTTATCAGTGGCTACTTTCCACAGTGACTGAGGGGAACCCACACATTCAGAAGCACTAAGCCTCTGAACCCCAGAGCCAGAAGACAACATCAAGGGAAGGCCTCGGCCTCTATGTCGTGTGGTTGGCTGTCTAGAGGAACTGGTTGGCCAATGTGTGAGACAGGAGGCTGGACTGGATGGACCCTCACTGGTCTGATCCAGCAGGGCTCTTCTGAGGTTCTTATCGGGGGAAGGCCTCGGCCTCTCTGCCCTGTTGTTGGCCCTCCAGAGGAACTGGTTGGCCACTGTGTGAGACGGGATGCGGGACTAGATGAATCATTGGTCTCATCCAGCAGGACTCCTATGTTCTTATACACTGCTGAGGGTATCCTTAATTGTGGAATGCTTTAATTGTCTTTAAGCAGTGGCTAGACGAACCCTTGTCAGGGATGCTCTAAGCTGATCCTGCATTGAGCAGGGAGCTGGACTAGACAGCCTCTAGGGTCCCTTCCAACTCTGGGGTTCTATGATAGTTAAGCTGGTTTTCTTGCTTTTAGATAGTCACGCTAGTTCTCTCTCTCTCTCTCTCTCTCTCTCTCTCTCTCTCTCTCTCTCTCTCTCTCTCTCTCTCTCTCTTTTGCTATTTGACTTAAGAGTGTCATGTTGCCTGTAAGGTAAAGGCTGCCTTGCTCAAAGCCAGTCGAATCCGACTCTAGGGTTGCGGTGCTCATCTCCGTTCAAAGCCGAAGAGCCAGCGCTGTCCGAAGACATTTCCGTGGTCATGTGGCCGGCATGACTAAACACCAAGGTGCACGGAACGCTGTTACCTTCCCACCGAAGTGGTACCTATTTATCTACTTGCAATTTCTTGCTTTCGAACTGCTAGGTTGGCAGGAGCTGGAACTAGAGACAGGAGCTCACTCTGTCTTGCGGCACCCGGGTCTTGAACTGCTGAACTACTGACCTTCCACAGCCTGCAGTTCAGTGTCTTAACCACTTGAGCCACCGCAGTAGCTGATACCTTTTGTTTCGACAGAAATTTAATAAAACTTCATATTTTAAAAAACAACAAAGGGTTTGGATTACTTGTGTACAACAGCCCTGGGAACCTGTTCGGCCTTGAAGAGGAGGAGGAGGAGACTGGATTTATACCCCGCCCTTCACTTGGAGTCTCAGAGCAGCTTACAATCTCCTTTCCCTTCCCCTCCCCACAACAGGCACTCTGTGAGGCAGGCGGGGCTGAGAGAGCTCTCTCGAGGACTGCCCTTGAGAGAACAGCTCTGAGAGAACTGTGACTGACCCAAGGTCAACCAGCAGCTGCAAGTGGAGGAGTGGGGAATCAAACTCGGTTCTCCCAGATTAGAGTCCACACACTTAACCACTGCACCAAACGCCTTGACACCTTCTCTTTTCCTTTTCTAACCGCTCAGCAAAACCAAGGACAACAAAAGATATTTTCTGCTATAGCGTAGAACACCCGGTCACACAAGTGGTGTCCCCTGGCAAATTCCACAGGGAAAAGTGGCATTGTGGCCAAGGCTACCACGCTATGGTACCTGGGGGGTGGGGCAGACCAGATGCATACACAGAGCCTATGTTGTCAGAGACGTGGAGACGAAGGGCCGATCCACATGTGACCAAAGTTCCTCTGCCCTCTGCTCGAAGGCCCTGGGTCCTTCTCCTTCTCCTGGCACTGCTTTCCCCAACCTGAAACGTCCTCCACCCAGGAAGCTTCTATCTGATCCCCTGGAGAAACTGTTACACTCCCTGCAATGTCTGCGGTTCTCCCTCCCACATTCTATCCACACAACCAGGGCTTTTTTTGTAGAAAAAGCCCAGCAGGAGCTAACTGGCATAATAGGCCACACTCAACAGCAGGAACTCATTAGCATATTAGGCCACACCCCCATTTTGCCAGAAGTGTGGTCATCCAGCCACACCCACCTTTTGCTTCTAATTCCGTTTACCTTGTTTGTTGTCAAAACCAGGGCTTTTTTTTGGAGCAGGAACTCCTTTGCATGTTAGGCCACATACCCCTCATGTGGCCAATCCTAATGAGTTTCTGCTGTTGGGTGTGGCCTGTTATGCTAATGAGTTCCTGCTGGGCGTGGCCAACTTGGGAGCCAGCCGGAACTCCGTTCCTGTGCGTCCCTGCCCCAAAATAGCCCTGCACACAACAACCTTGCCAAGTAGAATTAGGCTGAGAGCAGTCTTCGTGATGGAGGAGGGAGTTCAACTTTGAAAGAGAATTGAGAGCCAGTGTGGCGCAGTGGTGGTTAGAGTGTCCAACTAAGATCTCGGAGACCCAGATTTGAATCTTCACTCTGCTAGGGAAGCTCGCTGGGTGGCCTTGGGCCAGTCACACATCCTCAGCCTAACCTCCCTCACTGGCCACCGATGAGAGGGTTAAGGGCAGGAGCTTGGGGGTGTGGCATTCTTTGCACCGCGATGTCACTTCTGGGGGAAACTAGCTGAATCCGACTCTAGGGGGCAGTGCTCATCTCCATTTCCAAGCCGAAGAGCCGGCACTGTCTGAAGACATTTCCGTGGTCATGTGGCCGGCATGACTAAACGCCGAGGCGCGCGGAACGCTGTTACCTTCCCACCAAAGCGGTACCTATTTATCTACTTGCAATTTCTTGCTTTCGAACTGCTAGGTTGGCAGGAGCTGGGACCAGAGACGGGAGCTCACTCCGTCGTGCGGCACTCGGGTCTCGAACTGCCGAACTACAGACCTTTGAGCTGCCTTGTTAAGCTGCATTGTACTGCATTGTACAGACTGTCAATCCATCAAAGTCAGCATTGACTACTCAGACTGGCAGCAGCGCAGCGCTCCAGGGTCTCAGACTGAGGTCGTTCAGATGACCTATTGCCTGGTCCTTTTCAACTGGAGATGCCGGGAACTGAACCTGAGACTTTCTGAATGCCAAGCAGAAGCTCTTCCACAACCCTTTCCCACATGCTAGGCAGGCCCACAGACATTACTTGGCTGAAGATCTCTTAATCCTGCAGCCGGCAACAGTTTATCTCCACTGAATCTCTTCCTTGATTTTCGTGGTTTTTCTTTTGATCAGTGAACTGCGGCTTCAACGGCCAATCGATGGAGCAGACAAGAGACCGGTATGATGACTCAGAGTTCATCAGTCCTTGCGAGTGAATTAGGGAGCCCCCTTGGCTCCGAGGTGTTGGTTTTTCAGTGCAACATACAAAACCAGACTGGGGGATGAGACAGAGGCTGGGTTTGCCTTGTGACGGCAGTCGGATTGCTGCGGTTAAATCGCTACCCACGCTGAATCCCAATTTCTCTCCCTCTGGGGCTACAGAGATCTCGCATCGATTGGGCCTGTTCTCCCAGTTCCACCCTGATCAGACTTTTTTTCAAGGGTATTATTGAGATAAAAACGCCTGATTAAACTTTGAAAGGAGTTGAGGTTTAACCGGAGCGCCGGAGTGACTGATTGCCCTTAAAGATGTTTGTGTAACCCCTGGTAAAGGAAGAGGGAGTACTAGCAGGCCTCCCCGCTTCGCTCCAGTGAAGAGTAAATGGATATCTTCCCACATTATTTCTAGGCCCTCCACGATGGATCAGTTTATCCCAGGATCAGTGTTCCCTCTAAGCTGAGTTAGTGTGAGCTAGCTCACAGTTTTCTAGCCTCTGGCTCACACATTTTTTGTCTTAGCTCAGAAAGGAGGGCTCCAGAGCAAACTAGATTATGCAGTAGCCAAAACGCTCGCTCACAACTTTAATGCCAGTAGCTCACAAAGTAGAATTTTTGCTCACAAGCATCCACAGCTTAGAGGGAACATTGCCCAGGATACCACCCTCTGAACTCACTTCAATTTAGGGATGCCAGCCTCCAGGTGGGTTGAGAAGAAGCAAACCACCATGCTGTATTATGCCAAAAAAAGTCTCCAAGGACTAGAAATTTATTTTCCCAATATTCACTTTACTGGAAGCAATTCAAACGCCATCAATGCCAACAAACCATGCATATTATATCCCGTTTTGTATAACTTTATCAAAGTGGGTGGCGTTGAAATACCGATATAATATTAAGCTGAGTTTGTGTGAGCTAGCTCACAGTTTTGTAGCCTCCGGCTCACACATTTTTGTCTCAGCTCAGGAAGGAGGGCTCCAGAGCAAACTAATTTATGCAGTAGCCACATTGTTCGCTCACAACTTCAATGCCAAGCAGCTCACAAAAGTAGAATTTTTGCTCACAAGACTCAACAGCCTATAGGGAACTTTTGGTTGCAACCCTTGTGCCTTATAGGCTCAGCTGTCTCTGAGCATGCTAAGAGAGGCAAAAAGGAAAATAAACTTGGTTTTAAAAATGCAAAAAAAATTTTTTGCAAAAAAAAAAAAATAGAATAAAATTGCAAAATGCAAAAGAGAGAGAGTCAGATATTCCCCCGCCCCCCCAGGCTTACACAGAAAAGCAGCCCAGAATCGAGTCTCTCCAATCGAAAGGAAGAGAAACACACATACAAAACGAGGCTTCCCGGTGCTCCCCTCCTCTCTGCTGAAGCGAGTATGCCGTTCCCCTCTTCCCATCATGTCACTGCCAGTGCCCCCATGTGCCCCCTCACTGAAAATTCTCTGGCTATGGGCCTGGTGTACCCCTAGCCTCTCTCTTGCCAGAAAACCCTCAGAACCGTGGCCCCGTGAGAGGAAGAGCGTTAGCTCAGCCGCCTATCAATAGTTTTGGATGCACAGTTTTGGGGAGAGGGTTTTCGGTCCAATCCCGACATGCCATGTACATTTATCACTCGGACAGTCCATGGCTCCCTGCCTTTGAGCCTCTCTTCTGTCTTGAGGATTTCCCAGCTGGAAGCGTCGGCACTGATGTGGCTAGGTTGCTGCACTCCTGCAGGGTCTCCGATCCAAAAGAGCTCTCTCAAGGATCGCAGCTCTGCTCTCTCCCTAACTCAATTAACGAAACATCGTTCGGGGCTTTTTAATTTCCCCGCGTGGCGCTGGGAGATGAAGAGCTGAGCTACCGACAGGAGACATTGGCCCCGGGGCAGCAGGGAGATGAGAATGTCAGGTCTGAAGAGGAAAGACAGAGGAGCGGGGGAGAGACGCAGCCGGTAGCGCCATTCGCCTTTGACTGCCAAAGGCGCCAAGCCGCAGTGTAAAATGAGGTCCCTGGGATCCTCCCCTCCCTGACAGGACCACATCTGAAGAGTCCCACTCAGTCACAATCAGAGGAAACTTTCTTTTCCGTTTCCAGTGCCATCTTTGGTCATGTGGAGAATGGAATATTGGGGTCCAGCTACTTCGGGTTGCCCACAGGCCCGTAGCTATGGTGGGGCTTGGGGGCGCTCTGCCCTATCACAGCTGCGCAGTAGCATCCAGCAAGCTCCTTCTATTTAAATTCTCATGGTTCAGGATTTACCAATGCATTTGTTCATGGAATAAAAGGGAACAGAAAGGAACTCAGGCAAAGGGGGAAAACCCGACTGTTGAACTTGACCAGACTTTTCCTGAAACTGCCAAGCAGCTGCAAAGCCCCATTTTCCATATTGCCTGAGTACTAGGGCATTCTCTGCTGTGTTATTGGCCACTGTGAAGAATGGGAAAGAGTCACATGAACTCATAATATGGGTGTACAGAATGCACCTTAGAACCCACTGATACTGGCATTGCAAGCTGTGATGGTTGGCAACGTGTGTGTGTGTGTGCATGCATGTTCCTATGCAAAGTCAGCTGTACCACACTTTGCACAGGCCTGCAATTTGTATGGGGGAGGAGTCGTCTGGCAGAAGCTCTGGAGAGATTTTTTAGTCTTGTGCCGCTAAATTGAAATAAAAATGGGGGGTGGGGTATTTTCACCAATGCCCTCACACAGCTGCATAGTAACGTTAATTTCCTGCCCTTCCTTGCAAATTTGTGTGGTTTTTCTCTTTGTGATTCTCTAATTTGATCCTGCACACTGGTTGTGATCTTGGCAGTTTTTCAGAGCCTGCCCTGTGCAGATTGCACTCTGTCCTCCAAATGGCTCGATCCCAAGTGATTCTCAAGTTTGGCGGTTTGCAGAAGGTCCATGTGGCTCAGCCGCCATTTTAATGTTAGGCTTCCAGAGGCTGCTAAAATGGTGTCCCCCCCCAAAAATTTGTTCATTAAAGCATGACAGCACAAAATGCTTTCAAAGCTTTAGGCTTCCCATTTCCAACGCCTCTCTCTCTCTCTCTTTACATCTCATGTCAGTTTCATTCCGTGCTGAGATTCCCTTCTTTATTTTGTTTGCATGCAGTTCTAAAATCCTTCTTTCCCCCCCCCTTTTTCTTGCACCAGGGACACTGCCATTTGCCTCCTGTCCGATCCCCCTTTCAGCTCCCCCCATCATTTTAATTCAGCGATCCGAGACTAGCGATAGTCTCATATTGCTAGACTCATGCTGCTGCTTGTAAAAAAAAAAAAAAAATGAGGGGAAAATGAAGCTTGTACACTGATGAAGGAGGGAGGATGGCAGAAGGTGCAGAGTGGATGGAACCACCTCATTGTGGTCGGGGAGTGACCTTCGAGGGGTGGCAAAAGGGCGGGGGGCGGAATCTGAGGGAGTCGGTATGCTTTTGAACTACCTTCAGCTTGGCCCTTGGATGGGCCGGGGAAGGCACAGAGAGGCATTTAAATGCCTCCCCGATCCTTTCAGGGCCCCCTGGCCCACCTGCCTCGCTCTCCAGGCTTTCCCTCTGTAGCCACGCACGTAGAGGGTTTGGCTGTAGTGGGCGTGGCCAACTCTGAAGCCAGCCAGAACTCTGTTCCTGGGCGTTCCTGCTGAAAAATAGCCCTGGGCATTGGACCGCACTAAGGTCCATCACCCCACCCCAGCTTCCACAGGCTCCACCTCCAAATCTCCAGGAATTTCTCAACCCAGAACTGGCAATTTTATCAATCGTCCCGATGAAAAGTTCCAGGGTTGCCAGCTCTGTGTTGGGAAATACCTGGAGATTTGGAGGGGGGTGGAGCCTGGGAAGGGTGGGGTTTGGGGAGGGGAGGGACTTCAGAGGGATATCACGCCCTAGAAGCCACCTTCCACAATGGCCCTTTTCTCCAGGCGGACCGATCTCTGTTGCCCGGAGACCAGTCGTAACAGCAGGAGATCTCCAGCCACCACCTGGAAATTGGCACCCCTAAAGATACACCAATGTCAGAAATGTCTATTTCCTATTTTACACGGAGTCCATTGTTCTGTGTTCCCTATCTCGTCCCTGCATTGCGCTTGCGTAGGTATGCTGGCAGTAACGTGGGAGCTTCTTCTATGCCGCTCAGTCTTATCACGGTGGCCTTGAATGTGGGCTTTGGGCTATTCTTGAGTTGATGAGAATTTTCCAGTCCTGTGAAGACGAGGGGAGGAGGGAGTCGTCTCCTGCCCATTAAGTAACTCTCCCGCCGGGAGTTTCCCCGCGCGCGCTTACAGTTCATTTACTAGTAGCATTTTGCATCACACTATAACCTTGCTTGCGCTGCTTCTCCCGCCATTCCTGACAATGACCCTTCACTGTGGGTTTTAGCACTGTATTCCAATAAAGCCCTTCTTGTTTAAGAATGCTTGGATCTACTTGCTTTTGAACCTGACAACCAAGGAACTCAAAAAGCTTGCGCACCATGTTGTGTCATTTGGGCTGGTCTCAATAAAAGATATTAGACGGCTTTGTTTTCCCAGTTTTGCTTGGGATCAGTACGTCTACCTGAAGGATGACTGTTTGTAGTTAAGAGTCTCTCTCTCTCCCTCTCTCTCTCTCTCCCTCCCTCCCTCCTTCTCCTGCCTTTTTGGAAGGTGATGGCAGACAGACACATCCGGCGGTCTCTCATGCTCGAAAAGCCCTTTGCAAGAGGAAAGTGCAAAGTGTTCTCACGGAAGAGGGGGTTTCCTGTCCGGGCAGCCCTGCTGTCAGTCCGGTAAAGAGACATTAAAAATAGAACTTCTTTCCTATCAGGCTCTGGCGAAGATTTAGAACATCCGGCGGCCCCGTTGGCAGGCACCTGTTCTCTCGGCAGGCTTTCCATCTGGAGACTGCTTGCAGAGAGAGGGGGAGGAGACGGACAGAGAGGGAGGGAGGGGGAGGCTCTGGCACATCACAGACGTGAACCGGCGAAATCTCTGTAAGCTGAGTAGGGAGGCCGGCCTCCAGGTGGGACCTGGGGATCTGGGATCTGTTCCCCTGGAGAAAACGGGTGCTTTGGAGGGTGGGCTCTAGGGCATTGTCCCCCGCTGAGGTCTCTGTCCCTCCCGGGCTCCACCCCCCAAATATCCAAGAGTCTACTCCAACCTTTGATTTCTGTATACCCCAAAGGTCGGAGTCCATCAGCTGCCCAGAGCAGGTTCTCTGGAGAGGCGGCATTGAAATTTTCTGACGAAATAAGTCATCGAAAGGGTAGAGGGAGCTGACGCAACGGTGATGGCCTTGCCTCCCATCGACTCAGCCCATACATGGGCAAATTATTGGGATATTTGGTGAACAGAGTCGAGTTTTTCCCAGTCATAGAAGAGGGGGAGGAGGAGGAGGAGGAGGAGGAGGAGGAGGAGGAGGAGGAGGAGGAGGAGGAGGAGGAGGAGGAGGAGAAGAAGAAGAAGAAGAAGAAGAAGAAGAAGAAGAAGAAGAAGAAGAAGAAGAAGAAGAAGAAGAAGAAGAGGAGGAGGAGGAGGAGGAGGAGGAGGAGGAGGAGGAGGAGGAGGAGGAGGAGAGGAGGAGGAGAAGAAGGAGAAGAAGAAGAAGAAGAAGAAGAAGAGGAGGAGGAGGAGAAGAAGAAGAGGAGGAGGAGAAGGAGGGGAAAGAGGAGGAGGAGGAGGAGAAGAAGAGGAGGAGGAGAAGGAGAAGAACATAAGAACATAAGAGAAGCCTATGTTGAATCAGGCCAATGGCCCATCTAGTCCAACACTCTGTCACACAGCGGCCAAAATATACCAGGTGCCATCAGGAGGTCCAGCAGTGGGGCCAGGGCACCAGAAGCCCTCCCACTGCTGCCCCCTCCAGCACCAAGAATAGAGTGCATCACCTGCCCCAGACTGAGAGTTCCCATCTATACCCTGTGGCTAATAGCCACTGATGGACTTCTGCTCCATATGTTTATCTAATTCCCTCTTGAAACTGTCCATGCTTGCAGCTGCCACCACCTCCTGTGGCAGTGAATTCCATATGTTAATCACTCTTTGGGTGAAGAAGTATTTCCTTTTATCTGTTCTAACCTGACTGCTCAGCAATTTCATAGAGTGCCCACGAGTTCTTGTATTGTGAGAAAGGGAGAAAAGTACTTCTTTCTCAACCTGCTCAATCCCATTCATAATCTTATAAACCTCGATCATGTCAAGAAGAAGAGGAGGAGGAGGAGGAGAAGGAGAAGGAGGGGAAAGAGGAGGAAGAGGAGAAGAAGAAGAGGAGGAGGAGAAGAGGAGGAGGAGGAGGAGGAGAAGAGGAGGAGGAGGAGGAGGGGGAAGAGGAGGAGGAGGAGGAGGAGGAGATTGAATCCATACCCCACCCTTCACTACATGAAGGAGTCTGTCTGTTGTGGGGAGGGGAAGGGAAAGGAGATTGTAAGCTGCTCTGAGACTCCTGAGGGGAAGCCATAGTTCTATCAGAGCAGCTTACAATCTCCTTTACTTTCCCCTCCCCACAACAGACTCCCCGTGAGGTAGGTGGGGCTCAGAGAGCTCTCTCAAGAACAGCTCTGACAGAACTATGGCTTGCCCAAGGTCACCCAGCAGCTTCATGTGGAGGAGTGGGGGATCAAACCCGGTTCTCCCAGATTAGTGCAGGAAATAAATCTCCCGAGAAGTATATTGCAAAGAAGGCCAACTTACTTTCATTCAAGTAGATCTAGGTAACGTTTGTCAATAAAATTAAAGACCGTCGCAAGAGCTGCTTAGGAAACGGGGATCGTGAAAAACAGTCTTGTGCGTCTACCAGTTCCCAGTGCTCAGCTGCATTGAGAGCCAGTTTGGTGTAGTGGTTAAGTGTGCCCGGACTCTAATCTGGGAGAACCGGGTTTGATTCCCCACTCCTCCACTTGCACCAGCTGATGTGACCTTGGGTCAGTCACAAGCTCTGGCACAGCTGTTCCTGAAAGAGCAGTTTCTGTCAGAGCTCTCTCAGCCCCGCCTACCTCACAGGGTGTCTGTTGTGGGGAGGGGAAGGGAGTGGAGTTTGTAAGCCGCTCTGAGACTCCAAGTGAAGGGCAGAGTTTGTAAGCCGCTCTGAGACTCCAAGTGAAGGGCGCTCTGAGACTCCAAGTGAAGGGCGCCTACCTCTTCTTCTCCTTCTTCTTCTTCTTCTCCTTCTTCTTCTTCTTCTTCTTCTCCTTCTTCTCCTTCTCCTTCTTCTCCTTCTTCTTCTTCTTCTCCTTCTTCTTCTTCTTCTCCTTCTCCTTCTTCTTCTTTTTCTTCTGGGCATTCATGACGAATACCATTGGATTGCCAAAAAGACAAAGAAGTGGGTTCTCGATAAAATCAAGCCTGAACTCTCCCTAGAATCTAACATGGCTAGACCTGAGGCTGTAGAAGAAATGCAGAGTCCAGCGGTACCTTTTAAGACCAACAAAGTTTTATTCAAGGGGTGAGTTTCGTGCGAGCACACGAAAGCTCATACCCTGAATACAACTTTGTTGGTCTTCAGAGGTGTCCCCTGGACTCTACATCTGCTCTACTGCTTCAGACCGACATGGCCGACCACCTGCATCTAAACGGAGGTGATTGTACTTTGGTCACATTATGAGAAGATCAGGCTCGCCGGGAAAGACGACGATGCTAGGAAAAGCGGACGACAGCAGGAAAAGAGGAAGACTGGCGTTCGGGGAAGCCACAAACACCCTCAGTTTGCAAGACCTGAGCAAGGCCGTTAACGAGAGGACCTCCTGGAGGACATCAACACGTAGGGCCGTCGTGTCGGAAGCAACTCAACAGCACTTAACACACACACACACATACAGTACAAACAGCACAAGAGTCGGGTCAGGCCTCTGCCTGGTGTGTTGGCTGAGCCTTCCGGCAGCTTCCATGGAATTCTGTGGGTGAGTCGGCCACAAATCTGGAAGCTCACACTTGTTAGAACATAAGAGAACCTAAGAGAAGCCCAGTGTTGGAGCAGGCCGACAGCCCATCCAGTCCAACACTCTTGTGTCACACAGTGGCCAAAAATACCAGGTGCCATCAGGAGGTCCATCACTGGGGCCAGGGACACTAGAAGCCCTCCCACTGTTGACTCCCCCAAGCACAAGAAGATAGAGCATCACTTGCCCCACTTGATGAACGGCTTCCAGAGGGAATTGGATAAGCATATGGAGTGAACTCTAGGACATTATAAGCCACTGAGTTCCAGTCCCTCCCCAAATCTCCAGAAATTTCCCATTCTGGAATGGCAACTCTATGCCCACTCTGGCAACATTTGGCTCTGGACTGAGTGTCTAATAAATAGCTAATGTGAGGGAAAGCAGGGAAACCCAAATCATTGCGTTGCCTGGGCCTAAAAGAAGGATGCCGAAATACCCATCGGAGAACAGATGTTCCTTCTGTTTCTATCCAAACGCTTCAAAAAACGAGTTTCCCAGGCCGGAGCAGATGTCCGCTGGTTGGGCACGGTGACTCCTTTTCTCTGGAAAGACAGCGAGTACAGCTTCTCTTTACTCATCCACCTGCAGTGTGCAAACAAATACAGGAAACTGACTGAAGTTCGGCAAAGAGCTGGAACTCCTGAGTTGTGTTTGCGTTTGACGTGCCGACGAACATTACAGTATCGTCAGGCCATGTCTGATCATCTACGGTTTGTGGGGCGGGGACATGGCAAGGCTGCTGCGGTGCATGTGGCATCCCTTCCAGTGAAAACTCAGGAGTGATGGAGGGTAGCTCTAGGAATTCCTGGAAACTCTGTGGTAAAGCCATAATTCCCAATGATCCCTAGAGCTACCCTCGGCCACTTCCGGGTTTTCACTTGAAATGGTTTGACAGGCAGTTCTCTCAGAGCTCTCTCAGCCCCACCTACAGGGTGTCTGTTGTGGGGAGGGGAAGGGAAAGGGGTTTGTAAACCGCTCTGAGACTCCGAGTGAAGGGTGGGGTACAAATCCAATCTCCTCCTCCGCTCCTCCTCCTCCTCCTCCTCCTCCTCTTCTTCTTCTTCTCCTCTGTACATGACAGTGTAGGTTTCATTTAAAAAAAAATTCTCCTGCCACCACTTGGAGCTGCAGTGGCTCAAGTGGTTAAGACACTGAACTGCAGGCTGGAAGGTCAGTAGTTCAGCAATTCGAGACCCAAGTGCTGCATGACGGAGTGAGCTCCCGTCTCTGGTTCCAGCGCCTGCCAACCTAGCAGATCAAAAGCAGGAAATTGCAAGTAGATAAATAGGGACCACTTTGGTGGGAAGGTAACAGCGTTCTGTGTGCCTTGGCGTTTAGTTATGCCAGCCACATGACCACAGAAATGTCTTCGGACAGCGCTGGCTCTTCAGTTTGGAAACGGAGATGAGCACTGCAACCCTAGAGTCAGATTCAGACTGGCTTTCGAGCAAGGGAAACCTTAGGCATCAGGACATGTGGGCAGGCAATTCTCAGCCCTGAACAGTGTTGCCAGGGACCTCCTGGCCAGCAGCAGAGGGGCTGGGGGTTAGAGTTGCCACCTCCAGGTTGGGGAACTCCTGGAGATTTGGGGATGGAGCCTGGGGAGGACAAGGACCTCAGTGAGGCATAATGCCCCAGAGTCCACCCTCCAAAGCATCCATCATTTCCTCCAGGGGGAACTGACCTCTGTAGTCTGGAGATGAGCTGAAATTCCAAGGGATCCCCAGTTCCCACCTGGAGGTTGGCCTCTCTAGCCTCTGGCATGGTGGGGACTTGGTGACCCTGATCGACCCTCTCACCAGCCGTCACGTGGAAGGAAGCCCCGAAGCGTATGAAGTGGCATGACAGGGGTGTCTCTGGACAGGGCACCTCACTGAGGGTTTCCAGCTCTGGGCTGGGGAATTCCTGGAGATTAGGGGGCAGAACTTGGGGAGGGCAGATTTTGGGGAGGGAAAGGAGCTCCACAAGGGTGTTATTCCATGAAGACTGCCCTCCAGAGCTGCCATCTGGAGATCAGCTGTAATGAGGGTTGCCAGTCTGCAAGGGGTGGCTGGAGATCTCCTGGAATTACAACTGGTCTCCAGGTGACATGAGATCAGTTCCACTGGAGTAAGTGGCCACTTTGGACTCTAGGACCTTATATCCCACTCAGGCCCCTCCCCTCCCCAAACCCCGCCCTCCCCCAACTCCACCCCCTAAATCTTCAGGAATTTCCCAAACCCAGAACTGGCAGGCCTGGCTGTAACTCCAGGAGGACTCCAGGCCCTACCTGGAGAATCCAAAAATGAGAGCTCACGGGAGGAAGTGGAAACCCAAACACAACACCTGTGACGAAAATAACGAAGAGTCAATAAAGATATGTTTGCAAAATCATTTACTGTAGTAATGCTGCAGAAAATCCTCTCCTATTATCGCTCACAGGCAACGAATGCTGCACAATGTAAACAAACCCGTTTCACAAGGATTGCTTTATCTGAGCGTGTAGCAATCACAATTCTTATCAATTTCTGCTTATCGACTCTTGAAGGAAATATTCCACGCTGACTCTCTAATCACAGAACCCAAGGCGAAGATAAAGGCGACTCTTTGTTATTTTTGTCACGGATGTCATGTTTGGATTCCCCTGCCTGGAGAATGGCAACTCTAGTCCCTCTCCTCCTAAACTGCAAGGCTTCTGGTGTGGTTTGAGAGGGCCATGGTACCATCGGGTGCTCAAAAGGGAAGGGGATTCTGAACTCACCGATTCAGTATGGGAAGGGGATTCTGAACTCACCGGGCTCGAGAGCAGTGTTCCCTCTTAGCTGAGTTAGTGTGAGCCAGCTCACAGCTTTTTAGCCTCCGGCTCACACGTTTTTGTCTCCGCTCAGGAAGGAGGGCTCCAGAGCAAACTAACTTATGCAGCAGCCAAACCGCTCGCTCACAACTTTAATGCCAGCAGCTCACAAAGTAGAATTTTTGCTCACAAGACTCCACAGTTTAGCGGCCTAAAATTCCTCACCTTCCTCAGCTGCTCCCACATTCCCACGAACACAGGACGGTGCCTTCTACTAACCATTGGTCCAACACGATCAGCATTGACTCCTCTGACTGGCAGGGGCTCTTCAGAGTCTCAGGGAAAGAGGCCTTCCACATCACTTCCTGGCTGTGATCATACGCACAATTAGTTCCGCCATAGGCACGAATGCCAGGTGGATTTAAAGGGCGCGATCAGACAACAACATCTGGGAAGCGCCCCGCAGCCATCGGCAACCTGTTCTGCTCCACCACCGAAGCGGAGTTAAAAGACACCAGGGGAAAATCCGGTAGTAAACGGGTTGTGATGGGCCACGGATGGACTTTCCCGTGTCTGATCACTCCACTGCACTCTCATGGCATCGGGAGGGTCTGATCAGGCCATCCCAACTCTGTGCCGTTGTTCCCCCCCACACTCAGTATGCGCATCATCGCACACTCCATAGGGAGCCCCCAGTGCGGAGATGCGATTCATCAATTCCTCGTTTAAGCGCATCAGCAACAAACAGCAAAAAAGAACCCCTGACTCACCCGCGGTTGCGTCTGATCACACAGTGGCAGGCGGTGCCCACAGCTTCCAAGGATCACGCAACGGCGAATCAAATTCCCCCTGAGGAAATAGCCTCGCTTCCCCCCTGCCCCCGCTTTATCTCGCACGTGTGTCCACAACCACTATCTACCTAATCCTTTAACTGGAGATGCTGGAAATTGAACCGGGGACCTTCTCGAACAGATGCCAGGCAGATGCTCGAGCACCAAGCCGTGCGCCCTTCCCATTCAGCCTGCATGACACAGCATGTGCCCCCCCCCCACAACTACTCTTCTGTCTGGTTAATCTTTTGAGGTGAGGAAAGAGAAAGAAGAAGAAGATGAAGATGAAGAAGAAGAGGAGGAGGAGGAGGAGGAGATTGGATTTATACCCCGCCCTTCACTCGGAGTTTCAGAGCAGCTTACAAACTCCTCTCCCTTCCCCTCCCCACAATAGACACCCTGTGAGGTAGGTGGGGCTGAGAGAGCTCTGACAGAAATTGCTCTTTCAGGAACAGATGTGTCAGAGCTTGTGACTGACCCAAGGTCACATCAGCAGCTGCAAGTGGGGGAGTGGGGAATCAAACCCGGTTCTCCCAGATTGGAGTCCACACACTTAACCACTACACCAAATTGGCTCTTATCCCCAGATAAAGGGGAGTATTGCCCTTAAGAGGACAAGAACACCAATGGCTGAGAAGTGCAGATGGCCCCTTAGAATGGGAGTCCCTGACATGGCACCCATGGGTGCCACAGCGCCCACTGACAGGTTTTCTGGCACCCACCAAGGGTATTTAGAAAGTGTTGTTGTTCAGTCACACAGTCGAGTCCGACTCTTCGCGATTTAGAAAGTAGGTGGGGCCAAATAGGCTTTTGCCCAGCAAGGCTTCTGATTGGCCAATGGAGATTTGACGAGCTGTGCAGAATTTTAAAAACGTTGCTTTGGCAGCAGCTGCCACCACAGCACAAGGATCTTCACTGTGGGACGGTGGCAGCCATTTTATGGCTGGCTCTGCTTCCTGCAGCGGCTGTTTTGCCGTAGCCATTTTGTGGCTGCACCAATCACGCTGTGTCAGAATTCCAAATGTGCCCATGGGGCCATAAAGTTGAGAACTCCTGCCTTAGAAAATTGGGGAGAGCCAATCTGGTGCAGTGGGGTTAAGAGTGCTGGACTCTAATCTGGAGAACCAGGTTTGATTCCCCACTTTTCCCCATGCAGCTGCTGGAGTGACCTTGGATCAGTCACAAGTTCTCTCGGAGCTGTTCTCTCAAGAGCAGTCCTTGAGAGAGCTCTCTCAGCCCCACCTACCTCATAGGATGTCTGTTGTGGGGAGGGGAAAGGAAAGCAGATTGTAAGCCACTCTGAGTGAAGGGCGGGGTATAAAATCCAATCTCCTCCTCTCCTCCTCCTCCTATTCATCCTGTGCTGCAGCACCAATTCCTCTGCATTGGAGGAAACTGATGGTCAGTGATGAGATGACACCAGCTTGCTCTCACTGTCATGGATCAGTACTGATGGCCTCTAGGAGCAGCTGACACTGCCCAGATGGACTGGCAGAGAGCAGCTACTGTACGTTCAACCTCTCCCCGTGTGGCCATCAGTGCCCTCCTGGCTGCCACCTGCTTCCTCTTCCTGCAGCTTTAGGCGGTAACTATCCTGTACCTGTACAGCCCCTATCCCACCATATCGTGCATCAGTAGTAACTACTGGGGCAGCAGACGACTCCCCCTGCTGGAAGGACTATGCCAGCACAGTTTATTTAGGTACAATATAATCCTTTTTTTAATCAACAGCAGCTACCTTTCCAAGCCACCTGAAATGCAGAATGGAAGGGTCTCTTGATCCCAGCTCAGCTATATTAAGGGAAACGTGGACGGCATTCCCGACACGTGCACGCTCGTGTTCCTTTTTGACATCCCCGCCTTGCGAGAGCAGCCTTTTCAGTCCCAGCGGTCCGAGGGAGGGAGGCGATTCCGGTTCCTATCCAAGCACATCAGCGTTTTAAAATTAGCCACAGGTGACTCACTGCCAGGTTTATGAGAGCCGGTATTAAATTACTAGCCTCAGCTCAGCTTATGTACTTTTTACTGCCTCGTTTTTTTGTATCTTCTTTACAGCGAGCGATAGCGGTGACCTTACATGCCGGGACTGAAGAGCTAGTTAAACTTGTTCTCTGTCAAAACAGTAATTAAAAAGGTTCCTACGGGGCAGGAGACAATCCTTTGTGCAAGAGACGGGATCTCTTCTTCCAGAGAAACCGAAGGAGGGGTGGGGACGGACCCATTGAGGTGGTGGTGATCTGTCAGCTCTGCAGCCCTTGGGGGGAAAACAAACATCTCCAGAGACATTTATAATTCTGGTTGCCAACCGCCAGGTGATGACTGGAGAGCTCCCAGAGTTACAATTGATCTCCAGATGCCAGAGCTCGATTCCCCTGGAGAAAATGGTTGCCTTGGCGGGTGGACTCTGTGGCATCGTCCCCAGCTGAGCTTGGCAGGCAGAGACCCGGGTTCAAGTCACAAACTCGCTTTGTGATCTCTCTCTCTCTCTCTCTCTCTGTGTCCCTGCTTGCTCATTTGCAAAACATACCTCCTTCCCGAAAAGGATGCAACCTAGCACATACTTAAATTAAGGGGGGGAAGTGTTATTTGTTTATTGTGCTACATCTATCTGGTTTTGGCTAGTCAAGAACAGGGGCGAAGAGCTTTGCTGAGGACAAGAAATCCTTCTCTGATATTTCTTCTGGCTTCATATATTTCCTTGGTAGGCACACTGCTGGAGTATTTACATGCATGAATAGTCTCAGGGTGTGTACTTCTGGGAGAGTGGAGGAAGCAGTTTTGCTGCGCTGCAAAACAGCACCATCACTTTCCCCTCCCCCCGGGGTGAATTTTAATAACTCTCGTCCTTCAGGTTTCCTATATGGTGAAGACGAAATGAAAAAGACCAGCTGATGCAGGGGCGCTGATTGGCCGGCATCTGTGACATCACCAACCCCCTAGCCCCTCCCCTCCAACCCTCAGAGCAGTTTCATAACCTGCTATTAAATGTTTGCTTTATTTTTTTTTATATGGCCAGGGATGAGCACACGCACATCAAAACGTGTGTGTGTGCTACTCTAATTTCATTTAAAGAAAGAACAGCCCAACGGCACTCACTAGACTAAAGGATGGACAAGACTGGCCTTTGATCTCCCGTCCAGCACGTTTGCTATGCAGGTTGGATGCCAGTCGTGAGCTGACCACATTCCGTCAACCAAAAAGCCGCAGTTGCCGTTCTTGAAATGTTATGTCTGTTTTCCTCCTCAGGGACTAGAATCATAGAATGTTAGAGTTGGGAGGAACCTTGCAAGTCATCCAGTCCAACCCCCTGCAGTCTGCAGGAGCATAGCCGAAAGATAGCCCTACAACATACCCAAAAGATGGTTGTCCAATCTCCGTTTGAAGGAGCATCCACCACCTCCTGAGGCAGGCTGTTCCACTGCTCAACCACTCTTACAGTTAGGAAATTTCTCCTCATATTAAGCCGGTAATGACTCCCTTGTAATTTCCACCCATTGGATCTAGTCTTGCAATCCGGAGCAAAAGAGAAGAGATCTGCTTCATCTTCTACATGACAGCCCTTCAGATATCTGAAGACTGCAATCATGTCCCCTCTAAGCCTTCTCTTTCCCAGGCTAAACCGACCCAACTCTTCCAGCCTTTCCTCCTAAGATTTGGATTCCAACTCTCTCACCATCCTGCTTGCCCTCTTCTGGACATGCTCGAGCTTGTCAACATCCTTCCTCAAATGTGGTGCCCAAACTGGACACAGTCCTCCAGGTGAGGCCTGACCATAGCAGAATAGAGGGGAACTACCACCTCCCGTGATCCGGACATGAGGCTTCTGTTAATGCATCCTAAGGTGCATCCTAAGACTAGAAACTTGACCTGGCTGCGTGATCTGAATAAAGTAAAGGTAAAGGTTCCCTTGCTCGAAAGCCAGTCGAATCCGACCCTAGGGTTGCAGTGCTCATCTCCGTTTCAAAGCTGAAGAGCCAGCGCTGTCCGAAGACATTTCCGTGGTTATATGGTCGGCATGACTAAACACCAAGGCGCACGGAACACTGTTACCTTCCCACCGAAGTGGTACCTATTTATCTACTTGCAATTTCTTGCTTTCGAACTGCTAGGTTGGCAGGAGCTGGAACTAGAGACAGGAGCTCACTCCATCATGCGGCACTCTCGGGTCTCGAACTTCTGAACTACTGACCTTCCACAGCCTGCAGTTCAGTGTCTTAACCTCTTGAGCCACCGCAGCTCCGTGATCTGAATATCCCCTCCCTAAAGACCATTGTGTCAAACAATGGATCGGGGCAATGGGCAGGTAGGCCCAATTGGGTCTAGTGAGTACTAGGTGGATTAGAGTCTTAGGGTTGCCAGCTCCAGGTTGGGAAATTCCTGGAGATTTGGGGGTGGGGCCTGAGGCGGTGGGGGTTTGTGGAAGGGAAAGACCTCAGCAGGGTATAACACCAGAGAGTCTCCCCAAAAGCAGTCAGTTTTCCCCGGGGGAAATGATCTGTGTGATCTACAGAGCAGTTGTAATTCTAGGAGATCTCCTGCCCCACCTGGAGCTTGGCAACCTGACATGTAATCTGCCTTTAGTCCCACAGAGAACGGCTGTGTATACATAACACAAATAAATGTATTGATTTGATTCGATTTCTACCCCGCCCTTGCCACCAAAGCCGGCTCAGGGAGGCTTGCATAAGAACAACAGATAAACCAACAGTATAAATATCAATATAAAAATACACAACAGAGTTATTAAACGTTAACATAGCAATGGCGGCACAAAGTGCATAGAGATAAGCACATTTCTGCAGGTGAACTTCCCATCGGCTCAGACCTTTGGACCCCTGCTGAGTTTTATCACTAGTGGCGGCGACAAGCATAGACAGCTTCAAGACAGGTTCGAATAAACACACGGAGCGGAGGCCATAAGGACATATGAGAAGCCAATGTTGGATCAGGCCAATGGTCTACCCGGTCCAACACTGTACCAGGTGCCATCAGGAGGTCCAGCAGTGGGGCCCAGGACACTAGAAGCCCTCCCACTGTTGCCCCCCCCCAAGCACCAAGAATGCAGAGCATCCCTTGCCCCAGACTGAGAATTCCTCCTGTCTATAAAGGTAAAGGTTCCCTTGCTCAAAAGCCAGTCGAATCCGACTCTAGGGTTGCGGTGCTCATCTCCGTTTCAAAGCCGAAGAGCCAGCGCTGTCCGGAGATGTTTCCATGGTCATGTGGCCGCCATGACTAAACACCAAGGCGCACAGAACACTATCTATACATTGTGGCTAATAGCCACTGATGGACCTCTGCTCCATATGTTTATCTAATCCCCTCTTGAAGCTGTCCATGCTTGTAGCTGCTGCCACCTCCTGTGGCAGTGAATTCATCCATCAGTGGCTATCAGCCACAAGGTATAGCTGGGACACTATCTGAGGCAGTGATGCTCTGTACTCTTGGTGCTTGGGTGGGGGCAACAGTGCCCTGGCCCCGCTCCTGAGGGCACCTGGTATTTCTGGCCGCTGTGTGACTCAGAGTGTTAGACTGGATGAGCCACTGGCCTGATCCAGCGTTGGCTTCTCTCATGTTCTTATGTCTTAAAGGTGTCGCTGGATTCAGACCTGGTTCTGTTGCTTCAGACCGACAGGGCTGCGCCCGCCTGAATCTATCCTCATTGGTGCAGAAACCCCATAATGGCTGTGCAAAAATTCCCAGGGATAATCACGGATGCTTAAGTAAAGATTCAGGTTCCCTTGCTCGAAAGCCAGTCAAATCCAACTCTAGGGTTGCAGACGGTGCTCATCTCCATTTCCAAGCCGAAGAGCCAGCACTGTCTGTGGTCACACGGCCGGCATGACTAAACGCCAAGGTGCACAGAACGCTATTACCTTCCCACCAAAGCAGTAGCTATTTATCTGCTTGCAATTTCTTGCTTTCCAGCTGCTAGGTTGGTAGGAGCTGGAACCAGAGACGGGAGCTCACTCCATCATAGGGCACTGGGGTCTCGAACTACTGAACGATGGACCTTCCAGCCTGCAGTTCAGCCTCTTAACCACTTGAGCCAGGGCAGCTCACAACAGAATGAAAACAGCAATAAATAATGATCATAAAACCATATAACCGTTGCAACATTAAAAGGTGCTAACAGAGAAAGGCGCCAACAGATGCAGAAAGTAAAGGCACTCAGGGTGTTCCACCACCACCACCCCGCCCCGATTCCCTTCTCCGGGCTCGTCCTTGGCAGGCCGCTACCCAAGCGGACACACGATTCCAGCCGACGGCTGCCCATTCAGCGCCGGCGGCGGGGCCTCTCTCTCGCTCCCCGCGCCCGCCAGCCGTGCGTAAAAGCGCCGCGCTCCGAAGGCGCTTCCTGACGGCTCCCTGCGGGCCCCGCGACCGACCTCGGCCTCCCGCCGAAAGGAACCCCGCCTTCCGCTTGCCCGCCCGGGGCGCTGGGAATTGCTGCCGGGCAGCTCCCGCGGCTGGACCACCGCTTTCCCCACGCGGAGTTAATGAACTTTTAAAAAGCACTTGGCGAGGGTGATGGACGGCCGCGCCCGGCCCCGGGCTGTTCGGCGGAGCCCCGGGGAATAGCACGCGGGTGGCTTCCCCGGCGGCGGGGTGGAGGAGAGAGACCCCGGCTGGGCCGCCGGCTGCCTGCCTGCAGAGCTATTCTTTCCCTCTGCTTTTTGGTCCCTTCTCTGGGTATTTTTTTTGGGGGGTGGGGGGAGAGAAAGGCTCAGGAGGTTGCCCGCTCAGAGGAAGAGCCTCTGTTTCGCTTGCAGAAGGTCCCAGGTCCAATGCTCCCTCTAAGCTGTGGAGTCTTGTGAGCAAAAATTCGACTTCGTGAGCCACTGGCATTAAAGTTGTGAGCCGGCGATCTGGCTGCTGAGTCAGTTAGTTTGCTCTGGAGCCAGCCTTCGTGAGCAAGGACAAAAATGTGTGTGTGAGCCAGAGGCTAAAAAATTGTGAGCTAGCTCACACTAACTCCGCTTAGAGGCGCCCAGGAGAGCCGGGGAAGGGGCGGGGTTAGAACCCTCGCCCCTTCCCTCCCAGCGGTGGCGCTGGCTCTCCTGGACACCTTGCAGCTGCGAGGTGCCCAGGACAAAGGCGCTGGGCCATCTCCAGGCCCCACCAGGTTAGAATGCCCGCCCCTTCCCTCCCAGCAGCGCTGGCTCTCCTGGGCGCCTCGCAGCCGTGAGGTGCCCAGGAAAGCCGGGGCTGCCGGTGGTGGGCAGGAAGGGGGGCTTTTCACGGGGGCGGGGGGCAAGTGCCCTAGGCAAGTGCCTAGCTCGCCTAGTGGGTGAGCCGGCCCTGCCGTCATCGTGTGTGTGGGAGTATGAGTCCCCTCTCTGAACACTGATTTGATCCTTGGCCTGTCTCGCTGAAGTCTGACAGCTTTCTCTGAGGGCACGCCAGCTGCTTAAGCACCCATCCCACTTCTTTTTGCCAAAGATGATCTTGGCGCAAGTCGATTGCCAGGCCATTGAACCGAGCGCAACGATCCGCCAGCCTCTAGTCCTCTTCCAACAAGTCTCCTGTGCAAGATTTCTCCCAAGACACTTGCTGGTTTGACACAAACACTGGCAGGCATGAGCATCTCGCTCGCGGGGTCCCTGGAGAAGACCTGTTGACGGTCCATGGGCACCCGCAAGACACCAGTTGATAAGTGCTGACCTTTGAAAGGCTTCAGCTGTGTTTAATTTTTACAGCGGACCTAGTAAAACCTGATTGATTCCTTCATTAGCTAATGTTCGTACAACCCTTTGGAAATGTCGGTGGGCTGGAGAGCTCTTAAGTGTTGGTATTGATCGGGCCCCATTCCATTTCGTGCCGGCCCCATAAACACGGGAACAAGGGGTCATTCTGTGGAGTTAATGGTGGGTGAATTGAAACAAGTGACCGAGAACGCAGGGCCTGAAAAAGGGACATATCCAGGGGCAGGGAGGGTGGCGGCACAGTGTCGGCTAAGGAAACGCTGGTCAAGTCTGGGCAAACGCAGGAGGGTTGGGTGACGTATGAAATGTATCCCAAGGCAGAGGAGCTTAGCTGAGCCAGTTTGATGGAGTGGTTAGGAGTGCAGACTCTGATCTGAGAGAACCGGGTTTGATTCCCCAATCCTCCACATGCAGCTGCTGGTGTGACCTTGGGTCAGTCACAAGTTCTTTCAGAGATGTTCTCTCAAGGGCAGTTCTCCAGAGAGCTCTCTCAGCCCCACCTATCTCACAGGGTGTCTGTTGTGGGGAGGGGAAGGGAAAGGAGATTGTAAGCCGCTCTGAGACTCCTTTGGGTAGTGAAGGGCAGGGTATAAATCCAATCTCTTTACCTTCTTAACATAATTAGAGCCAGTGTGGCATAGTGGCTAGAGTATCTGCCTAGGATCTAGGAGACCCAGGTTCGAATCCCCACTCTTATCACAGAAACTCTCAGCCTGAACTACCTTGCAGGGTTGTTGTGAGGATAAAGAGGAGCAGAGAATGATGTAAGCAGCTTCGGGTCCCCCTTGGGGAGAAATAAATAGAAACAGAAATAAATAGGAAAACATTGTATTGGTCTGTGTTACTGGCAGTGTTCCCTCTAAGCCGAGCTGGTGTGAGCTAGCTTGCAGTTTTCGAGCCTCTGGCTCACACATTTTTGTCTCAGCTCAGGAAGGAGGGCTCCAGAGCAAACCAATTTCTGCAGCAGCCAAATTGCTCACTCACCACTTTCATGCCAGTAGCTCACAAAGGGGAATTTTTGCTCACAAGACTCCACAGCTTAGAGGGAACACTGCCTGTGAGGTGGGTGGGGCTCAGAGAGCTCTCTCCAGAACTGCTCCTGAGAGAACAGCTCTGAAAGAACTTGTGGCTGACCCAAGGTCACACCAGCAGCTGCATGTGGAGGCCGGGGGAATCAAACCCGGGTCTCCCAGATAAGAGTCTGGCTCCTATCGCCACACCAAACTTGAGCACAGAAGCTGGGGTGGGAGCTGCCCCCTCCCAGGAGGCTTGGAAGGCGACGGGCTCCCTCAGCGCTTCCCTCTCCTCCGGCGGCTTCCACTAGGGAAAAGCACCGGGTGGCGTCGACCCTTTCCCAGCTACTGATTTGTAGGGAACTCACTCGACGGGAGTCAAGAGGAGGTCAGAGGAGAGGCCGCCGGCCGGGCGGCAGTCGCGTCCCCTCGACCTTTTGCGGGCCGGCGGAAGCGGAGCCCTTCGGGAGCGCTCGGAGGGAGGGAGAGGAAGAGGCGCGGCCAGGAGGAGAGAAGGCGCCGTCCGGAGAGGCGCTCGCTCGCTGCGGCGCGGAGTGCTGCTGCTCCCTCGACAGTTTTGAATCCGGTCTTTGGGCAGTGGCGCTTCGCCGTCTAATTAGCTCACGCGGTTAAACGATTGGGCGATATTAATTCGTCCAGCTGGAGCGCTGGAATTAATTAGCAAATGAAAGAGAGGATCCCGCGGGGAGGGCAACGGGGAGGGGGAGAGAGAGAGAGAGAGAGAGAGATAAATAACACCTGCCTTACCACTGTAGTTACCAACCTCCCGCTGGGGGCTGGAGAACCCCTAGAATTACAACTGATCTCCGGACTGTCGATCTGTCCATCAATCATCCGTCCACCTGTCCGTCCATCATCTATCAAACATCCATCTATGTATCTATCTATCCAGGGCTGTTTTCCTAGAAAAAGCCCGGCAGGAACTCATTAGCATAACAGGCCACATCCAACAGCAGAAACGTATTAGCCTATTAGGCCACCATCCCCCATGTTACCACAAGTGTGGTCATCCAGCCATACCCACTTTTTGCCTCTTATACTGTTTACCTTGTTTGTTCTCAAAACCCTGGGCTTTTTGTTTTGTAGCAGGAACTCCTTTGCATGTTAGGCCAGGCACACCCCTAATGTAGCCAACCCTAATGAGTTTCTGCTGTTGGGTGTGGCCTGTTATGCTAATGACTTCCTGCTGGGCGTGGCCAACTCCTGTGTGTTCCTGCCCCAAAATAGCCCTCTATCTATCTATCTATCTATCTATCTATCTATCTATCTATCTATCTATCTATCTATCTATCTATCTATCTATCTATCTATCTATCTATCTCATCATCTATCTAATTTATTTATTTATTTCGATTTATATCCATCTTTCGGGTATGTTGTAGGTATGTAGGGCTATCTTTCTTATGCTCCTGCAGAGTGCAGGGGGTGGACTAGATGACCTGTAAGGTCCCTTCCAACTCTAACATTCTATTATTCTATGATTCTCTATGGAAATGTAAGGTGCTCCCCCTTTTATGATATCCCTTGGGTTATCCCTACTCTTGCATATGATTAAATACATTTATTGGGGCTTTTGTGGGTTCCCCAGTAAATTGATTGCTGTCCCTGCAAGGGATCAATTGCTTTTGTTTGTATTTTGAGCAGGGCTATTTTGGGGCAGGAACACACAGGAACGGAGTTCCAGCTGGCTCCTGAGTTGGCCCCACCCAGCAGGAACTCATTAGCATAATAGGCCACACCCGACAGCAGAAACTCATCACGATTGGCTACATTAGGGGCATGTGGTCTAACATGCAAAGGAGTTCCTGCTCCAAAAAAAGCCCTGGGTTTTGACAACAAACAAGGCAAACAGAATAAGAAGCAAAAGGTGGGTGTGGCTGAATGACCACACTCCTGGTAACATGGGGGTGTGGCCTAATAAGCTAATGAGCTGTGCTGTCAGTTTGTGGCCTACTATGCTAATGAGTTTCTGCTGCTGGGTGTGGCCTATTATGCTAATGAGTTCCTGCTGGGCTTTTTCTACAAAAAAAGCCCTGATTTTGAGTAAAAAAATAATAATAGTTAACTGGGTTTGCCTATGTTCTTTATTAAGTTTGTATCTCTGGTACCTGGTGTTACATTTTATGACACACATGGTCCGGCCCGGAAAAGTGGCATTCATGTCAGATCTGGCCCTCGTGACAAAAGAATTCGACACCCCTGCCCTGACCTCTGTATCACATTGACTCTTATTGTGTTCTTGCACAACTGAGAAAGTAGATAGCACGCACTCCGGAACTTGCAACAGGCATTTCTGAAGATTTCCAAGATGCCCGGTTGGTCTTATTTTAAGCAACTGGAGGCGTCAGGATACCAACAGTAATTAAAACCACTTTCCCCCGTGAGTTATCTCATCAGTTAATGTCCAGGCGCAATCCCTACAATAGAAGAGTGTTACAGCCCTCTTTCGTCGATCATATATATATATCCGAACGATGACGTCCATTACGGTAAGTGGGGGCAATTTTTATCCGCACCATTAAGCCGTAAAAAAATTATTGTTTCGTCAATAAGGTCATTCCGGTAGCGTGTGCAATTAAAGCTGTCGTATAAAGCAGGGGATTATCATATAAAGTCTGACAAGGAGGGAATTAACATAAATGACTGACTTCGCAGGTTACACCATCTGCTTCGATTAATATGCCTCTTCCCCGGTACAAGCTCAACTATTAGACACCTGAGACATGGGAGGGGGCTGGGGCTCAGTGCTAAGAGCATCTGCTTGGCACGCAGAAGGTCCCAGGTTCAATCCCCGGCATCGCCACTGAAAAAAAGCCGGGCAGAATGTGATGTGAGGGACCTCTCTGCCTGAGACCCTGGAGAGCCGCTGCCGGCCTGCGTAAGCAATACCGACTTTGATGGACCAGTAGCCTGATTCAGTATAAAACCGTTTCATGTGTCTTCCTGGGCAATGTTCCCTCTAAGCTGCGGAGTCTTGTGAGCAAAAATTCCACTTTGTGAGCCACTGGCATTAAAGTTGTGAGCGAGTGATTTGGCTACTGCATAAATTAGTTTGCTCTGGAGCCATCCTTCCTGAGCTAAGACAAAAGCGTGTGAGCCAGAGGCTAAAAAACGGTGAGCTAGCTCACACTCACTCAGCTTAGAGGGAACACTGTTCCTGGGTTCCTTTAGTGTGTCATCTGAAATAGCTCAAGTCCATAGGCTTAGAAAGTTGTCACTCACCGTAGGATTTCACTGCGACTTGCCTAACAGGGATGTAATGTTCGCCAAATCGTTGGGGTAAACCGGAGCAGTTAACAATGCAGGAATGTATGACTGCAAATTTCTGATTTGCGACGGTATAAACTGGATTGGTACTAATCCCGAACCGAGATTGAGCTTCATATAAATAACCATTGATTCGCTGGGAGCTTAAGACAGCATCTCTCTAGGGACCGAGTTATCGGCATGGTTGTGTGTGTGTGTAAAGAGCTGCAAGTCGCAACAGACTTATGGTGACCCCAGCAAGGGGCTTCCAAGGCAAGTGAGAAGCAGAGGGGGTTGGCCATGGCCTTCCTCTGCAGAGCCTTCCTTGGTGGTCTCCCATCCAAGACTTGTGGTGACCCCAGCAAGGGGCTTTCGAGGCAAGTGAGAAGCAGAGGTGGTTGGCCATGGCCTTCCTCTGCAGAGTCTTCCGTGGTGCTCTCCAATCCAAGACTTACAGTGACCCCAGTGAGGGGCTTTCAAGGGAAGTGAGAAGCAGAGGTGGTTGGCCATGGCCTTCCTCTGCAGAACCTTCCTTGGTGGTCTCCCATCCAAGACTTATGGCGACCCCAGCAAGGGGCTTTCAAGGCCAGTGAGAAGCAGAGGTGGTTGGCCATGGCCTTCCTCTGCAAAGTCTTCCTTGGTGGTCTCCCATCCAAGACTTATGGTGACCCCAGAAAGGGGTTTCCAAGGCAAGTGAGAAGCAGAAGTGGTTGGCCATGGCATTCCTCTGCAGAGCCTTCCTTGGTGGTCTCCCATCCAAGTATTGGGTCTGCTTGGCTTCCAACTTATGGCAACGCCAGCAAGGCACTTCCAAGGCAAGGTGCTTTCCCATTCCCTTCCAAGTACTGACCCTCCTTAGCTTCCAATTTATGGTGACCCCAGCAAGGGGCTTTCATGGCAAGTGAGAAGCAGAGGTGGTTGGCCATGGCCTGCCTCTGCAGAGTCTTCCTTGGTGGTCTCCCATCCAAGACTTACAGCAACCCCAGCAAGGGGCTTTCATGGCAAGTGAGAAGCAGAGGTGGTTGGCCATGGCCTGCCTCTGCAGAGCCTTCCTTGGTGGTCTCCCATCCAAGACTTACAGCAACCCCAGCAAGGGGCTTTCATGGCAAGTGAGAAGCAGAGGTGGTTGGCCATGGCCTGCCTCTGCAGAGTCTTCCTTGGTGGTCTCCCATCCAAGACTTACAGCAACCCCAGCAAGGGGCTTTCATGGCAAGTGAGAACCAGAGGTGGTTGGCCATGGCCTGCCTCTGTAGAGTCTTCCTTGGTGGTCTCCCATCCAAGACTTACAGCAACCCCAGCAAGGGGCTTTCATGGCAAGTGAGAAGCACAGGTGGTTGGCCAGTGCCTTCCTCTGCAGAGCCTTCCTTGGTGGTCTCCCATCCAAGACTTACAGCAACCCCAGCAAGGGGCTTTCAAGGCCAGTGAGAAGCAGAGGTGGTTGGCCATGGCCTTCCTCTGCAGAGCCTTCCTTGGTGGTCTCCCATCCAAGACTTACAGCAACCCCAGCAAGGGGCTTTCAAGGCCAGTGAGAAGCAGAGGTGGTTGGCCATGGCCTTCCTCTGCAGAGCCTTCCTTGGTGGTCTCCCATCCAAGACTAACGGCGACCCCAGCAAGGGGCTTTCATGGCAAGTGAGAAGCAGAGGCACACAATGTAGACAAAATAAACATAACACAAAACATCTGCAGAGTTCCAAATAGAGATTGCATCAAAACTCAGTGGAGGTTCCGACTGCCGCACTTATAATGGCCAACAATGCTCGACCTGTCAGTCACTCTGCAGGAATGCATTACATACAGGGTTTTAGGAGGACTGTGAGTATTAGGGATCTCGTTGTAAGGTTGGATATGACGTGCAGAGTGACCGACAGGTTGAGCATTGTCGGCCATTATAAGTGCAATAGTCAGAACTTCCACTGAGGGTGTGGGGTTTTTTTGCATTTTTCGCGCGTGTGTGTGTGTGTGTGTGTGGACCTGGAAGTCATGGCGACCTCTGGTGACTGACCCCTACTGGGGGCCTGGAGGATATTCAGAGAGGTGGCTGAGTAAAGCCTGCCCTCATCTCCCAACTGCTGGTATTCCAAGGGGGTCTCCCATCCAAGTACTTGCCAGAATCAGCCCTGCTTAGCTTCCGAGATGTGACGAGGTCGGGCTTGTCTGGGCAACCCAGGCCGGGGCTGGAACTTCCACTGAGTTTCGATGCATCCTTTATTTGCAACTGTGCAGATGTTTTGTGTGAAGTTTATTCTGTTTACATCGCGATCCAATCGTTCTTTTTCCTGTCCACAGTGTGGTCTCTGGTGATAATTACATGTGCATTCCATCTGAATTAATTTGGCAATTTTTCTGATTTATAAATGCTTTATACCATCCATGGAGTATGTTATTGAATCAGAAGCTATGAAACAATATTTTAGATATATTTCATTCATGGGTTTATCAGCCTATACTCACAGTGTTTTGAAGGAGGAGGAGGAGGAGGAGGAGGAGGAGGAGGAGGAGGAGGAGGAGATTGGATTTACACCCTGCCCTTCACTTGGAGTCTCAGAGTGGCTTACAAACTCCTTTCCCTTCCCCTCCCCACAACAGACACCCTGCAAGGTAGGTGGGGCTGAGAGAGCTCTTTCGAGGACTGCCCTTGAGAGAACAGCTCTGACAGAACCATGGCTTGCCCAAGGCCATCCAGCAGCTGCAAGTGGAGGAGTGGGGAATCCAACCCAGTTCTCCCAGATTAGAGTCCGCGGACTTAACCACTACACCAAACTAGTTAACTACATCCATGGCTACACACATGCTGGGCTAAGAGCTAACTGAATAAAGCTGGATTCTTCGGTGCAGTTAAGCCCATCAGCAAATATTAGCTTACTTTGCACAGTTCTGTTCTTCCGCTAATCGTGGGAAACAGGCTGTGGGGACATCACAGCCTCGTCCCCGTCAGTCTGGTTTATCCTCTCTCTTCTGCAGCATCTGAGATTTCACAAGCCATTTCCCATACACATCCGGAGCATGTGTGTGTTTTGTTTCCATAAGGTCTAGAAACTTGCTTTTTCTTTTTTTAAAAAAAACCCGAAAGCTTTCTCAGACTGACCCTAGATACGCTTCTGTGTTTGGCAACCGACACTCAAAAGCTGCAATTCGAAGATACTTTCCAGGAGTAAAGTCCACACTAAGGAAGAACTGACCTCGGTGGCCCAAGCTAGCCTGATCTTCTCAGATCTCGGAAGCTAAGCAGGGCAGGATTTGTATGGGAGACCACCAAGGAAGACCAGGAGCACTACACAGAGGCAGGCAATGGTTAGCCTGACCTCATTGGATTTCAGAAGCTAAGCAGGGTCAGCCCTGGTCAGTATTTGGGTGGGAGACCACCCAGGAATTGCAAGATCATAGAATGTTAGCGTTGCAGGTCATCTAGTCCAACTGCCTGCACTCTGCAGGAGCATAGCCGAAAGAGAGCCCTACATACCTACAACATACCTGAAAGATGGTCGTCCAGTCTCCGCTTGAAAATGTCCAGCGAAGGAGCATCCACCACCTCCTGAGGCAGACTGTTCCACTGCTCAACCACTCTGACAGTTAGGAAGTTTCTCCTGATATCTAGCCGGTAATGACTCCCTCGTATTTTCCACCCATTAGATCTAGTCTTGCGATCCGGAGCAAGAGAGAAGAGATCTGCTCCATCTTCTACATGACAGCCCTTCAGATACTTGAAGACTGCCATCATGTCCCCTCTAAGCCATCTCTTTCCCAGGCTAAACATACCCGACTCTTTCAGCCTTTCCTCATAACACTTGGATTCCAACCCTCTCACCATCCCGGTCACCCTCTTCTGGACACACTCGAGCTTGTCAACATCCTTCCTAAAATGTGGTGCCCAAAACTGGACACAGGACTCCAGGCTCATGAGGCCTGACCATAGCAGAATGTCATAGTCCTCCTGTACACCGTGTTGGCCCGGCCACACCTGGAGTCTTGTGTGCAGTTCTGGAGGCCTCCCTTCCAAAAGGATTTGGACAGAACAGAGTGGGTGCAGAGGAGAGCGAAGAGGATGATTGGCGGCTAGGCCTGCCAGGTCCCCGGGGGGGGTGTTGCCTGCTCAAAGGGCCCCCAACCCGCCAGTCTGGATCCAACTGGAGGGGGGAACCCCACCCCCAAAGTGTCCAGATCGGGCCAATGTGCCCAGTGCGATGACATCACCCGGAAGTGACGTCATCGCCCTGGGCACATTGCCGGGTGACGTCATTGCAGGGAGCGCGCACTATGCGCACGTGCGAATGTCCCGGCCTGGGACCAACTCTCCCGCGCTATGCAAGGTAAGTGATTTGGCAACCTTATTGGTGGCCTGGAGACCAAGAAACCCTAGGAGGAAAGGCCGAGGGACTTGGGAATGTTCAGTCTGGAGAAGAGGAGGTCGAGGGGGGACAGGATGGCTCTCTCTTGAAGTCTTTGAAGGGCTGTCCCTTCGAGGAGGGCAGGGAGCTGTTCCTGTTTCCAGCAGAGGAGAGGACTCACAAGAATGGGTTTAAATTAAGGGCGGGAAGGTACCGGCTGGATATTAGCGGAAACTTTTTGACAGTCAGTTGTGCAGCAGTGGAATCGGCTGCTCCGGGAGGTGCTGAGCTCCCCCGTCCCTGGCAGTCTTCAAGCAGCGGCTGGACAAACCCTTGCCGGGGATGCTCCAGGCGGATCCTGCACTGAGTGGGGGGGGGTTGGACTAGATGGCCTCCATGGCCCCTTCCGACTCTGTGATTCTAAAAAGGTGCAGATTTTTTCTAAAGGAAGCCCAGGGCTGCTGTGGAGAGGGAGGCAATGGCGAAACGTCCTCTGTTAGCCTCTTGCCTCAAAAATCCTACAGGGTCCCTAGAAGTCAACTGGGACTTGATGGCACTTACATAGGAGACCTGGAGCTGCAGTGGCTCAAGTGGTTAAGACGTTGAACTGCAGGCTGTGGAAGGTCAGTAGTTCAGCAGTTCGAGACCCAAGTGGCCGCATGACGGAGTGAGCTCCCGTCTCTAGTTCCAGCTCCTGTCAACCTAGCAGTTTGAAAGCAAGAAATTGCAAGCAGATAAATAGGTACCACTTCGGTGGGAAGGTAACAGCATTCCGTGTGCCTTGCTGTTTAGTCATGCCGGCCACATGACCACGGAAATATCTTTGGACAGCGCTGGCTCTTTGGCTTTGAAACGGAGATGAGCACCACAACCCTAGAGTCGGATTCGACTGGCTTTCGAGCAAGGGAGACCTTTACCTTTACCTACATAGGAGACCCACATGAACAGATGGGACTTAACCTATGAACAGACTCGCTTAGGGTTCTCTAGAAGAAGAAGAAGGAAGAAGAAATTGGATTTATACCCTGCCCTTCACTACCCGCAGGAGTCTCAGAGAGGCTTACAAACTCCTTTCCCTTCCCCTCCCCACCACAGACACCCTGTGAGGTAGGCAGGACTGAGAGAACTCTGACAGAAACGGCTCTTTTTCAAGAACAGCTCTTGTCAGAACTACGGCTTGCCCAAGGTCATCCAGCAGCTGCAAGTGGAGGAGTGGGGAATCAAACCCGGTTCTCCCAGATTAGAGTCTGTGCACCTAACCACGACACCAAACTGGGCTTTAAGCCGAGCCCTTCAATAAAGAGACAATTGTGCAGATTCATGGTCCCGGGACCCTCAACCCCGTTGCTTTCCCAAAGAGTGAAAACACACTTTAAAAAGGGAAAAGACGACTGCGGGTTCTAGAAGGGCTCCGCGGTTCCTCCTTCCCCACCCTGTTTCTAATAATCAATTTCCTGCTGAAGGTATTTCCCTTCCCGGCTCGCTTATTTTCTTTCAGCCAAGAGAGCTTTTCATTCTGACGGTCCCGGCCAAGTCCTCCTCCTCCTCCTCCCCGCCATGTGGCAAAAAGTCAAAGCGCCAGCCAGCCGTCCAGGATCAACATGTGTTCCAGTTACTCTCCGCGGCCGCCCAGCCTCACAGCCAGTAAATTTAGCCCTCTGTGGCCGAGAGTCCTTCCTTCGCCAGGGCTTCTTGTGCAAGAACGTGTTGCTGCGTCGCAGGCAACGTGTGAGGCGGACAAGGGCTCAGTGTTCGGAGGCGAGGGCTGGCACGTTCCTTCCTTTCTGTATCAGAACAGGCTGCGCCCGGAATGTGTTCAGGCAAGCAAGCGGCGTCGGCCTTCCTGAACAATGTGCCGCCCCGAAAGCCTATCACATAAAAAAAAAACCAATATGCCAGGCCGAAACAAAAAGCATTGCAGAATTCCCCCAATCTGACAGATCGCCCTGTTTTGAAACCGGGTGTCAAAACGCGACCTTGGGTTGCGACATGAAAATGCTGTTGCGAGGCGTCTGTCTAATGCCAAGTGCCCAGATCAAATTCTGACGGGGAATCAGGGATCTGACTGGTACAGGGCAGTGGCAGGAACAGCTACTGCAAGTCCGGGGCAGAGAAAATACAGGGAAACCTCACACCTCGATTCAGGTTCAGTGACAGCTTGTTTGTGTATAATGGAATAGTCGGAGTTGGATTGGCTGCTTTATATTTAATGTGTTCATACAGTGTATATTGGAGCTGCGGTGGCTCAAGTGGTAAAGACGCTGAACTGCAGGCCGTGGAAGGTCAGTAGTTCAGCAGTTTGAGACCCGAGAGTGCCGCATGCCGGAGTGAGCTCCTGTCTCTAGTTCCAGCTCCTGCCAACCTAGCAGTTCGAAAGCAAGAAATCGCAAGTAGATAAATAGGTACCACTTCGGTGGGAAGGTAACAGCATTCCATGCGCTTTGGTGTTTAGTCATGCCGGCCACATGACCACGGAAACGTCTTCGGACAGTGCTGGCTCTTCGGCTTTGAAACGGAGATGAGCACCGCAACCCTAGTTGGCTTTCGAGCAAGGGAACTTTTACCTTTACAGTGTATATTATGGATCTATAGGAGACTTTGTTCTTTATTTCAATGATTTATAAATCACATGTTATATTTGAAACCCTGATGCTTTTCTGCAGGATGGTAGCAATGGGGGTGACCGCACCCGCCCATCGCCCATGTGGAAAACACTCCAGTGAGGAAGGCTCAGCTTTTGCAACCTATAGCCTTGGCGATGAATTTTGCACACAGTAGTGGAAAGTGTCATCAAGTCGCAGCTGACTTATGGTGACCACGTAGGGTTTTCAAGGCAAAAGATAAACATAAGGATATTAGAAGAGTGCTGCTGGATCAGACCAAGGGTCCATTTAGTCCAGCATCCTGTCTCACACAGGGGCCAACCACTTCCTCTGGAGGGCCAACTACAGTGCATAGAGGCCAAGGCCTTCCCCTGATAAGAACAGCAGAAGAGCCCTGCTGGATCAGACCAGTGGTCCATCTAGTCCAGCATCCTGTCTTACATAGTGGCCAGACAGTTCCTCCAGAGGGCCAACAACAGGGCATAGAGGCCGAAGCCTTCCCCTGATAAGAACATCAGAAGAGCCCTGCTGGATCAGAGCAGTGGTCCATCTAGTCCAGCATCCTGTCTCACACAGAGGCCAACCAGTTCCTCTGGAGGGCCAACAACAGAGCTTAGAGGCCGAGGCCTTCCCCTGATAAGAACATCAGAAGAGCCCTGCTGGATCAGACCAAGGGTCCATCTAGTCCAGCATCCTGTCTCACACAGAGGCCAACCAGTTCCTCTGGAGGGCCAACAATAGGGCACAGAGGCTGAGGCCTACCCCTGGTAAGAACATCAGAAGAGCCCTGCTGGATCAGAACAGTGGTCCATCTAGTCCAGCATCCCATCTCAGACGGTGGCCAATCTGTTCCTCTGGAGGGCCAACAACAGGGCACAGAGGCCAAGGTCTTCCCCTGATAAGAGCCCTGTGGGATCAGACCAGTGGTCCGTCTAAGGCAGCAGCCCATCTCAAATGGTGGCCAGCCAGTTCCTCTGGAGGGCCAACAACAGGGCATGGAGGACGAGGCCTTCCCCTGATGATACGTCCCAGCACTGAGATTCAGAGACTTAGTGCCTCTGAATGTGGAGGTCCACCTCACTCACCATGCCCAGTAGCCATTGCTAGAATAATCCTCCAGGAATCTAATCCCCTTTTCAAACTGTTTACTCCTGTGGCCATTGCCTGCTTCCGGTAGCAGACCTTGAGATCCCTTCCTTTGTGGTCTCCCATCCAAGTCCTAACCAGGCCCTACCCTGCTTAGCTTCGAGAACTGGATGCGATCAGGCTGGCTTCGGCCATCCAGGCCAGGGATGCGGGGGTCTGCGTTCAGGAAATCTGGAGGGCCTTCCTTGTCTCTAGGGGCTGTGTTGATATACACACATCCCCCCTCCCCATAGGTGGCAGTTCAAAGGAAAATAACCTTGCTGACTCACAGGGCCTCAGGATGCGCGGCCATCTCCGGATTAGTCATCCCCCCATTGATGAGTAATGTGCAGCATCTGCGAGGCACATTTCTGGCACTCTGAGCACCAGGCATGTGAGCCGCAGGGGAGGCTGTTGTTTGTTAGGCGTAACTATGGACAGAGGAAATGTCGACCGGCCCCACGAAAGCCAGGGAGGGACGGAAGAGCTTCGGTGCGCCCCTTCGTCAGCCCCCAAATCCTTCCACCTTTTAGCACCAAGGGAAAATGTACGCCCTATGGACGACGTTTTTCCTTCAATCTCTGCCAAAAGGGGACTCTGGGAAGCTGGAAAGAGAAAGCAATAATGCCTGGCTTGCCACAAAGAGGGCGTTTCTTTAAACACCAAAGGCCAGGATTGTCACTGCTGAATCTGGGAGAACCGGCTTTGATTCCCCACGCCTCCACTCGCAGCTGCTGGATGACCTTGGGCAGGCCACAGTTCTGGCAAGAGCTGTCCTTGAAAGAGCAGTCCTCGAGAGAGCTCTCTCAGCCCCGCCTACCTCACAGGGTGTCTGTTGAGGGGAAAGGAAAGGTGTTTGTAAGCCGTTCTGAGACTCCGAATGAAGGACGGGGTATAAATCCAATCTCCTCCTCCTCTTCTTCTTCTTCTCTCTTGCCCCTCTTTCCCAGGGCATTTTTTAATCACCCTTCTTCTCCCCTTGAAGAAGCACGTGGGCTTCTTCTGTGTCTGTGGGTCCTTCTCCGGCAGCTCCATTTCATGGTGGTATCCACGCCCACCCCTCTTGTGTTAGAACTTCAAAGGTGCCCACAGGCTCAAAAGAGTAGAGGATCCCTGCTCCCGTGACTCGGCCGAGTTGTACACTGCGGGAGGTACTTCGGAGTTAACATGCACAGGGTTACAGCTGTTGCTGTATCTGAACACGGAGCTCCCCTTTAGTCACTGTGGCTAATAGCCTTTCCTTTCCTTTTATCCTCTTAGAAGCTCACTGATTCACAGATCTTCAGCAACAGAAGATACTTGCTTCTTCTTCTTTTTTTTTGATAAAGGTAAAGGTTTCCCTTGCTCGAAAGCTAGTCGAATCCAACTCTGGGGGTGCGATGCTCATCTCCGTTTCCAAGCCGAAGGGCCAGCGCTGTCCGAAGACTTCTCCATGGTCATGTGGCCGGCATGACTAGATGCCGAGGCGCACGGAACGCTGTTACCCTCCCGCCAAAGCGGTACCTATTTATCTACTTGCAGTTTCTTGCTTTCGAACTGCTCGGTTGGCAGGAGCTGGGGCCAGAGACAGGAGCTCATGCCGTCCCGTGGCACTCGGGTCTCGAACTGCAGAACTGAAGACCTTCCGGTCTGCAAAGGCCTGAGACAACTTTTGCAACCACTAGAGTGAACTTAGCATCCTTATCGCTGAGCAAAAGAGCCAGTTTTTCCAGAGTGTGGGGGGACGGCTGGTTGATTAAAGGCTTAATATTGCGATCCCTTATATTCTCAAAGCACCTGCATTCAAGCAGGGCACGGAAGGATGTATCTATCCTATTAAGGCCACAAGGGCAGATCCTGTCAGCGTAGGGCCCATTCAAAAATCTCCCCTGTAATAAAGCCATTGTAGGAATAATATTCAAGGAGCTGCGGTGGCTCAAGTGGTTAAGACGCTGAACTGCAGGCTGTGGAAGGTCAGTAGTTCAGCAGTTCGAGACCCGAGAGTGCCGCATGATGGGGTGAGCTCCCGTCTCTAGTTCCAGCTCCTGCCAACCTAGCAGTTCGAAAGCAAGAAATTGCAAGTAGATAAATAGGTACCACTTTGGTGGGAAGGTAACAGCGTTCTGTGCGCCTTGCTGTTTAGTCATGCCGGCCACATGACCACGGAAATGTCTTCGGACAGCGCTGGCTCTTCGGCTTTGAAATGGAGATGAGCACCGCAACCCTAGAGTCGGATTCGACTGGCTTTCGAGCAAGGGAACCTTTACCTTTACCTTAGGAATAATATTCAACAGAGGCATAACATCCAAATCGCGAGATGTCATAGTCCCTCTGTACACCGCATTGGTCAGCCCGCATCTGGAGTCTTGTGTGCAGTTCTGGAGGCCTCGCTTCGAAAAGGATGTGGAGAGAACGGAGCGGGTGCAGAGGAGAGCGACGAGGATGATCGGGGGACTGGAGACCAAGAGGCCCTTCGAGGAAAGGCTGAGGGACTCGGGAGTGGTCAGTCTGGAGGACGCTGAGGCCGGACAAGATTGCTCTCTTGAAGTCTTTGAAGGGCTGGATCTTAGGAGAAACTTTTTGACGGTCAGGGTTGTGGAGCAGTGGAACCAGCTGCCTAGGGAGGTGGTGAGCGCCCCCTCACTGGCAGTCTTGAAGCAGTGGCTGGACAAAAACTTGTCTGGGATGCTCTGGGCCAGGGGTGTCAAACATGCGGGGTCAAACAGTGGGGTGGGTAAAGATCTTGGGAAAGAAAGACCAAAAGAGGAAACTCTGTAGGCTCCCAGGATCAGACGACTGTAATCGATTTCTAGGACATGCTTTTTTTTTTTAGCAGAGAAAATGCTTTGGATGTGCTAGTTGCCAGGGACGGGCCCCTCCTCCATAACTCTGTCCGGTCTCGAGAGCCAAGTAGTCCACTGGCCATTGCCGCATCCTGTGGTTGTGAATTGCGCAACGTAATTATTTGTCGAGTAAAGAAGCGTTCCCTTTAGTCCATTCTTAATCTATCGCCTAGTGACTTCATTGGGTGCCCCCTCCCCTCGCCAAGTTCTAGCATTATGGGAGGCGGGAGAAAAAGTTCTTTCTTCACCTGGTGCTTCATGTTCGAAATCACGAATTGTAGAAAGAAGTAACGATACCAGCAATAAATTAATTTGTCTGCTCCCATTCCACTCACCAGGGCTATTTTGGGGCAGGAACACACAGGAACGGAGTTCCGGCTGGCTCCCGAGTTGGCCACGCCCAGCAGGAACTCATTAACATAACAGGCCACACCCAACAGCAGGAACTCATTAGGATTGGCTACATTAGGGCTGTTTGGCCTAACATACAAAGGAGTTCCTGGTACAAAAAAAGCCCTGGATTTTGACAACAAACAAGGTAAACAGAATAAGCAGCAAAAGGTGGGTGTGGCTGGATGACCACACTTCTGGTAACATGGGGGTGTGGCCTAATAGGCTAACAAGCTGTGCTGTCAGGGGTGTGGCCTAATATGCTAATGAGTTCTGGTAATGGGTGTGGCCTATTATGCTAATGAGTTCCTGCTGGACTTTTTCTACCCCAAAAGCCCTGCGATTCACATTATTGCCCAAGTCCTTGGGGAATTCTCATTTGACAAGCAACAAGGTTTGCCAAATTCAGACAGGGACATTTCTGGAGTTTGGGGGTGGAACCTGGGGGGCAAAATTTAGGGAGGAGAAGGACCTCAGGAGGGTGTAGTGCTGCACAGCCATAACATAAGAAGAGCCCTGCTGGATCAGACCCGTGAGGGCCCACCTAGCCCAGCATCCTGTCTGGCACAGTGTCTCACCAGTTCCTCTGGAGGTCCAACGACAGGGCAGAGAGTCCACCCTCCAAAGGAGCCATTTTCTCCACTGAACTGATCTCTGTAATCTGCAGGTCATCTGGACAACCTGGGTTTGAATCCCCACTTGGACAACGGAAGCTCGCTGGGTGGCTTCGTGCCAGTCATAAGAACATCAGAAGAGTCCTGCTGGATCAGACCAGTAGTCCATCCCCTGATAAGAAACTAAGAAGACCCCTGCTGGATCAAACCAGGGGTCCACCTAGTCCAGCACCCTGTCTAACACAGTGGCCAACCAGTTCCTCTGGAAGGCCAACAACAGGGCATAGAGGCCGAGGCCTTAAGAACATAAGAGAAGCCAATGTTGAATCAGCCCAATGGCCCATGTAGTCCAACAGTCTGTCACACAGCAGCCAAAATATACCAGGTGCCATCAGGAGGTCCAGCAGTGGGGCCAGGACACTAGCAGCCCTCCCACTGCTGCCCCCCATCCCCAGCACCAAGAATAGAGTGCATCACCTGCCCCAGACTGAGAGTTCCCATCTGTACCCTGTGGCTAATAGCCACTGATGGACTTCTGCTCCATATGTTTATCTAATTCCCTCTTGAAACTGTCCATGCTTGTAGCTGCCACCACCTCCTGTGGCAGTGAATTCCACATGTTAATCACTCTTTGGGTGAGGAAGTCCTTCCTTTTATCTGTTCTAACCCGACTGCTCAGCAATTTCATGGAGTGCCCACGAGTTCTTGTCTTGTGAGAAAGGGAGAAAAGTACTTCTTTCATTGGGTGCCCCTTCGGGTGCCTTCCCCTGAGAAGAAACTAAGAAGACCCCCTGAGAAGAAACTAAGATGGACCAGGGGTCCATCTAGTCCAGCATCCTCACACAGTGGCCAATCAGTTCCTTCGGAGGGCCAACAAAAGGGCAGAGAGGCTGAGGCCTTCCCCTGATCAGAACACCAGAAGAGCCCTGCTGGATCAGACCAGTGAGGGTCCATCTAGCTCAGCCTCCTGTCTCACACAGTGGCCAGCCAGTTCCTCTGGAGGTCCAGCAACAGGGCATGGAGGCCAAGGCCTCCCCCTGATGTTGCCTCCTGGCTCTGGGATTCAGAGGATTAGCACCTCTGAATATGGAGGTTCCCCTCAGTCACCATGGCTAGTAGCCACTGAGAGAGCTATCCTTCATGAATCTCTCTAATCCCTCTTTTAAGGCTTTTTATTCCTGTGGCCATCGCTACATCCACAGTCGCTCTCAGCCTAACCTAGCTCACAGGGTAGTTGTGGGGAAAGAGAGAGGAGAATGGTGTAAGCCGCTTTAGGGGGGGGAAACCAGATGAAAATGAATTAAATAAATAGAAATAAAATAAATACACCTTGCTCAGCCTCCAGAACCAAAGTGAAGAAGAAGAAAAGGAGGAGGAGGAGATTGGATGTATACCCTGCCCTTCACTACCTGAAAGAGTGGCTTGCAATCTCCTTTCCCTTCCTCCCCCCACAACAGACACCCTGTGAGGTGGGGGGGGGGCTGAGAGAGCTCTTTCAAGGACTGCCCTTGAGAGAACAGCTCCGAGGCAACTTGTGACTGACCCAAGGTTACACCAGCAGCTGCATGTGGAGGAGTGGGGAATCAAACCCGGTCCTCCCAGATTAGAGTCCGCACTCCTAATCACTAAACTGGTTCTCCATAGGAATGCCAGCTCCTGGTTAGGGAATACCTGATTTGGGGGGAGGGGGGGTTTGAAGCCTGAAGAGGGGGTGGTTTGGGGAGGGGAGGGACTTCACTGGGGTAGAATGCCCCCTAACCCTAAGTCCACCTTCCAAAGGGAGCCATTTCCTCCAAGGGAACTGATCTCTGTGGCGGGGAGATCACTCAGTTGTAATGGGAAGTCAATTGGCATTCCTGGCTCCCATTATTTCCAATGGGCCTTCAAGTCTTTCCCATTGTTTCCAATGGGCAATCCTGTCCTTCCTTTTAGTATATCCCCAGTTGTAACCCTCTTCAGCCACCATCTGGAAGGCTGCAAGCCCACCCATACCTTTGGGGTGAGCTCAGTCTGGGATTCTGGCTCAGCCGCTCGCAGCGAGAGCGGGAGGCAGCCCGGGCACCGCATCCCTACCCAGCCAAGGGCCCGGCTTCCCGCAGGCCAGCCGCACATGGCCGGCAACACGCCAGCTGCACCGCCGGTCTCCAGCACCGGCCCGGGCGGCGGGGCTGGCTGGCCGGAGCCCGTCGCCATTGGTTGAGGCGGCGGGGCCAGGGCCCCTTAGCCAGCCAATGGGAGGCGCCGGACCGGGCAGCAGCGGCTTTCCCACGCGCCGGGCCGGGCTGCGCGCCACGTGATCGCTCTTCGGAGCCGACGCGGGGAGAGAGTGGACACGCGCCTGCCCTCGCACGTGTGCACAGGTTACGCTGCTGGGCATGCGGCGTGCATCTCTCCTGCATTGGCATTCTGCTCCGGGCTAGCCTGGGAGTCTCGGCCGGCTGCTTCTTTGCAGGAATCCGCAACTCCGAGCCTCCCGGCGTGGCTGGGATGCTCCCAAAGGGGGTGGGAGGTGGGCCACGACTACGTGTTCTCCAGGGGACCCAGCCCTTGTTGTGCGACCTGTGACCGCTCTTTTTTTTTAAGCGGGGGGAGAGAGAGAGAAAAGGGAGGCAACCCTTTAACCTGGTCTTGCCAACCTCCAGGTGGCACCTGGAGATCTCCCGTTACTATAATTGATCTCTAGAGAACCAAGGTCAGTCCCCCTGGAGAAAAAGGCTCTTTTGGGGGAGGGGGACACAATGACTCCATAGCACTATACCCGGTGGGGATCCCTCCCCAAACTTTACCCCAAAATCCTGCCCCAGAGCTGGCAACCCTACTTTCAAATGGGTGGTTTGTCTGCACACAGAGGCGGAATGGGCTTTCCAGCTCCTTCCCTCTGGGAAAATTGCTGGGGAGTTTGTATCATTAAGGCCAGTGACCAACCAGGCCAGGGGACGACCACAAATTACTAGCGGGTTACTTTATATTCCCACCCCCCTCCTGTATTAATTGTTGGTAAATTGCATCAATGATAATTACAAGCAGATTCACTGGGGATTTAAGCCTAGTTGTTGTTGTTTTGAAGCCCAGTTATGGTCCATTTAGGTAACATGCTCCCATCCAGAAGCCAATTGGGACAAAATGAAATACGACTACTTTACACGGAGAGTGGTTCAAATGTGAAATTTGCTGCCAGAGGACGCAGCGGTGGCCACGGGAATAAACAGCTTGAAAAGGGGATTGGATAGATTCATGGAGGATGAGTCTGCCAATGGCTACTAGCCATGGTGGCTGAGGGGAACCTCCACATCCAAAGGCACTAATCTTCTGAATCCGAGAGCCAGAAGGCAACATCTGGGGAAGGCCTCGGCCTCTGTGCCCTGTTGTTGCCCCTCCAGAGGAACTGGTTGGCCACTGTGTGAGACAGGAGGCTGGACTGGATGGACCACTGGTCTGATCCAGCAGGGCCCTTCTGATGTTCTTCTCAGGGGAAGGCCTCGGCCTCCCTGCCCTGTTGTTGGCCCTCCAGAGGAACTGACTGGCCACTGTGTGAGACGGGATGCTGGACTAGGTGGACCCTCCCTGGTCTGATCCAGCAGGGCTTTCCTGGTGTTCTTATCAGGGGAATGCCTCGGCTTCTATGCCCAGTTGTTGGCCTGCCAGAGGAACTGGTTATCCACTATGTGAGACAGGATGCTGAAGTGACCCAAGGTCGCCCAGCAAGCTTCCATTGGCACGAACGAGGATTCGAACCTGGCTCTCCCAGATCCCAGTCTGACACTTTTAACCACTACACCCTATTACCAGGAGTAGAGTTTGCTTTGGTTGATTATGGATTGGGGGCTGAGTAACTTTACCTGCAGACATTCTTGGGTTACCAACCTCCAGGTAGGGCCTGGAGATTCACCCCGGAATTACAACTGGTTTCCAGGCAATGGAAATCAGTTCCCCTGGAGAAAATGGCTGTTTTGGCAAGTGGACTCTGGCATTACACCCATCCAGTGTAGGCTTTTTCAAACCAGAATTCACTTCATCAGATGCACTGGAGTGCACATTCACTGGGTTGGTATTTTGTAATCACACCAGAAAGGTTGTCTGAGAGCAGAAATATGGCAAAAAGAGACCAGTTTAAGGCAAGAGATAATTCAAAGAGTAATCAGTTTACTCCGAGTGGGGGAGGGCTGCCCCGACTTATTAGATTGGTACCGTGGACATAAAATCTACTGCAAGATGGAATTGGCTACCAGAGGATGTAGTGATGGCCAGAGGCATAGACAGCTTTAAAAGGGGATTAGACAAATTCATGGAGGGCAGGTCTGTCAATGGCTGCTAGCCAGGGTGACTAAATGGAACCTCCACGTTCAGAGGCAGTCAACCTCTGAACCCCAGTGTCAGGAGGCAACGTCAGGGGAAGGCCTCGACCTCACTGCCCTCTCATTGGACCTCCAGAGAAACTGGTTGACTACTGTGTGAGACAGGATGCTGTCTTAGATAGGTCACTGCTCTGATCCAGCAGGGCTCTTCTGATGTTCTTAAGATAAGCAGGTTCAAAAGGAACATACTGAAAGATATGCAAGATATTAGCATCTCGAATATGTGAGAAGCAGCTCTGGTTTTAGCAAGCAAATCACTTTGGTCCTGTTTCCAAGTAATCGTGCATTTGTAAGTAGTTTTGGCTTCGATAGATAGCCTCTGCTTCATTTCTGGAGAAGTGTCCCAGGACTGGGAAGAACAAAAGCGATGTAATTTAGCTTTGGCCCAAGTATTGGAGACCTCATCGCTCTAGCCCCCCCTGCTGCTTCAGACGTGAACTGCAACCAGCGTTCCTTCGATCCCACCGTAACCCCTGGGGGTAAGAATGATTCTCACTTTCCTATTTCTCACTGTTTCCCAGATGCCTGATATCTGAGAGGGACCTTTTTGCTGCATTAAATTTGTAGACATATCGGAAATCAGTATGAAAGGCAAAGAAGAGATTTTGCTTGAGTCCTTTGTGATTCTAGACATGTTTCCATCTTGGGGAAAAGCAGAGTTTTCAACCAGTGCCAATGGAGAGCCAGTTCGGTGTAATGGTTAAGTGCACGGACTCTAATCTGGGAAAACGGGTTTGATTCCCCACTCCTCCACTTGCACCTGCTGATGTGACCTTGGGTCAGTCACAAGCTCTGGCACAGCTGTTCTTGAAAAAGCAGTTTGTGTTAGAGTTCTCTCAGCCCCACCGACCTCACAGGGTGTCTGTTGTGGGGAGGGGGAGGGGGAGGGAAAGGGGTTTGTAAGCTGCTCTGAGACTCCTTCAGGTAGTGAAGGGTGGGATATAAATCCAATCTCTTCTTCTTCAGTGTTCCCTCTAAGCTGAGTTAGTGTGAGCTAGCTCACAGTTTTTTAGCCTCTGGCTCACACATTTTTGTCTTAGCTCAGGAAGGATGACTTCAGAGAAAACTAATTTATGCAGCAGCCGAATTGCTCGCTCACAACTTTGATGCTAGTAGCTCACAAAGTACAATTTGTGCTCACAAGACTTTAAAGCTTAGAGGGAGCATTGGTTGCAATGGGTATCCTCCTCAGAGGGCCGGTAATTCTTCCGAATCTCTGCATTGGGAATGATTGATTCATCCAAGTACATCCCTATGCATGGCATTACTTGCATGCGCAGAAGCAAGATGGGAGCACTGTGTCACACGGGGCCCATATAACAGAACATCGTTTCTTCTTTGGTCTTATTTACATGCTTGTGACCAAGAGTGCCTTGGGCATTTTGCACTTTAAAAAACACCCCAATACTCTGTCTCCAGAGCGATGGAATCTTTTCAGTTTGTATCAAGTATGCCCATTAAACAAACGTGCACATGCTTGCATTATTAATTCTGCACTTCCTAGCTGGGGCTATTCTGTCTTGAAACACCTGGTCCGAGGCCCACCCCTCCCAGCTTTGGATTTTATCAAACATTGCCCATATAATGTGACACCTGTTTTTGCAGACGTAAAGGAGTGAGTGAGAGAGAGTGGAAAAGGGAAGGATGGATCATTGAAACCATGATGCCGCCCTAAGCCCATGTTGGAAGGGCGGGATATAAATCCAATCAATCAATAAAATAATGAATCATACCCTCGGTCCGTCAAGATCAGTTTGTCTGCTCGGAGTGGCAGTGTCTCCAGGGTCTCCGGCAGGAGTCTTTCTCATCACCTCCTGCCTGGCCCTTTGAACTGAAGATGCCGGGGAACAAACCTGGGACCTTCTGCATGCCAAGCAGATGCCGACCTACTGAGCCACAGAATTCTTCATTCACTCCCCCATTCCAAGCTTGTTCTTCTAAATTTTGGATGGTGGAAAGATTGTTCAATGGAGGCACACTTTTTGTGCGACTGGGAACACGGCGTTTCCTGAGAGGCTTAGCTGTTTCTTTAAAAAGAGATAGAAAAGGGAAATTCTTAAAATAGAAAATGAAGACATCTTTGTGATTTTCTGTCTAGACCTTCCTTCCTTCCTTCCTTCCTTCCTTCCTTCCCTCCCTCCCTTCCCTCCCTTCCCTCCTTCCTTCCTTCCCTCCCTCCCTTCCCTCCCTCCTTCCTTCCCTCCCTCCCTTCCCTCCTCCCTTCCCTCCCTCCCTTCCCTCCTTCCTTCCCTCCCTCTCCTCCCTCCCTCCTTCCCTCCCTCCTTCCTTCCCTCCCTCCCTTCCCTCCCTTCCCATCTTCCTTCCTTCCTTTCCTCCCTCCTTCCCTCCCTTCCCTCCTTCCTTCCCTCCCTCCCTTCCCTCCCTCCTTCCTTCCTTCCCTCCCTTCCCTCCTCCCTTCCCTCCTCCCTTCCTTCCTTCCCTCCCTCCCCTCCCTCCTTCCCTCCTTCCTTCCTTCCCTCCCTCCTTCCCTCCCTTCCCATCTTCCTTCCTTCCTTCCTTCCTTCCTTCCCTCCCTTCCCTTCCCTTCCTTCCTTCCTTCCTTCCTTCCTTCCTTCCTTCCTTCCTTCCAACACTGCCTTATACCAGTTTGGTGTAGTGGTTAAGTGCGTGGACTCTAATCTGGGAGAACCGGGTTTGATTCCCCATTCCTCTACTTGCACCTGCCGGATGCCCTTGGGCAAGCCATAGTTCTGGCACAGCTGTTCTTGAAAAAGGGCAGTTTCTGTCAGAGCTCTCTCAGCCACACCTACCCCACAGGGTGTCTGTTGCGGGGAGGGGGAGGGGAAGGAGTTTGTAAGCCGCTCTGAGACGCCTTTGGGTAGTGAAAGGTGGGGTAGGAATCCAAACTCCTCCTCTTCCTCCTCTTCTTCTACTGAATCAGTCCATCCAGGTCAGTATTCTGACTAGGAGCGGCTTTCCAGGGTCTCAGGCCAAGGTCTTTCCCTTCACCTACTGCTATAGTCCCCTCCCTCCTTTATACTGAACCAGACGCTTGGTCCATCAATGCCAGTATTGTCTACTCAGACTGGTGGCAGCTTGTCTAGAGCAGGGGTGGGCAAACTTGCTCAACATAAGAGCCACAGAGAATAAATTTCAGATGGTTGAGAGCCGCAAGACATGAACAAATATTACGCACACATTTTTATTTAGAAAATATGCAGATTTGCTTTTTATTACCATTAAATGAGACTGCCAAAAATAAAAACAGAAGGGGTAAAAACAGATATTGATAATGATATTTATTTGTCCAATGATATTTATTTGCCTAAGAGAGAGAGAGAAAGAGGGGGAGGTGGAAAGAAAGAATGAAAGAGGTGGAAAGAAAGAGAGAGAGAGAGAAACAAAGAAAGCAAATAGATAGGAGGGACGGGGGAGGGAGGGAGGAAGGGACCAAATGCATGCCTCCCCTTCACTTCCCCAGCTGCCCTGCTGGGAGCCACACAATATGTGTGAAAGAGCTGCATGTGGCTCCCGAGCCGCAGTTTGCCCACCCCTGGTCTAGAGTCTCAGGCAGAGGTCTTTCCCATCACCTACAATAACCTGGTCCTTAATGGAGATGCTGGGAATAGAACTTCCCTTCCACTGTCAGCAGTTCCCTCCCTCCCTCCCTCCCTCCCTCCCTCCCTCCCTTCAGTAGCAAAAGTGTACGGAGGCCAGGCATACCGGTTCCTTGTTCATGGGGGGCTGGGGGGGGGGAATCGCTTTGAATAAATCCTGTCTCCCTCCCAATGTTCACTTATCAGCCCATCGAAAACTATTTGGGACTTTATAGCCTTTTAAAAGTGCAGCGTTTCAAACCCTCAGCCTTCTCCTGCCCCCCTCTCTAAATCTCAACAGGCTCCCGCTGCATTTGGGAAGGGAGCTGCAGCAGGTCTCTCTGTTCCCCCGCTTAACGCCTGTTTCCCCTGGATGGCGGCCAAAGGCCCCGGCTCGCTAATGGCTAATAAAGCAGCTACCTGACTTCAGACTTAAGCAAATCCCGGGGCCGTCGCAGCCGCACTTTATCCTAAGCCTCTAATAGCATCCTTTTTGTTGATATAGCCATTAGCATTTTCGGAGATGACTTCTCGAAGCCGGGCGGGCGGAAGTAAATACCGTTTCAATCCGTACAGATCCTTTTGTGCCAGTCGAGCAGGGGAAGGGAGTCGAACCATGAATGAAACCCAAAGAGTGATTAACACATGGAATTCACTGCCACAAGAGGTGGTGGCAGCTACAAGCATGGACAGCTTCAAGAGGAAATTAGATAAACATCTGGAGCAGAAGTCCATCAGTGGCTATTAGCCACAGGGTATAGATGGGAGCTCTCGGTCTGGGGCAGGTGATGCACTCTATTCTTGTTGCTGGAGGGGGCAGCAGTGGGAGGGCTTCTGGTGCCCTGGCCCCACTGCTGGACCTCCTGATGGCACCTGGTATATGTTGGCCGCTGTGTGACACAGAGTGTTGGACTAGATGGGCCATTGGCCTGATTCAACATTGGCTTCTCTTATGTTCTTGCGTTCTTAAACTGTGTTCATAGGTGGGGCAAAAGGACGGGTATTTTGCATCTCAGAACACAGAACAGGAAGTCTGGGGGAAGCCGGGGGGGGGAGGGCACGATACAGTTTTTCAGAGAGATTGTATTGTAGAAGTTAGAACATAAGAACACAAGAGAAGCCAATGTTGGATCAGGCCAATGGCCCATTTAGTCCAATCTCTGCTAGTGGTGCATAGCACTGATTGGCCAGTGGCTGTGACCAGGCGATCCCTTTGCTTCCTAGAGCAGTTTTACAACATTAAAAAAAATTAATCACACTTAAGAGAGAGAGAGAGAGAGAGAGAGAGAGAGAGAGAGAGAGAGAAAGAAAGAAAGAAAGAAAGAAAGAGAGAGAGAGAGAGAGAGAGAGAGAGAGAGAGAGAGAGAAGAGAAGGAAAGAAAGAAAGAAAGAAAGAAAGAAAGAAAGAAAGAAAGAAAGAAAGAAAGAAAGAAAGAAAGAAAGAAAGAAAGAAAGAAAGAAAGAAAGAAAGAAAGAAAGAAAGAAAGAAAGAAAGAAAGAACGAACGGAGGGAGGGAGGGAGGGAGGGAGGGAGGGAGGGAGATGAATGAGTGTTGAATGAAGCAGATGTACATGAGGGGCATTTTGAAAGTCAGGCATGGAGAAAGGGGCAGGCTGGTGACGCTATCACAGGACTGGAATTTGAGAAAGATTATGTCCATCTTCAACATCTTGGGGCGTATCAACAGAGGCATGACATCCAAATCGCAAGATGTGATAGTCCCGCTGTACACTGCATTGGCCAGGCCGCACCTGGAGTCTTGTGTGCAGTTCTGGAGGCCTCCCTTCCAAAAGGATGTGGACGGAACGGAGCGGGTGCAGAGGAGAGCGACGAGGACGATCGGGGGCCTGGAGACCAAGAAGCCCTACGAGGAAAGGGTGAGGGACTCGGGAATGGTCAGTGAGGAACTTGGGAATGTTCAGTGGAGAAGAGGAGGCTGAGGGGGGACACGATTGCTCTCCTGGAGTATCTGAAGGGCTGTCCCTGAGAGGAGGGCAGGGAGCTGTTCCTGTGGGCAGCAGAGGAGAGGACTGGCAAGAATGGGTTTAAATGAAGGGCGGGAAGGTACCGGCTGGATCTGTGCGCCCCCCCCTCCCTGGCCGTCTGGAAGCAGCATCTGGGCCAGTGTTCCCTCTGAGCTGAGTGAGTGTGCGCTAGCTCACAGTTTTTTAGCCTCCGGCTCACCCGTCTTTGTCTTCGCTCAGGAAGGGAGGGCTCCAGGGCAAACGAATCTATGCAGGAGCCAAATCGCCTGCTCACGACTTTAATGCCGGGAGCTCACAAAGTGGAATTTTTGCTCACGGGACTCCACAGCTTAGAGGGGGCACTGGTCTGGACACACCCTTGTCAGGGATGCGCCAGGCGGATCCTGCATCGAGCAGGGGGTTGGACTAGATGGCCTCTAGGGCCCCTTCCGGCTCTGTCATTCTGTGATCCTCACAAAGCCAAAGACTAGAGGAACTGAGCTTTGCCCGATCGGGAGACAAAATCCACTCTGACTGTCGCTTTGAGGCACATTCCGACGCTCTCCGCAAGCATCACAAGGAAAGCCTCTCCGTAACCCCGAGACGATGCTCGAAATATGTTACATATTCATTTTTTTTGGTACGTGTGCAAAAATGCCCGGGATCATTTGAGGGTGAACGCTGGGCAAACTTCCCGGAGAGGAGGAGAAGGAGGAGGAAAAGGAGGTTACGGGGCTACGGCACAGCGTGTTCTGCCGACTCCGGAGCTCCTTGGCTACCCGCCCGGCGATATTCCGGAGTTGGCTTCCCCTAGCAACCGGTTCCCCAGAAACACACTTTTTTTTTTTTAATGTATCACTATGTATGTGGTGATGTCACGGTCGCCACGGCAACTATCAGCTGGAGAAACTATTTCATTTTCGGCTGCTAAGGAACCGAGGAGGCCCAATGGTCCCAGACGGAAATATTTCTCCGAGAGAGCTTGTTATGCGGCTCACATTGGTGCTCCGCGAGGGGCACGCCGCAGTGCCTTCTGCTGATGGGGCCATTCTTCAAGGCCCGCCCGGGGGCTGCTGCGCACGCCACGGACACCGGCAGATAACCTCCGCCGTTCTAGGGCAACCTCTGCGGTGTTTTGCGGCTGCCCCTCGGGAAGGCTGCCTTCCCGGAACGAATGCTGGCGTGAATGAACCCCCACCGCTTTGCATGCTGCCCGGGCTCTCTTACGCTGGCACAAGTTTAGGTAAGAAGGCAGGGAGAGGGTCAGGCTTGGGTTCGAATCCCCACTCTGCCCTGGCAGCTTACTGGGTAACCTAGGTCCAGTCACACGCCCTCAGCCCGATCTACCTCACAGGGTTGTTGTGAGGCTAAAATGGAGGGGAGTAAGGTGAGCCATTTTGGTTCCCCGTCGGGGATTCGAACCTGGGTCTCCCAGACACTAGGGAACCACCGAGCATGGAGAAGAGCGTAAGAGAAGCAATGTGGTGTAGTGGTCTGAGTGTCAGATTAGAATCTGAAAGAGCCAGGTTCAAATCCCTACCCCCTCATGAAGTTCACCGGGTGAATTTGGGCCATTCACTGCTTTTCAGCTTTGCCCACCTTGCAAGATCGTTGTGACAACAGCCTGGGGACGGCTCAGAGGAAGCATGGGATAGGGTTGTACTAGACCAGAGGTCTCCAACCTTTTGGGGGGTTCTGACGCGGCAGTGGGCCCGGCAATAAAATGGCTGCCGCAAAATGGCTGCCAGAGGCTGCCAGAAACCAGCTCGGAACGGGTGACAACGGTTTGTGAAACATACATTCTAAAACATTCTAATCATTACAATAAATATAATAAATATACTACAATTAGCCAGTTTGGTGTAGTGGTTAGGAGGGCGGACTTTAATCTGGGAGAACCGGGTCTGATTCCCCACTCCTCCACATGCAGCTGCTGGTGTGACCTTGGGTCAGTCACAAGTTATCTCAGAGCTGTTCTCTCAAGAGCAGTCCTCAAAAGAGCTCTCTCAGTCCCGCCTACCTCACAGGGTGTCTGTTGTGGGGAGGGGAAGGGAAAGGAGTTTGTAAGCTGCTCTGAGACTCCAAGCGAAGGGTGGGGTATAAATCCAATCTCCTCCTCCTCCTCCTCCTCCCCTTCTTCTACAATAAATACAATAACATCAACAAAATACAAGTACTATATGGCTAAAAGATGGAGTAAACTCATTTCGATATTTATGCTATAGATCCTTGTGTAATGGTGGCAGCTGCTGCCAAAGTAACATTTTTAAAAAATCCGCACAGCCAATCAAATCTCCAGTGGCCAATCAGAAGCCTTGCTGGGAAAAAGCCCTTCCTGGCCCCACCCATTTCCTCAAAACACTCGGCCGGCCCCAGAAAAGGTGTGTTGGCTGGGTGCAGTGTTCCCTCTAAGCTGAGTGAGTGTGAGCTAGCTCACAGCTTTTTAGCCTCCGGCTCACACATTTTTGTCTCTGCTCGGGAAGGAGGGCTCCAGAGCAAACTAATTTACGCAGCAGCCAAATTGTTCGCTCACAACTTTAATACTAGGAGCTCACGAAGTAGAATTTTTGCTCACAAGACTCCACAGCTCAGAGGGAGCGTTGATGGGGTGCCCTGGTCCCCCCGGGTACCACATTGGGACGCTGGTAGGTACTGGACAGATGATGTCCCTGGAGTTCTGCCCAGGAAGCAGATGGGGTGGTTTCGAAGGTTGCAGAAAAGACAATCCCAAACACAACTCAGGTGGCAGGAAAGAACAACAGGATTATAAAACCTCAACCTGGGTGTATTACAAGCTTGAAAACACCTATGAGCACCCTTCCAGCAGTCCCTCTGGCGGCACACGACAACCGAGCGATAAAACCACACACCACCTGGGAGCCTGAACGTACCAAAGTCCACGGCCTCCTGTGCCACAAACATAAATGCTCATTGAAGAAGAAGAGGAAGAAGAAGAGGAGGAAGAAGAAGAGGAGGAAGAAGAGGAAGAAGAAGAGGAAGAGGAGGAAGAAGAAGAGGAAGAAGAAGAGGAGGAAGAAGAGGAGGAGGAGGAAGAAGAGGAAGAGGAGGAAGATGAAGAGGAGGAAGAAGAAGATGAGGAGGAGGAAGAGGAGGAGGAAGAGGAGGAGGAGGAAGAAGAAGAAGAGGAAGAAGAAGATGAGGAGGAGGAAGAAGAAGAAGAGGAGGAGGAGGAAGAAGAAGAAGAGGAGGAGGAAGAAGAAGAAGAAGGTGGCTAGCCTGGTTGTTAGAACTGTCTTTTTCTCTCTCTCTGAGACGCTGAGAAAACTCTTGATCTTTCAGACTCCATGCAGAGATCAGGTTGGGAGATAACTTTGACACATTGCCTTTAATCTACATACGTGGGGGATTCCCTCCCCCGCTTTCTGTTTGGTGTCTATGTTGCTGAGGCAGGGGAAACAGCCACTTCTGTTTCCATTGAGATCATGCTGATAAGAGAGAGAGAAATAAAAGGCCCCTGTTTTTGCCTGAGAGGAAACAGAAAGGGAGGCGAAGAAGGCTTGGAAAAGCCACATTCCCCCCCCCCGCTTGAAGCTGATTTAGCAGACATGGATGGTACAGTCCTGGTGAGACTATATCACCTCAAGGATGGGGCTGCATGACTGGACGGGTCATTGGCCTGATCCAACATGGCTTCTCTTGTTCTTAAAAGCAGAGGTCCATCGGTGGCTCTTAGCCACAAGGTTATAGATGGAACACTCTGTCTGGGGCCGTTGTGCTCTGTCTTCTTGGTGCTTGGGGGGGGCAACAGTGGGAGGGCTTCTGGAGTTCTGGCCCTGCTGGTGAACCTCCTGATGGCCCCTGGGTTTTGGGCACTGTGTGACACAGAGTGTTGGACTGGATGGGTCATTGGCCTGATCCAACATGGCTTCTCTTATGTTCTTAAAAGCAGAGGTCCATCGGTGGCTCTTAGCCACAAGGTTATAGATGGAACACTCTGTCTGGGGCCGTTGTGCTCTGTCTTCTTGGTGCTTGGGGGGGCAACAGTGGGAGGGCTTCTGGAGTTCTGGCCCTGCTGGTGAACCTCCTGATGGCCCCTGGGTTTTGGGCACTGTGTGACACAGAGTGTTGGACTGGATGGGTCATTGGCCTGATCCAACATGGCTTCTCTTGTTCTTAAAAGCAGAGGTCCATCGGTGGCTCTTAGCCACAAGGTTATAGATGGAACACTCTGTCTGGGGCCGTTGTGCTCTGTCTTCTTGGTGCTTGGGGGGGGGTCAACAGTGGGAGGGCTTCTGGAGTTCTGGCCCTGCTGGTGAACCTCCTGATGGCCCCTGAGTTTTGGCCACTGTGTGACACAGAGTGTTGGCCTGGATGGGCCGTGGGTCTGATCCAACATGGCTCCTCTGATGTTCTGGTGTTCTTAAGATCATGATGACCTGAAATGGCCGCTCCCTGCCCCCTTTTTATTTTGTAACATGATCCAACCTGATGTAGAGTTCTGGTGAATTTGAAAGTTTGCACGTGAAGATATGGTGTCCCCTCTTTCCCGTCTCTGAAGCCTCTCAGAAAACCTTTAGAACGCCCAGGCATGCCTGACCTCGTCAGATCTCAGAAGCTCAGCAGGGTCGACTCTGGCAAGTACTTGGATGGGAAACCCCCTTGGAATACCAGTAGTTGGGAGGCAGGGGCAGGCTTCATTCAGCCACCTCTCTGAATATCCTCCAGGATCTCAGTAGGGGTCAGTCGCCAGAGGCCGCCATGGCTTCCAGGTGCACACACACACACACACATACATGCGCATATGAAAAAATACAAAAAAGAAAGAAGGAAACCTTCAGAACATCACGTCTTTCCTCCTTGTTCTGTTTTGACCCATCCATTTACCCTTCTCCCCCTTCTGAAGTGAACCCAGGGCCGTAGCCAGGATTTTGTAATTTGGTGTAGTGGTTAAGTGCGCGAACTGTAATCTGGGAGAACTGGGTTTGATTCCCCACTCCTGCACTTGCACCTGGCCGGATGACCTTGGGCAAGCCATAGTTCTGGTACAGCTGTGCTCGAAAAAGAGCCGTTTCTGTCAGAGCTCTCTCAGCCCCACCTACCTCACAGGGTGTCTGTTGTGGGGAGGGGAAGGGGAAGGAGTTTGTAAGCCGCTCTGAGACACCTTAGGGTAGTGAAGGGCAGGGTATAAATCCAATCTCCTCCTCTTCTTCTTTAAATAAGTCAGCGGTGCACTGATGTCACAAATTAAAAAATAAAATAAAATTTTTAAAACTCACTTTTGCAGCGCTCACAGCCTGCTTGTCTATGCGGGGAAGCAAGCTGAGCTTGGGGAAGGGGCAGTGCAGTGGGGAGACCTCCAGGGGGCCCAGAGAGTTGGGGGGCCTGAGGGCTGCATGGAAGTCAGGGGGGGCCTTGGCAGGAATTCAGGGGGCCAAGCCCCAAAATGCCCCGCTGTAGCTATGGGCCTGAGTGAACCTGACGCTTGGTGGATTCTCTTGTGTGCCGTTCCCCAATTAAAGGACTTGCCGCGACCAGTGTGGGAGTTGCAGAAACTCGACGTGTTATTAGAGGCTTGCCAGTCCCCGGTCACGACAGGGGGGGGATCCCTCGCCTTCCGGTCCCGTCACCTGCCGCCGGCAGTGTCATGTGCTTCGTCCCCTCATTTCTGGTGAAAAGTCGTGGAGGGTAGCGCTAGGAATCGCCGAGTCACCAGCACTTCCTAGAGCCACCCTATGTCACCTCCTGGTTTTCCATGGAAGTGACATAACGGATCACGCAAGATCATACTCCCACCTCCCTGTCCCCACCCTCAGTCCTCCAACACTGAGTTGGGAAATTCCCGGAGATTTCGAGGAAGAACTGGGGAGGCAGAGTTGGGGAGGGGAGGCAGGGGAGCTCAGCCCCGAACCCTCTAATAAGCAAACAGCCAAGCAAGAAAACTGTGAGTGTTAAGCTCAAACTAGCCCGGTCTCTTCAGATCTCCAAAGCTAAGCAGGGTCGGCGCTGGCTAGGACTCGGGAGGGAGACTGAAATAAATTCGGTTCGAGACACGTGCAGTGATCAGCTCATAGTTTACTAGTGATTTTAGCTTGACTCTAAGACAACTCTAGCAGGGCCAGAGCCCTGCTTATATGCATGCAAAACACCACACACACATCCCACACACTCCCCGTGATAGGCTATTTGCAAAACGTTACCACTTGATTGGTTTATTCCAGAATCCTGGTTGGCTATTGTTCTTGTGCTCCAAACTCAGCCAGTCTCGAAGAGGATTCAATCAGGGATGATTCAATCCCAATACGTAACAGAGACCTCCCTGGATTGCCGGGGTCGGTGCCATGAAGGCAGGCAATGGCAAACTGCCCCTATTAGTCTCTTGCCTCGAAAACCCCACAAGGAATTACCATAAATCAGCTCGGGCTTGAGGGCAGAACAAACAAATAAAGAGACCCAGAACATATCCCTTATTTTCACACCCATTTCTGCCGTCCCACACACTCGCTTCTCATTCTCGGGCTCGGCTCCCCTTGAAATCAATCGCGTGGTTTTTGTGACGCAGATCCGAACCGCCGTCCCCCTTCACGTGCGCCTCATGATCCAGAACGGTGCATCAGGTGTGCCTCAGAACCACAGTGACGTCAACCCGAAACCTTTCAGTGCATCACACAGGTCCCTTCATTGCGCATCATCTCCCTTCTTCCAAACGGCAGCGTGAGCCCGTCCCCATCTGGCTGGGCTCGGCACCTTTCACGGGCAATTGGTTTTCATCGTGGCCCCTTCCCCATCTCTTTTCTTTCTGCCGAGGCAATCATTTGCAAACACCTGTGGCTGGCCGGAGAGACTCATCTGCGGCACTTCAGTATGTGGCTTTCACGTTGGGAGGCACAATTTTAAATTTAACGGTTCACCGAGAGTAGCTTCGCCCCCAGAACAAATTTAGAATCTAGTGTGGCACCTTTTGTCTGCTATGCTGCTGTTGTATGTGGGGCGGGGGGAGGAGGCCACTGGGCATGTGTCTTCATGTCCTGGAATGTTCGCTTTCACTTCTTCTGCTGTGTCTTATCTAATAGCCTGACCTTGGTACTTCTCGCCCTTTCGCTCTGCCTGGGAACCTGCTCCCGTTAGTTTAGGCGCGCAAGGCTTGTGCCTCTGATTGGCTCAGCTCCATCGGGGCCCCCCACTTTGAACGCCCGTATATCTTCCCCTCTCCCGTATATCTTCCCTTCTCTAACACAGAATGTATGCGCAACTGACCTGCCTTTACTGTCTTCGATAAACTCGATCCTTCTGAAGGAACGTTGTTGGGACTGATTGCTGTGGGACTCTGACACCTTTAAGACCAACTGAGGTCGTTTATTCGAGGCATGAGCTTCCGTGTGCAGGCATACTTTTTCAAAAATTCGGAAAGGTGTGCCTGCATGCGAAAGCTCATACCCCGAATAAACCTTTGCTGGTCTTAAAGGTGCCCCTGGACTCTAAATCTGTTCTGCCGCTTCAGACCAACACGGCTGAGCACCCGAATCTATCTTCATCCCTGGAAGTAATGCTCCCCGCCAGAAAAAAACCCTTCTCCCCAACAGCATTCCTAGCGCTATCCTGTAAACAGCTCTTTGGCAGCCCTTTCTTCTAACCTGATGCTGTTGATGCATAACCAGAAGGGCTTCCCGGATTGTGTTCACGAATCCCCTCCCCCCCAATTGCTCAATTCTAGCTATCTGGAGCCAAATCGTGGGGGGAAGGCTTTGGGGGGGGAGACAGACGGGAGGGGGGCCTGAGCAGCGTTTTAGTGCTAATAAATCTCTTTTGTAACAGCTGGCTGAGCCCTTTGAACCAGAGCCGAACACCAGCTGTGGGACCTTATTGGATGCTTTTTCTTCTCTTTATCTCCGCCGGTGGAGAAAAGTCGGTTCCCCGTGCTGAAGCTGTTTGGCTGTTGTTATGGACTTTTTTGCAGGGTTTTCTTGATTCTCTCTCTCTCTCTCTCTCTCTCTCTCTCTCTCTCTCTCTCTCTCTCTCTCTCTCTCTCTCTCTCCCATCCCCCCTCTGTCACACACATATACGCTTCTTTGTCTATTGTTGTCCCCATTGATGGCTTATATCAGGGCTCCCCAGCCTTTTTGAGCCCGTAGGTCACCTTGAGAATTCTGACACAGAACATAAGAACCTAAGAGAAGCCAATGTTAGATCAGGCCAACGGCCCACCCAGTCCAACACTCTGTCACACAGTGGCCAAAAATACCACCAGGGGCCATCAAGAGGTCCACCAGTGGGGCCAGGACACTAGAAGCCCTAAGTACATAAGAATGTAAGAGAAGCCAATGTTGAATCAGGCCAATGGCCCATCTAGTCCAGCACTCTGTCACACAGTGGCCAAAAATACCACCAGGGGCCATCAGGAGGTCCACCAGTGGGGCCAGGACACTGGAAGCCCTAAGAACATAAGAGAAGCCAATGCTGAATCAGGCCAATGGCCCATCTAGTCCAACACTCTGTCACACAGCAGCCAAAAATACCAGGTGCCATCAGGTGGTCCAGCAGTGGGGCCAGGACACAGTGGGGGCCTCCCACTGTTGATCCCCTCCCAAGCACCAAGAAGACAGAGCATCACTTGCCCCAGACTGAGAGTTTCTATCTATACCCTGTGGCTAATAGCCACTGATGGACTTCTGCTCCATATGTTTATCCAATTCCCTCTTGAAACTGTCCATGCTTGTAGCGGCCACCACCTCCTGTGGCAGTGAATCCCATGTGTTAATCACTCTTTGGTTGAAGAAGTACTTCCTTTTATCCGTTCTAACCCGACTGCTCAGCAATTTCATTGAGCGCCCACGAATTCCTGTATGGCAGACCCAGGGGACAAGAACAAAATTCGCGTCCGGCGGCACCTTTGAGACCAACAAAGTTTTATTCGAGGTTATGAGCTTTCGTGTACACGCACATTTCTTCAGGTACACTGAATGGAAATGACCAGTCCATACATATAGGCAGAGGATGAGCAGTAAATTAGCATATCGCATAATGGAGATTAGTGGTTGTCGGTTTTCCAGGCTGTATGGCCGTGGTCCATATGGACCACGGCCATACAGTCCAGAAATTCTACAACAACTAATGAACTCCAGCCGTGAAAGCCTTCGACGACATAATGAAGAGGTTTAACAGATGCCAGGACCGAACTGGAAGGACAAGCTTAGTTTATATGGCTACCATTTGTCTGGGTTTAATTGGGTGGGAAACATAGTGAAGGAAATAAATATGTCAGAGTTGGAGATGGATGGGCAGATGTATCCAGGGCTATTTCTGGGCAGGAACGCACAGGAACGGAGTTCCGGCTGGCTCCCGAGCTGGCCACGCCCAGCAGGAACTCATTAGCATAATAGGCCACACCCAACAGCAGAAACTCATTAGGATTGGCCACATGAGGGGTGTGTGGCCTAACATGCAAAGTCCCTGCTAGAAAAAAAAGAGCCCTGGGGTTTTGACAACAAACAAGGTAAACAGAATATGAAGCCAAAGTGGGTGCAGCTGGATGGCCACACTTCTGGTAACATGGGGTGTGGCCTAATATGCTAATGAGATGTGCTATCAGGGGTGTGGCCTAGTATGCTAAAGAGTTTCTGTTGTTGGGTATGGCCTATTATGCTAATGAGTTCCTGCTGGGCTTTTTTTGTAGAAGGTATCCTTAATTGTGGAATGCTGAGAATAATTAACTGAGACCCTGCCATGATGCTCCGTCCCTCTCCTCTCAAGTGTGGAGACGACCTCATAGCATCGTCATCTTTGAAGTGGGGCGACCGGCAGTACAGAGTTCGCTCCCCTCTCCCCAGACTGGCCAAATACATTCCAGTCTACCATTCCAAATGACATTACATTCTATTCCTTCCATTCCATTCTACCAGGACTTTTTTTTTCTGGGGGAACACGCTGGAACAGAGTTCTGGAACCTCTTCAACAAAGGTCTTTTAAAAATGTTTAAAAGTTCGTGAGTTTTCAGCATGCAGACTGAAAACTTCACTTCCTTCTTGAGAGTTCTGGCACCTCTTTTTTTTTAAAGCGTCCTGCATTCTACTATTCATCACGTTACAACCTGCTGTTTTAATCTATTATTAAGAGAGCCAGTTTGGTGTAGTGGTTAGGAGCATGAACGGGGTTTGATTCCCCCACTCCTCCACATGCCGCTGCTGGCTGACCTTGGGTCACTCACAAGTTCTCTCGGAGCTGTTCTCTCATGAGCAGTCCTCGAAAGAGCTCTCGCAGCCCCACCTACCTCACAGGGTGTCTGTTGTGGGGAGGGGAAGGGAAAGGAGATTGTAAGCCACTCTGAGACGCCTTCAGGTAGTGAAGGGCGGGATATAAATCCAATCTCGTATCTTCTTCTTCTTTAGTAGGCCAATTAGTTTTCCAAACGTACCTGGCAACTGTTTTTTTTTAAAGAAGAAAAGTCCATGCATGACAGTCTGTGACCCTACTATTGCATAAAGGTTTTGTTCTGTTTTTAAAAGGTCCTGGGACCTTCATTCTATGCGGCTCTTACGCTAAGCAAGTTTGGCCACCCCTGAACTAGATGCAAGCTACAACTCTTGGCGACAAACAGGGTTCATTCCAACCCCAACCCCCCAAGAAACACTAAGGGTTGGATCACACATGGATGTTCCTGGACTCAGGGACTTGCAACACTTATTGATTTACTTTAATAAAACCCTCGCCTTTCTCCCTAGGGGGGACCCAAAGCCTCTCCATTCGTTCTCCTCTCCCCCGTTTTATCCTCACAACAACCCAGCGAGGTAGGTCAGGCCGAGAGGATGTGGCTGGCCCAAGGTCACCCAGTGGCCTTTCACGGCACAATTGGGGAATCGGACCCGGGGGTGCGGTCACATGCGCCAGATAAAACGGGCGAGGAAAGCGAGGCTATTTCCTCCGGAGGAATTTGACCCGCAGTTGCACGATCACACACCCCTTTGAAGCTGCGGGCGCCGTCCCGTCAGTGTGTGATCAGACGCAGCTGCGGGTGAGTCGTGGGTTGTTGGTTTTTTTGTGCCGTTTGTTTCCCATGCACTTAAACGAGGAATCGATTAACCGCGCCACCGCACCGAGGGCTCCCTATGGTGTGTACGATGATACACATACTGCGAAGGGGGGGGGAAACAATGGCACGGAGTCAGGATGGCCTGATCAGACCATCCCGATGGCCATGAGAGCGTGCTGGAGTGATCAGACGGGGGAAAGTCCATCCATGGCCCATCGCAACCCATTTACCACTGGATTTTCCCCGGTGTCTTTTAACTCCGCTTCTGCGGCAAAGCAGAACAGGTTACCGACGGCTGATGGGTGCTTCCCAGGTGTTGCTGTCTGATCGCGGCCTTTAAATCCACCCAGCATTTGCGCCTACATCAGGTCTAATTGTGCACATGATCGCAGCCCAGATCTCTCAGATCGTGGCCCAGCACTTTAACCACTGCACCATGCCGGCTCTCAAATCCACAACATGAAAACACTGAATACCGACTCACACATGGGAATCTCAGGGGCATGACATCACAGGGAGAGCATTCCTAGTGCCTCTCACACATTGTTTTTCAATGGAGATCATTCACGTATTCAGCTGTCCCGGGGGCATATAAACAGTTGGAAATAAATAAATGAAAGCCCTGTTGGATTAGACCAGCGGTCTGTGGTTATGGCTGATAGTCTGGGTGCGTGGAGCAGTGACACTGTGGCTTGAAACCGTGGCTCAGTGGTAGAGTGGCCGAGCATCTGCTTGGCATGCAGGAAGGTCCCCAGTTCAATCCCCGGTATCTTCAGGATATTGCAGTCTATTAACCATTTGAGCTCTCTGGCCCGGATAGCCAAACCCAGATGTTCACCGGCCAAGGCAAAACTGCAGGAATATTTCCAACGTGAGCGAGGTACAGGGAGATTTCGCGCAGATACAGCAGCTGAGGCAGTCAAGCAAGGCTAGACCGCTGCACTTTGAATGGGGCTGCCCTTGGCGACCGTCTGACAGCCCAAGCCATGCCAGTGGGTTTCTGGTTGCCAAAGAGGTTTTGGAAGAACAAAACATAAGCGCTAATATGAGAAGTGCTAAGAGCGCCTGCCAACCTAGCAGTTCGAAAGCAAGAAATTGCAAGTAGATAAATAGGTACCACTTCGGTGGGAAGGTAACAGCGTTCCGTGCGCCTTGGTGTTTAGTCATGCCGGCCACATGACCACGGAAACGTCTTTGGACAGCGCTGGCTCTTCGGCTTTGAAACGGAGATGGGCACCGCAACCCTAGAGTCGGATTCGACTGGCTTTCAAGCAAGAGAACCTTTACCTTTACTTTAAGAGCGCCCTGAACTCAGAAGGCACAAGGCGGGTCGTGATTTGCTTACTTTGCCCTCCAGGTCAGCCCTTTTCTCCAGGGGAACTGAGCTCTGCCATCTGGAAACCAGTCATAATTAAGAACATAAGAGAAGCCAATGTTGAATCAAGCCAATGGCCCATCTAGTCCAACACTCTGTCACACAGCGGCCAAAATATACCAGGTGCCATCAGGAGGTCCAGCAGTGGGGCCAGGGCACTAGAAGCCCTCCCACTGCTGCCCCCTCCAGCACCAAGAATAGAGTGCATCACCTGCCCCAGACTGAGAGTTCCCATCTATAAGTAAAGGTAAAGGTTCCCTTGCTCGAAAGCCAGTCGAATCCGACTCTAGGGTTGCGGTGCTCATCTCCGTTTCAAAGCCGAAGAGCCAGCGTTGTCCAAAGACGTTTCCGTGGTCATGTGGCCGGCATGACTAAACACCAAGATGCACGGAACGCTGTCACCTTCCCACCGAAGTGGTACCTATTTATCTACTTGCAATTTCTTGCTTTCGAACTGCTAGGTTGGCAGGAGCTGGAACTAGAGACAGGAGCTCACCCTGTCATGTGGCACCCGGGTCTTGAACTGCTGAACTACTGACCTTCCACAGCCTGCAGTTCAGCGTCTTAACCCATCTATACCCTGCGGCTAATAGTCACTGATGGACTTCTGCTCCATATGCTTATCCAGTTCCCTCTTGAAGCCGTCCATGCTTGCAGCTGCCACCACCTCCTGTGGCAGTGAATTCCATGTGTTCATCACTCTTTGGGTGAAGAAGTATTTCCTTTTATCTGTTCTAACCCGACTGCTCAGCAATTTCATGGAGTGCCCACGAGTTCCAGGAGCTCTCCAGGCTGCGCCTTGAGGTTGGCAACCTCATGCCGCCGCACAGGGAAGGGGGAACTGGCAGGGGATTGTGGGTCCGTCTAGAGGTGGCCTCCGGCCCGGGGGGGGTTCCTTCTCAGGGTCTAACCATTCTCTTCTGAGTCTCTGGAATCCTTTGCTAAATTCCTGTCTGGGATGAGGGGGGGGCTGTGTCTCCCCCCACCCCGCGTCCTTTTCTTTCCCGTCCGCCACAAAAGCCGCCGGCTGCAGAGCTGGAATGTTACCAGCTGATTCCAGCCGGGGTGCTTGAGAGACTTAAGTGGTGTACACAGCAGCCGAGCAGCATGATTCATTCACGCCGGCTGGAACTACCGATGGGGCCTCCATTCATCTGAAATGCCAGGAAGGCCTTTTCGGCGGCCCACATCAATTACCAAAGGAGTCCGGCTCCACTTCCAGGTGAGCCATTCATCACCGGCACACAAAGGAGAAGCTGCCGCAGCTAGAGAGCAAAGGCCTTCCCCCCCCCAGCTACTGTATCTGGCAAGAAGAGGAAAGGCAGACGTCTGGGGAGGGGGTTAGTTTACCTTGTAAAGTACCACTGGGGGAAACGCGCAGGGGATCCGTCCCCGTGGGATTGTCTCGTTTCCGATCCCTGCGGCGGGCTCCCGAGTCGTGCGAGAGAACGGCAGACAGATTGGGAATATTTCGAGATAACTTCTCGGTTTTCACGATTCGGCTTTCGGCACGGGGTGGGAGGGAAGGAGGCCGCATACCCACGTGAAGCTCCCTCCCGCTGAGTCTGGCCTTTTGTCCATCACAGTCTGTAATTGCCTACTCTGACTGGCAGCATCTCTCCAGGGTCTCAGGCTGCGATCTGATACCTCACTTGCTACCAAATCCTTCTCACTGCAGATGTCGGGGGACAGAATAGGGTTGCCAGCAGTGTTCCCTCTAAGCTGAGCTAGTGTGAGCTAGCTCACAGTTTTTTTAGCCACCGGCCCACACATTTCTGTCTCCGCGCAGGAAAGATGGTTCCAGAGCAAACTAATTGATGCAGTCGCCAAATCGCTCTCTCACCACTTTAATGCCAGCAACTTGCAAAGTAGAATTGCTGCTCACAAGACACAGCTTAGAGGGAGCATTGATTGCCAGACCCCTCGGTTGGGGCAGGAGTCCCCCCGATTTCAGGGTCTTCAATGCACGGCTGGCCAGGGAAGGAAGCCCCACCCCAAACAACCCCCTCCCTCACCAAAGTGACATCATCACGCTGGGCACATCGACCTGTCAACACTCTGATACAATGCTGAGGCCAGGGCCGGCTCGCCCACTAGGTGAGCTAGGCGCTCGCCTAGGGCGCCAGCCCTGCAGGGGTGCCAAAATGACCCCCGCCCCCCCGTGAAAAGCCCCCCTTCCCGCCCAGCACCGGCAGCCCCAGCTTTCCTGGGTGCCTCACGGCTCTCCTGGGCACCTTGCAGCTGTGAGGCGCCCAGGACAACGGCGCTGGGCCATCTCCAGGCCCCACCGGGAGGTTGGCATCCCCGGTGGGGTGGGCGCCCCAGGCTGTCCTGCCTAGGGCGTCCAGATACCTGGGGCCGGCCCTGGCTGAGGCCCTTCCCCTTCCCAAGCCCCGCCTTCCCCAGGCTCCACCCCCTAATATCCTGGAATTTCCTACCCTAGAAGATGACCAGAGTAGATGGGTCGTTTCCCTTGAGCCAAGCCACCTGGGATCCAGCCGATAAATTCAAGCTTGGCCTTCCAACCCGAAATGAGAGCAAAGAGCTTTTTAAAACCTCCTTCTTCCTCTCACCTCTTCCCTAGGACCTTTCTCCAGGCTTGCCTGTCCCCCTTCTTTACTCCGTCCCAGTCTTCCAGGTAACACCCCAGGTAAGGAACAGCCGGCAAGCTCCAAATCTGGCATTTCTCCCACAATCGGCGACTGAAGCTCCATTAAGTAAGAGAGGCAGTTTAGTGTAGTGGTTAGGAGCGCGGACTCTAATCCGGGAGAACTGGGTTCGGTTCCCCGCTCCTCCGCATGCCGCTGCTGGTGTAACCTTGGGTCCGTCACAAGTTCTCTCGGAGCTGTTCTCTCAGGAGCAGTCCTCGAAAGAGCTCTCTCAGCCCCACCTAACCTCACAGGGTGTCTGTTGTGGGGAGGGGAAGGGAAAGGAGATTGCAAGCCGCTCTGAGACTCCTTCGGGTAGCGAAGGATGTGGTATAAATCCAATCTCCCTCTTCTCTAAAGCACCCTGTACCTAGGCTTGCCAGCCTCTAGGTGGGGCCGGGAGATCTCCTGAAACGACAATGGATCTCCAGACAACAGAGATCAGTGTCCCTGGAGCAAATCGCTGATTTGGAGGGTGGTCTGTCTGGCATTTATTTACTTGATTTACATCCCGCTTTCACCCCCCAGTGGGGACCCAAAGTGGTTGCACCGTTCTCCTCCCCTCTGCTTTTTCCTCACAACAGCCCTGCGAGGGACGTTAGGCCAAGAGTGGGTGACTGGCCCAAGGTCAGCCAACAAACTTCCATGGCACTGGAAGAAGAAATATCCCACTCCCGACCTTTGATGGGATGCCGCTGGTGCCGGCATTGAGGGTCTGGGGGCGCTCCTGGGTGCCGCCTTAACAATGGAGGCCCAGGTAGCAGCCACGGCCAGGTCGGCCTTTTACCATCCTCAGCTGACTAGGCAGTCAGCTCCCTTCCTCGAACGCAACGACTTAGCAACAGTGGTCCATGCGATGGTCACCTCGAGATTAGACTACTGTAACGCTCTCGAAAAGTACTGAGACTTACTAGTGATTTCAGCTCTCATCCTCTACTCCCAGGAGCTGCGATGGCTCAAGAGGTTAAGACGCTGAACTGCAGGCTGTGGAAGGTCAGTAGTTCAGCAGTTCGAGACCCGAGAGTGCCGCATGACGGAGTGAGCTCCCGTCTCTAGTTCCAGCTCCTGCCAACCTAGCAGTTTGAAAGCAAGAAATTGCAAGTAGATAAATAGGTACCATTTCAGTGGGAAGGTAACAGCGTTCCATGCGCCTTGGTGTTTAGTCATGCCGGCCACATGACCACGGAAACGTCTTCGGACAGCGCTGGCTCTTCGGCTTTGAAACGGAGACTCTATGTTATGCACCGCAACCCTAGAGTCAGATTCGACTGGCTTTGGAGCAAGGGAAACCTTTACCTTTACCTTACTTTATTCCCAGTTCAGAACATGACAAACTCTCCGGCTCGCAGGCCGGTTTATATGTGCAACCAACCCCACACCCAAACACACCCCACACTCGTGATAGGCTCTATATTGTGGCTGAGAGTTCTATAGGCTTACTGCCGGGGAGCCTCACCCTCTGAGCTGCCTGGGCTAGGATCCGCTTGGCCATTGTCTCTGGCAGCGAAGCTCGGGCGCTTCGCAGGACCTCGTGGGGACCTCGCCTCGCAAGTGGTCGGAGATGGATACATTACAGCCCTCTACAGGGGGCTGCCCTTGTCGCAGATCTGGAAGCTTGCAGCTAGTGCAAAATGCAGCAGCTAGGCTTTTGATGGATCTCCCCTTGAGGCAGCACATCCAGCCAGCCCTGAAAGCATTGCGCTGGCTGCCGATAGCATACTGGATTCGCTTCAAGGTGCTGGTTCTTACCTTTTAAGCCCTTTATGTCCGGGGTCCGACTTACCTGAGGGACCGCCTTTCCCCATATATACCCCAGAGAGCACTACGGTCAGGGAATCAAAATCGATTGGCCCTCCCAGGCCCAAAGGATGCCAGGCTTGCTGTAACCAGGGCCAGGGCTTTTTCGGTGGTGGCTCCGTACTAGTGGAATGAGCTCCCGGAGGGCCTGCAAGACGGAGCTCTTCCGCCACGCTTTCAATCCGGAGCTGCCTCCACCACTAGTTACCATCACTAGTGACTGTCACTAGTAACAACTGCAGAGCCTGGATCCTGGTGAATTATCGACAGCCTGTGCGCGTCGAGAAAGATCAGTGCTGGAAACGAACATCATATGGTATGCACTCACGCAGCACCGCCCTCGTTGCGATACTGGATAGCATCGCTAGGCACTTAGTATGTGATACTGTATTGTTTTAATGAGTTGTTTTACTGGTTTTTAATGATTGGATTGTTAATCTGTGTTTTATCCGCGTGAGCTGCCCTGAGCCTGCTTTGGCAAGGCAGGGCAGGATATAAATTGGAATATAAATAAATAAATATAAAGAAGAGATTGGATTGATACCCCGCCCTCCCTCCCCACAACAGACACCCTGTGAGGTAGACGGGGCTGGGAGAGCTCTGACAGGAACTGCTCTTTTTTCAAGAACAGCTCTGATGGAACTGTGGCTTGCCCAAGGTCATCCAGCAGGTTCAAGTGCAGGAGTGGGGGAATCAAACCCGGTTCTCCCAGATTAGAGTCCGCGCACTTAACCACTACACCAAACTGGCTCTGTGAGGATTCAAACCTGGGTTTCCCAGATCCCAGCCTGATAATTTAATCACTACACCATGCTGGCTCCTTTCCCCAACCCCTGACCTCCCCAGGCTCCACCCCCCCAAATTTCCAGGAACTTCCCAACATGGAGTTGGCAGTCCTACTGTGCTGCTGGTAAAGGGGGGGTCATAGTGGCTGTTCTTGCATCCCAGAAAATGCTCTCAACTTCCCTATCGTTTGGCAGCAGCTGATAGGATGACCATCGTAGCCAATGGGCATGCAGTTACTCTAGCAGAGTTGATCAGCTGATCACCGGGGGGGGGAGGAGGAGGAGGAGGAGGAGAAGAAGAAGAAGACAAAGACGAAGAGGAGGAGAAGGAGGAGGAGGAGGAGGAGATTAGATTTATAACCCGCCCTTCACTACCCAAAGGAGTCTCAGAGTGGCTTACAAACTCCTTTCTCTTCCCCTCCCCACAACAGACACCCTGTGAGGTAGGTGGGCCTGAGAGAGCTCTTTCGAGGACTGCCCTTGAGAGAACAGCTCTGAGATAACTTGTGACTGACTCAAGGTCTCACCAGCAGCTGCATGTGGAGGAGTGGGGAATCAAACCCGGTTCTCCCAGATTAGAGGCCTCTGCTCTTAACCAATGCACCACTGGCATGCTTGTGCGTGCACAGCTATAGTGTGTTTGAGAAAGTCCACAGGGAGGCTAGCGACATGTTTTGTTTTGCGTCGCTTGTGTTGAGGACAGTCACGGTCAACGACTGTATCTAAAAATAATTGCCGTGACTATTCTGTCTTTATCCCCAAATAAGTGCCAAATACAATCACTTGAAGTAATAACAGTTTTTGTAAAAGTTACCCACATAGCCCGGCAATGCACAGCTCGGTCTCACTTCAGGCTGACAATGAGTTGTGGAAATAGTTTCAGCCTTTTCCCTCAGCGCCACAGATAAAGTTCAGTAGGTCATGAATTTGGCCAGCTGTGAGATTAAGAGGATTTCAAGGGGGGGGGGACGGGGACACTCAAAGGTTCCCTCCGCCACTTAATTGGTAGGCTCGCTGCTTTCCAATTGCCCTCCAAATTGGTTTTAAAACGCTCCGTTTCGCTTGTGAGATATTTGCTGGCTCCTCTCGGCGGATTTTTGCGGGCCAGTCCAATGCCCCTCGGGGCCACGGCCTCATCTCTGAGCCAGCCAGTTGGCTGGAGGTGATGTTTACACTCTCCAAGACGGGGCGCTTCGAGCAGCCTAAACCTGACTGCTGAAGAACAAAAATGCCACACATGGTGTTGTGTGTCATGCGCTTCACTTTTCTGACTGGCGGGCTATTCACAGGCAACTGTACAGCGTCTCGAGAAAAGGCAGCGTAGGAAAACAGTGGCGTTTTTGTGAAATCTGTTTTGAGAACTGCTCCTGAGAGGACAGCTCTGAGAGAACTTGTGACTGACCCAAAGTCACGCCAGCTGCTGCACGCGGAGGAACGGGGAATCAAACCCGGTTCTCCCAGATTAGAGTCCACACTCCTAACCGCTACACCCAATTGGCTCTCAGAGAGGTAAGAAGATGCCACAGGAAGTTATAAAGGCATGACTGAAGTAACTAAAATGTGCAAGGGGGCAAGGAAATGCAAGCTATTAGCACTCCTAGCGAGTAAAAGTGATTAGGCTGCAAGGAAGAAGAAGAAGAAGAAGAAGAAGAAGAAGAAGAAGAAGAAGAAGAAGAAGAAGAAGAAGAAGAAGAAGAAGAAGAAGAAGAAGAAGAAATTGGATTTATACCCCGCCCTTCACTGCCCAGAGGCATCTCAGAGCGGCTTACAAACTCCTTTCCCTTCCCCTCCCCACAACAGACACCCTGTGAGGTAGGTGGGGCCGAGAGAACTTCTGACAGGAACTGCTCTTTTTCAAGGACAGCTGTGCCAGAGCTTGTGGCTGACCCAAGGTCACATCAGCAGGTGCAAGTGGAGGAGTGGGGGAAATCAAAGCCGGTTCTTCCAGATTAGAGTCCACGCACTTAACCACTGCACCAAACTGGCTAGCACTCCTAGCGAGTCAAAGCGATTAGGCTGCAAGGTAGTGACTTGACTGTCGAGAGTGGATTCGAACTCAGGCCCGGAACACTAGCGAGCGTCTTACATGGGTCCTGACTGGCTGTTCTCTTCCTACGCACTCTAATGCCGTGAGACGGAACTTGTACAAAAAGCGTGGCCGAGGGAGGCGGCTCGACGGATACCAGATGGCCTCCAGAATTCAATATGCCCTTCCTATAAATCCCATTCCGGACGTTGTCAAGCTCATTTTGCAGAAAGAAACCCTTAACGGTCCCAGAGGTACTCATTATATTTCCCCCCATCATTCTTTTTTTTTTTTTGGCACAGGTCTCTTTTTTTCCCCATGAAGCTTTGGGGAAACGCCAGTCATTTCGCTTGGCATTCATTTTCCGTCGGCTTATTACTAAACACGGTCGCCGGTTTCGTCCCGGTCCCACGGCGTGTCATTGTGTGTCATAGCTGCACACTGCCGGTCTCTCTAGAGCAAGAGGGCTCTACAGCAGCCCTGAGGGAAGAAAGAGAAATGATATGTCAGATTTGCAGAATTCCCCAGGGCACCCGGCTCCCCGGGAAGGCCCGCGGGGGAAGGAGAAAGAAGTCGGCTGCTATAATTCATAACTCTCCGGCTAATTGTCTCCGGGCCTTTATCTTCCGGCTTGGCATCGAGCACATTCTGTCTGGCACCTCGTTCCGAAGGATGTCATATTAAAAAAGCTGCAGTGAGGAATTACACGGATCCTGGCCTTATTAGCCTGCTTCAGCCATTCGTTCCTGGCAGAAACGAACACAAGGAGGGCAGATGGGGGGGGGGTCACCCTTGCTGGCTTCATCCCCAATTGCTGTGAGTCCAAGGTAGCATTTGGACTGGATACCTACAGGCGCACAGAGGATCTATACGCCTTGTGAGGGATGTGTAGTTGGAAATGCACAACTAGGATTGCTAACTTCAGGTTAGGACAGGGGTGTTAAACATGCAGCCCACCTGGAGGGCTTCTATCAGGCCCGCAACAGGTCTGTCTTCTGCTTCTTCTGTCTTCTGCTTCTTCGGTCTTCTGCTTCTTCGGTCTTCTGCTTCTTCTTCCAGTTCTGCTGCTGCTGCGTCATCGTAAGTTTGCAGCTTACAGATACGCACCTGAACAGCATACTCAAGATTGCAACAGCACAGACATTTTTTTTAATTTAAATTTTATTATTTTAACGTCATAAAAAACTACAACATTTTTTAGGTATTTACTACATACATACCTGATGTTGGCGAAATTCTAGTAAATTAAGAACATAAAAACATCAGAGAAGCCCAATGTTGAATCAGGCCAATGGCCCATCTAGTCCAACACTCTGTCACACAGCGGCCAAAATATACCAGGTGCCACCAGGAGGTCCAGTAGTGGGGCCAGGACACCAGAAGCCCTCCCACTGCTGCCCCCTCCAGTACCAGGAATAGAGTTACAGAATTGTTACAGCAGATACAACTATTCTAACCAAATTTAAGAATAAGCCTTCACACATCAAAAATATAATGGTTCTTGGTAATGTTTGTTTTGAGGGATAATTCCTCCCTCTGCAAGATAATCTTGGAATGTTTTCTGGTAAATCGTAGCGTTCCAATTGGATTGTTGGTTAACTATTTTGCCGTAAACAAAGTGCTCCCATACTTTATTTTGCCAGCAGAACAGAGAGGGGGATTTCTATCTTTCCATTTTGGTGCAAGTGTTATCCTAGCAATTGCTAGCAAAGTTGATATTAATATGTTCGATGTATTACTTTTACAGGTTTTACATTCAGCAAAACTGTTTCAGGTAAGAATGGTAAATCGTAGCCTATGATGAGAAAAAACTGTAATAAAATTTGTGTCCAATACTGTTGGACTGATGGACAAGACCACCAGCGGTGTAGGAAGTCCCCCATCAGGCCAGAATTCTTCCAACAAAGCCTAGTAATCCTTGGGTTCATCTTGTTTAGACGTGCTGGTGTCGGGTACCACCAATGTAGAGTTTTAAAAGTGTTCATTTTAATGCCAAAGATTCTCGAGGACATATTAGGCGAGTGCCAGATTTCTTCCCAGTTCTCTGGCTGAATCCTGTTTCGGCAAACTGTTTGCCAACGAAGTCGCGACGGCAATGGTGTGTCGTTTCACGCTGGTGATTAGGATTTTGTATATCTTTTGTTGTGTCCTAAGATCAGGAGTCTGAGCTGGCGAATGCAGCCAAGCTCCACTCTCTGAGAACAATAGGGACTAGGCTCCTGAGCTCGCCAGTAAAGAACCAATGGCAGCATTGGCGGGCGATTCAAACCCGCCAATAGGAATGTGGGGGCATCCCCCCCCCCTTACTGTATATAGTTGGCCTCCGGCCGTTACTGCTTGTCTTTGTCTTGTGTGAAGTACGAATAAACGCGTCTTCTCTTATGTCATCGTCCGAGTCATGAGGCCCGAAACCCAGTACTTTACAGTGGCAAAGAGGATGGGATCTCAACGCCTTCCTTGACTCCATGAGCGACGAAAAGGACGACAAGGCCACCCGCCGAGCATCGCATCGCTGACCCCGAGAGCAGCACCGCACCGCTCGCCGAGCATCGTATCGCTGACCCCGAGAGCAGCACCGCACCACTCGCCCCGGCGCACGCCTTCCCAGATGGAGCCATGGCCGCCACACATGTAATACTCAAGCGCTTCAACCCGTCTCAGCCAGAAACCTGGGACGCATGGGTCGACCAGCTCATAAGCTACATGGAACTCAACGAGATTCGCGACCCTGAAAAAAAAACGGTCGCTCCTGCTGAGCTCGTGCGGCACCCAAACAGTCCGCCTCGCCAAGAGCCTCTTGGTGCCCCGCACGGCCTTGGAAAGCTCCTTTGGGGAGATCCTGGACGTCCTCAATGCGTACTTCAGCCCCCGGCCTACCTTCCTGGCCAAGAGGATGGAGTTCCAGAAGCGAGTCCAGGCCCAAGGGGAATCTGCTGCCGCCTTCCTGGCCACGCTGAGAGCACTCGCAGTGGACTGCGGGTTCCCGAAGGTGGAAGACAACTTGCTGATGCAGTTCGTGTGGGGCCTGGTGGACTCCAAGCTGCGGCGCAAGTTGATTGGCAACCGGAGGCTCTCCCTGGACGAGGCCATCGACGCCGCAACCGCACATGAGGTCACCGAAGGGGAACACCCGGCCGCGGCTGCCCATGCGGTCGGGAGGGGTCCCAGCCCCAGGAACTCAGACACCGAAGAGGTCTACGCCCTCAGACCCCAACACCGCCGGCCGGCGCAGACCCAGCAGGCCGACGGGGAGCCAGCCAAGCCTTCCGGCAACCGGACCGTGTGCGCCAGCTGCGGGGAAGGCCACGGGAGGAAGACCTGCAAGTTCCGGGATGCTGTCTGTCACGGGTGTGGGAAGCAGGGACACCTCGCTCGGGTCTGCCGGTCCAAGGGCCCCCGGAACTTGAGATCGTCGGCCCCACCGCACCGCGCACCGTCCACCGCCTACGAGACGACGGAAGAGGTTGCCGAGCTGTACCATCTCACAGATCAACCGCTACAGGTACTTCGCCTCCCCAACCCCAATCTCTCCTCCACCCCGAAGATCCAAGTAAACGTGCGGATCGAGGAGTCCCCCTGTTGCATGGAGGTGGACTCGGGATCGGCGGCGTCCATCATTTCCATGGACACTTTAAAAAAACTTTGCCCGTCAGGGGGACCCCCTCTACGTCCATCGCCACTAAGCTTGGTGGACTTTCAAAAGAACCCTGTCCCCATCCAGGGAGTCGGCACTTTCCGAGTGCAATACCGAGACTTTGAGGGGAACTTGGACTTGGTGATGGTTGAGGGAAACCTTGTGAGTCTCCTGGGTCGAGCGTGGTTCGAGGCCCTAGGCATTACGATTGGGGGAGTGAATAAGTGCGGGACGCGAGACTGGGGGCGGTATGCAAGGAATTTCCCAAGGTCTTTGATGGGGAGCTGGGGTGTTATAAAGGGGCCCCTGTGTTGCTTCACTTAGACCCGATGGTGACGCCCATCCGGCGGCGCTTCCGCACCGTGCCCCTGGCCCTCCGCCCTAAAATAGAGGCAGAACTGGACCGGTTGGTGGCCCAGGGAGTCCTAGAGCCTGTCCCTAATGCACGTTGGGAGACCCCGATTGTGACACCCGTGAAGCCGAACGGGGAAATCCGCATCTGCGCGGATTACAAGTGCACTATTAACCAGGCACTTCAGGCGCACACATACCCCGTACCCGTAGTCAGTCACGTCTTAGCCGCACTGGCGGGGGCGCGCATATTTGGAAAGCTGGATCTCGCGCAGGCGTACCAGCAGCTCTCTGTGGACGAGGCCACTGCCGAGGCACAAACGATAGTAACGCACCGGGGGGCCTTCAGGGTGAAGCGGCTGCAGTTCGGGGTCAGTGTGGCCCCAGGGATCTTCCAGAATCTAATGGACGATTTGTTAAAAGGGATCCCTGGCATCACGCTGTTCTTCAACGACGTCCTCATCGCCGCGGCCACCCCGGAGAGCTTCGCTGCCCGCCTCCGCACTGTCCTGGGACGCTTCCAAGCCGCGGGGCTGAAGGTGAAGCAGGAAAAGTGCCTCCTCGGGGTGCCGGAGGTGGAGTTCTTGGGGTACCGGGTTGATGCAACGGGCCTGCATCCGGCGAGAGACAAGGTGAAGGCCATCGTGGAGGCCCCCGCCCCGAAGTCCAAGGCGGAGCTCCAGGCGTTCTTAGGCCTCCTGAACTTTTATCACGCCTTTCTCCCACACAAAGCCACTGTGGCAGAACCCCTACACAGACTACTGGATAAGGCGACGCCTTGGGTATGGGGAGCGAGGGACGAGGCGGCATTCCGGGGGGTTAAGATACTATTGATTTCTAACGCTGTACTCGCCCACTTTGACGAAAAGCTCCCGGTAATCCTTGCATGCGACGCATCGCCGTATGGGGTCGGGGCGGTCTTGGGCCACAAGCTACCAGACGGGAGGGAAGTCCCAGTGGCTTACTACTCCCACACGCTGTCCCCCGCGGAGCGTAACTATGCGCAAATAGACCGGGAGGGCTTGGCCCTGGTGGCGGGGGTTAAAAAATTCCACAACTTTGTGTATGGGCGGCCATTCACGCTCGTAACTGATCACAAGCCGCTCCTGGGACTGTTCGCGGCGGACAAACAAACGCCGCAGGTACTGTCGCCCCGGGTGTTGCGCTGGTCCTTGTTCTTAGCGGGCTATCAGTACCGGTTGGAGCATCGGCCGGGCAAGGCGCTGGGTCATGCCGACGCCCTGAGCCGCCTGCTGCTGCCGCATACGGGGGAGGATCCAGCCCCAGCTCCCGCAGTATTGTTGATGGAGGAGCTGCCCAACCCCCCTTCAGGCTCCAGACGTGGCTGCCCGCTCGTCCCGAGTTCCCATTCTCTCCCGGGTCCTAAACTGGGTGGTGAGGGGATGGCCAGCGGAACAGACAGGGCCAGAGTTCACGGCATACAAAGCCAGGAGGGAAGAGTTATCCGCCTTGAAAGGGTGCTTACTATGGGGGGACAGGGTGGTCATCCCGGGGCCCATGAGACAAGGGGTTCTAGAGACGCTTCATGAGGCCCACCCTGGCATCGTACGAATGAAAGCTCTGGCAAGGAGCTACGTGTGGTGGCCCGGGATAGACGCAGAAATTGAAACCTGGGTCCGGGGGTGCACACGATGCCAGGAAGTCCGCCCCAATTCCCCGAGAGCGCCAACACAAAGCTGGGAGTCCACCCACAAGCTGTGGTCATGCTTACACGTTGACTTTGCCGGGCCATTTCAGGGGCTCCAGTTCTTGGTGACGGTAGACTCCTACTCTAAGTGGGTAGAAATAAGTACTGTGGCTACCACCTCTGCAAAAGCGGCAATAAGGGCCCTGCGCAGAATATTTGCTACACATGGCTTGCCAGACACAATCGTGTCGGACAACGGGGCCGTGTTCACATCCGCGGAGTTCCAAGCGTTCCTCACAAGGAACTTAATCAAGCATATACGCTCCGCGCCCTTCCACCCGGCAACAAATGGACAGGCGGAGAGGATGGTACGCACCGCCAAAGAAGCCCTGAGCCGCATAACGGAGGGGGAGGGGGAGTTCCGGCTGGCCCGCTTCCTCCTCACACAGCGCACCACCCCGAACCCCATCTCCGGGCATTGCCCCGCAGAACTATTGATGGGCCGCCGCCCCACGACCCTGTTAGACAGGCTCCACCTGGACTGAGCCCCAGAGAGAAAGCTGATCGAAACCCGGGAGGCGCCCAGGAGCTTCCTCCCGGGGGAACCTGTCTACTTCCGGAATTACGGGGCGGGGCCTCAGTGGCTGGCTGGTCGCATCCTAAAACCCACCGGGCCAGTGTCATATGAGGTCCTGGCAGACGGGGACCGGGTCCTCCGTAAGCATGTGGACCAACTCCGGAGGCGGCAAGACCCCGGCACAGGGATCCAGGCCCCGCTACCGGAATACACCGCGGCCACCCCAGCACCCGATCGGCTGCAGGCACCACCAGCGGAGCAAGTGCCTGAAAGACCACGGAGCCCGGAGGGGGTCCCAGAGCAAGTCGAGCCGCCGCCGTCGCTGCCGCCACCGCCGCCGCCGCAGCTGCCGCCGCAGCCATCGCTGCCGCCAGAAATCCAAGCTCCTAGTGCGGGAGGACCACCCGAAGGGGGCCCCGCCAGTCCGGTGCCGGCCCCCCGAAGATCATTAAGAGAACGTAGGCCATCAGCCTACCTAAAAGACTACGTCACCTGATAGGAGACAAACTATGGGGGGAGGGTGTTGTGTCCTAAGATCAGGAGTCTGAGCTGGCGAATGCAGCCAAGCTCCGCTCTCTGAGAACAATAGGGACTAGGCTCCTGAGCTCGCCAGTAAAGAACCAATGGCAGCATTGGCGGGCGATTCAAACCCGCCAATAGGAATGTGGGGGCGTCCCCCCCCCTTACTGTATATAGTTGGCCTCCGGCCGTTACTGCTTATCTTTGTCTTGTGTGAAGTACGAATAAAAGCGTCTTCTCTTATGTCGTCGTCCGAGTCATGAGGCCCGAAACCCAGTACTTTACATCTTTGATATTAATCCCTTGACGTCGCTGTTCTTGGGTTTAATCAGGAGTTCAAAGGCAGAAAGTGATGTCTGGCGAGCCTTTTTCAGAAGCCGATCCTGCTGGACTTGAAAACAGCGAAACCAGGGGACGTATTCTCCGATTTTTCTCTTCCAAGGCCATTTTGGTGAGTGGTACCCCTTTATTTAGGAGCTGCGGTGGCTCAAGTGGTTAAGACGCTGAACTGCAAGCTATGGAAGGTCAGTAGTTCAGCAGTTCAAGACGGAGTGAGCTCCCGTCTCTGGTTCCAGCTCCTGCCAGCCTAGCAGTTCGAAAGCAAGAAATTGCAAGTAGATAAATAGGTACCACTTCGGTGGGAAGGTAACAGCGTTCCGTGCATCTTGGTGTTTAGTCATGCCGGTCACATGACCACGGAAATGTCTTCGGACAGCGCTGGCTCTTCGGCTTTGAAACGGAGATGAGCACCGCAACCCTAGAGTCGGATTCGACTGGCTTTCAAGCAAGGGAACCTTTACCTTTACTTACCCCTTTATTTGTGACGTCGATTAGGCGAGTGACTCCTGCTAATCTCCATGCCTTGAAGATTTTGCTCTCTTTTCCCGGCGGGAACCAGTCCTGATTCAAAAACAAAATTAGTCTTGATCTTTCCGGACTTAGCAGTTTTCTACGTCTGTCCCAGATTTCTAGAGCAGTATGAAAATAAGGACTTGACTTAGCAAGTGGAGAGCGTTCTTTAGGTTGTTGCCAAATTATATCGGATAGTGGTACCGAGCCGCAATTTGTTTCTTCTATGGCAACAGCACAGACATTTTGAGATGGTAATTCAGAGCGAGAGGTGTCAAGTTATCAGACGCTGTTAAATAAACAAAATATGGCAAGAATCAGGGCTCTTTTTGTAGCAGGGACTCCTTTGCATATTAGGCAACACACTCCTAATGTAGCCAGTCCTCCAAGAGCTTACAGTAGCCCCTGTAAGAAGAGCTCTATAAGCTCTTGGAGGATTGGCTACATTAGGGGGGGTGTCGCCTAATATGCAAAGGACTTCCTACTACAGAAAGAGCCCTGGCAAGAGTGCTGATGTTTTAAGCAGGGCTTTTTTTTGTAGAAAAAGCCCAGCAGGAACTCTTAGCCTAATAGGGCACACCCAACAGCAGGAAGTAATTAGCGTATTAGACCACACCCCTGACAGCACAGCTCATTAACATATTAGGCCACACCCCCATGTTACCAGAGTGGTCATCCAGCCACACCCACCTTTTGCTTCTTATTCTGTTTACCTTGTTTGTTGTCAAAATGCAGGGGGTTTTGTAGCAGGAACTCCTTTGCATGCTAGGCCACACACCCCCAATGTGGCCAGTCCTAATGAGTTTCTGCTTTTGGGTGTGGCCTATTATGCTAATGAGTTCCTGCTGGGCGTGGCCAACTCGGGAGCTAGCCGGAATTCCATTCCTGTGTGTTCCTGCCCGAAAATAGCCCTGGTTTTAAGCATGTTTTTATTTTAAGTAAAAAAGAAAACCCTTTGTGTTTGTGCCCTTTATAAAGTTTATATCTCCGCTACTTGGCATTACAGTTTATGACACACGTGGTCCGGCCCAACAAGGTCTCATTTATGTCAGATCCAGCCCTCATAACAAATGAGGTCGACACCCCCGGGTTAGGATATTCCTGGGGATTTGGAGGTGGATCCTAGGGAGGGCAGGATTTAAGAAAGGGAGAGGCTTTGATGGGGTATGATACCATAGCGTCCCCCCCTCCAAGGGAGCCATTTTCTCCAGGGGAACTGATCTCTGTCATCTGGAAACCAGTTGCCATTCCAGGGCACCTCCAGGCCCCACCTGGAAGTTGGCAGCCCAATGTACAACCTGAATCTCAATCCATCTGCACAATATCGTAAATGCGCTGAATCCAAACAGAAATATTTGCAAAATTTGGGAGGGGCAGGAAACTTTGTGATCCGACAGATGCAGAAGGGCCATAGACTCAGGGAAGGAAGTTCATAACTGACTGGCAGGACTCACCGCCACAAGATGGGGAGGATGGGATAAGTCCATCAGTGGCTGTGAGCCATGGTGTCTAAAGGGAACTCCCGCATTCAGAGGACCTAATCCTCTGAAGCCCAGTGCCAGGAGGCAACATCAGGGGAAGGCCTCGGCTGGCCACTGTGTGAGACAGCATGCTGGACTAGACAGACCATTGGTCTGATCCAGCAGGGCTCTTCTGATGTTCGTACCAGAGGAAGGCCTCAGCTTCTATGCCCTGTTGTTGGCCCTCCAGAGAAACTGGTTGGCCACTGTGTGAGACAGGAGGCTGGGCTGGATGGACCACTGGTCTGATCCAGCAGGGCTCTTCTGGTGTTCTGATCAGGAGAAGGCCTTGGCTTCTATGCCCTGTTGTTGGCCGTCCAGAGAAACTGGTTGGCCACTGTGTGAGACAGGAGGCTGGACTGGCTGGATGGACCATTGGTCTGATCCAGCAGGGCTCCTCTGGTGTTCTTATCAGGGGAAGGCCTCGGCCTCTGTGCCCTGTTGTTGGCCCTCCAAAGAAACTGGTTGGCCACTGTGTGAGGCAGGATGCTGGACTAGATGGATCATTGGTCTGATCCAGCAGGGCTCTTCTGATGTTCTTACCAGGGGAAGGCCTCAGCCTCTGTGCCCTGTTGTTGAGTGTCCAGAGGAACTGGTTGGCCACTGTGAGAGACAGGAGGCTGGACTAGATGGACCCTCATTGGTCTGATCCAGCAGGGCTCTTCTGATGTTCTTATCAGGGGAAGGCCTTGGCCTCTGTACCCTGTTGTTGGCCCTCCAGAGGAACTGGTTGGCCACTGTGTGAAGCAGGATGCTGTAAGAAGGTGAGACCAAGAAACGATGATTGGCTCAAGGCTATGGAATGAGTGACATGTCACAAGAGGTCCACAAACCACATCTGAGACCTCCAGCCCCAGCTACACTCATTGACTCTCAGATGCCCGTGCCCCATTTTATTTCCCCCCACCTTTCCCCCAAGGACCTCACAGAATTATTTAAGTGGGGGGGGTTCTGTTTCCACCCTGTATGTGCTACTGCAGCCAAGCCCAATCTACAGTGGGTTGCCAGCCTCCAGATGTGACCTGGAGATCTCCCAGAACTACAGCTGATCTCCCAGAACTACAGAGATCAGTTCCCTTGGAGAGGATGGCTGCTCGGGAGGGTGGACTTGACAGTGTCCTACTCTGCCGAGGTCCCTCCCTCCCTTCCCCTTCCCAAACCCACCTTCCTCACTCTCTGCCCCCAAATCTCCAGGAATTTCCTGGAGTTGGCGACCCTAAGTATCATAGGTATATCCCATCCTCCCTCTGAGGCACACAGCGTAAGGGGGTCGCCCAATTTCTTTCCTTCTCAACAACTCGAGACTTGACCCAAGCCAACCAAGAAGCTCGATGGCTGAGCTGCCGTCCCCCACCAAGTCTGGAATTCTTGCCAATGTGCTACAACACTGTTATGTATTGGGATGTGAATCCTTGCTATACATTTCCATGTTAAGCTTGAGTTTGAACGTGGCTCTTCAGCTGTCACATTACCATTGGCTGGTTTCCGCGAAACCATTGTCAATACCCAATCACTGTGTGAGAATGTTGCAAAGAGGGAACGGTCCTGATTGGCCTTTATCCCTGTGTTATGATTGGCCTTTATTCCTGTGTTGTGATTGGCCTTTAGCTAACTGTGGGTGTGGCTTTGACAGCCCAGGAGAGTTTAAAAAGGGAGCTGTGCTCCACTTGTTTGTTGTGTGTTCCTGACTTATAGTTTGCTGTTCAAATAAAGCTGAAATCACTTTTGAAGCTGAAATCATTGTTGAGTCTCATACTTAACAAACACCAGTAGGATTGCCAGCCTCCAGGTGGGGCCTGGAGATCACCTGGAATCATGGCTGATTTCTGGAGAGAATAGCAGCTTTGGAAGAAGAAGAAGAAAAAGAAGAAGAGGAGGAGACTGGATTTATACCCCGCCCTTCACTACCCAAAGGAGTCTCAGAGGGGCTTACAATCTCCTTTCCCTCCCCCTCCCCATTCCTATGCGATGGGTTGAGCACTTCCACTTAATTGCACACTTGGGTTAATTTGTTCCTGGATAAGACGGATTGTTCACCAAGTACAGGGGTCTGGATTGCGACATCTTCCCGATGAAAACAGACTCGGCGTTCGGCATTAAAAATAAATGGAGCTGACCGGTATGTGTGGGGGGGGGTGTTGGAATCCACCCTGTCAGCTCCATCATGTCAGGAGGGAACTTCTGGCTGCCCGCCAGCGCCAATGGAAACGGTGGGGAGACAAAAACAGGGGACCGCCCTCTTCTGCCAGCTGTCTCTTGGCCCTCCTCCCCACATGCACTCCCTGGCCCTGTTTCGTTTCAAAGCCAAACCCAGGATCGCCAAAGGTAGCCTGCGAGGCCCCAGATGTGTTGCAGTTGGGCTGAAACTACGGCAAGCCCAAAGGCCAGATGTGGCAGGACCGAAAAATGGGGTTCAGACAGCGGCAGTCAAGAGCCGGAGGAGATGGTCGGAGAAGTGGGTCAGGACGGAGCTGCAGTTTTGTATGGGGCAGAACCAACCAGAAGTCAGGTTGCCATCCTCCAGCCGACACCTGGAGATCTCCCGATATCACAGCTGATCTCCAGGCTATTGGGAGATTTGGTGAATAGAGCAGAGTTTTGCCCAGTCATAGTAGCATGATAAATAAATAAATCTCCCAAGATATATATTGCCAAAAAAAAATACACTTACATTTATTCCGGTAGATCCAGTTCACATTCAGACTGCAGTCGAAGGGAGACAGAAAGAAACCTGATCTAAAGAGGACTTTCCCCATCACAAACAGCCAGGTGAGACCTGCAGAGAAATGTGTCTCCATGGAAGGCCATGTCAAGGAAGTGAGAGGACAAAGCCAGCAGGAGAGGACAATCTCCTCCTCCTCCTCCTCCTCCTCCTGCTGATAGGGCAGCACCCAGGTTAAGACAGAGGGAGGCATCCCATTCAAGGAGGTAACCCCTAGATGGATTACCCACTGGCCACTGCTCCGTCCTCGCTCTTCCTTTTCCCCCGATTCTACAGGTCAATTTCCCACTACTTTCTGCGCGGCCGCATTTTGCCCTGCAGCTTCACCCGATGTCCCCCGCATCTTCTTGCTAGTGGGAAATCGGACCTAGACACCCTCAGAGTGATGTTGTTGTTCAGTTGCACAGTCTGACTCTTCGTGACCCCATGGACCACATCACGCCAGGCCCTCCTGTCTTCCGTCGTCCTCCGGAGTTTGCTCAATTTCATGTTTGTTGCATCGGTGATACTGTCTAACCGTCTCGTCCTTGGCCGTCCCCTTCTTCTTCAACCTTCAATCTTTCCCAGCATCAGGGTCTTCTCCGGTGAGTGCTCCCTTCTCATTGGGTGGCCAAAGTATTTGAGCTTCAGCTTCTGTCTCTGGCCTTCCAGGGAACAGTCAGGGTCGATTTCTTTTAGGATTGATGTAGCACTCCCCGATGTCCAGACGTGCTGAGTTGCTCACTCCGACACAGATGACTAAGATCAGTTCCCCTGGAGGAAACGGCTGCTCTGGAGGGGGGGGGACGACACACTATGCGTCACCGTATTCTAAACAAATAAGCATGATTTTTGTTTTAAGTCACAAAACACATTAATCTGGCAGGAGGTGAATTCACGTCATGACGAATGCCCATTAGCATGATCTTCAGGAGCTTTCTACTGCACGGGTGTGCAAAGTGCCGCCAAGTCACAGCCAACTTACGGCAACCCCATGAGGCAGGTGTCTTCAACGTGGCGCCCGAGGGCACCTGGGCACCCACTGACACCTTTTCTGGTGCCCATCAAGTCTTTTTTGGAAGCGGGTGGGGCCACATAGAGGTTTTGCCCAGCAAGGCTTCTGACTGACTATCGGAAATTTGATTGGCTGTGCAGATTTTTTTTTTTTGGCGTAGTGGCCAATCAAAAGCCTCGCTGGGCAAAAGCCTCAGCTGGCCACGGCCACTTTCTAAAAACACTGGGAAGGCATCAGAAAGGGTGTCGGCAGTTGCCGAGTTGTGCTGAAGAAAAACCAATCTTTGTTGAGTGTTCTTGGCCGGGGACAAGAAAAAAGACCGCTCGGAAGAAAACGAGAAAAGACCACTGGAAAGAAAGCCAGTTTAGTGTAGTGGTCAGGAGCGCGGACTCTAATCTGGGAGAACCGGGTTTGATTCCCCCACTCCTCCACATGCTGCTGCTGGCGTGACCTTGGGTCAGTCACAAGTTCTCTCAGAGCTGTTCTCTCGAGAGCAGTCCTGGAAAGAGCTCTCTCAGCCCCACCTGCCTCCCAGGATGTCTGTTGTGGGGAGGGGGAGGGAAAGGAGCTTGTAAGCCACTCTGAGACTCCTTCGGGTAGTGAAGGGCAGGGTATAAATCCAATCTCCTCTTCTACTTTCCTTAATAAATACGGAGGGGAATAACCGGTTAGGACTGTCCGTTTTGAACGGGTTCGTCTTTCTTCCCAAGCGCTTAAAACAAACGTGACCCGGCTCTGTGCAGTAAAGATGTGCCGACCCCCGGCCAACGCGGAAGGCCTGATGCGTGCGACATTAATTTTATTTCCCTTCTTTCCTTCTGATTAAACTGCCCGCTCATCATTCTTTGCCTCGAGGCTAACGCTACTACAGCTCTGTCGCTAATGGGAATGGAGTTGCGCACGCATAAAACCACAATGAGAATAACGGCACAGTGCACAATCGCGGATGCGGAGATGGCCAGCCGCTGCTGTGTGTCTTCAGAGAGCACGTCGCCGTCTGTGGTTCATCGGCCCGGAATCCAGGTGCATCGAATATCAAAAAGACAGTACTGTGGATTGGGGGGAGGGTTCTTGCTCTCAACAACAGTGACTGCTGCCCAAGTTTTACTATGACGAACTTTCTGTTACGGTATTGTTGAGGATTGTGTATTAGGAGTTGAGGAAGTCCTTACGAGGGCTGACAGCTCTGGGTTGGGAAATCTCTGGAGAGTTGGGGGGGTGGAGCTTGGGGAAAGCAGGGTTTGGAAAGGAGAAGAAGAAGAAGAAGAAGAAGAAGAAGAAGAAGAAGAAGAAGAAGAAGAAGAAGAAGAAGAGGAGGAGGAGGAGGAGGAGGAGGAGGAGAGGAGGAGGAGGAGGAGGAGGAGGAGGAGGAGGGGGAAATTGGATTTATACTTCGCCCTTCCCTACCTGAAGGAGTCTCAGAGTGGCTTACAGTCAAAAGGAGAGAGAGAGAAACCTCATCTAAAAAGTGCTTTCCCTTTCACAAATGGCCAGCTTGTCCGGCATCTTGTGGGTGGGAGCATGAGGTCCTTGTCTCTATGGGAGAGACCTGCAGAGGCGTGTGTCTCCATGGAAGGCCATGTGCAGTGAGTGAGAGGACAAAGGGAGATAGAAAGAGAGGAGGGGTCAGAGGGCAGCTCCCAGGTGAAGACAAAGAGAGGCATCCCATTGGAGGAGACAGCACCTAGACACCCTTACAGTGATGTAGCGGCGCCCCCCCCCAACGTCCAGGCTCGCTGAGTCTCTCGCTCCAACAGGGGGCGGGGTTGCCAAGTTCCAGGTAGGGCCTGGCCTTCTCCTAGAATTACAACTGATCTCCAGGCAACAGAGGTCGGGCCCCTGGGATGGAAGTGGCAGTTTCGGAAGGCAGGATTTCTAGGGCATCGGCACCCTCCCTACCCCCGCCTCCGGTTCCCCAACCACCCCCACCCCCACCTCTCCAGGAATTCCCGAAGGCAGAGCTGACAGCCCGACTAGCACAGCCACTCCATGGATGCCGAATGACAAGAGTAATTGTAGCTGCGGAAGAAGGGGGACGGCATGTGTTGGCGGAGCTTTGCATATATTTGCATACATTGCTCAGAACTCGGCACACATGCACACCCCAAACACCAACGGGGCGTTTATATCAAAGCGCAATATGAGAGCTGAAGGAGAGGCGTCGGAGTAACATCTGGGCTGCTGACAGAATGAGGTTTTACAGGCACCAGGAGTCCTCCTCGCCAATACGGAGCAAAGGAGGCGGGCAGCGGAAGGGGACGTAAATAATGCACTTTGAATATATTTGCTTAACTTGCTTCGTTCCCTCTGATCTGGGTCTTCCCGGGGAGCCCCGCTGCTCGCCAAAGGCCCCGCCCTCTAGAGGCTGGGAATGGTAATGCTTGTGTGGGGGGCCGGGGGGGGGCAAGCTGCCGTTTCCACGCAAGAGGAATTACCAGCAATGCTCCCTCTAAGCTGTGGAGTCTTGTGAGCGAAAATTCTACTTGGTGAGCCGCTGGCATTAAAGCTGTGAGCGAGCGATTTGGCTGCTGCATCAATCAGTTTGCTCTGGAGCCCTCCTTCCTGAGCTAAGACAAAGATCTGTGAGCCGGAGGCTAAAAAAACTGTGAGCTAGCTCACACTAACTCAGCTTAGAGGGAACACTGATTATGAGCATCAGGTCTAAGAAGGGAAGAACAGAAGAGAAGCCATGTTGGATCAGGCCGATGGCCCATCCAGTCCAATACTCGGTGTCATACAGTGGCCAAAACCCAGGTACCATCAGGGTGTGATGAAAACACTCAGATTTATTATTGTTGTTGTTGTTGTTATTTTTATTATTTTTATTATTTTTATTGTTAATATTATGTTGTTGTTGTTGTTGTTGTTGTTGTTATCATTATTATTATTATTATTATTTTGTCCCATCCCGACTTACGCCAGGCTCTGGGCGATTTACAATATGGCGTTAAGCCTTAGATACAATATAAAAACATCAGGTATCCTAAAATTAATGACATTAAACCAATTTAGAAACCAATTCAGATTTAAGACGGTGTCAGTAGCAACTGGGGATTTTTTTGGTGGGGGATGGGGATGGGTGCCAGCCAAGTTGAAAAAACCATTGCTGTCCCTAACCCACAGCCTGGCGGAACATCTCTGCCTGGCAGGCCTTGCGGAATTGCATAAAGCCCCACAGGGCTCTGACTGTAGTAGGCAGAGAGTTCCACCAGGTTGGGGCCAGGACCGAAAAGGGACAGCTGGACATCTTTGGGCTAGGAATCACCAGTAAATTGTTATCTGCAGAGTGCAGTGCTCTTCCGGGGACCTAGTGGAGGAGACGGTCCCGTAGATAAGTTGGTCCTAGACTGCTCAAGGCCTTGAAGGTTATTATGGGTGAACATGTCTGTATTGGGTGAACGCAGGGCTGCTTTTGGGCAGGAACGCACAGGAACAGAGTTCCGGCTGGCTCCTGAGTTGGCCACGCCCAGCAGGAACTCATTAGCATAACAGGCCACACCCAACAGCAGAAACTCATTAGGATTGGCTACATTAGGGCTGTTTGGCCTAACATGCAAAGGAGTTCCTGCTCTAAAAAAAGCCCTGGGTTTTGACAACAAACAAGGTAAACAGAATGAGAAGCAAAAGGTGGGCGTGGCTGGATGACCACACTTCTGGCAACATGGGGGTGTGGCCTAATATGCTAATGAGTTCCTGCTGTTGGGTGTGGCCTATTATGCTAATGAGTTCCTGTTCAACAAAAAACGCCCTGGGTGAACGTATCTGTATATTTTGAGTGAACATGTCTACATTGCTGCTGCTGTTGTTTGACCACTTGCTCAGCCTGTATATTGAACACTCATTAAGCTGCCTTATACAGACTCAGACCATCAGTCCATTGACATTACTATTGGCTATTGAGAGCCAACTTGGCGTAGTGGTTAAGAGCGCAGACTCTAATCTGGGAGAACGGGGTTTGATCCCCCACTCCTCCATTTGCAGCTGCTGGTGTGACTGTGGGTCAGTCACAAGTTCTTTCAGAGCTGTCCTCTCAGGAGCAGTCCTCAAAAGAGCTCACCCCCCCCCCTACCTCACAGGGTGTCTGTTGTGGGGAGGGGAAGGGATGGGAAGAAGAAGAAGAAGCGATTGGATTTATACCTCACCCTTCACTTGGAGTCTCAGAGCAGTTTACAAACTCCTTTCCCTTCCCCTCCCCACAACAGACACCCTGTGCAGTAGGTGGGGCTGAGAGAGCGCTTTCCAGAACTGTTCTTAAGAGAACAGCTCTGACAGGACTATGGCTTGCCCAAGGTCACCCAGCGGCTGCAAGTGGAGGAGTGGGGAATCAAAACTGGTTCTCCCAGATTAGAGTCCACGCACTTAACCACTACACCAAACTGAGATTGTAAGCCTCTCCAAGACGCCAAGTGAAGGGTGGGGTATAAATCTAATCTCCTCCTCCTCCTCCTCCTCCTCTTCCTCCTCTTCTTCTCCTTCTCCTTCTCCTTCTTCGACTGCTAAGCTCTCCAGGGCCTAAGACAAAGGCCTTTCACATCACCTACTGCCTGGTTCTTCTAACTGGAGTTGCTGGGGATTGAACCCGGGAGCTTCAGCATCATGCTGTGCCTCCTAAGAGATGAAGGCAGGATTTATTTTTTAAAAACAACAACCCAATTTTATCTCCACAACAACCCTTTCAGGTAGGTTAGGCCGAGAGGGCACTTCATGGCAGAGTGGGGAATCTGAACTTGGATCCCAGGTCAAAGTCCAGGTCTCAGACCCCTTACATGATAGTGATTCTCCATCCAACTCCGACCGCAGCAAAATTTCCTTTTCCTTTCCCGAGACAGCTTTCCCTTCACATGGCTGCGGGTTTTGAACCAAGAACCCCTGGCTTCCTGGGAATAACCCTCCATCGCCCCCGTCCGCTTTCGCTCACCGTACTCAAGTTAAAAATCCCCTTTTTTTAAAAAAAAAATGTCCCTTCTGTAGCTCCAGCCATTTGGAAAAGTCAGGGCAACATCTGGACGCGCGGATGCCAGGAAAGCTCAGAGCCCTTCCCAGCTGTGCGGCGGAGAGCTTGATCCGATCTGATCTTCCGGTACAAAACTCTGCCGCGCGACTTGTAGCCGGGGATGTCCCTCCGGGGTCTGTCCTTGTCCTACTTTCCGCCGCGTGTTGTACACGGATAAAAAAGGATCCCGGGAGAAGGCTGCCGCAAAGTCACGGGCCAGATGGGCCCCCCGACGGCATCCGCGTGACATATTGCGTGCCTTCTGCGGATCCTCGTTCCGGACCCACATTTCAAGTCGTTCCAGGACCAGATCCTTGCTAGACAGGTCCTGCTGTTACAAGCACACCGCCTTTCCTGCCATCTGCTTACCTTTGTCTGTTCTGTTCTCACTCACAGGGTGATATAACAGGCAGTCTTCCCCCCCACACACACACCCACACACTTTAAATTGCCTTTTCCAGAGAACTAGTTTGGTGTAGTGGTTAGGAGGGTGGGCTTCAGTCTGGGAGAACCGGGTTTGATTCCCCACTCCTATACATGCAGCTGCTGGTGTGACCGTGGGTCAGTCACAAGTTCTTTCAGAGCTGTTCTCTCAGGAGCAGTCCTCCAAGGAGCTCTCTCAGCCCCACCTACCACACAGGGTGTCTGTTGTGGGGAGGGGAAGGGAAAGGAGATCGTAAGCCGCTCTGAGACTCCTTTGGGTAGTGAAGGGCGGGGTATAAATCCAATCTCTTCTTCTTTTCTTCTTCTTCCAGTGCAAATAACAGAACCCCATGTAAGACCTTCAAGGTGACTCCTTCCTGACGGGGGCATTAAGCAGTGCCCCTTCCCGGGCAACAGCAGCAAGAGGCACAGAAGAGGGTGAGGGTGGCTTCCACAGTTTAGGGTTGCCAACTCCAGGTTGGGAAATTCCTGGAGAGCTAGGAGCATGTTAATTTGCTGTTCAGCCTCTGTCTATAAGTCTGGACTCTACCTCCCATTCCAGTCTATTTGAAAAAGTGTGCCTTGCATGCAAAACCGCATACCTTGAATAAACCTTCTTTGGTCTTAAAGGTGCTGCTGGACTTTAAATTTGTTCTCCTGGGAACTGATCTGTATAGTCTGGGGATCAGTTGGAATTCTGGGAGATCTCCAGGGCAGTGTTCCCTCTAAGCTGAGTGAGTGTGAGCTAGCTCACAGTTTTTTTAGCCTCCGGCTCACACATTTTTGCCTTCACTCAGGAAGGACGGCCCCAGGGCAAAGTAATTGATGCAGTAGCCAAATGGCTCACCCACAACTTTAATGCCAAGTAGCTCACAAAGTATCGGAGCTCCAAGTATCAGAGCTGCGGTGGCTCAAGTGGTTAAGACGCTGAACTGCAGGCTGTGGAAGGTCAGTAGTTCAGCAGTTCAAGACCCGGGTGCCACAAGACAGAGTGAGCTCCCATCTCTAGTTCCAGCTCCTGCCAACCTAGCAGTTCGAAAGCAAGAAATTGCAAGTAGATAAATAGGTACCACTTCGGTGGGAAGGAAACAGCGTTCCGTGCGCCTTGGTGTTTAGTCATGCCGGCCACATGACCACGGAAACGTCTTCGGACAGCGCTGGCTCTTCGGCTTTGAAACGGAGATGAGCACCGCAATCCTAGAGTCGGATTCGACTGGCTTTCGAGCAAGGGAACCTTTACCTTTACTTTACTAGCTCGCAAAGTAGAATTTTTGCTCACGGGAGTCCACAGCTTGGAGGGAGCATTGCTCCAGGGCACCCCTGAAAGTTGGCAACCCTTAAAGCCACTGAGGGTGTAATGAGCCCTGAGGTTCACCTTGCCAAACGATACACTACAAAGGCCAAAAGCAGGGCTGCCAACTTCCATGTGGCGGCTGGAGATCGGGATTCACAACTGATCTCCAGGCGACAAGAGATCCGTTCACCTGGAGAAGGTGGCCTCTTTGGAAGTCCATGGCTTTATAACTTGCCGGAGTCCCTCCCCTCCCCAAACCCCACCCTCCCCAGGTTCGGCCCCCCCAAATCTCCAGGTCTTTCCCAACCTGGAGATGGTTACTGAATCCAAACGACTGGTCCGAAACAATGTTCCCTCTAAGTTGTGGGATCTTGTGAGCAAAAATTCAACTCTTGTGAGCTACTGGCATGGAAGCTGCGAGCCAGCAGTTTGGCTGCTACATAAATTGGTTTGCTCTTGAGCCACCCTTCCTGAGCAAAGACAAAAATCTGTGAGACGGAGGCTAAAAAAACTGTGAGCTAGCTCACACTCACTCAGCTTAGAGGGAACACGGGTCTGAAATGTTTTTCAGTCAGAACTGCTGCACATACTTGAGATGCAATCACATGACACGGGCATGGATTTTGAAATCTCATCCTGCTTCAGAGGAGGAGAAACTATTTTTTTTTTTTACATATTATTGTTTATTTAGTTTTTCATTCCACCAACAACAAACAGTCACACGTAACCCATAACAATACATCACGGCAATGAACACTACAAACACTAAACAACAGCAGTCATCCCATCACCCCATTACATATAAAACAAAAATGTACATCGAGTCTTCTTACTAATCTATTTAAATTGTTTTTGAGGTCGAAGAGGAATATTAACAATTTTGTCTCATCCATCTGTATACTTTTCCCCATCTATCTTGACATATTGTTTCATCCTTTCCTGAGAGTAACACGTTTAATTTATCTGTCTCAGCTATTTCCATCAGTTTCTCTATTATTTCTTCTTTACTAGGGATAATATTTGTCTTCCAACGTCTGGCTATCCCAATCCTTGCCATCGTAACTATATACAATATCAATCTTACATCCTCTTTCTTGAGTCCTGTTGTTGTTCAGTCGCACAGTCGAGTCCGACTCTTCGCGACCCCATGGACCAGATTACGCCAGGCCCTCCTGTCTTCCGCTGTCCGCTGTCCGCTGTCCTCTTTCTTGAGTCCTACCGGTACCATATTGAGCAGAAAGATTTCGGGCTTAAATTCTAGATTTTAGCCAGAGGCTAAAAAAACTGTGAGCTAGCTCACACTCACTCAGCTTAGAGGGAACACGGGTCTGCTTCAGAGGAGGAGAAACTATTTTTTTAATATATATATATATATATAGGAAATCTAATTTGGACTTGCAGAGACTCTCGGTCCTACCAGGCCCTTCCCCATTGGAGACGGTGGAGGAGGTTAAATTGTGCTTAACACGTATGTGGCTCATGCATAAAAGATTTTGGCCTCCAGTTCTCTTCACCCATCATGTTCCTCCACTGTTAATTTCATCACTTCAGTGATAATGTGAAACCGGCCCGGGGGCACGCGGGATGCCTCTCACGCAAAGCCCACAGTGGGAGATCGGACTCGTCTGTCAGCAGGCGGGGTGGGGCGGGGAGAAGAGATTTAATGGGGAAGAGAGGCCAGTGGTCGTCTCCTGGCAATGGTGACCTTTAGACAAAGATGCAGCCGGCTGAGGGGGGAATCAGTGGTCGGATGGGGGGGGGAAACTTTTCGAGAGGCAGCCGTGTTGTCCTGCTCTGTAGCCCAAACGATGAATCATAGAATCCTAGGGTTGGAAGGGACCTCCAGGGTCATCTAGTCCAACCCCCTGCACAAAGCGATACCATCACTTCGCGGGCTCTGGACACTGTACTTCTGTTGATACAGCCCAAAATGGCATTTGCCTTTTTAGCTGCCGCATCACACTGCTGGCTCATGTTCAGTGTACAGTCTACTAAGACCCCTAGATCCTTTTCACACATACTACTGCCAAGACGAGTCTCCCCCAACCTATAACTATGCATTTGATTTTTGCTACCTAAAGGCAGAACCTTATGTTTATCCCCATTGAAATTATATGCGTGAAGACTCACACGACACCTTAAATACTCAGGGCTAAATTATTGGGATATTTGGTTAGTATAGCAGAGCTTTGCCGAGTCACAGAAGCATGATACGGAGTGCAGAAAATAAGTCTCCCTGAAAGTTTATTGCAAAAAAAAGTAAATTCGCATTTATGGAAGTAGATCTAGTTCATGCTCAGGTTGCGGTCGAAAGGAGAGAGAGAGAAGTCTAATCTAAAGAGGAGTTTCCCTATCTCAAACGGCCAGCTTCTCCGGCATCACGTGTGTGGGAGTATGAGGGCATTGTGTCTACAGGAGAGACCTGCGGAGAGATGTGCCTCCATGGAAGGCCATGTGAAGAGAGGGAGAGGACAAAGTGCGTCCTGCACATGCAGCTGTTGGTGTGACCTTGGGTCAGGCACAACTTCTTTCCGAGCTGTTCTCTCAAGGGTGATTCTCTAAAGAGCTCCCTCAGCCCCGCCTACCTCTCAGGGTGTCTGTTGTGGGGAGATGAAGGGAAAGGAGATTGTAAGCTGTGGAGTCTTGTGAGCAAACATTCTGCTTTACGAACTACTGGCATTGAAGTTGTGAATGGGCGATTTTGCTACGGCATGAATTCGTTTGTTCTGGAGCCCTCCTTCCTGAGCGAAGACAAAATTGTGTGAGCCGGAGGCTGAAAAACTGTGAGCTCGCTCACACCAACTCGGCTTAGAATGAACACTGATTGTAAGCAATGCTCCCTCTAAGCTGTGGAGTCTTGTGAGCAAAAATTCTACTTTGTGAGCTACTGGCATTGAAGCAGTGAGCGGGCGATTTGGCTACTGCATAAGTTAGTTTGCTCTGGAGCCCTCCTTCCTGAGCGAAGACAAAATTGTGTGAGCCGGAGGCTAAAAAACAGTGAGCTCGCTCAAACCAACTCAGCTTAGAATGAACACTGATTGTAAGCCACTCTGAGACTCCTTCGGGTAGTGAAGGGCGGGGTAGAATTCCGATCTCTTCTTCTCTTCTACTTTCCCTGTCACCAACGGCCAGCTTGTCCAGCTTCACTTGTGTGGGAATGTGAGGGCACTGTATCTACAGGAGAGACCTGCAGAGACATTTATCTCCATGGAAGGCCATGTGTTGAAGAGAGGGAGAGGACAAAGAGCGCAGAGAGAGAGGAGGGCAGCTCCCAGGTGAGGAGGGCAGCCCCCAGGTGAAGCTCCCAAAGAGAGGCATCCCACCTGTAAAAACACCTGTACACACTGAAGAGTGATGTAGCATCCCCCAATATTGAGGCATGCTGAGCTGCTCACTCCAACATAAATTGCGTTCAAAAACAATACCAGGTCTCATGTTGGGCTTCCTCATTATTATTTCGAGGCAAAGAAATTATTTCGAGACAAAAAATCAAGCAGGAATGTAGACAGGGCTATTTTGGGGCAGGAACGCACCTGGAACAAAGTTCCGGCTGGCTCCTGAGTTGGCCACACCCAGCAGGAACTCATTAGCATAATAGGCCACACCCAACAGCAGGAACTCATGAGGACTGGCTGCATTAGGGGTGTGTGGCCTAACATGCAAAGGAGTTCCTGCTCCAAAAAAAGCCCTGGGTTTTTGACAACAAACAAGGTAAATAGAATGAGAAGCAAAAGGTGGGTGTGGCTGGATGACCACACTTCTGGTAACATGGGGGTGTGGCCTAATATGCTAATGAGTTCCTGCTGTTGGGTGTAGCCTATTATGCTAATGAGTTTTTGCTGGGCTTTTTCTACAAAAAACACCCTGGATATAGAGAAATTATATGCTGGGGCTAAGGGTGTGAGCCTCCTCTACCCAGCTGAAGTCCCTTCCCCCCTCAAATCCCGCCCTCCCCAGACTCCACCCCCAAATCTCTAGGAATTTCCCAAACCTGAGCTGGCAACTCTATAAATGCAACAAGCGTGAGGAAAACAGTCCCACCTCTTCTTTGATGGGAACTGACATCCAGACAGACAGCTCCACTAAGAGCTACAAAGATGTCTTCTAGCCTTCCATGGGCACAGAGCAATGCTTCCTCTAAGCTGTGGGGTCTTGCGAGCAAAAATTCTACTTTGTCAGCTACCGGCATTCAAGTGGCGAGCGAGCGATTTGGCTGCTGCATCAATTAGTTTGCTCCTCTGGAGCCATCCCTTCCTGAGCTGAGACGAAAATATGTGTGCCAGAGGCTAAAAAAACTGTGAGCTAGCTCCCAGTAACTCAGCTTAGAGGGAACACTGGCATAGAGCATTTTACACTTTCCCTGCCTTCCTCTTCTGCCTTTCATTGTATGGGGATTGTATTTACTCTCATACATAAAGAAAACCCAGGTTGAAAGATCATACTGCAGGGATGCCAACCACTGGATGGGGCCTGGAGACTGTCCAGGAATCTCAGCTTATCTTCAGACTGCAGAGATGAGTTTCCTGGAGGAAATGGCTGCTTTAGAGGCGGACTCTGTGGCATTACATCCTGCTAAAGTCCCTCCCCCTAAACCCCACCCTCCCCAGGCTCCTCCCACCAAATCTCCAGGAATTTCCCAACCCGAAGTTGGCAACCCGTGCCCTTTCCTCCCCCATCAACCAAAGGTCCACTGAATTCTTTGCCATGCCCCAACAATGCTTTGACCCCTCCCAAATTTCTCTCCCCGCTCATTCTTTCCCATTTTGGCCCCGCTGGCTGGAATTTGTCACATGCAGACTTGGATCTCTCTCGAGTGACGCGTCTCCACACTGGCCTATTCCGTGTAGCCATACGAATCAAGACAGCACCTCTGAACATGTACAGAGTATCATTTTCCGATCATCTTTAAGTATCTAGTCCCCTAGTTGTCAACTAGACTTTCTAGGGAACTATACCGTGGAGAAAGCAATTATGCTTGGATTAGTGGCCAAAGGAAATGGGCTGCCAAAGAACATGGTGGCTAGACACCATAACAGTCGACACCAGCTTGAGCATGTAACAACTCAAAGAAATAATACAAGATCGGAAAACATGGGGAGTGCTGGCCCATACAATCGCCAAGAGCTGAACAATTGAATGGCTAACAACAGTAACAACATACCGCAGAGAAAGAGTGGGGTACAGAGTCACTGGGTCCCCCATCCCCACAGAAACAAATGTCCCATGGAGCCCCTTTCAACCAGATCTCGAATTTTCTCAACAGGGTCAAGAAAGCAAAAGGGAAGGGGAAAGGAGAAGCTGAGTCGCCCTCCTGTCTTGATTTCAAGAGGCACCCGGCCTTTTGTCTTGTGCTAAAAAGAATATCGAGCTGTTCATCTTTCTGGCAGTTATCTAATTAGGTTGTGTAAAACGGCGCGAGTCCTGCAGCCCGGAAGGGACAGATGAATGGCGATCACCGACGGGGGCAGGGGTGATTCATGCCAGCCCTTCAAGCCTCCCTGCATTGCTGGGTCTCTCTTGTTCGCAGAATAAATTGGGGTCTGCATTATCCCATCTAGCCTGGCTTTTGAGACCTACACTGCTATTAAAGGGACCGCAGCAGGGATAGGTTCGAAAGGTGGCCATCCTACAAGGGGGAAAGCGAAACCGAAGTAATATGCCGGGCCCAACTGAGGGCATAACTGCACAATATGCTAGACACATGTAGGGGCCAGGAATTACAAATGATCTCCAGACAACACAGATCAGTTCCCCAGGAGAAAAGGGCTGCTTTGGAGGGCGGATTCTACGACATTAGACTCTATGGTAGGCCCTCCCCTCCCCAGGCCAGTTTGGTGTAGTGGTTAAGTGCGCAGACTCTAATCTGGGAGAACCGGGTTTGAGTCCCCACTCCTCCACTTGCAGCTGCTGGATGACCTTGGGCAAGCCAGAAGTCTGTCAGAGCTGTTCTCTCAAGAGCAGTTCCCAAAAGAGCTCTCTCAGCCCCGCCTACCTCACAGGGTGTCTGTTGTGGGGAGGGGACAGGAAAGGAATTTGTAGGCTGCTCTGAGACGCCGAGTGACAGGCGGGGTATAAATCCAATCTCCTCTTCTTCTTCTTCTTCTTTCCCCGGGTTTCCACCCCCATATCTCCAGAAACTTAAGAACATAAGAGAAGCCAATGTTGAATCAGGCCAATGGCCCATCCAGCCCAACACTCTGTCACACAATGGCCAAAAACACCAGGTGCCGTCAGGAGGTCCAGCAGTGGGGCCAGGACACTAGAAGGGTGGGTAGTGAAGGGCGGGGTATAAATCCAATCTCCTCTCCTCCTCCTCCTAGAAGCCCTCCCACTGCTTGCACCCCTCCAAGCACGAAGAATACAGAGCATCACTTGCCCCAGACCAAGAGTTCCTACATAAGAACATAAGAGAAGCCAATGTTGGATCAGGCCAGTGGCCCATCCAGTCCAACACTCTGTCACACAGTGGCCAAAAATACCAGGTGCCATCAGGAGGTCCACCAGTGGGGTCCAGCTCAGAATTGGCAACCATAGTATCTGGTTGTTTTTTTCTTTCGGGACTAAATGATACGGATGAGGGATGGAACAGCATAGACCAGAGGTGTCAAACTCATTTCTTACAAGGGCTGGATTTGACATAAATGTCACTTTATCGGGCCGGGCCATGTGTGCCATAAAATGGAATGCCAGGTACCAGAGACAGAAAGTGAACAGAGACAGAAAGTGAACAGAGGACAGCAGCTGGTAAGCTCCAAGTCGTTGTATTCTCACTGCAAGGCCCCATGGGCTGGGAGGAGGGTGCAAAGGAAAACCCCCATGGGCAGACTGGAGAGCCAGCGGTGAGGCACTGGGCAGACGCTCCCATAATGCTTGACTGGTGCAGATGAGGTTGTTCCACCATGCTGAAGCCACAATCAGTGTGGCTCAGCCCACTCCCCCCAAAACATTCTCCCGTTCCCTCCCTTGCACTAGTTGTTTGCGGGCTTCATAAGAGCCCTGGACGGGCTGGTTCCGGCCCTCGGGCCTTATGTTTGACGTCCCCGGAGTAGACCAATCCCGTCAGATCTCGCGAGCTAAACAGGCTCTGCACTTGGATGGGAGACCACCAAGGAAGACTCTTCAGAGGAAGGCCGTGGCCAACCACCTCTGCTTCTCACTTGCCATGAAAGTCCCTTGCTGGGGTCACCATAAGTCTTAGAAGAGAGTCCACCAAAGAAGACCCTGCAGAGGAAGGCCATGGCCAACCACCTCTGCTTCTCACTTCCCTTGAAAGCCCCTTGCTGGGATCACCATGAGTCTTGGATGGGAGACCACCAAGGAAGACTCTGCAGAGGAACACAGTGGCCAACCACCTCTGCTTCTCACTTCCCTTGAAAGCCCCTTGCTGGGGTTGCTATAAGTCTTGGATGGGAGACCACCAAGGAAGACTCTGCAGAGGAAGGCCATGGCCAACCACCTCTGCTTCTCACTTCCCTTGAAAGCCCCTTGCTGGGGTCGCCATGAGTCTTGGATGGGAGACCACCAAGGAAGACTCTGCAGAGGAACACAATGGCCAACCACCTCTGTTTAATCACTTACTTCGAAAAACCCTATGGGGTTGCCATAAATCCACTGCAACTTGTTGGCACTTTACACACTCAACTGCCTTTCTCTCTGTTCTCCCTCTTCCTTCCTCAACCCAGATATGACCTCCATGAACCCACCTAGCATTAAACTCTGGCCACACTTGAGAATGAGGAAAGCTACCTGTACGTGATCAACAGACAGCAGTGCCATTAGACAGGCTAAGTGGGTTGGCAAGCTTGACGTGGAGCTGGTATCTAGATTTATTGGTCTCTCATGAGGAAACTCCCACAGCTCTGAAGAGACAGAGGGGAAGGATGGTCAGAGGCGAATGATGCAGTATTTTGTGCTCCCCTCTCTCCTGAATGGTCTGAAGTTCTTGAGGCTGCATTATCAGTCGAGGACAGGGACTGGCGGTGTGCTTGCAATGTATTTTTTAAAAGAATATACAGATTGGGGAGGATGAAGAGAAGGAGGACGAAGAAGAAGAGGAATAAGAAGAGGAGGAGGACGAGGAGGAGGAGTTGGATTACACCCCACTCTTCACTTGGAGTCTCAGAGCGGTTTACAATCTCCTTTCCCTTCCCCTCCCTACAACATACACCCTGTGAGGTAGGTGGGGCTGAGAGAGCTCTTTCCAGAACTGTCCTTGAGAGAACAGCTCTGAGAGAACTGTGGCTGACCCAAGATCACCCAGCGGGCTTCATGTGGAGGAAGAGTTGGGAATCAAACCCGGTTCTCCAGATTAGAGTCCGCCACTCTTAACCACTACACCAAACTGGCTTTCAGAAGAAGAGCTGGTTTTATACCCCGCCCTTCGCTACCCGAAGGCGTCTCAGAGCAGCTTCCAATCGCCTTCCCTTCCTCTCCCCACAACAGACACCCTGTGAGGTAGGTGAGGTTGAGAGAGCTCTGAGAGAACGGTGATTGCCCTAAGGTCTCCCACCGGGCTGCATGTGAAGGAGTGAGGAATCAAGCCCAGTTCTCCAGATTAGAGTCCTGCTGCTCTTAACCACAAAACCAAGCTGGCTTTAATGAAAGTAAAAGGTAAAGCTTCCCTTGCTCGAAAGCCAGTCGAATCCGACTCTAGTGTTGCAGTGTTCATCTCCATTTCAAAGCCGAAGAGCCAGCGCTGTCCGAAGACGTTTCCGTGGTCATGTGGCCAGCATGACTAAATACCAAGGCGCATGGAATGCTGTTACCTTCCCACCGAAGTGGTACCTATTTATCTACTTGCAATTTCTTGCTTTCAAACTGCTAGGTTGGCAGGAGCTGGAACTAGAGATGGGAGCTCACTCTGTCATCCTGGGTCTCGAACTGCTGAACTGCTGACCTTCCACAGCCTGCAGTTCAGCATCTTAACCACTTGAGCCACCACAGCTCCTTGGCTTTAATGAAACACAGTCACAAATTAAAGCTGAAGTAGACGGAAGGGTATTGCTGGCAGAGCTTCAAGATCTTGAAAGACTTCCACATTGATGCCTTCTTGGGTTGGAAGAAGCCCCTCTCTGTGTCAAGGAAGCATCGTAGGGGGGGAGGGGGACCCTGGGCCTGCCTTCCTCCCCCACCACCACCGCTGCCCAGTGGCAAACCCACAGATGGAAAGCGCCAAAGTCAGAGCCAAATTTCAGTTGTGTCATAACCGCTTAGCTCAATCATGTTTCATTAGGTAGGGTGATGGATAGAACCAGGCATGTTCCATCATAACCGCTCCCCGTCAGCCCGAGGGGGAAAGAGAAGATCTACATTTTCAGGAGGTTACAAGGAGGCCTTCCCCTCCTCATATTTCTTCCCTTCCCCTCATTTTGACAAAGGACGTAAAAGGGAGAGAGAGAGAAACCAGTCAATATAGATTCTGAATACCACGTGCCATCTAGAATCGCTGGCAAAATGGGGGGAAATCCGGAAATTTGGGGGCGCGACTTCTAAATCTCGGCCAAAATGTATTCCGGGATCTGTCTTATTTGGGGCAAATCCGCAGAAGCTGTCAAGAACCGTTCTAGTGACGGCGACGATGCCCGGTTGTGCTCGCCTCAGGAGCAGTTCCACACCCCCTAGGACACTTCCCTCACAGAAAACTCAGTTCAGGTTCACCTGAGGCAAGGCCCCTCCAATTTTTTGAGCCTTTGGGCGATTTTGGGATCCTGACACAGGTGATGGACGTCTGTAGAGTGTGTGTTTGTGTGTAACTGCCACAAAAAAAAAGATCCCAATAAAGGAAACCTGTATCCTAACTGTGCTCAATTGATTTTTTAAACATTAAAGTAAACAGAATACAAAAAATTATTCGTGAAGTACAAAATACATAAGATGAGTACAAAATATGTAAAGTTATTCAACAATTATTGGTTGTTGTTATTCGTTGTTATAAGATGAGGACAAAATATATAAAGGTATTCAACAATTCTTGGTTGTTGCTGTTAGTTGTTAACAACGATCTCCGGAATGTTCAACCGTTTCGAAAGATACCTTCTTCTGAACAGATGAGGGGAAATGAAGAACATGTGACGTCTCTGGTCAGTTTTTCAACTGGTACATTTCAAGAAATTCGTGATTTTCTTTGATATGTCAACACATTCCTGAGAGGAAGTTCCTGATGATTCTACACAGGTCAAAATGCTGTAAGATGCCGCCAGTTTTTCAACTGGTACATTTCAAGAAATTCATTATTTTCTTCGATATGTCAACACATTACTGAGAGGAAGTTCCTGATGATTCTACACAGGGCAAAATGCTGTAAGATGGCATGGCGACCCTTTGAATTAATTGTTGGCTATTGTAACTCAGCCGGCAAGAGGATCTGGGAGGGAAAGGGGACCCACTCCATCATGAGGCACTCGGGTCTCGAACTGCTGAACTACTGGCCTTCCGATCTGCAGTTCAGCGTCTTAACCAATGAGCCACTGCAGCCCCATAAGCTAAATGTACCTACATGGATATGTCATGTAAGATGTGCTTAGAGCATAAGAACATAAGAGAAGCCAATGTTTGATCAGGCCAGTGGCCCATCCAGTCCAACACTCTGTCACACAGTGGCCAAAAATACCAGGTGCCATCAGGTGGTCCAGCAGTGGGGCCATCAATGGGGTCCAGCAGTGGGGCCATCAATAGAAGCCCTCCCACTGTTGCCCCCCCCAGCACCTAGAATAGAGTGCATCACTTGCCCCAGACTGAGAGTTCCTATCTATACCTTGTGGCTAATAGCCGCTGATGGCCCTCTGCTCCATATGGACTTCTGCTCCATATGTTCATCCAGTTCCCTCTTGAAGCTGTCCATGTTTGTAGCCACCACCACCTCCTATGGCAGTGAATGCCATGCGTTCATCACTCTTTGGGTAAAGAAGGACTTCCTTTTATCCATTCTAATCCGACTGCTCAGCGATTTCATGGAGTGCCCACAAGTTCCTGTATTGTGAGAAAGGGGAGAAAAGGACTTTTCTCTCTGCCTGCTCTATCCCATGCATAATCTTGTAAACCTCGATCATGTCACCCTTCAGCCATCATTTCTCCAAGCTAAAGAGCCTCAAGCGTTTTAACCTTTCTTCATAGGGAAAGTGTTCCATCCCTTTTATCATTCGAGTTACCCTTATCTGCACTTTTCCCAGTGCTTCTGTTTTTGTAAGAAAAATTTCTTTCTCTTGTTACCATCAGAGTCAGATCATCTTTGTACTGTGTTTGAGCAGCATTTCCCCTTCACTGGGAAACATGGAGGATCAGGAATACTGTGTAAATCTGTGCTTTCAAGGCAAATTATATATTTCTTTTTCACATTTAACTCAGTGTTAATGACCTCCAAATGGCCTATCATTAACAGGCTTGCTCAGGTCTTGCAAACTGAAGGCCATGGCTGCTTTCATTGAGTCACAGAATCATAGAATCATAGAACGTTAGAGCTGGAAGGGATCTTGCAGGTCATCTAGTCCAACCCCCTGCACTCTGCAGGAGCATAGCCAAAAGATAGAGAAGAAGAAGAAGAAGAAGAAGAAGAAGAAGAAGAAGAAGAAGAAGAAGAAGAAGAAGAAGAAGAAGAAGAAGAAGAAGAAGAAGAAGAAGAAGAAGAAGAAGAAGAGGAGGAGGAGATTGGATTTATACCCCGCCCTTCACTGCCCAAAGGTGTCTCAGAGCGGCTTACAAACTCCTTCCCCTTCCCCTCCCCACAACAGACACCCTGTGAGGTAGGCGGGGCTGAGAGAGCTCTTGACAGAAACTGCTCTTTTTTCAAGAACAGCTCTTATCAGAACTACGGCTTGCTCAAGGTCATCCAGCCAGGTGCAAGTGGAGGAGTAGAGAATCAAACCCGGTTTTCCCAGATTAGAGTCCACGCACTTAACCACTACACCAAACTGACCCTACAACATGCCGGAAAGATGGCTGTCCAGCCTCCGCTTGAAAACGTCCAGGGAAGGAGCATCCACCACCTCCTGAGGCAGACTGTTCCACTGCTCAACCACTCTTACGGTCAAGAAGCTCCTCCTGATATTTAGCTGGTATTGACCCCCTTGTCATTCCCACCCATTCGATCTAGTCTTGCAATCCAGAGCAAGAGAGAATAGATCTGCTCCATCTTCTACATGACAGCCCTTCAGATACTTGAAGACTGCCATCACGTCCCCTCTAGGCCTTCTCTTTCCCAGGCTAAACAGACCCAATCCATCCACCCCATCGTGTGTCTTCCTCTTTCCCTGCCGCCTTCCACTTTTCCTAGCATCGTTGTCTTCTCCAGTAGGTCTTGTATTTTCATGATGTGACCAAAGTACGATAGCCTCAGTTTAGCCATTTTCACTTCTGGGGAGAGGTCAGGCTTGATTGAACCGAGAGCCCACCGATTTGTCTTTTTTGGCAGTCCGTGGTTATCTGCAAAGCTCTCCTCCAAGACCACATTTCAAATCAGTCTGTAGCACAGACACGGCCAGAGTGTAGCTATGAAAGATCTCGTCAGGTCTATTTTGAGGCAGGAACGCACAGGAACGGAGTTCTGGCTGGCTCCCAAGATGGCCACGCCCAGCAGGAACTCATTAGCATAATAGGCCACACCCAACATCAGGAACTCATTAGGACTGGCTACATTAGGGGTGTGTGGCCTAACATGCAAAGGAGTTCCTGCTACAAAAAGAGCCCTGGGTTTTGACAACAACCAAGGTAAACAGAATAAGAAGCAAAAGGTGGGTGTGGCTGGATGACCACACTCCTGGCAACATGGGGGAGTGGCCTAATAGGCTAATGAGCTGTGCTGTCAGGGGTGTGGCCTAATATGCTAATGAATTCTGTTGTCAGGTGTGACCTATTATGCTAATGAGTTCCTGCTGGGCTTTTTCTACAAAAAAAGCCCTGGATCTCATTATCTGCAGTCAAGATGTTTCAGACTTAATAAGTAGAGTGATGGACAATCCGTTCTGTTTTGGAGTTCCAGGACTCAGGACTCACGTAGAATCATTTGGAGCGACGGTCACCAGTTCTGACTCTCCTTTCCGATAAAGGAGTTCTTTCCATAGATGATCAACGATTTAGCTGGTTACGTTTTTAAGAAATGGGATTGTGAGCTCTTGAACTCATTAGATAGATGGTTTTCTATTACTGGATAAATAATAAATTAGAACAGATAAATAAATAAATCAGAACTAATAAAAGGAAGTCCTTCTTCACCCAAAGAGTGATTAACACATGGAACTCACTGCCACAGGAGGTGGTGGCAGCTACAAGCAGGAACAGTTTCAAGAGGGAATTGGATAAACATATGGAGCAGAGGTCCATCAGTGGCTATTAGCCACAAGGTATAGATAGGAATACTCAAATACTTGGGCCACCAAATGAGAAGGGAGCACTCACTGGAGAAGACCCTGATGCTGGGAAAGACTGAAGGTCAAAGAAGAAGGGGATGGCAAAGGATGAGATGGTTAGACAGTGTCACTGATGCAACAAACATGAAACTGAGCAAACTTCAGAGGATGGTGGAAGACAGGAGGGCCTGGCGTGATCTGGTCCATGGGGTCGTGAAGACTCGGCTCAACTGTGCGACTGAACAACAAATAGATAGGAACTCTTGATCTGGGGCAAGTGATGTTCTGTATTCTTAGTTCTTGGGAGGGGTCAACAGTGGGAGGGCTTCTAGTGTCCTGGCCCCACTGGTGGACCTCCTGATGGCACCTGGTATTTTTGGCCACTGTGTGACATAGAGTTTTGGACTAAACGGGCCATTGGCCTGATCCAACATTGGCTTCTCTTATGTTCTTATGTAAATATTTTTTAAAAAAAGATGTTTCAGACTTCCGTTGACTGACTCACACCCCGTTTTCTAACCCAAGCTTAGGGTGGTCATCTCCAAATTGGGAAAATCCTGGAGATTTGGGAGGGGTGCCTGAGGTGGGGAGGGCATCTCTCCAAAGCTGCCATTTTCTCCCGGGGGAACTGATCCCCAAGCTCCGGCGAGCTGTTGCAATTCCGGGTGAACTCCAGCCCCCGCCTGGAGGTTGGCAGCCCTCTTTGCTAAAACGGGACTCAGCCTCCAAAGCCCGGTCTCGTCCCCTAGTCTCCCCCTCCCCCTTTTCCCGGTTCCCTCTTGCCACTTCGAAGTGTGAAAGGTTTCCCATCTAGCTATTAACCTTGGCTATGGAACATAAACGTTGGACATTACCAAGGCTGTAACATGCTACGTGACTCTCCCTGCAAATAAACGTCTGTCCTAAAGCAGAGGAGACTTGGATTAAGGTCATCCTCTGACAGCGGCGCTGGAGCCGCTCTGGTCAGTCACCCATGGAAGAGGGCGCTTTCCCGCCCAAATCTGATGCTCCCGCCGCAGATGTGGCTGAAAGTCAAAAGCTGTGACCTCCGCGCTCTCCTGTTTCCCAGTAACGTTTAGCAATGCAAAATAGGTGCGACATGATGTCATCGCACATGGCGACCTTCCCCGCAGTAGGAGCAGCAGCCAATGACGTGGAGGGGGGGGGCAAAGGCACTCGTAACTCAATGATGTCACACCATGCGTTTTTGTATTATTAACCTTGCTATGGGGAGAGAGGAGGGGAGAATCCAGGGCTGGGCTGTAACTCCCATTTCTGATGCAGGACTTTGGCGGGAGGGGAGCATAAGACACAGGCCCTTCCTGCACTCTCTTTTTAATCCATCTGGATGATGGCAACCCATTGGGCCCAAATACAGGCGGTTGAGAGGAGGAGGAGGAGGAGGAGGAGGAGGAGGAGACTGGATTTATAGCCCACCCTTCATTACCCAACGGAGTCTCAGAGCAGTTTACAATCTCCTTTCCCTTCCCCTCCCCACAACAGACACCCTGTGCGGTAGGCTCTCTCAAGGTCTGCTCCTGAAAGAACAGCTCTGAGAGAACTCGTGACTGGCCCAAGGTCACACCAGCAGCCGCTGCAAGTCGAGGAGTGGGGGACCAAACCCGGTTCTCCCGGATTAGAGTCCACGCTCCTGACCACAACACCAAACTGACTTGCTTCTGAGCTAGCAGGTACAGAACCAGGTGTGTTTACCTGTAGAGGCCATCTAGGGCTGCCAGCTCTGTGTTGGGAAATTCCTGAAGTTTTTGGGGGGTAGAACCTGGGGAGGGTGGGGTTTGGGGAGGGCGGGGAGCCACAGAGCCCACCCTCCCGCAAATCCATCCCGCCCCAGCGGAACTCATCTCTGTCTATCGAAGAACATTCGCAATTCCATGAGATCCCCAGGCCCCACCTGGAGGTTGGCGCCAATGTTCCCTCTAAGCTATGGAGTTTTGTGAGCGAAAATTCGACTCTGTGAGCTCACTGGCATTCAAGTTGTGAGCGAGCGATTTGGCTGCTGCATAAATTAGTCTGCTCTGGAGCCATCCCTGCCTGAGCGAACGCAAAAACTTGTGAGCCAGAGGCTACAGAACTGTGAGCTGGCTCACGCTAACTCAGCTTAGGGGGAACACTGGTTGGCACCCCTGAGGCCATGGGAGGGGAGGGGGCACAGGTGCTGACTGTTTGTTTTGTGCTTCGCATTTGAAGACTGCAGTACCATCTAAAGAGGACGGGATCATTACGTCCCAATTCATGATTTCCACAAAACACACGGGGAGACTGTGTTCTCCCGTAGGGATGGGTGCCAACCCAAACGGTGGGCAGGGCTCCCAGATGATTGGCACAGATGGCACCGTCTGAAACGACAATTGTTGCGCTCTGTGTGTGCCGGCTGGCGCCCCTTTCTCGTCTCGTGGCACCTTAGATTCCAATTAAGGCCTGTCTTGATTCGCATCCAGCCCCCGAGATACACGGCGCGTTACTCAGCAACAGAAGCTGGAGAGGACAAGCCCTTCTGCCGCTGTGTCTAGACTCTCCGACTCCCCCTTCTGCTTTCACTCTCATGCCCGGCTAGCGCGGAAGCTGCAATCTGGAGGAGGCCCATAAGGGATGCCAGCCTCCAGGGGAGACCTGGAAATCCCCGGAATTACAGCTCATCTCCAGAATACAGAAATTACCCCCCCCCCCCGAGAAAATAGATGTTTTGGAAGGTGGATTCTATTGCATTATACTTTGCTTGGTGCAGTGGTTCGAAGTGCGGACTCTTAATCTGAGACAACTGGGTTCGATTCCCCACTTCTCCACATGCAGCTGCTGGCGTCACCTTGGGTCAGTCACAAGTTCTCTCAGAGCTGTTCTCTCATGGGCAGTCCTCGTGGGAGCTCTCTCAGCCCCGCCTACCTCACAGGGAAGTCTGTTGTGAGGAGGGGAAGGGAAAGGAGTTTGTAAGCCGCTCTGAGACCCCGAGTGAAGGGCGGGGTATAAATCCAATCTCCTCCTCCTCCTCCACCACCCCAGGCTTCATCCCCAAAGTATCCAGGTATTTACCAGTCCGGAGCTGGCAACCCTACGTTATCCCTATAGGGTGTTTCTATACAGCTGCCCAGCAGTAAAAGGACACATGGCACTGCTGGCTGTTCTTATGAGATTAAAATGTGGGATTCACTGCCAGAGGGTGTAGTGATGGCCACAGGGATGAACAGCTTTCAAAGGGGATTTAACGTATTCCTGTCTATCAGTGGCTACGAGCCGTGAGTGCTGAGGAGGACCTCCACATCCATAGAGACCAATCCGCTGAATCCCAGAGCCAGGAGGCAACGTCAGGGGAAGGCCTCGGCCTCCGTGCCCTGTCGCTGGACCTCCAGAGGAACTGGTTGGCCCCTGAGCAAGAAGGGAGGCAGGACTTGAAGGACCTCTGGTCTGGTCCTCGGGATGCCAGCCTCCAGGTGGGAGCTGGGGAATCCCCTGGAATTACAGCTCGTCTCCATACTACAGAGATCTTTTCACCTGGAGGAAATGGATTATTTGGAGGGTGGACTCTGTGGCACTGTAACCCACTGAGGGTCCCTGTCCTCCCCAGGGTCCACCCTCCAAATCCCTCGGAGTTTCCCAACCCGGATATGGCAACCCTATATCCCCTCCCCCATCCTCTGCCGGTGGCCGGGGGAGACCTGGCAACTCTACCCAACAAAGTCCCTTTCAGTGACGTAAAGCCTCTGCTGAGGCCCCTCCCCTCCACAAACCCCACCCCTCCCAGGCCCCACCCAATAAACTTCCAGGGATCTCCCAACCTGGAGTTGGCAACCCTATTGTTTCTCCCATTCACCTTAACGAGTACTGAAATGGCAGCACACAGGGCTATTTTGGGGCAGGAACGCACAGGAGCAGAGTTCTGGCTGGCTCCCAAGTTGGCCACGCCCCGCAGGAACTCATTAGCATAACAGGCCACACCCAACAGCAGGAACTCATTAGGATTGGCTACATTAGGGGTGTGTTGACCTAACATGCAAAGGAGTTCCTGCTTTTAAAAAAGCCCTGGGGTTTTGACAACAAACGAGGTAAACAAAATAAGAAGCAAAAGGTGGGCGTGGCCGGATGACCACACTCCTGGGAACATAGGGGTGTGGCCTAATAGGCTCATGAGCTGTGCTGTCAGGGGTGTGGCCTAATATGCTAATGAGTTTCTGCTGTTGGTTGTAGCCTATTATGCTAATGAGTTCCTGCTGGGCTTTTTCTACAAAAAGAGCCCTGGCAGCACACCCACCCACACACCCCTGCGGCTGTTGAGGGAAATAGGAACGCTGCACTGCCAGGCAGCCCTCCCTCCAAATCTGCCTTTCTCTCCAGGGAACTGACCTCGGTCGTCTGGAGATCAGGTGTGATTATGAGAGATTTCCAGGCCCCGCCTGGGGGTTGGCAACCCAATGGCGTGACCTGAGCTCGTCATTCTCTCTGAACCTAAACCACCTTACAGGGTTGTTGTGAAGATTAAACGGGGAAGGGAGAACAAATGCCAGTCGCCCCGGGGAGGAAAGGTTGGCTAATGCATAATAGATGGAGTAGGGTTGCCAAACTGGAACTGGGAAATACTTGGAAATTTGAGCAAGGGCAGGGACCTTGGCAGGGCATAATGCCACCCTGTCTACCTTCCAAAAGCATCCATATTCTCCAGGGGAAGTAGAATAAATGTTTTAAATAAATAAATAAGTGATATATGCAGTCTGGAGATCAGTCGTAATTCCAAGGAAGAGGAGGAGGAGGAGGAGGAAAAACAGGAAGAGGAGGAAGAGGGGGAGATTGGATTTATACCCCACCCTTCACTACCCAAAGGCGTCTCAGAGCAGCTCACAATCTCCTTTCCCTTCCCCTCCCCACCGCAGACACCCTGGGAGGCCGGTGGGGCCGAGAGAGCTCTTTCGAGGACTGCTCATGAGAGAACAGCTCCGAGAGAACTTGTGAGTGACCCAAGGTCAGCCAGCAGCTGCATGTGGAGGAGCGGGAGCATCCAGGCTCCTAACCATGACACCAGACTGGCTTTCCAGATCTCCAGCCCCGACTTGGAAGTCAGCGACCAAAGATGGATTGGCATGCACATGTGTACTTTATATGTGCGCAGGGGCTTATTACAGAGTCTCGATGTGCAAAGGTCAGGCTGGGCCCTACAACCATGCGGGAAAAATCCCCTTTCCCCCAGGAGGTTACCCTGCACAGGTTGTCCAAGAAGGACTTGCGAAACGGCCCCTCCATGAAATCTGCACCCAGCCCCACGTTTCCCACTTTGAGAGATAGCCAAAAATGTTCGGGTCGGACGACACACGTGCGAGAGAAAACTGTCGAACAAAGGTTTCCTTTGTTCTGCGCTCGGTGACAAAAATAGACCGCCGGGCTATTTTTAGACAGGCGAGAGCGTCGTGCCGGTCTGAGATCTCCCTGCTGGCCATAAATACACCTCTCGGAGACTCCGAGGAGGCGTCTGAACAGCGGTTGGTGACGAGCCAGGCTCTGTCCTCTTATTGCCTACCAAGCATCATTAGCCGTTCCCTAATTTCATAGTTCATGTCTCATAGCATCAGGCTGTTTAGAGAAGATAAGCAAAGCAATAGATCAGCCGGCACACACACACACACCCTCCCGTCCTCCCACCCCCACAGCCCTCCGCTTTCAAGGCTTGGCTTCTGCTGAGCAAGAGAGGTATAAATAGATTCTACAACAGGGAGTGAAGAAATAAGAGCTTTTCGAAACGGCTTCGGATGAGGAGTGAAAGCCGTGCCGGCGTAGTGTGGAGATATGCCAGCGCCGAGACCTGTTGACATTTAGGGTTGCCGGTTTGGCGCAGTGGTTAGGAGCGCGGACTCGAACCTGGGAGGAGTGGGTTTGAGTCCCCACTTCTCCTCCGCATGCAGCGGCTGGTGTGACCTTGGGCCAGTCACAAGTTCTCTCAGAGCTGTTCTCTCAAGGGCAGTCCGCGAGAGAGCTCTCTCAGCCCCGCCTACCTCACAGGGTGTCTGTTGTGGGGAGGGGAAGGCGTTTGTAAGCCGCTCTGAGACTCCTTCAGGTAGTGAAGGGCGGGGTATAAATCCAATCTCTTCTTCTTCTTCTTTCCCAACCCAGAGCCGAAAACCCTAAGCTCTCTCCAGAGAACAGGGATCAGTCCCCCAGGAGAAAAGGGCTGCTTTGGAGGGTGGACTCCGTGGCATTGTGCCCTCCAAAATCTGCCCTCCCCAATCTCCTGGAATTTCCCAGCCCAGATCTGGCAACCCTAGGGCATTGTGTGCTGGCATAGAACTGGGCAGTGCCACAGACTTGTCGCCGGCAGAGAGCTTTCGATGCCTCCCTAGTCCGGGGGCATGCCCCTGATATCGGCTCAGCATTATTCCATGAAAACTCTGGTACTGTCTTTCACACAACCCAGAGAAGCCCTGGTGATAAATAATGCAAATACTCCCCCAGGGCTTTTTCTACAAAAAAAGCAGGAACCCATTAGCATAATAGGCCACACCCAGCAGCAGAAACTCATTAGCATATTAGGCCACACCCCGACAGCGCAGCTCATTGGCCTATTAGGCCACACCCCCATGTTACCAGAAGTGTGGTCATCCAGCCACCTTTTGCTTCTTATTCTGTTTACTTTGTTTGTTGTCAAAAACCCAGGGCTTTTTTTGGAGCAGGAACACCTTTGCCTGTTAGGCCAATGCTAATGAGTTCCTGCTGTTGGGTGTGGCCTATTATGCTAATGAGTCCCTGCTGGGCGTGGCCAACTTGGGAGCCGGCCGGAACTCCATTTCTGTGCCCAAAATAGCCCTGTACTCCCCCTTCAACTCCCCCTTCAGTTGAATAATTATATATATTTTATTTTCACTCAGAACTGATATACGGTGAAGCGCTTTGTGCAGCCTGCCACGCTGTATTGCGGGAAATCTCCCCGCCCCTTGGTACTAGGTGAGAGAGGGTCTTAAACCCTGAAGACAGTTCCCCAATGCCAGACAGGCTTGGTTTGCTCACACAGCCAGCAGGTGGGGAAAGAAGGAGGCCAGAGAGTGGAGGAAATGGAGGCTGGTGGTGCTACCAGGAGGAAGCAAGGACAGGAATAAGAGGTAGTGTGGGGGAATGCAGGTTCCCCTTGCCAGTTGGGTTTTCCTGCACTCTTCTGTTGTTTGTGTGCTTTTATTACGTTGTGGTTTTTCTTTTCTTTTCTGCATGTGTTTTGCTCCCTCTAGGGGGTCACTTCAATATTACATCACTGTATTATGGCTTATTTCCCTGCCTTTTAGGCTCTTTTGCATTCTCATTTTCACTATTTGTGTGTCCCTATGGCTTCTTTTTTTTTCCTTTTGTGCATATCTTTAGCTCCCTCTAGAGGTCAATTTGATATTACATCTCTGTATGTCCAGCTCAAGAGGCTCAAGTGTTTAAGATGCTGAACTGCAGACCGGCAGGTTGGTAGTTCAGCAGTTCGAGACCCGAGTGCCGCAAGATGGAGTGAGCTCCTGTCCATTGTCCCAGCTCCTGCCAACCTAGCAGTTTGAAAGCAAGAAATTGCAAGTAGATAAATAGGTACCACTTCAGTGGGAAGGTAACAGCATTCTGTGCGCCTCGGTGTCTAGTCATGCCGGCCGCATGACCATGGAAATGTCTTTGGACAATGCTGGCTCTTCAGCTTGGAAACGGAGATGGGCACCACATCCCTAGAGTTGAATTCAACTGGCTTTCAAGCAAGGGAAACCTTTACTTTTACCTATGTCCAGCATTAAAACCTGCAGTGTAAATCTGCAGGGACAGATGCATGACATAAAGTGATGTAATATTGAATAGACCACTAGAGGGAGCTAAACACATGCAGGGAGGGGAAACGAAAACAAGGAAATAAGCCCAAGATACAGTAATGTAATATCTAAGTGACCACTGGAGCAGCAAAATATGTGCATGCGGAAAAGAAGAAAAACGACACGATATGGCAACACAAGTGATGAAAATAATAGTGCGGAAAAGCCTAGTGAGTCGTCAACGGTATCATTTCACCGGCACTACTGGAAACGAATCCATATTGAAGTTCAACAAGGTGCGATACAGACTCGACTATGGAAACACGTCAGGCTTTTCTTCTCCTACAGCAATTCTATTTTTCTTTTGACTTTCTTTTTTGGCCTCTTGATTTGTATTAAGGCAGTAAGTAAAGATTTCGGATAAGATTTTTACTAAAAAGCACTCCACGTGAATAAATATTTATTAGGTTTGCGTGTGGTGCAAAGCGCCATCCAATCATGGCTGACTTAGGGTGACCCCATCGGGTTTTTCAAGACAAGAGATAAGCAGAGGTGGTTTGCCGTTGCCTGCCTTTGCCTCGTGACCCTGGACTTCCTTGGTGGTCTCCCAGTACTGCCCCCGCTTCACTGGATTGGCTACATCAGAGGTGTGTCACCTAATATGCAAAGGAGTTAACATAAGAACGTAAGAACATAAGAGAAGCCAATGTTGGATCAGGCCAATGGCCCATCTAGTCCAACACTCTGTCACACAGCGGCCAAAATATCCCAGGTGCCATCAGAAGGTCCAGCAGTGGGGCCAGGACACCAGAAGCCCTCCCACTGTTGCACACACCCCCAGCACCAAGAATAGAGTGCATCACCTGCCCCAGACTGAGAGTTCCCATCTATACCTTGTGGCTAATAGCTAATAGTTCCTGCTACAAAAAGAGCCCTGAGAGCCCATTTATCTGCCTTTAGAAGTTCTTCCTGGGAACTGATCCCAGCCAACCAGGGATCACGTTGTTAGTATGACGATCCCTTAAGACCACCGAGCCAAGTTAAGGGGCCAGTGTAATCTCATCAAACAGGCCAACTAGAGTGGAATCATTAGCTGCTGTAGTTTTTCTGGCGGTAGTTCTGTGGCCGCAGTCTTGGCATTGTAGGACCTGACGTTTCGCCAGTGGCTGTGACTGGCATCCTCAGAGGTATAACACAGAAAGACGGAGTACTCTCTGAGTCAAGGTGAGAAGAAAAATGGTAGGCAGGTAATTTATATCTACTCAGGAAGGTGGGGTAGGGCTGAGTCATTATCTTGTGGGAGTTCCCCAGGCTGTGAAACATGCTAAGGGAGGAGCTTTCCTGAGGAGGTTCTTTTGCATACGGATTGTTTCCTGAGGAGGTTTCCTGTTTCCCAAGGAGGTTCTTTTGCATACGGATTCTAATCTTATCTTATCATCAGGTTCTATAGTATTTTCTACATAGATTTATGGCCGCTCAGGGGTGACTTTGCAGTCAGTATGTCGTTGCCCCGGGGCAGGGGTGGCCAAACTTGCTTAACGTTAACAGCCACACGGAACAAACGTCAGATGTTTGAGAGCCGCAAGACATGAACAAATACGACACGTGTTTTTATTGGAAAATACGCAAATTTGCTTTTTTATTAACATTAAATAAGACTGTGTGAAAGAGCCGCATGCCACATCTGCCCCTGGGTATCTGAATGTGATTTTGAGCTGCAACTTTCCCTCAGTGCTGAGGAAATATGGAAGAAGACGAAGAAGAGATTGGATTTATACCCCGCCCTTCACTACCCAAAGGAATCTCAGAGCAGCTTACAAACTCCTTTTCCATCCCCTTCCCCACAACAGACGCCCTGTGAGAACTCTGACAGAAACCGCTCTTTTTCAAGGACAGAACTATGGCTTGCCCAAGGTCATCCAGCAGCTGCAAGGGGAGGAGTGGGGGAATCAAACCCAGTTCTCCCAGATTAGAGTCCGCGCACTTAATCACTACACCAAACTGGAGCGAATACTATATGTAGAACCACCCTTTCTCTCTCTCTCTAGCTGGATACACTAACAGTTACATCCTCTTCTCACTGTCCCTACCCCCCCCAATTGCCGGAAAGGTAAGGATGTTTCTCAGCTGATGCCAGATTTCCATGAAAGGCACCCCTCCCTGCCTTGGGCTCAGCGCTGTTAATTGTGCTTCGGACAGTACAGTGGGCCACGAGAACTTATGGTCCTGTTTATTTCCGCGGATGTCAAAACGGCATCTTCCCTCTCGGCACATCGCAAACACGATGGCATTGTTTCAACATGCCCCCAGCACCATTATCCCTGCCCTCGTGACCCCCCGACACCCTGCATTGTGTTTTAATAATGTCAGTGGCGTTGACCTGCATCATTTCTTTGATGACACGCAGTCACAATGATGTCACGAGCGGCCGTAAACAAAAGCATGTGCGTCACCTTGGCGAATCAGATTAAATGGGCAGAGGGAGAGCAAACGAGGCCAAAGAACTTTGACGGGAGGAAATGGTGCTTGGGAGGAACACGAGCCAAGAGAAGGGAGGACGCCGGACCGCTTTGCGTCTTCCCAGAAAGGGATCCTAGCCAATCAGGGATCACATTCTGAGTTGGAAAGGGGAAGGGAGCCAGTGGCTGTTCTTTCTGGAGGGGGGGGTTCTTTTCTTTCTAACACTATTAATCGATCTGGCAAGGCCACAGAGGTCAATGCTGCGCCCCCTGACAAAGACACCCTCTAATGCTCGCCTTCATTCCACCCAGACCCGAGCCAAACTTCACTTGAAAATAAATCACGCTTTTCGCCAGACTCCAGGACCCGGGGAATTTTGTTTCCTCCCTAGTCACACACCCACGCCACTTGGCTCTGTCCAACATCCCCTTGGAGAGGAAAACTCAACATTTGAGAATATCTGGTGGAGCACCTACTTTTCGACAAGTCCAGCTTGCAAAAGGCCTTGAACACAGAAGGCCGAAAATTCGTCTAAACGCTTTCCTTCCAACTCTTTGCCGAATTAAATAGTTGCTAGCCATGGAGCTGCGGTGGCTCAAGTGGTTAAGACGCTGAACTGCAGGCTGTGGAAGGTCAGTAGCTCAGCAGTTCAAGACCCGAGAGTGCCGCATGACGGGGTGAGCTCCCGTCTCTAGTTCCAGCTCCTGCCAACCTAGCAGTTCGAAAGCCAGAAATTGCAAGTAGATAAATAGGTACCACTTCGGTGGGAAGGTAACAGCGTTCCGTGTGCCTTGGTGTTTAGTCATGCCGGCCACATGACCACGGAAACATCTTCGGACAGCGCTGGCTCTTCGGCTTTGAAATGGAGATGAGCACCGCAACCCTAGAGTCGGATTCGACTGGCTTTCGAGCAAGGGAACCTTTACCTTTAGCCAAGGTAACCAAGAGCTGTGGAAAAATTACAGCTGGTTTATGTCCTGCGTCCCTGTACCTATACGGCGCTGCATGTTTTGCTTTGTGAGAGTTAAGAATGCAGCCGTGGCAGCAGCTAACAGCCGCAGAGAAGAGCACTTGGCATGTTTGCTGGAGCATTACGCCCGAGTGATTCTGCTGAGTGATGGGCTGCAATCATCGAGCCAAGACAGTGAAAAAAAACAACAACATAGACTACTCGTGTCTGCCCTAGGCTGCCTGCCGCTTTTCTAGGTTATTGTCCTAGAAAGCCAACAGTCCTCCTCTGCAGACATTTCTTGCCATGAGACTCCAGTGATGCGAACTGGAAATGACACGAAATTCCGTGCTGGCTCCTTTGTTAAGCAAAGGTGTCCTTGGAGTTCCATCCATGCGTCCCATATCGATCGACCTGCATTTTACGGGACGATCTCATCCGGAGGATCTGTTCCCGTTTATTCTGCCGGCTTCCCCGGATGTCCTTTGCTAAGGGTCAGTGTGCCCTTGTTCCTGAGGATTTTGGCCAGGCGACGGTGTTCCCTCTCAGCTGAGTTCATGTGAGCTAGCTGACGTTTTTTTAGTCTCTGGCTCATACATTTTCATCTTCGCTCAGGAAGGAGGGCTCCAGAGCTAACTAATTGATGCAGTAGCCAAATCGCTCGCTCACCACTTTAATGCCAGTAGCTCGCAAAGTAGAATTTATGCTCTCAAGACTCCACAGCTTAGAGGGAAGATTGCCAGGCGCCACTTTGATTCGAGGACTCTTAGACAGACCCACTCAGTTCCAATCAGTTTATCAGCGATTTGGAAGTTGCATTTTTGGCACGCCCGTGATAAAACGGGCAATTAGAACAACAGTAAGATCAACCCATGAGTGATTAACACATGGAATTCACTGCCACAGGAGGCGGCCGCGGTTACAAGCATGGACAGCTTCAAGAGGGAATTGGATAAGCATATGGAGCAGAGGTCCAGCAGTGGCTATTAGCCACAAGGTGTAGATAAGGACTCTGGGGCAAGTGAGGCTCTGTATTCTTGGTGCTTGGGAGGGGGTCAACAGTGGGAGGGGCTTCTAGTGTCCTGGCCCCATGGGTAGACCTCCTGATGGCACCTGGTACTTTTGGCCTCTGTGTGACACAGAGTGTTGGACTGGATGGTAGGCCTGATCCAGCATTGGCTTCTCTTATGTTCTTAGGGATGGCAGAGATGGGTACACAGTGTCCCATACTGGGATATTCTCAGGGAACTCATTAGCATAATAGGCCACACCCAACAGCAGGAACTCATTAGCCTATTAGGCCACACCCCCATGCTACCAGAAGTGAAAGCTCCTTGCAGGGGTCGCCATAAGTCTTGGAAGAGAGACCACCAAGGAAGACTCTGCAGAGGGAGGCAACGGCAAACCACCTCTTCTTCTCACTTGCCTTGAAAGTCTCTTGCTGGGGTCGCCATAAGTCACCTGTGACCTGACAGCACTTTATACACACAATTCTGAACCAGGCCCCCATGAAGACCAATAGATGAAGGGATGGAAAAAAAGTAATTTGTGATGTTCTTTTCCACATGTGTTTTGCTCCCTCTAGTGGTTGATTTGATATTACACCACTATTTGTCCAGCATAAAAACCTGCAGTTTAAATCTGCAGGTTTTTATGCTGGCTACACAGTGATATAATATCAAATAGACCACTAGAGGGAGCAAAACACATGCAGAAAAGGGGGAAACGCAAAACAATAAGGACACACAAGTGACAAAAATGAGAATGCACACCAGCAGACACCCAGTTCCAAAACTTCAGTCAGGTTCTCAGACCTGTAGCTACGGTGGGGCTTTGGGGGGGCTCTGACTCCTTTTTTGAAAGACACAACCCCACAAGAATTTATCCTGTAAATGCTTTTTTCAATCATTTAAAAACATTTTTAAAGGCATGCACTCCTTTAAGCAGAGTGGGGTGCTGTAGATGACTAATTCCTGCACTGAGCAAGGGGGTTGGAGTAGGTGACCTCTAGGATTCCTTCTAACTGTGTGTCAAGAAACTGGTCTCCTTTAAGGGAGTTTTTCTGCCTAAGCTCTCTTGACTATAGAAGTCATCACCCCCACCTGTCGGTTTCTTCTCAGAATAGTTGATTAGGCTGGCAGAAGTGATTAACCTGCAGCAGCTGAGAACAGTTACCTAGAGTGATTGACAGCTTGCAATTTAGAGACTGATCCTACTAACAGCTTCCTATGGGCTAAATGGCTTTTCTCTCTGCACTGAGAACTTCAGCCCCACCAGAAGAAAAAAAATTGCCCCACAAGTCACAGAATCCTGGCTATGGGCCTGCAGGTTCTTCTGAAACTTTTGCATCAGCGGAAGGTTCCATGTGCCAAGGGAAATTGCCACCACGATCAGTGCAGATGGGCAGGATCCAAACCAATGTTTCACTTACATAATCGTCACGACACATCTATGTTTATTAGGGAAGTTGAGTTCTTGTGGCCCTTCTTACATTCCCAGGGAAATGCTGATCATCAGTATGAGGTCAGGAAGCAATTGTCCTCCAAGCCAGTTTGGCCGGGGATCCTGGAGGGTTTTTGTAATGTTCTGGGCCATGAAACAGCAGTCATTGGGGGTGTAAATACACATTGATGGGGTCCAAACTGGCAGAGACTGGCTAAGAGAGAGATCTGGGAGTCATAGTAGATAACTCAATGAAAATATTGAGACAGTGTGTGACTGCAATAAAAAAGGCCAATGCTATGCTGAGGATTATTAGGAAGGGAGTTGAAAACAGATCAGCCAATATCATAATGCCCCTGTATAAATCAATGGTGCGACCTCATTTGGAATACTGTGTACAGTTCTGATCACCACACCTTAAAAAGGATGTTATAGCTTTGGAAAAAGTGCAGAAAAGGGCAACTAGAATGATCAAAGGGTTGGAGAACTTTCCCTATGAGGAAAGGTTGAGGCACTTGGGGCTCTTTAGCTTGGAGAAACGACAGCTGAGGGGTGACGTGATCGAGGTTTATAAGATAATGTATGGGATAGAGCAGGCAGAGAAAGAGGTGCTTTTCTCCCTTTCTTACAGTACAAGAACTCGTGAGCACTCCATGAAATTGCTGAGTGGTCGGGTTAGAACAGATAAAAGGAAGTCCTTCTTTACCCAAAGAGTGATTAACACCTGGAATTCACTGCCACAGGAGGTGGTGGCGGCTACAAGCATGGGCAGCTTCAAGAGGGGATTGGATAAACTTATGGAGCAGAGGTCCACCAGTGGCTATTAGCCACAAGGTATAGGTAGGAACTCTCGATCTGCGGCAAATCATGCACTGTATTCTTGGTGCTTGGGGGGGGTCAACAGTGGGAGGGCATCTAGTGCCCTGGCCCCATCGCTGGACCTCCTGATGGCACCTGGTATTTTTGGCCACTGTGTGGCTGAGTGTTGGACTGGATGGGCCATTGGCCTGATCCAACATTGGCTTCTCTTATGTGGTCTTAAGGTCAGTTTTGTCTACTCAGGGTCTCAGGCAGAGGTCTTTCCCATCACCTACTGCCTGGTCCTTTTAACTGGAGATGCCAGGGATTGAATGTAGGACCTTCTGCATTCAAAGGAGGTGCTCTACCACGGAGCCACAGCCCCGCCCTCAAGGCAGAGAACCCCGCACTCCCTTCCCCCAAGCCTCCCATGTTCCTGCCTTAACTAAGATTGGCACAACAAAAGATGTCACCGTGCCCGTTTCACGGGTCTGAAAGGGGCGCATTTAACGAGTCCCGTCGCCCCCATGGTGAGCAGTGGCGAGGCAGGAGGGAACCCTTCCCTCAAAGGCTTTTAATCCCTTCACGGAGAAGAGAAAAGGGCTCTCTCCCATCTATTTCCCCTTTCTTTCCCCTCCTCCTGCCTCTGACAAATGGCCTTTTAATCCGCACTTTGATAGCTCCAGCGGCCAGCTGGCAACTGGAGCCGGTCGGCGTCAGCTGTTTTCGGTGGTGGCACATTTTGTCCTGTTCCTCAAGTTGCTGTGGTGTTTTCGGGTGGCGGCCTGCGGTGCCATTGATCAAAGCCCGCGCCGTGAGTAATCCTCCTGGGCCGCCCGCCAAAACTCGGGGCTGAAAGGAGCCCATTGATGCCCTGTGAGGATAATCTGTCATTTCGGAGCCGTAATCCACTTTCTCCTCTGGTTTAGCTGGAGAGCGGCAGTTCAGGTGTGAAATGTTAAAACACAGTTCAGAGGGGACTCTTAGCAGGCCGCTCTGGCTTTCCCCTCCTTCGGTGCCTCACAATCGGATCCTCCGAGGAGTCCAGGGCGGCCTAGTGTTTTCCATTCCTTTTCGACCCTCACAACCAGGACTATTTGGGGCAGGAATGCACAGGAACGGAGTTCCGGCTGGCTCCCGAGTTGGCCACGCCCAGCAGGAACTCATTAGCATAACAGGCCACACCCAACAGCAGAAACTCATTAGGACTGGCTACATTAGGGGTGTGCGGCCTAACATGCAAAGGAGTTCCTGCTCAAAAAAACCCCCTGAGTTTTGACAACAAACAAGGTAAACAGAATAAGAAGCAAAAAGTGGGTGTGGCTGGATGACCGCACTTCTGGTAACGTGGCCTAATATGCTAATGAGTTTCTGCTGTTGGGTGTGGCCTATTATGTTAATGAGTTCCTGCTGGGCTTTTTCTACAAAGAAAGCCCTGCTCACGTGCGGTCAATTAGACTGAGAGAACAACTGGCTCATGGTTACTCCGTGAACTTTACGGCCTTCGTAGGGGCTTGAATTCAAGTCTCCACAGAGAAAGGGAAGGATTTAACCGCTCGATGATACCACTCCTCTCTTTTTTCCCCCCTGGGCTTTTCCTTCGCTCTTTCTCTTCAAGATAGCTCTTGTGAGAGAGCCAGTTTGGTGTGGCAGTTAAGTGTGCGGACTCTAATCTGGGAGAACCAGGTTTGATTCCCCACTCCTCCACTCGCAGCTGCTGGATGACCTCGGGCAAGCCATAGTTCTGTCAGAGCTGTTCTTGAAAAAGAGTGGTTTCTGTCAGAGCTCTCTCAGCCCCTACCTACCTACCTCACAGGGTGTCAGTTGTGGGGAGGGAAAGGCAAAAGGATTTTGTAAACCACTCTGAAACTCCTTCAGGTAGTGAAGGGTGGGGGTATAAATCTAATCTCCTCCTCCTCCTCTTCTTCTCCATTAGAGGAGACGAGAAATGTATGAAACTTGCCTGAGACATTTTGAGAATCTCATTGAAATCCTTCATAACTTCCCTTGAAATTCCCCGGAGGGATTTCATTATTGGCTTTATTTATGCCACACACCTTTCTCCCCAGTGGAGACCCAAAGCTCTGTGCCTTATTCTCCTCACCTCCATTTCAGTTCAGTTCCGAAGAAAAGCTGCAAAACAAAACAAACAAAACCCCTCCCACAATATTTTTTCTAGAGCCCTTCTTCTTCCAGCGGTTTTCTACTCTCCTCCGACCTTTCCCATAGCCCTCATGCTTAGAGCTGCCGGCTCCGGTTTGGAAAGACCTGGAAATTCTGGGGGCGGAGCCTGGAGAGGGCGGGGCTTGGTGAGGGGAGGGACCTCAACGGGGTGCGATGCCACAGAATCCACCTTCCGAAGGACCCGTTTCCTCCAGGTGAACTTGATCCAGGCCCGCAGCCAGGATTTTATAGTCGGGGGGCATTTAAGCTTCTTAGGGGGACACCGGCTAATCCAGTTAAAGGTAATGTGATTAAAGTCAGATAGACTTTCCGGGGGAAGCAGAGAGGTGTTCTCTGGCTCCACGCTGCCACCCGAGGCAGCCCTTCGCACCAAACAGCTGTGCGGGAATACCCGGCCCCTTCCCCGCACTCACTGCCGCTCGGGGGCCCTGGGATGGATGGGAAGTTGTGGGGCTATCCCAGTAAGTCGGGGGGCCTAGCCCCGAGATGCCCCACTGAAGTGACGGTCCTGACTTGATCCCTGCTGCCTGGAGAACAGTTGTGACCCCAGGAGACCTGCTGCCACCATCTGGATGGTGGACTATTCAGGTCAGGGTTGATCTTTGTGTTTATTTTTGGTATTGTGTGTGTGTGAGAGAGAGAGAGAGAGAGAGAGAGCGCACCTGGGAGTCATGGCGACCTCTGGTGACTGACCCCTACTGGGGGCCTGGAGGCTATTCAGAGAGGTGGCTGAAGAAAGCCTGACCCCGCCTTCCGACTGCTGGCATTCCAAGGAGGTCTCCCATCCAAGTACTTGCCGGAGTCGCCCCTGCTTAGCTCCCGAGATCTGACGAGGTCGGGCTTGCCTAGGCTACCAGGTCAGGGGGAAAGGGGGAGAATTTGAGCAAGAGTGCACCGTCCTCCGATATCTTTTCGAAAACGATTTCCAAACCCCCTTGGCCTTAGTGAAGAGGAAGAAGAAGGAGAGGTTGGATTTATACCCCGCCCTTCACTCGAAGTCTCAGAGTGGCTTACAAACCCCTTTCCCTTCCCCTCCCCACAACGGATACCCTGTGAGGTAGGTGGGGCTGGGAGAGCTCTTGACAGAAACTGCTCTTTGTTCAAGAACAGCTGTGCCAGAACTATGGCTTGCCCAAGGTCATCCAGCAGCTGCGTGTGGAGGAGTGGAGAATCAAACCCGGTTCTTCCAGATTAGAGTCCACACACTAAACCACTACACCTGGGAACAACCCAGAAAACTATGCAGGTTAGGCGTGGTTGCCAACCTCCAGGTGGGGCCTGCAGAGCTCCCAGAATTATAACTGAGCTCCAAACTACATATATCAGCTCCCATGGAGACTACGGCCACTTTGGAGAATGAAATCTGTGGCGTCTCCTTCCCGCCGAGGCCCCTCCCTCCCCCAAACCCTGCCCTCCCCAGGCTCTGTCCCCAAACCCCCATGAACTTCCCAACCCAGACTTGGCAACTCCAGGGATCCGCACGGAAAGATGCCAAGCGGTTGCCCGAAACCCGGCCCTGACATCATTAGTGACACGCTCATTATTAATGACAGGTGCGAGGAAGTTAAGCACAAAGTGTACACAGATCTTTATCCGTAGCGATTCTTCACCCAGCTGGCAAAGACGTATCGCCGCACGCCGGGCCGCAGACAGAGAGGAATGGGAGGTTAACTCGCCCTCCCCCCAGCCTCGAGTTTCTGAAGAATACAGATGTGCCCTCAGCTGATAGGACCGCAGAGAGGGCCCAGGAAGGGAGATACATCAACGCTGAAGGTTATCGCCATATAAGGCTAGGAAGAGAATGTGCTTTGCCAGGAGAAAACAGGTTCAGACAGATGGGGAGACCGGGGGGTTCAGAACATTAGAAGAGATTGCCGCCGAACAGTGCGGGGATGACAAACGAGTGCAGAGGCAAAGCCAAGTGGAAGTCAGCCCAGCCAGGGAACAGATCCGCAGGCACATGGGGGGCCTGTGGGGGTGGGGGGGACGTTCGCTACGAGTCCCACATCGCCCCCGGATTCGAATTGCGCGCATGATGTCTGTTTGGATCAAACTTTTTCTCTTTTTTTGTCTAACCGTCAAGGGAAAACTGGGTCACCGGCAGCGTTCCCTCTAAGCCGAGCTAGTGTGAGCTAGCTCGCAGTTTTTTGAGCCTCCGGCTCGCCCATCTTTTTGTCTTCGCTCAGGAAGGGATGGCTCCGGAGCAAACTCATTGACGCAGCAGCCGGATCGCCTGCTCACAGCTTTAATGCCGGTAGCGCATCAAGTAGAATCTTTGCTCACAAGACTCCACGGCTTAGAGGGAGCATTACTGGTGAGGAAGGCTTCCGGTGGGAGGAAAAGACTAACCCCCACCCCCAGGATCATTCTCCCCACCCCCCAAGTCAGGCTGCCACCAGTGTTCCCTCTAAGCTGAGTTTGTGTGAGTTAGATCACAGTATTTTAGCCTCTGGCTCACAGATTTTTTTGTCTTCGATCAGGAAAGACAGCTCCAGAGCAAACTCATTTATGCAGTAGCCAAACACGCTTGCTCACAACTTTAATGCCAGTAGCCCACAAAGCAGAGTTTGTGCTCACAAGACTCTACAGCTTAGAGGGAGCATTGGTTGCCACCCTCCAGGTGGGGTCTGGAGATCTCCCAGAATTACAGCTGCGCTCCAGTTCCCCAGGAGGAAAGGGCGGCTTTGGAGGGTGACATCTATGGCATCACACCCCCGCTGAGGCCCCTCCCCTCCACAAGCCCCGCCCTCCTCAGGCTCCACCCCCAAATCTCCAGGAAATTCCCAACCCAGAGTTGGCAACCCTACGAATGCCTGCACTCATGCCAATTCAGTTGATGAAAATGCATCTGATTAACTAAGATTTCTTTCACTGGCAAACAGTCCTAATAAATGTTGCTGTTCTTATTGATATCTTCCCAGGACCTTTAAAAAATAGAACAAAACCTTTACGCAATAGTGGGGTCACAGACTGTCATGCATGGACTTTTATTTCTTAAAAAACATTTGCCAGGTATGTTTGGAAAACTAATTGGCCGAAGAAGAAGAAGAAGAAGAAGAAGAAGAAGAAGAAGAAGAAGAAGAAGAAGAAGAAGAAGAAGAAGAAGAAGAAGAAGAAGAAGAAGAAGAAGAAGAAGAAGAAGAAGAAGAAGAAGAAGAAGAAGATTGGATTTATACTCCGTCCTTCGCTACCCGAAGGAGTCTCAGAGTGGCTTACAAACTCCTTTGCCTTCCCCTCCCCACAACAGGCACCCTGTGAGGTAGGTGGGGCTGAGAGAGCTCTTTCGAGGACTGCTCTTGAGAGAACAGCTCTGAGAGAACTTATGACTGACCCAAGGCCATACCAGCAGCTGTATGTGGAGGAGTGGGGACTCAAACCCGGTTCTCCCAGTTTACAGTCTGCACTCTTAACCACTACATCAGGGATTCAAACATTCTGCCCGGGGACTGGATCAGGCCCCCGGGAGGGCTCCCATCAGGCCCGCAGTGGAACTGGCTGTCTCCTGCTTCCAGTTCTGCTGCTGCTGCTGCATCACTGCTTCCTTCGCCAGACTCTCTCAATCACTCGGCCATTTCATGTTTTAACCTGGGCCCTAGACTCAGGACTCTGAGCATGAGATTTCTGCGGTGAATGTCGATCAATCAAAAGTAGGTTTGCAGCTTACAGAGCTAATGGTTTAAGCATGTTTTCATTTTAAGTAAAAAAAAAAAACCCTCTGTGTTTGTGTCCTTTATGAAGTTTATATCTCCGCTACCTGGCATTGCATTCTATGACACACACAGGGCCCAGCTCAACAAGTTCTCATTTATGTCAGATCCGGCCCTCGTTCGACACCACTGCACTACACCAACCCAGCCCTCACATCCATCTCCTCTCGGGTCTTCCTCTTTTCCTAGCATGATTGTCTTTCCCAGTGACCCTTGTCTTTTCATATTGCGACCAAACTACGATAGCCTCAGTTGAGTCCTTTTGGCTTCTAGGGAGTGTTCCGGCTTGATTTGATCTAGAATCCCCCGATTTGTCTTTCTGGCACCCCACGGGATCCGTCAAACTCTCCTCCGAGACCCCCGTTCCAAAGGAATCCACTTCCTTCTCGCCGAATCCCAGACCTACTTCTGATACGACAGAGTAAGGCAGAGGTAAAGCCTTCCCTTGCTCAAAAGCCAGTCGAACCCGACTCTAGGGGTGCGGTGCTCGTCTCTGTTTCCAAGCCGAAGAGCCAGCGCTGTCCGAAGACGTTCCCGTGGTCACGTGGCCGGCACGAGTAGACGCCGAGGCGCGCGGAACGCTGTGCCCTTCCCACCGGAAGCGGTGCCTATTTATCTACTTGCAATTTCTTGCTGTCGGACTGCTAGGTTGGCAGGAATACAACAGAGTAGGTTTTGATTTTCTTAAAAAAAAGAACCAGAAGCACTCTTCTCACCGGCGTGTGCCCCCTGCCCACCCCCAAGCATCTCCTTACAGAACAGCTCCTGGGATCCAGCCGCTAGCCCTCCGCGTGCAGCGTAAGCTGGAAAATAATGAGGGCAAAGCCGCCGAGCGCCTTTAATTCACAGAAGTGACACCGAGGCTGTGAATAATGAGTCTTCACGCTCCCGGGGCCCTCTCCGAGGAGCCCCGTATAGACACATCCCATTAAGAAGTCACTCCATCAACGGTCCGGGAGGAGCCGCTCCGGTGCATTTTTCAGAAGGATGCCACCGAAAAGGGGGCGGAGGAGGGCGGATGATGGATGCCCGAGATGATGCGCCAAGCTAAGCGCCGAGGACGGCTTGAAGAAACACACCGACAGCGACGGAAGAGGCCGACTTTGATTCCAAACGAACCGGGGAAAGAGGCCCCGGATGCCGAGATGATTTATCATTTCGTTGTCGCCCGCGTACCCCACTTCCCCCCCAAAGAGGCATCCATATGGTTGTCTTCAAGCGGGCGCTCGTCCAAGTATGGCGCCCGTCCTCTCAGCATCGTGCAGTATTTCTTTCTATACCGAATGCCCTCGTTTGCTCCTCGCTTTTCTCCCCGTTAGGGGAGCCAAACTGGCTGACGTCACGCTCCTCTGCTCTGTTTTATCATGGTAAGAACCCCTGTGATGCGGGTCAGGCGGAGAGCGCCTGGCAGGCCCAGAGTCACCCCACGAGCTTTCACGATACAGTGGGGATTCGAACCTGTGATGTAGGTTCGGCTGAGAGTGCGGGTCTGGCCCACGGTCACCCAGCCAGAAAGCTTCCGTGGCAGAGTGGGGATTCGAACCTGGGTCTCCCAGATCCTAATCTGACACGGTGGCCGCTAGGCCACACTGGCTGTCTAGCGTAACCACATCATGTGCCTACCAACCTCCGTGTTCAGAGGCAGTCGACCTCTGAATCCTAGCGACAGGAGGCAACATCAGGGGAAGGCCTCGGCCTCCATGTCTTGTTGTTGGCCCTCCAGAGGAACTGGTTGGCCACTGTGTGAGACAGGAGGCTGGACTAGGTGGACCACTGGTCTGATCCAGCGGGGCACTTCTGATGTTCTTCTCAGGGGAAGGCCTCAGCCTCTATGCCCTGTTGTTGGCTCTCCAGAGGACCTGGTTGGCCACTGTGTGAAGCAGGATGCTGTAAGAAGGTGAGACCAAGAAACGATGATTGGCTTCAGCCAGATAGAAAACAAGACTGCAATGTTACTCCTAAAATTTACTGGAGAGCAATAGAGCCAGCTACATGAAATATAGAGAGCATTGGCCAGCCTATTTGAAAAGAAGGCTTCTAGCCAGATATAAAAATAAAAGGACTGGTTGCTACTATTAAGAAATGATTTAACTGGTTTGCTCCTTAGACAACTACTGGAAATGGAACTGAGTAAGTTTAAATTTATTAAAGTCAAAAATTAATAATTTTCAAAAAGTTAAAAATTAGAACTAGTTTCCATTCAGCTTCATATTTCTTTCAATGTTTAATAATCATGTTTGTTTTAGGAAAAGTTGAAGAAGAAGTCAAACAGTCATGGTCTGAAGAAAGTAGAAAAAGAAGTTAATGTTGCAATGTTAAAATGTATTAAAAGGCTGACATCTTGCTACTTAAGAGGATTACTCCTGAGGAAGACTATTGAAATGAGTGTATAACCGGGTGCTCATTGAGAATATTGGATGTTGTTTTGAATATGTTTAAATGTCTAAAGTTTTGTCTTGAATATCTTAGAATTTCTAAAGTTTTTTATAGATATACATAATTGTCATTAAATGTTCAAATATATCACAGTGCTTCTTTGTTTTGATATATGGCCACTGTGTGAGACAGGATGCTGGACTAGATTAGGGTTGCCAGGTCTGGGTTGGAAAATACCTGGAGACTTTGGGGGTGGATCCAGGAGATTTGGGGAGGGGAAAGGCCTCAGCATGGTATGATGCCACAGTCTACCCTTGAAAGCAGCCATTTTCTCCAGGGGAGCTGATCTCTGTCAGCTGGAGATCAGTTGTAAAAGCGGGAGATCCCCAGGCCTCACCTGGAGGCTGGCAAGCCTAAACTAGATGGACCACTGGTCTGACCCAGCAGGGCCCTTCTGATGTTCTTATCAGGGGAAGGCCTCAGCCTCTCTGCCCTGTTGTCAGCCCTCCAGAGGAACTGGTTGGCCACTGCGTGAGACAGGATGCTGGACTAGATGGACCACCGATCCGACGTCCTTCTCTATATTCTGGGCAGTCTTCCCAGTTCTCAGACTGCCCTTAAGAGAGTATTGGCTTCTGGGGAAGCATCTATGGCCACCCTGCAGTGGTTTTGTTTAGTTATTCAATAAAACTGCTTCCACATAGCGATGAATCTCTGTTACAAACTGATTGCATTTGCAGAGTTTTGCTGCAGCAACAGAGCATCCGCACAGAAGTTCCCCACACACTTTCCTGAGTCACCTCCTCATGACCCCCCCCATTCCCTTCCCACTATAACACCAAAGGGCTTTTTAAATTAAAAATGTCCTCTGTTGTGCAGGGATAGCATTAAAGTGTCTCCCGTGTGGATGGGAGTTTCAAAAATGGGCATCTTCCTACCTAGGTGATGTACTAATATGCTTGGATTGCATTTTTGCCAGAAAGGTTGTACCAAATCAGATTTTATAAAGAGCCAGATTCTCACTTGTAATTTCCTGTTTCTTGGGGGAGGGTGTGTGTCTGTTCTGCATGTGTTTTGCTGCCTCTAGTGTTCAATTTGACATTACAACAGTCTATTTCCAGCAGGGCTTTTTTGGTAGAAAAAGCCCAGCAGGGACCCATTAGCATAATAGGACACACCCAACAGCAGAAACTTATTTGCATATTAGTCCACACCCCTGACAGCACAGATCATTAGCATATTAGGCCACACCCCCACATTACCCGAAGGGTGGTCATCCAGCCACACCCACCTTTTGCTTCTTATTCTGTTTACCTTGTTTGTTGTCAAAACCCAGGGCTTTTTTTTTTTTTTGGAGCAGGAACTCCTTTGCATGTGAGGCCACACACCCCTCATGTAGCCAATCCTAATAAGTTTCTGCTGTTGGGTGTGGCCTATTATGCTAATGAGTTCCTGCTGGGCGTGGCTAACTTAGGAGCCAGCCGGAACTCCGTTCCTGTGTGTTCCTGCCCCAAAATAGCCCTGATTTCCAGCATTAAACCTTGCTGTTTAAACCTGCAGAGAGATATGTTGGAAATAACCTGGTGTAATATCGAATCCACCACTAGAGGGAGCAAGATGCATGCAAAACAGAAACACACGTACACAAAGCAACTGGAACTTATAAGTGAGGAAAATGAGAATACAGAGACGCCCAGTGTTTGTGCTTCCCTTCACAAACACACACTCGGAACTCTGACAGAGTGCAGAAGAGCTGCATGTTTACCCCTTAAGAGAGATCGAACCAGGGATGTTCCTAGTGATTCTGGGGCCCTATTCGAAAGACCAGGATGAAGCACCAGAATTACTGCCCCCCCCACCCAGGCCCAAGCAAGGGATGACCCTCACTCTCTGCAAGGCGGGTGGGGAGGCTTGCGACTCCAGGTTGGGGAAATCCTGTGGATATTGGGTTGGTATCTGTGGGCTGCAGGGTTCGGAGCTGTGTGTGACCTCAGCGGGGAATAGTGCCAGGGGAACCAGAGGCTGTAGTCTAGAGATCAGTTGTAATTCTGGGAGATTTCCAGGCCCCACCTGGAGGTTGGCAACCCAATGGACAAGAGCCGCCACCAGCTGCCTGCTGCCCGAGACCTGAGCAGGGCAGGTGTGAGTGGTGGCAGCAGCCTGGTCTTCTTCCCTCCTCATCATGGGTTTTGTTGTTGTTGTTTTTTGTGGGTGGTGTTCCCTCTAAGCTGAGTTAGTGTGAGCTAGCTCACCGTTTTTTAGCCTCGGGCTCACACATTTTTGTTTTAGCTCAGGAAGGAGGGCTCCAGAGCAAACTCACTGATGCAGCAGCCAAATCGCTGGCTCGCCACTTTAATGCCAGTGGCTCACCAGGCAGAATTTGGGCTCACGAGACTCCACAGCTTAGAGGGAGCATTGCGGGGTCCCTTCCAACAAGGCCCGGGCAGCTGACCCTTTTTGCCCATTGGCTAAGACCATCCCCGGATGAAACATAATCCGCTTCGATGAGAAGTGACTGAACTGGCTTCTGCAGATGCAGTAATTAGCAAGCAGGCAGATGAGACAGAACTCTTCTTCCCATTCACTGGCTTGCAGCCTATGAGATCTGTGTGGCTCTAAGGATGTGCATGGAGGAGGAGGAGGAGGAGGAGGAGGAGGAGGAAGAGGAGGAGGAAGAGGAGGAGGAGGCAGGCCCGTAGCTACAGTGGGGGCTGCCCCCCCAACTTACTGCCAAGGCCCCCCAACTGCCCATCTAGCCCAGCCCCACCCCCCACTTCCAATTTTTTATTTTGTTTGTGGTGCTCCCTTGGGGGATGTCTGTGTGGGGTGCCCCCTGACATTTAAAGGCTCCCTGAATTTAAAAATCCTGGCTATGGGCCTGGAAGGAGGAGGAGGAGGAGGAGGAGGAGGAGGAGGAGGAGGAGGAGGAGGAGGAGGAGGAGGAAGAAGAAGAAGAAGAAGAAGAAGAAGAAGAAGAAGAAGAAGAAGAAGAAGAAGAAGAAGAAGAAGAAGAAGAAGAAGAAGAAGAAGAAGAAGAAGAAGAAGAAGAAGAAGATGATGATGATGATGATGATGATATTGGATTTATACCCCGCCCTTCACTTGGAGTCTCAGAGTGGCTTCCAATCTCCTTTCCCTTCCCCTCCCCACAACAGACACCCTGTGAGGGAGGGAGGTCTGAGAGAGGTCTGAGAGAACTGTGACTGGCCCAAGGCCTCCCAGCTGGCTGCATATGGAGGAGAAGTGGGGAATCAGACCCAGTTCCCCAGATTAGAGTCCGCCGCTCTGAACCAATACACCAAGCTGGCTACACCAAGAGGAAGACTTTCCAACCGACTTTTATAGAACACATGCATTGCCCCAGAAATGCTCCGGCCCAGTCTGGCTAGCTTCAAAACTCTCACTGTCCAGACCGTCCTCCGACGACTCTCATCTTTCCTCAGTCAGATTTGATTAATGGAACGAGACAAAAAACGAAGAGGGCGGAAAGCACCGAGGCTCGAAAACTCAGACAAAGTATCTCCCACAGGTCTGGCCAGGCTGAACTTAGCAGTGCCTCATTTCCCCCCGGGGTCGGAAATGCCCCGGCCCCGGAAAAAGATGTCATGAAAAATAGATTTCTTCCAACCTCCGAATTGCCTGAGCACAAAGGAACATCTTGCCACGGCTCATGTTAGCACCTACTGGTTTGGAACCGTCAGTGTACAGTTTCGACAAGATTACCTCTGGGGTGAGGAACGTAAAGCGGCGCAGGGCCTAATTAGATAGCTGCCGAGCCGATTACAAAATTGGAACGGCTTCAAAGCCTCCCTTCTATCCCATCAAGCGGGGAATGCATTCAAACGGCACCCAGTTCTATCATCCGGAAAGGCAAGGTAGGTCCTATAAGGAAGCCCAGACCGTTGCTAGGAGACACATAAGCTCCTCCCATGGTCCCTCCCTCCAGTGCTGAGGATGGCAAAGGGCTGTGTGTCTCCCGCCTCCAAATACCCCTGTGTTGATTGGCAGCGGCACAAGCCAATGGGACAGACTTCACCGTCCCTGCAAGCCCTTCCAGTGTGCCCTGGGGTCTTAACCATTGTTCCCTCTAAGCTGAGTTAAGTGTGAGCTGGCTGCCAGTATTTTAGCCTCCGGCTCACATGTTCTTGTCTTCGCTCGGGAAGGATGACTCCGGAGCAAACTCATTTATGCAGCAGCCAAATCGCTCGCTCAGAACTTTAATGCCAGTAGCTCACAAAGTAGAATTTTTGCTCACAAGACTCCGCAGCTTAGAGGGAGCATTGGTCTTAACCAGGGCTTTTTCTGTAGGAAAAGCCCAGCAGGAACTCATTAACATAATACGCCATACCCCTGACAGCACAGAACCAGGTTTGATTCCCCACTCCTCCACTTGCACCTGCTGGTGTGACCTTGGGTCAGTCACAAGCTCTGGCACAGCTGTTCTCTCAAGGACAGTTTCTGTCGGAAGTTCTCTCAGCCCCTCCTACCTCACAGGGTGTCTGTTGTGGGGAGGGGAAGGGAGAGGAGTTTGTAAGCCGCTCTGAGACGCCTTTGGGCAGTGAAGGGCGGGGTATAAATCCAATCTCTTCTGCTGCTGCTTCTTCATTAGCATTATTAGGCCACACCCCCACGTTACCAGAAATGTGGCCATCCAGCCACACCCACCTTTTGCTGCTTATTCTGTTTACCTTGTTTCTTGTCAAAACCCATGGCTTTTTTAGTAGCAGGAACGCCTTTGCATGTTAGGCCACACACCCCCTAAGGTAGCCAACCCTGATGAATTTCTGCTGTTGGGTGTGGCCTGTTATGCTAATGAGTCCCTGCTGGGCGTGGCCAACTCGGGAGCCAAAAAATTGAAAGGACAAAAAGAACTGTGAAAAGGCTACAGAATTCCAATACAAATTGTGCTTTTAACAATGTATATGTTATTTTTGGTAACAACAAACAGTTGTAAACTGGAAAAAAAAACTGACTAAAAATGCAGAGTCACATGCAGAGTCGCAACGGCGTCCTCCGGAATGATTAAATCCGTCTCAACCAACACAGTGGTCTTTCTCCAGCCTGAAGACTTAGCATAGCTTCCTAGTTCTCTTAAGATCTTACATCAACATTGCCAGGAAAAAAGTTTATCAATCCATCCTCTAGAGAAATTTCTTATAAGGAAAAAGTCCTCATCAGTTCCTTCTTCAATAGTAAAGTGCAGCACAACTAGCGGGGGAATCCACACCCCCCAGGGCGACTTGGCAGCCCTAAAGAAAGAAGAGTCCAGGACCTATCTAAAGCAGCCTTTTCCTGCCTTCTCCTGGGGTGATTTCCCACTAAAGCTGACTCGGGGTAGCGCCGCCATTTGGCCCGGTACTATTAGTCAATTTCACACCCGAAGCCGCGGGGCTGCATTTTGACCCGCGGCTTCGCCCGATTCCCCCCGCAGTTTCGTAATCCTGTTTTTTGATTTTTTTTTTCTGAAAAGGGGGCGGTAGGCCAAATAACTTTGGGAACCTCTGCTCAAAAACATCCATTTTCCCCGGGGGACTGATCTCTGCAGTCTGGAGATGAGATGGAATTCCAGGGGATCCCCAGGTCCCACCTGGAGACTGGCATCCCTACAGCCAACTTATGAAATTGGCGTTACTGCTCTCTGGTTCCAAGGACCATCCTTCAGCTTAACATCATGAGGGTTAATGCAAGAGAAAACAGGGTTTGTTTGTTTTTAAAGAACTGGAAGATCATCTCCGTGAGTAGATGTGTGGACCTACAGCGGGACAGTCAGATCCAAGTCCGGGATACCTTAGAGAGACGGGCAAGGTTTTCAGAGGAGAAGTTTTCGAGAGTCAAAATTCTCTGACCTTATATCCCAAAGAGTGATTAACATATGGATTTCACTGCCACAGGAGGTGGTGGCAGCTGCTAGCATGGACAGTTTCAAGAGGGAATTAGATAAACTCATGGAGCAGAAGTCCGTCAGTGGCTATTAGCCACAAGGTATAGAGAGGGACTCTCAGTCTGGGGCAGGTGATGAACTCTATTCTTGGTGCTGGAGGGGGGCAGCAGTGGGAGGGCTTCTAGTGCCCTGGCCCCACTGCTGGACCTCCTGATGTCACCTGGTATTTTTGGCCGCTGTGTGACAGAGTATTGGACTAGATGGGCCATTGGCCTGATTCAACATTGGCTTCTCTTATGTTCTCTTATGTTCTTATACCCCGAAAACCTGGTCGATCTCCACGGTGCTGCCAGACTCGGTTCTAACTGTAAAAGCTCGAGGAAATCCCTCTTTGCGCTGTTTTGTTGTTGTTGTTGCTGTTTTAATTTTTGGCAATATCCAAGTCTGCTGAGATTAGAACCAGCGGAATATTTTCGCGATGTTTCCCGTGGGAAGGTTCCGTCCAAAGTCCTTCAAATGCAAAGCAGCCCATCGGTTTACTGCTCCGCCGAGAGACTAACGAACAAGCAGAGATGCCAGGCCGGGGCACCTGGTTAGGCGGCTTCCTTTGGAACTCGGAGTAGAATTAAGGCAGCTGGGGAAAGCGGGGACTTTCCAGCTTTTTGAGCGTAGCTGGGATTTTTTTCTACGCCAAAAGCGGAAGGATCTGGAAGCGCACCTGGGCCACCCACCTGGCACTCTTCAGCGTGCTCCGTAGGGGTCCTGCCCTGTTAAAGCCTGAAGAACTGTTTGCAAAGTTTCCTTTTCAGCCAGCGTGCAAAGCAGTTATGCCTTGATCAAGAGGGCTTGAATTTCTTCTGGGAAAATTAGTACAGTTTGGTCGGTCTGTCCATCCATCCATCATACCCAGGACTATTTTGGTAGGAAAAGCCCAGCAGGAACTCATTAGCATAACAGGCCACACCTAACAGCAGAAACTCATTAGCATATTAGGCCACACCCCTGACAGCACAGTCCATTAGCATATTAGGCCACACCCCCATCCCTTCTCTTGGCTTGCCTGGGCACCCCGTGGCTGTGGGGAGCCTGGGCAAGCCAGCACTTGGAGGGAAAGGAAGGTGGTTTAAGCTGCCTTCCCTTGGCTTGCCCGGGCGCCCTGCAGCCAGCCCTTGGACAGGCCAGGGAAGGCATGGGGAGGCATTTAAATGCCTCCCCAATCCTTCCAGGGACCCCCCTGGCCTGCCCGCCTTGGAGTCGCCAGGGGGGTCGCTCTCCAGGCCTTCCCTCTGTAGCCGCGCACGCAGAGGTTTTGGCTGTAGTGGGCATGGCCAACTCTGAAGCCAGCCGGAACTCCGTTCCTGTGTGTTCCTTCCCAAAAACAGCCCTGATCACACCCATCTACCTATCTATCATCTTACAGTTTGGTGTAGTGGTTAAGAGCCGCGAACTCAAATCTGGGAGAACCGGGTTTGATTCTCCACTCCTCCTGCACCCAGCAGCCAGCTGGGTGACTTTGGGCCAGTCACAAGTTCTCTCGGAGCTGTTCTCTCAAGAGCAGTTTCTCTCAGAGCTCCCTCAGCCCCACCTACCTCACAGGGTGTCTGTTGTAGGGAGAGGAAGGGAAGGAGATTGCAAGCTGCTCTGAGATTCTGAGTGAAGGGTGGACTATAAATCAAACTCTTAGAATCATAGAGTTGGAGGAGACCTCCAGAGTCATCTAATCCAACCCCCTGCACAATGCAGGAAATTCACAAATACCTCCCCCACACACGCCCTGTGACCCCCTGCTCTGCGCCCAGAAGACGACAAAAAAACTCCAAATACTCTCCAGGATCCCCGCCCAAACTGGCCCAGAGAAAATTGCTTCCTGGCTCCAAAGTGGCAGTCGGCATTTCCCTGGGCGTGTCAGAAAGGACCACGAGAACTAAGCACTGATGCAACCCTTCCTGCCCTCCTTCTCATGATCTGCCAAAGCTCACAGAATCAGCATTGCTGCTTCAGTTTGGTGTAGTGATTTGGAGCGCGGACCGGGTTTGATTCCCCACTCCTCCACATGCAGCTGCTGGGTTGACCTTGGGCCAGTCAGAAGTTCTCTCAGAGCTGTTCTCTCAGGAGCAGTCCTCGAAAGAGCTCTCTCAGCCCCGCCTACCTCACAGGGTGTCTGTTGTGGGGAGGGGAAGGGAAAGGAGATTGTAAGCCTCTCTGAAACTTCTTCGGGTAGTGAAGGGCAGGGGTATAAATCCAATCTCCTCCTCCTCCTCCTCCTCCTCTTCTTCTTCTTCTTCTTCTTCTTTTCTGTTCACCAATTCCACCCCACACTTGCCCATAAAATGCTCCTGCCTCTAACTGTTTAAGCCAGGCAAAGAGTTTAGAGGTAGTGCACGGCAACCCAGTTTGCGCCTCTCTCCCTCTCTCTCTCTCTCTCTCTCTCCCTCTCCCTCTCCCTCTCCTCTCCCTCTCCCTCTCCCTCTCCCTCTCCCTCTCTCTCTCCCTCTCCCTCTCCCTCTCCCTCTCCCTCTCCCTCTCTCTCTCTCTCTCTCTCTCTCTTTCTCTCTCTCCATGCCCATTAAGTCTAATGTGCTACAGGCAACTGAACCTCATTTGTGTTTTTACTGCCCTTAAATCTAGAAAGAGATATTTCCAGTCAATAATAATTAACTAGGTTCCCATACAATGCAGGGAAGGTTTGACTTCTTTGCGCCTTGTCTGTGTCGATAACGCAGCCGCTGCTCACTGTTAAAAGGGCTGCAAAGTGCGCCGTCCAATTCCTGGGCCGTTTAGGGCTGTTCTTGATCTCTGGTCTTCAATCTGGTTGCTTTAGAAACGGTGTCAGTAATCGTAAGGGAGGACATGCCCGGTTGGCGTCAAAACCGTGTTTTCCAAATGGGGTTAGATCAAGATGGGTCACTGTGTTAAGTCTGTCTGTAGCAGCAAAAAAGAGCGAGCGTCCGAGAACACGTTCGAGACTCACAGAATTTGTGGCAGGGGATGGTCTTTCATGAGTCACCGCTCACTTCTTCAGGTACCTGTGTCCACTTAAGTATGCGGCGCACCAGGTGTCTGGAGAAGTGAGCAGCGACTCGTGGATAGGGATGCCAACCTCCAGGTGGGAGCCAAAATGAGAGATCACGGGAGGAAGGGGAATTCCAAAAACAGCATCCGTGACAAAAATAACGATAAGCAGTAATTGCTAAGAATTGGGATTTCTGCACGCTCAGATAAAGCAGATATTGTGAAACGGATTGTTTACATTGCGCAGTATTCGTTAGCGTGTGAGCGATAACAGAAGAAGATGTTCAAGAGAAATTACTACAGTAAACGTTTTTGTGACTTCTCTTTACTGACTCTTCGTTATCTTTGTCACAGATGTGGTTTTTGGAATTCCTCAGCCTCCAGGTGGGGCCTGGGGATCCCCCGGAATTACAGCTCGTCTCCAGACTACAGAGATCAGTTCCCTGGGAGAAAATGGATGCTTTGGAGGGTGGACTCTGTGGCTTTGTACCCCACTGAGATCCCTGTCCTCCCCGGGCTCCATCCCCAAATCTCCAGTGATTTCCCCACCTGGATCTGGCCACCCTACCTCCACGTCCCCTACCAATGGCCAGGGGGGACCTGGCAACACAGTGGTGAAAGCTCCTCCCCTGCCACAAATTTTGTTAGCCTTTAAGGTGCTACTGGACTCTTGCTCTTTTCGACTCCAATATAGTTGCGAACCTCCTGGCAGAACCCAGAGTTCTTCCAAAATCACACCTTCTTCCCTCAGACTACAAAGATCAGTTCTCCTGGACGAAAAGGCAACTTTGGAGGGCAGACTCGGTGGTATACCATAGACTTTATGAGAAATTGAAGTCCTAGAGTGACACCGCATCCCCCCTGAGCTTCCTCCTTTCCTCCAAACACCGTCTTCCTGAGGCATAGCCCCAAACCTCCAACAGTTTCCCAAACCAGAGCTGGGAACCCTGTTTCCTGACAAGCATTTTGGCTTTCTCTGAAGGACTTTCTCAGGACCAGTGTTCCCTCTAAGCTGAGTTAGTATGAGCTAGATTATGGTTTTTTAGCCTCTGGCTCACCCATTTTTGTCTCCGCTCAGGAAGGAGGGCTCCAGAGCAAACTAATTTATGCAGTATATAAAACCAGATGGTGTTTCCTTGTATGTTTATAATTATGTTACTGGTATTTACTTTGATGGAGGTGACACACATCCAGACCAATGAAATCTCTGATACCAGAATAATTTGAAGAAGTGGCATGGCTCTATCTATGGCCCAACATATATACCAGGGTATCATTATATGTTTTAACATGTGTACACCTTACTAAACATTTGTACTTTTATAATATACTGTGTTAGCTTAGTCCTTTTGGTTCGCAGTTATATCTTGGGTTGAGTCCCCCCCCCCCTTTTCAGTTTTTGTGGCATTCACCACAGAAATCTCACGCTCAGAGTTCTGAGTCGGGGACCCAGGTTAAAACATGAAATGGCTGAGTGATTGAGAGAGTCTGGCGAAGGAAGCAGTGATGCAGCAGCAGCAGCAGAACTGGAAGCAGGAGACGGCCAGTTCCACTGCGGGCCCGATGGAAGCCCTCCAGGGGCCTGATCCAGCCCCCCGGGTCACGTGTTTGACACCCCTGGCTTATTGCTCAGGACTAACATGGAACAGAGAAAGTGGGGCTGATGGACTGTGGGAGACCCCCATCTCCCGATAAACTGCGTCTTTTCTAGTTTCAGAAACACCCGATTCTAACTTGTCTACCCCAAATCAAGCCTGAATTCTCCCTAGAAACTAAAATGACCAAACTGAGGCTATCGGGCGTTGGTCACATTATGAGAAGACAGGACCCATTGGAGAAGACAACCGTGCTAAGGAAAGTGGAAGGCAGCAGGAGAAGAGGAACATGAGATGGCTGGACTCGATCCAGGAAGCCACAAAGACCCTCCGCTTGCAAGACCTCCTCAAGGCTGTAAAGAATAGAACGTTCTGGAGGTCAGGTGTCGGGGAAATTAGGAGACAGGTGCGGGGAAGTAAGATGTGGCTGGGACTGGGGGGGGGCGGTCAGTACTTGTCACTCATGCTCCCCTTGGGGGTTAAAATCAGAACCCCCTGCCTTTCCACATGGGGGATTTAACCAAATGGGTCAGCCACGGGCACTTGTAGGATCAGCGACTACTTGGAGAGAGAAAAAATATCCTGTCCCCTCTGTATAGAGGCTTAATGGAAGGGGAGGAGGAGGAGGAGGAGGAGATTGGATTTATTCCCTGCCCTTCACTCAGACTCTCAGAGCAACTCACAATCTCCTTTCCCTTCCCCTCCCCACAACAGACACCCTGGGAGGTAGGCGGGGCTGAGAGAGCTCTTTCGAGGACTGCTCTTGAGAGAACAGTTCTGAGAGAACTCGTGACTGGCCCAAGGTCACACCAGCAGCTGCATATGAAAGAATAGGGAATCGAACCTGGTTCTCCCAGATTAGAGTCCACGCTCCTCACCACTACACCAAACTGGGTCTCTGGGATGTTATTTACCAGGCGCTGTTCTTTACCTCCGTGCCATGAAAAACTTCATCTGCCCATTTCTGCGTGTTAAACGTCCATTCAAGGGATAGGAGCTTTTTCTCCAGGTCTATTGGCAGCCCTGGTTATAAGAACATAAGAACAGAAGAGAAGCCAATGCTGGATCAGGCCAACGGCCCATCCAGTCCAACACTCTGTCACACAGCGGCCAAAATATACCAGGTGCCATCAGGAGGTCCAGCAGTGGGGCCAGGACACTAGAAGCCCTCCCACTGCTGCCCCCCCAGCACCAAGAATAGAGTGCATCACCTGCCCCAGACTGAGAGTTCCCATCTATACCCTGTGGCTAATAGCCACTGACGGACTTCTGCTCCAGATGTTCATCTAATTCCCTCTTGAAACTGTCCATGCTTGTAGCTGCCACCACCTCCTGTTCCGATCTGGGAAACCCAGGTTCGAATCCCCACTCTGCTGGGGAAGCTGGCTGGGTGACCTTGGGCCACTCACGCGCTCTCAGCCTAACCTACCTCTCCGGGTTGTTGTGAGGATAAAATGGAGACAGGAAGAACATTGTAAACAGCTTTGAGTCCCCACTGGGGAGAAAGTCGGGATAGAAATGGAGGAAGCAAATAAATAAAAATGTTTGTCGGAGCCTCGTATCTATACACCGGTCTCCCTCCCGTCATCTTTTGCCCGCTGAACACAGGTTTAAAAGTAAGAGCACAGCACCCTCTCCTGGTCCCTTTTGGAAATGCAACGGCTTTATCGAGAGTTTGAGCCTCCACAGGTACGCTTCACTGCTCCTGATGCCCACAAGCCATTCACCTATTTCTGTTAATCCACCTAGAAAGCCACGATTGGGAGAGGTGAGGGACGCATACTCTGTACAAGCCGGTGTCTCTCTCTGGGCCCTGTTTTCCTTCACTTCTTCACTGAGAGCCAGTGGGTGGGTTGCCAGTGTGTTCCCTCTAAGTGGAGTTAGTGTGAGCTAGGTGACAGTTTTCTAGCCTCCGGCTCACACATTTCTGTCTCGGCTCAGGAAGGGAGGGCTCCAGAGCAAATTGGTTTAGGTGGCAGCCAAATCTCCCGTTCTCCACTTTTAATGCCAGTGGCTCACAAAGTAGAATTTTTGCTCACAAGACTCCACAGCTTAGCGGGAGCATTTGGTTGCCGGGTTGGTCTGAAGCAACAGAACAGAGTTTGAGCCCAAGGGCACCTTTAAAACCGACGAAGTTTAATTCTGGGCTTTCGTGTACCTGAAGAAGCATGCCTGCACACCAAAGCTGATACCCAGAACGAAACTTTGTGGCTCTTAAAGGTGCCCCTGGAATCCAACTCTTCCCCATAGTGGTTAAATGTGTTGGACTACTGTACGGGACCCCCAAGTTCGAATCCCCACTCGTGCCACGGAAGCTCGCTGGGCGACCTTGGGCCTGTCATACTTACTCAGCCTAGCCTACCTCACGGGGTTGTTGTGAGGATAAAATGGAGGAGAATGGCGTAAGCCATCTTGGGGGGCCCCGTTGGGGAGAAAGGCGAGGTACGGATGAGGTCAGTAAGAAGTAAATAAACCTCTGCTCTGGGTTGCCTGCTCTGGGTTGGAAGACTCCTGCAGGCTTGGAGGGCGGAGCCTGAGGATGGCAGAGGCTGGGAGGGGCGGGGCCTCGGCAGACTATATAAAGCCAGAGAGTCCACCCTCCAAAGCAGCCATTTTCTCCAGGGGAGCTGATCAGTGTAGCCTGGTGACTAGGTGGGGTTAGAACATAAGAACATAAGAGAAGCCAATGTTGAATCAGGCCAATGGCCCTTCTAGTCCAACACTCTGTGTCACACAGCGGCCAAAATATACCAGGTGCCATTAGGAGGTCCAGCAGTGGGGCCAGGACACCAGAAGCCCTCCCACTGCTGCCCCCTCCAGCACCAAGAATAGAGTGCATCACTTGCCCCAGACCGAGAGCTCCCATCTATACCCTGTGGCTAATAGCCACTGATGGACTTCTGCTCCACATGTTTATCTAATTCCCTCTTGAAACTGTCCATGCTTGTAGCTGCCACCACCTCCTGCGGCAGTGAATTCCACGTGTTAATCACTCTTTGGGTGAAGAAGTATTTCCTTTTATCTGTTCTAACCAGCTCTGTTGCTAGCTCTGGGTCGGGGAATTCCTGGACAAAGGCCTTGTACTTTCCCTTTTACTGACCTTTGCTCCACCCCTTCCTTTTATTACTAACGCATCCCTCCCCCCCGCCGCTTTCCCCCTTTTTATGCTGAATGCATGCCCTTCCAATCCACACACCCATCGGCTGTCCTGCCCATTTTTTAACCAGAAATCGTGACTACGATGCCCCCTGCTGGCCAGGTATGGAGTCTCAGCCTACGCAGGCTCAATCTAAAACCCCCGAAATTAAAATTAGGCTAATGTAGACACACACATGGGGCTGTGGTAGCTCAGTGGTTAAGACGCTGAAGTGCAGACCGGAAGGTCGGTAGTTTGGCAGTTCGAGACCCGAGAGTGCCGCGTGACGGAGTGAGCTCCCGTCTCTGGTCCCAGCTTCTGCCAACCTAGCAGTTCGGAAGCAAGAAATTGCAAGTAGATAAGTAGGTACCGCTTTGGTGGGAAGGTAACAGCGTTCCGTGCGCCTTGCCATTGAGTCATACCAGCCACATGACCACAGAAACGTAAGCACGCTGGGCATGTCAGCCCGAACCGGGCACTTTGGGGGCAGGGTTCCCCCCACCAGTCTTTTCCGGACCGGTGGATTGGGAACCCTTTTAGCGGGGGAACCTCTGCCCTCCTGGGGGCCTGGCAGCCCTAATAGTCTTACAGTAGGATCTACCCACTCAGCCTGAGTACCTGGGTCCCTGTAGCCAGCTGGTCTTACGATCCTGATTTCCTCATCACTGCTGGACTCCCTGGAACTTCCAGAGGCCCTCGGGTAGCAACTTTCATGGCCTAGAGCCGAGACCAGAAGAAGAAGAGCTGGAAAGCAGCTGTGGTGCACCAGTTCCGAGGGCCGGCGTCTCTCCCGCTTGCAGTCCACTGCGTGGCCGCTGGCGCCCCGGCCAAATTCTGTGCCACAAATCGGTGGCCGAATGCCTCAGCCCAATACGAGACACTCAGCTGGAGTCCAGGCGAGGAGGAGCAACAAAGTTTATTGCAATAGTCTTGAGAGAGCAGAGCACAGTTAGGTGTAGTGGTTAAGTGCGCGGACTCTTATCTGGGAGAACCGGGTTTGATTCCCCGCTCCTCCGCTTACACCTGCTGATGTGACCTTGGGTCAGTCACAAGCTCTGGCACAGCTGTTCTCTCAAGGACAGTTTCTGTCAGAAGTTCTCTCAGCCCCGCCAACCTCACAGGGTGTCGGTTGTGGGGAGGGGAAGGGAAAGGAGTTTGTAAGCCGCTCTGAGACGCCTTTGGGCAGTGAAGGGTGGGGTATAAATCTAGTCTCTTCTTCTACCTCACAGGGTGTCTGTTGTGGGGAGGGGAAGGGAAGGGAGTTTGTAAGCCGCTCTGAGACGCCTTTGGGCAGTGAAGGGCGGGGTATAAATCCAATCTCTTCTTCTTCTTCTCTTCACAACCAAAAGGTCAGCTATTCGAGCTGCTCTCTGACCCGTTCCGGGTGGCCGGAGAGCTTGTACCCCTGAGGTCGTACAAAGCATGTTTTGATACATATACACAGCTATTGGTACACGGCATAGGAAGAAGCATCGCGAGAGCTAAAAAGTCAAGATGGTAGTAAATCGTTGGCTGAAAGTGACGTTGCAGCATGGAATTCATCATGCACATGTGCCCAGCCGGTTAAATCCAGCTGGGGGTCATCAGCACCCCCCTTTTCTAGCATCCCAGGACGAGCAGAAGCGAAAAGACACAGATAAGCAGGAACGCAACTGGCTGACTCCTTCCCGGGCGTTATCAGCCTGTAGCTTAGCAACCAAGGAGGCCCTTCTGGGAAGATGGCATTTCAGATTTGATGCGTGTGTCTCACAGCGCCACTGGACTCCAACTTTGTTCTGCGGACCTGAATGTGTCCTCCTTTCCAACTCTTTCCTTCAGTCGCCAAGTCAACAGGTGTGGTCATCAGCACCTTCTCCTAAGGAACTTCACTTCCCCATGTGTTGATCTGATGGACGTTTGATGGTGTCGCTCGCACGACCATCAGTCACTCTGGGCATGCCTAAGGAGCCAAGAGGGGTTGGCCGATGCAGTCCTTCCAGGAGGGGTGCAGTGCCGTTGCTGGCAGAGAGGAGGAGGAGGAGGAGATTGGATTTATACCCCGCCCTTCACTACCTGAAGGAGTCTCAGAGCGGCTGACAAACTCCTTCCCCTTTCCCTCCCCACAACAGACACCCTGTGAGGTAGGCGGGGCTGAGAGAGCTCTCTTGAGAACTGCCCTTGAGAGAACAGCTCTGAGAGAACTTGTGACTGACCCACGGTCACACCGGCAGCTGCATGTGGAGAAGTGGGGAATCAAACCCAGTTCCTGGTGTAATGATGTCACTTCCGGGTGATATCATTACATTGAGGACATCCTGAAATGCCCCCGAAATCCCCCTGCCGGAGCAATGAAATGATCTGGCAACCCTAGTCATCATGCTTGCAATGCCAGCGAGGTTCCCACCCCCCATTTTCTCCCTAAGGGGAGTGTGCAACAGAAGCTCAGGATGGAAGATTCTTACTCCCCAGTTGGGAGCTGGGCACCCTCCCATTAGACCTTACTAAAGGCCCACATAGTCCAGCCTTAGATTGGCAAAATGGCAAGACGGAAGACTGTGGGGACCTCACAAGGAGGCGAGACGGCATCCCCCCCCTCCACACTGCTCTGGTATTTGTCCCTAACATTGAGTCCTCAGGTGTACTGCTTTTGGATTTGGAGGTTCCATTGATCTGCATTGGCTGATGGCTCTAGACAGACCTGTCCCTCCCTGAAAAGATATCCCACGTAGGGTACGTTGGTCTGGATTTCTTACAAAAGCAGGCAGCGGGGGAAGCCAAAAGCCCTGCAAAAGAGGAAGGAGAGGAGGCCAGAAAGAAGCCGGCTCACTGGATCAGCCCGCTCTGCTGTCTGGCTGCCAGCTGGCAAGCCGCGCAAGCCGCAAATGTGCCGGGTCCTCTCGATAAGAGAAAGAGACAAAGGAAACACCATCCCGTGGCCAAGAGATCTCCTGGCAGGCTGGGCAGGGGACAGCCCCACAGCTGGGTGCCAACAGGAAATCAAGGCCCCCCCGGAGTGTTTCCCCAGCCCCTCCCCTGATGTTCAAGGAAAGGGGGAGAGCAATGCTTCCACTCCTCCACGGCTTGACGCCTGGCCCTTCTCGGCACCAAAGGACGGCAACCAAGAGCAGAGCCAATGGAACGATTCATTCATTCACACTGGCATTTCCCCCAGAATTACCAATGCCAAGCACCGCGTGGGCTTCCCCCTTAACTCTGCACAGAGAAAACAAATCTTGGTGGCTGGAAGAGAAATGGGGGGAGGGTTGCAGGGCTGTCAGCTCAAGCATGGGAAATTCTTGGAGATTGGGAGGGTGGTGCCCCGGGAAGGGGAGTGAGTTCAGTGGGGAGGTGATGTCCTGACGTTCACCCTCCGAAGCCACCGTTTCCTCCAGCAGACCTGATTATCCAGGGCTATTTTGGGGCCAGAACGCACAGGAACAGAGTTCCGGCTGGCTCCCGAGTTGGCCACACCCAGCAGGAACTCATTAGCATAATAGGCCACATCCAACAGCAGAAACTCATTAGGATTGGCCACAATAGGGGTGTGGGGCCTAACATGCAAAGGAGTTCCTGCTACAAAAAAAAGCCCTGGGGTTTTGACAACAAACAAGGTAAACAGAATAAGAAGCAAAAGGTGGGTGTGGCTGGATGACCACACTCCTGGTAACATGGGGGTGTGGCCTAATATGCTAATGAGCTGTGCTGTCAGGGGTGTGGCCTGATCCACTAATGAGTTTCTGCTGTTGGATGGGGTCTATTATGCTAGTGAGTTCCTGCTGGGCTTTTTCTACAAAAAGAGCCCTGTGATTATCAGTCAACCAATCAATCATTTATTACGTTCCAAGATCAGAAGGATTATCAGAGTTTGGAGATCAGTTGTGATTTTGGGAAGAAGAGGAAGAAGAGGAGGAGGAGGAGGCTGGATTTATACCCTGCCCTTCACTACCCAAAGGAGTCTCAGAGCAGCTTACAATCTCCTTTCCCTCCCCCTCCCAACAGACACCCTGTTACGAGAGAAAGTTTACTTACAAAAATGGAAGCACATCTTGCATGACATATCCCCAGGGGTCATTTCAATTCGGGATGAGTCAGAATGGCGTTCTGGGAGTAGCAACATTTTCCCCTCCTCCCTTGCAAGCAAACACACACGCTCTCCCTTCCCTTTGCTCCTCCCCCGGGCAACCAGTGCCAGCCAATACTTGCCTTAAATCCAACAGCAACTTGCTCTGTATTCCTCCTCTGGTGTCGCAGCTTCCTCTCTCCAGCATCTCCTATTTCCTGCTTGGGAGAGGAGAGAACGCACGCCTTCCTTTGATTGGCTGAGAGATCCTTTCCTCCTCCTCTGGGGTGGGAGGGGAAGGAAACAGAGAGGGGGGGGGAATGGAGCCAGTAGCTCTTTTAGGAAGACCAGCAACTTTGTTCTTTTTCTATGAAATGACCCCTTCATATTCCTATAGGTAAATTTAACTTATTGTGAACAATTAACTTCAGAATCCTAGAAGAACTCAACCCTGATTGTTCCCTGGAAGGCCAGAGACCGAAGCTGAAGCTCAAATACTTTGGCCACCAAATGAGAAGGGAGCCCTCACTGGAGAAGACCCTGATGCTGGGAAAGATTGAAGGTCAAAGGAGAAGGGGATGGCAAAGGACGAGATGGTTAGACAGCATCATCGATGCAACGAACATGAAATTGAGCAAACTTCCGCGAACAGCAGAAGACAGGAGGGCCTGGCGTGATCTGGTCCATGGGGTCGCGAAGAGTCGGACTCGACTGTGCGACTGAACAACAGCAACTTCAGAAAGGTTAACTTGCTATATCTCCAAGCCCAGATAAGAGAGAGAAGAAGAAGAAGAGAGGTCCTATATGAGACGAAACAGAAAGGCAGGCAAGGGGCAAAGAGGCTCAGCAGTTAATCCATGAGAGGGTAATGGGTAAGGGTATGCTTGTGGACTGACTGGGCAGCAGTCCCACAAACTACCACTACCCAGATTTTGAGTCATTTTTTTGGGGGGGAACCTCCCCATGGTGCACCCTGGGTCACACTAAAGAGCTAGAACATCCTAGGCAGTCCCAGGATCGCCCGTCCACACTGCCCAGTGGACCATTGACAAGACAAGCCGTCCTTCTTGGGATTACTTGACAAGGGGTAAAGGGGATACTCAGTTTTGTAGAGCTGGCATCATGTCCCACAATAGCAGTGGGTTCAGCTGCTTGGAAGGGAGGAAGTAGTTGGGGGGGGGAATCCAACCCGGGTAGGTAGGCTTGGAGGGCCAAAAAGGTACAAGGAGCCATGTTTTTAGTTTAACAGATTAAGGCCCCGGTCATACGGGACAGAAAACATGGGGGAGAGGCGTGGCAGTTTGCCCCAGAGCTAAATAAGGCGCAGTAGCTCGATCACAGGGGCTACCGGGTTGCCACACTCCAGCTCTGCGACCCAATCACACTGTGCTGCTGCAGCGCAGCAAAAAAGCAGCGAAGTGCGCATGCGCCATTGGGGGGGCGGGCCGCTGTCGGTGTCTTGTGTGTGCGCATGCGCTGTTCAGCGTTGGTGCACATCCCATGGACACTTACAACATCCGGAAACCCCAGGGGACATGGGCGGGCATCGGAAGCCGCGGGATACTGGCGCTCCCATGATCAGATGCCAGCCTTTGCCCCGGGGTTTCCAGAAACTAGTACTTCGGACCTACTAGTTTTTTACTCCGCGTTTTCCACCGGAAGCCACGGGTTGGCCACGGGAGCACTACGCCTCCCAGATGTGCTCGTATGATCGTGCACGGAAAGTTCGCAGGACTCCCGTGCCTTCAGCAGGGCAAATGCTCAGTGTGGATGGGGCCTAATACTAGTTTCTTTATTGTGAGAACTACAATGTGGATAGGAAAGATGAGAGATCGGATAAAGGTGTACTAGGTAAGGGAAGAGGCAGGTGTGGGACAGGTGAAAGGAAGAAAGGAAGTATTTTTCCCTGAGACCTCCATTCTACCAATCAAAGGGATGGTGAGGTACAGGAGAGAAAACACAGGAAAGTCAGTGTCAGAATGACTATCCAGCTATCTGTCTCTCTTGCTATGAAGCCTGGAGGAGGTTGACCCAGGGAAACTCCCAAGCAGTCCATTCTGCAGTCCATCTGATCTTTCAGGTGAGGTGACACAATGTCAGACCCTTGAGTTAATCCACTCTCAGTCCAATAGTCTTTTATAAAAGCCTTATTAGAAACAGAGATTTGGATATGCACAAGAGAGATCTCTCGTTCAGACTAAAGAACAGATCAAGGGTTAGTTATTGTATAGGCAATAGGTCAGTATCCCACAATGCAATGGACAAGCAGCGGATATTCACCCTCTTCTCCTCTTTCACTCCCCCCCCTTCATACTACCCAGTACTATAAAAGTTTATTATCCAGCAACCAAATCCAGTAGACAAAATCTTGTGTCACCATGACAATCAACAGAGCCCAATTCTGACACACAACCTAGGGGGTTGTCGGGGAGGAGAGAGGTTAGATAAGGTTGTGCAGAACGCACTCCAACCTGTCCTTCCTTTCCCAGATTCCCCAGGTCGGGGGGGGGGGGCCTGTCTTGAAGCTTTTGCATGCAGTGCTGGCATACAGGTTGGCAGGCACAGGATTATGTCACCAGACTGGCACTGCTGCATTCAATGCACTGGTTCCGCTGCCCTTTCAGAAAGGCCCCCATTGATTGAGATTCTCTGATGTTATATAAGAACATAAGAGAAGCCGATGTTGGATCAGGCCAATGGCCCATTCCAGTCCAACACTCTGTGTCACACAGGGGCCAAGAATACCCGGTGGCACCAGGAGGTCCACCAGTGGGGCCAGGACACTAGTAGCCCTCCCACTGTTGCATCCCCCAGCACCAAAGCATCACTTGCCCCAGAGACCAAGAGTTCCTTCTTACCTATAGCTACTAGCCACCAGCCACTGATGGACCACTGCTCTGCTCCAGCTTTCATATGTTTGTTAAATTCCATCTGGAAGCTGTTCATTCCAGCCACCACCACCACCACCTCCTGTGGCAGTGAATTCCATGTCTTGATCACTCTTTGGAGAGTCAGTTTGGTGTAGTGGTTAAGTACGCGGACTCTAATCTGGGAGAACCTGGTTTGATTCCCCACTCCTCCACTTGCACCTCGCTGGATGGCCTTGGGCAAGCCATAGTTCTGATAAGAGCTGTTCTTGAAAAAGAGCAGTTTCTGTCAAGAGCTCTCTCAGCCCCACCTGCCCCACAGGGTGTCTGTTGTGGGGAGGAGAAGGGAGTTTGTGAGCAGCTCTGAGACACCTTTGGGTAGTGAAGGGCAAGGTATAAATCCAATCTCTCTTCTTCTTCTTCTTCTTCTTCTTCTTCTTCTTCTTCTTCTTCTCCTTCTCCTTCTTCTTCTCCTTCTCCTTCTCCTTCTCCTTCTCCTTCTCCTTCTCCTTCTCCTTCTCCTTCTCCTTCTCCTTCTCCTTCTTCTTCTTCTTCTTCTTCTTCTTCTTGGTGAAGAAGTACTTCCTTTTATCTGTTCTAACTTCTAACCTGACTGCACAGCAATTTCACTGAGTGCCCACGAGTTCTTGTCTTGTTGTGAGAAAGGGGGGGGAGTATTTCTTTCTCGACCTGCTCTATCCCATTCATAATCTCGTAAACCTCTTATCATGTCGTGCCTCAGTCGTTGTTTCTCAAAGTTAAGAGCCCCGAGAGCCTTAACCTTTCTTCATAGGGAAAGTGTTCCCAATCCTCTTATCAATGCAGTTGCCCTTTTCTGCACTTTTCTCAATGCTATAAATAACCTTTTTGTGGTGTGTGCGGTGTGAGTGGTCCAATGAGGTTGCACCATCAATTTGTACAGGGCAGGACCTGTATAAACGTTGTTCCTGTTGGTCTTTGGGGGTTTCTGTGTGGCACTGTGGCACGCTTGCACTGCCGCAGTGCCACTTGTTCTGATGTGTGCCACTTGTCCTCCTGGCAAACAAGCACCTCCCAACAGTTCACTTTCCCTGAGATTCTCTGGGAGAATCTGACTCCTGGGTGCGGCCTGCTTTCCTGCCTTAAGTGCTGCTGGCTGGGTTTCCCCATTGAAAACAATGGAGGGAATGGGGGCAACCGGTTTGAGTGCCCATAGAATTGGAGCCACTAGTTCAATTTCTTTGGGACATGGGGGTTTATGTGGCGAGAGGCTCCCGAAGCTACCCTGAAAATTTGGAGCCTCTCCCTCAAACCCCCTCACCCCCACAGCCACTAACAGCACCATTGTTCTCCCCCTCACCCCCACAGCACCCCCTCACCCCCACAGCCACTAACAGCACCATTGTTCTCTATGGTGGGGGAAGCTACTTTCCCCACCATAGAGACTTTCTGTTTGGGGACCCATAGAATTGGACCCCCTGGTCCAATCTTCTTGAAACCTGGTGGGTATTTTGGGGAGAGGCTCCATCAGCTACCCTGTGAGTGGAGCATCTCCCTCTAACCCCCTCCCTTCCAGCCCCCAGAATATACCCTATCAGTTTTCACCATTGACTTCAATGGCCCATAGGGTATAATGAGGCCGAAAGTGATTCGGCCAGCAGAATAACTTCCGAATCAGCTAGCGCTGCCGAAACGGATGTTCGGGGGGGTGTCATTTGGCAACCGAATCCGATTCGGCCCGATTTGGCCGAATCCGAATCAGGCCAAATTTCATTTTATTTTTTGCACGCTCCTAATTCCTTCCTGGAAGGTGGCATCATGCACAAGTATGCCACTGTTTCCATGCAGCTGCACATTTAAGCTTTTTGTGTCTTGATCCTGTGGCTGCATCGAAGCCATCCGTCTCCGTCCACGCAAGTTTTACTTGGAAGGCTAGGAGGTTTCTGAATCCCCAGAGGCCCTGATGGCACTTGAGGACTGTTTTCTCTGTCTGGCTCAGGCTCCGTCTCATGTGATGTCCTGCTGCTACCTTTTAATATTTAATGGAAGACCTGCTGGGGGACTTTGCCCACCTGGTCACTTGAGTGGAAACGGGGCAGGAAGGAGCTACCAATCGCAGTCTTTGGAGAGTCTTCAGCGAACTAAGTGTGGCGAAGTTCTGAGAAACTGCTCTTGGCACGTAAGTAGCAATCTACCTTTTAAAAACAAGAATAATCATAAGGACACCAGAAGAGCCCTGCTGGATTAGGCCAGTGGTCCATCCCGTCCAGCACCCTGTCTCGCACAGTGGCCAACCAGTTCCTCCGGACAACCAACAACAGGGCTTAGAGGCCGAGGCCTTCCCCTGATGTTGCCTCCTGGCTCTGGGATTCAGAGGCGTAGTGCCTCTCAGTGTGGAGGTTCCCCTCAGTCACCATGGCTAGTAGCTATTGGCAGTCTTATCCTCCGCGTTTATTCCAGTGGCCATCACTGCATCCTCCGCCCTTGAATGCCACATTCGAATCACTCTCTGTGTAAAGTAGTGTTTCCTTTTGTCCGTCTTGAACCTACTGCCCATCGGCTTCACAGGATGCCCTCGAGTTCTAGTCTTCTGAGGGAGGGAGAAAAAGTTCTCCTGGTCAGCTCTCTCCACCCCGTGGATAATTTTATAAACCTCTATCAAGTGTGTGTGTGTGTGTCCCCCCTTAGTCGTCTCTTTTCTAAACTGAAAAGTCCCAGAGACTCTTCAGCTTTTCCTCCTAGGGAAGGTGCTCGAAACCCTTCTGTCCCCTCCCACCTCCTGTGAACTGAAAGCAACAGAGTCTTTGAACATTCCGCTGAGGAAGTTCGGTTGGGCTTCTTGTGAGTGTGCTGAGCTGGTGAGAGCTTCGTGCCAGAGGCAGGGTATGAACGCGTGCCTACCTGGTCAAGATCCAAAAAGAAGCTTTCTAAAGCATGGTTAGATTTGTTCTCGTGCAAGAGTGATCTCTTTGAGTCCCTCAACGCTCACTCTGTGATTATCAGATAAAGATGCTAACTGCCTTCCCTGGGAAATATTATACCTAGAATCCGAGAGCTGGAAGGGACGTCCAGGGTCATCTAGTCCAACCCCCTGCACAATGCAGAAAATACACAAATACCTTCCCCCACACACACACCCAGTGACCCCTGCTCCAGGCCCAGAAGATGGCAAAAAAAACTCCAGGATCCCCAGCCAAACTGGCCTGGAGAAAAATTGCTTCCTGACCCCAAAGTGGCAAAGAATCAGGCCCGTAGTTACAGTGGGGCATCTCGGGGCTAGGCCCCCCGACTTGCTGGCAAGGCCCCCTGACCTCCCATCCAGCCAAGGGCATCATGTCCATCTCCCCTGGATTAATTTGATTAGCCAGTGCCCCCTGAAGAAATTTAAATGCCCCCTGACTTAAAAAATCCTGGCTACGGGTCTGCAAAGAATGCTGTTGGGAAGAAGCGGGGGTGGGGGGGGGAGGCTGCGGCTTGGCGTGAAGGCACACACGTCCAACTCTCTTCCCCCCTCCCTCCTGCACGATTTCTACAAGATTTGATATTTCCAAGTGGGATATTCTTTGGTCCCAATCAGACGGGTCTTTACGTCCGCCCCAGGTACGGATGCCTGGTGGATTTAAAGGGAACGATCAGACAGCAACATCTGGGAAAGGTGCCGCTTCCGTGATCAGCCCATTTAGCCCCACCAGGGAGCCATACTTAAAAGATACCAGTGAAAGTCCATTTCTTTTGATTGCCGACGGGCCAATGGCAGACTTTCCTCCGTCTGACCATTCCAGCGTGCAATCAGCCCGTCAGGATGGTCTGCTCCAGACCATCCCGAACGGCCACCATTTTAAAAAAATCTTAGCGATATGCACATAAACGTGTAAATGCACGACAGCTGCAGAGCCCTGCTCAAACATTCTGGACAATTTCATGTTTCTGAAGGGCCCGTGAAAAGTATGAATTGCGTTAATTGAAACGGTACCTAGAGGGAGGTACGACTGGCGGTGCTACCACCATTCAATTCCACGCATGCGCGGAAAAACAAGTACACGTTGAGGCGCAGATACGCATGCACAAATAGAATTAAAACAAAAAACACCTGACCGCATGGCTCCTTCACATGGACGCCGTCTGGACAACCCACCATGGAGTACACGCGTGGTAAGGGGAGCTGTTTGGTCGTGCAAGGCCAGATAAAAAAGATCTACATCCAATTAGAGCCGGGCCAATGGCGGCATTAGCTGCCCATCTGAACGCACCCTTTGTTTGCCTTTCTGTTGGAAACCCGAACCTTGGAAAGCTTATTCTTCCTTTTTGCTCCTAGGTCAGCAGGTGATGATGTGATATCATTTCCCCTGCAATGGAGACAGACTCCATTAGGAGATCCCTGTCTTCTCCAGCGTTTTCTAGCATTCTGGAGCCTTCAAGAAGAAACCAGAATTCCGGAGCACCACGTCTGGCCAGGAACTCTGTCTCTGACTTAGTGGCCCGGTAAGCAGCAGAGCGACCAAACCACCATTCGCTTCTGAGGTCTATAAGCCCATAAGAGGCCAGAGGTTTTCAAACCCAGAGAGGGAGAAGACCAGAAATGGTGGAAAAGCTTCCCTGAAAAGTCAGCTTGCCTGTCATAAGAACATAAGAGAACATAAGAACATAAGAGAAGCCAATGTTGAATCAGGCCAATGGCCCATCTAGTCCAACACTCTGTCACACAGCAGCCAAAATATACCAGGTGCCATCAGGAGGTCCAGCAGTGGGGCCAGGACACCAGAAGCCCTCCCATTGCTGCCCCCTCCAGCACCAAGAATAGAGTGCAGCACCTGCCCCAGACTGAGAGGTCCCCCAACCTTTCTGAGGCTATGTGGACACCTGTAGAAATCTGACACGGGGCAGCAGGCACAACCACAAAATGGCTGCCACGGGTGGCAAAGCCAACCACAAAATGTCAGGGAGTAACAGGGTTGCCAGCCTCCAGGTACGGCCTGGAGATCTCCTGGAATTACAACTGATCTCCGGACTAGAGAGATCAGTTCCCCTGGGGGAAAAGTGGCTGTTTTGCAGGGGCGGTTTCTATGGCATTGTACTAGGGTCGCCAGGTTCCCCGGGGGGATGTGTGTGCCCACTCGATGGGCCTCTTACCTGCTGGCAGGGCTTTCTTTGTAGAAAAAGCCCAGTAGGAACTCATTAGTATAATAGGCCACACCCAACAGCAGAAACTCATTAGCATATTAGGCCACACCCTGATAGCACAGCTCATTAGCATATTAGGCCACACCCCCATGCTACCAGAAGTGTGGGCATCCCTTCACACCCGCCTTTTACTTCTTATTCTCTTTCCCTTGTTTGTGGTCAAAACCCAGGGCTTTTTTTGGAGCAGGAACTCCTTTACATGTTAGGCCACACAGCCCTCATGTAGCCAATCCTAATGAGTTTCTGCTGTTGGGTGTGGCCTATTATGCTAATGAGTTCCTGCTGGGCGTGACCAACTCGGGAGCCAGCCGGAATTCCGTTCCTGTGCGTTCCCGCCCCAAAATAGCCCTGCCTGCTGGCCCGGATCCAGCCGCTGGGGTGGGACCCCACCCCCAAAGTGCTGGGATCGCATAAAATGAAAGCTGCGTTCCTGAAAGGAATGGATGCAGAAATAAAGATCAAGAGGGTGGAGGGAAAAGAAACCATGAGGATGATGAGCCTATCCTCTTTGAGCGCAATCAGTGGCAGGTGACCCATGAAGCAGACTAAGCACCTGCTTAGGGCACCAGGGCCAAAGGGGGACACCACAAAGTTGGGGAAAGGGTGAAAAGAAAAAAGAAAAAACACGAATGAAGATTTGTTAAAAAAAAGAAATTGCTAAAATTGTATGGCATTTCTGTAGAACTTTATGTAGCCAAAGCTTGGCTTAGTTTGTACAGCATATTGTGTTAGCATATGAATGAATTTTTGTATTGCTGCAACCTGCATCGTATACCTGGTCAGACAGATCAACCACTAAAATGGACGGGGTCCGTGTGGAAAGGAGGGGGCACCAAGATTGGTCAGTGCTCAGGGCACCAGGGAGCCTTCATCCACCCCTGAGCGCAATATCCATTTTTAATGTGACTCACAAGGAATGTATTTTTCATATGTCCATGTGCATGGGGCTGAAGGATATTCAGAGAGGTGGCTGCCCCCGCCTCCTGACTACTGGTATTCCAAGGGAGTCTCCCATCCAAGAATTTGCCAGAGTTGACCCTGTTTAGCTCCCAAGATCTGACAAGGTCGGGCTTGCCTGGGCCATCCAGGTTATGGTGAGTAACGTGGCAACTCTTCAGCATTGCTGGGCAGAAGCTTTGCTTAACAGGAGGTGGTGGCAGTTACAAGCATGGACGGCTTCAAGAGGGAACTGGATAAACGTATGGAGTGGAGGTCCGTCAGTGGCTATCAGCCACAAGGTATAGATAGGGACTCTGGAGCAAGTGATGCTCTGTATTCTTGGTGTTTGGGGGGGGGGGTCAACTGTGGGAGGACTTCAATTGTCCTGGCCCCACTGATGGACCTCCTGAAGGCACCTGGTATTTTTAGCCACTGTGTGACAGAGTATTGGACTGGATGGGCCATTGGCCTGATCCAACATTGGTTTCTCTTATGTTCTGATATGGTCCTGGGTGAATGGGCACTGCTGGAGGTGCCCATAATAAGTGGGTGGCTTATTCCTTCCACTTATTCAAAGCAAATTTCATCTGTGCAGGTATCAGAAGGTACTCGGTGCTGGAAACTGCTCCTCGACATATGAAGCGCCCAAGGTGAGCAAGAAGTAATAGAGGTTTAGATCAGATGAGGACCAAGCGTCCTTCTCAACAAATTGAGGGAAAGGTTACCAGGTCACCTTGACCTGGATAATGGGTGAGAGGAATTTTATGAAAATAAAGAGGCCGTAGCTCAGTGGAAGAGCGTCTGCTTGGCATGCAGAAGGTTCCAGGTTCAATCCCCGGCATCTTCAGTTGAAGGGACTAGGTCAGGGGTGGCCAAACTGTGGATCGGGAGCAATGTTCCCTCTAAGCTGTGGAGTCCTGTGAGCAAAAATTCTGATCTGTGAGCTGCTGGCATTAAAGTTGTGAGCGGGCGATTTCGCTACTGCATCAATTAGTTGGCTCTGGAGCCATCCTCCCTGAGCCAAGACAAAACTCTGTGAACCGGAGGCTAAAAAACTGTGAGCTAGCTCACACTAACTCAGCTTAGAGGGAACACTGCTCGGGAGCCACATGTGGCTCTTTCATGCATATTGTGTGGCTCCTGGCAGGGTGGCTGGGGAAGCGAAGGGGAGGCATGCCTCCCCGACCAGTCTTCCCTTCCCCAACCAGTGTCCTTTCCACCTTTCTTTCTCTTTTTCTCTCTTCCTCCCTTCCTTCCTTTTTCTCTCTTTTCCTTCCTTCCCCTTCCCTCACTTCCCCATCTATTTGCTTTCTCTGTTTCTCTCTTTCCACCTCTTTCATTCTTTCTTTTCACCTCTCCCTCTCTCTTTTTCTCTCTCTCTAAGTATAATTAGCAAACTAATAAATATCATCAGAGCTATTTTCGGGCAGGAACGCACAGGAACGGAGTTCCGGCTGGCTCCCAAGTTGGCCACACCCAGGAAGAACTCATTAGCATAACAGGCCACTCCCAATGGCAGAAACTCATTAGGATTGGCTGCATTGGGGGTGTGTGGCCTAATATGCAAAGAAGTTCCTGCTACCAAAAGAGCCCTGGGTTTTGACAACAAACAAGGTAAATAGAGTAAGAAGCAAAAGGAGGGCGTGGCTGGATGACCACACTTCTGGTAACATGGGGGTGTGGCCTAATATGCTAATAGGCTGTGCTGCCAGGGGTGTGTGGCCTAATATGCTAATGAGTTTCTGCTGTTGGGTGTGGCCTGTTATGCTAATGAGTTTCTGCTGGGCTTTTTCTACAAAAAAAAGCCCTGAATATCATTGGACAAATAAATATCAGTATCAGTATCTGTTTTCACCCCTTTTGTTTTTATTTTTGGCCAGTCTCATTTAATGTGAATGAAAATGGGCGCATAATGTTTGTCTTGCGGCTCTCAGACATCTGATGTATATTCTATGGGGCTCTTACATTAAGCATGTTTGGCCACTCGTGGACTAGGTAGCAGATGATGGGAAAGACCTCCGCCTGAAGCCCTGGGGAGCTTCTGCCACTCTGAGCAGACGATACTGACCTCTGATGGACCAAGCGTCTGATTCAGTAGAAGGAATCACAGAATCATAGAGTTGGAAGGGACCTCCAGGGTCATCTAGTCCAACCCCCTGCATGATGCAGGAAATTTGCACGATGCAGGGAGGCTTCATGTATCAGGGGAGGTGCTGTGGCTCAGTGGCAGAGCATCTGCTTGGCATGCAGAAGGTCCCAGGTTCAATCCCCAGCATCTCCAACTAAAAGGACTGGGCAGTAAGTGACGGGAAAGACCTCTGCCTGAGACCCTGGAGAGCTGCTGCCACTCTGAGTAGACGATAATGAGCTTTGACGGACCAAGCGTCTGATTCAGTAGAAGGCGGCTTCCTGTATACCTTGCAGCTTCCTGTATGCATATGCTGTCCAGAATATATATTCAATACAATTTTCTCTTCAACCAAAGCCAGTATGGCTTCAGAATTTGGGGCACTGGCACTAGGATACGTTCCAGTTGACTTCCCCCAGTGTGGAACACCAGTCCATTTTTTGTACAGAATATGGAAAATGAACAGTGTAGCTTTTTAAAAAACTGAGCCTGGCTCATGAATAACCATCAGGATTTGTTCAAGTGTAAAGATCACCCAACAGCAGCATGGAATTCAGAGGGAGATGTGGTTAAACATTGCAGGACTAAGGTCTATTAAAACAGCAAGGTGTCGGGGAAAGAATAACTAGTAAAAGTCTGTTCTTCTTGGTGCATGTCCAGAACTATGGGAAAAGGTTTCTCAAGAAGATTGCCACAGACTGCTCAGGCTCCGGTTGTGTCTTTTTCCCCCCTCAGAATGACAGTCCCCAAATGTCCAGGAGCAAATCCACAGAGAGTCTCGCCAGCCCTTCTGAAATAACCAGGAAGAACATCGTTCAGGCCAATTTCATCTCCAGATCAGCTGCGTCACCTCCTGCCTCTGTGGCATTCCTGGCTGAATCAGCTCCAGCCAACCTGCGCAGGAAGAGCCCCGCCGAGTCTGGCAAAATGGCCGCCACCCAACGCCCAGACGCGAGGTTTAAGCCGCAGCAAGAAAACTCCATTTCTTCATTCTCATCCCAGCACAACGAGAAGAGAGAGCAAGGGAGCCACGCCGTCCATCTCCAGGGGAACGAATCTGTCCAGAAGGTAAGCGCTTTTTTCTTGTTTCAGGGCCTCCGGAAGAACCCCGAACCGAAGGTGTATAGTGTAGTTCAAAACCCTGCCATACATACCCAGAGGAAATGGACTGGTCCATCGTGAACTTTGTCCCAGGAAGTACTGCAACAAATAGGGTGGCCAGCCTCCAGGTAGGGCCTGGAGATGTCCTGGAATTACAGTTGATCTCCAGATTACAGGGATTAGTTTCCCTTGGTCCGTCGGACTTGCGGGGGGGGATGGGGGAACTTACCGGGAGCCGGAACAATGCGGTGTGCCTCTGTTGCCCAGGAGCCAGAAATAAATGTGACGTGCCAACGTCACCTGGAAGCGGGCCCGTAACTATGGTGGGGCTTTTGGGGGCTCTGCCCCTTTCTTAAAGGCACAGCCCCACAAGAACTTCTCCTGTAAATGCTTTTCCCAATCATTTTAAAACATTTTTAAAAGTGTGTGCTTCTTTAAGCAGAGTGGGGGGCTGTAGTTGACTAGTTCCCACACTGAGCAAGGGGGTTGGAGTAGGTGACCTCTATGACCCCTTCTAACTCTGTGTCAAGAAACTGGTCTCCTTTAACAGAGCTTTTCTGCCTAAGTGTTAGCTTTCTTGACTCTAGAAGTCATCACCCCCATCTGCCAGCCTGTTATCAGAATTGTTGCTTAGGCTGGCAGAAGTGATTAACTTGCAGCAGCTGAGAACTGTCATCTAAAGTGGTTGATCTGGTAACAGCTTCCTATTGGCTAAATGGCTTTTCTTTCTGCACTGAGGACTTCAGCCCCAACCAGAAAAAAAATTTGCCCCACAAGCCACAAGATCCTGGCTATGGGCCTGCCCGGAAGGGACATAAGCATGTCGATGACATCAGGGGACAACACTCTGGTTTTGGGGCAAAACTCTGTGGTTTGGAAGCTGTATAGGATTGTCCCCCACCCAGTCACCTAACTGCCAGGATCAGAAGTTTTCTGGTAGATTTTGTCCACATTCTGGTTTTTAAGGCCTGCAATTGTATCTCTCAACCGACAGCCCTGTTAGCGCAAATGCCCTGGGAGTAGAGAATTGGGGGCTGAATACAGTTGCTAGTACTACCTTGGCAAATGCCAGGAGATTTTGAGGATAGTGCCTGAGGAAGGTGAAGTTTGGGGAAGATATGATGTCACTTCCGGGTAAGATTAGGAACATCCCCTGATCTTTGCGGTAAAGAATGTAAAAACGTGGGGTTTCGGTTTTGGCGTCGCGAATGGCGGCCGCTTCTCGGGACGCTCCCGGAGGCGGTTAGCCCACGCGCAGTTAGGGGGGTCTTCGCATGTGCGAAAGACCCTAGTGAGCCTTAGGCAAAGGCTCCGAACCAGGGGCGCTTGGGGAGTAGCCTCTTTGCCGGCAGACAGCCGGGAAATTGAGGCTTTCTCCCCGCCCCAATCGGCCCCGCTGCGGCGTGCCCGTAATGGGACTTAGCAGCGCCACCAATTTCCAGGAGTGAAGACAGCGCTATGATTTAACATAAAAAGAAGAAATAGCATCGAATCGTGAGTTGAAGATCTATTTTGAAGCATAAATCGAAGCCCCCTGCATGCGTATAAGCGTTGGGAGGAGGGAGGAGTTCCCACCCCCTTTGAGAAGCAAGATCTGCAAAGGGAGCGCGAAGGGGGGCAGAGAGAAAAAAGAGTGTTGGTGAAAGTACCGTTGGGGTGGCATGGAAGACTACGATCATCTTAGCTTCCTGGGGGATGCGGCACGAACTTTTTAAAAGTAAATAAAAAAACAAAATGTCAATAATGGAAAAAGTTCTGCGGACACCGGAAGAGAAGGGAGGAGGGACTTCCGGTCCAGACAGCCCCCCCAAGAGCTTGCTGTCAATCAACAGGAAAAGGAGATACTGTGCCCCCTGCTGAAACAATTGCAGAAAATCAATGAAACTTTGTTCAAAATGGAAAGTGTTCTCGTCAGTCGACAGAAACAGATATCGGAAACAACTAGAAAGATGATGGAGTTCGAACAGAAATCGATTCTGATTCTAGGTTTTCAGGGCGTTAAAGAAGAAGAGAAAGAAGATCTCGGATTTACCTTGACAAATGTCTTGGCACCCCTAACTGGTAGTGGAGCGATAAAGTTAAAAGAAGAGGTGAATAAGGCTCCCAAAGCCTATTCCGCTTTTATAAAAGAAAATACTCTGCCAGTAGAAGGGGATGTCGAACATAGCAGGCAACAAACTGGAGATCTAATTTCATCTGAAGAGTTTATGGAGCCCTGGAAGCCTGAAGATCAGAAGTTTAAGGAAAAAGAGAAAAGAAAGAAGACGGATTTCATCTTCAAAATACAGAAACTTCTGAAGAGACACGCCAGCAGGGAGGAAGATGCAGCACTCAAAATTGGGATAAGTGAAGAAGACAGCAGCCCAGGGGAAAGTGGTGATGGAACGGAAGACCTCAAAGTTAAAATGGACTTAATCCGTAACTGGAAGAGATTTAAAAAGAAGATAATTTGAGGACTGTTCGTGTAACATCTGGAAGGAGCTGTTTAATTACTAACCCCAATGGACTTTGCTAACTGCGTTAACAGTTTGACTTTGGACTTTACAATAGTTAAAAAGAAGATCTTCTAACCATGATAGATGCCAAAATTGGTATTGGTTATTAACCTAAACTAACCCTCACTAACAGAAAAAATTTCACTCCATCTTTTTCTTTCTCCATCTGTCTACCCTTCCCTTTTCTTATAAAAAGAATAAAATTCTCTCTTTTTTAAGAGAGTTTTACAAAAAAAAAAAAAAGAATGTAAAAACGTGGGGAAATTCTGAGAGCATAGGATTGCCAAGCCCAAGCCTGGCAACCAGTGGGAGACCTGGTGGGCAGGAATATGGAGGGGGTGGCCGTCAGCAATGGCATGATGTCGTGTCCAGGGAAAGCATAGAGTTTTCAGTCACTTCTGGGTTCCTGGCAATGCTATGAGTTTACCACAGAGTTTCCAGCAATTCATAGGGAGGTATGGTATTACTTCCTGGAAGTGACATCATGACATAGGCCCAACAGCCATTGTGAGGAGAATGGGGAGCCTGGGTTGGGAGATTTCCCCATCCCCATTCCTAAGTGTCCCTATGGAGACCATTTTCCCGCCATTTTTCTCCTGCTCCTCAGTTTCTTGAGGGTGGGGAGTTACCTACCATGGGTGGGCAGATGGCAAGCCTAGGCCTGAAGCATAGGACCCTGGACAAGTAAAAACTCCTGAATGGTTAAGATCATAGGCATAAAGAAGGCTTTGCATGCCTTGCTGAGATCACGTTGACCCAAATTCCTCGCCGTGGGCAACAGAGCTGTTAGTTATCTTGCAAACCCTCTCTGACGGCCTCCAAACGACAGGGACCCGCATTGCTCCAACGTCTCCAGTGACAACTGAGGTAATTGAACTCCATTTCTTGGGATTCACCTCTCTGTCTCCAGTGTGGATGACTGAAAAGCAGAGAGCGGAATGGAGCGCTCCTGGCAAGTCTTATCTTGAGGGCAGATGATAAGAAAGAGACGGAATGCTTAAATCCAGGATCCTCTGAGGAAAGAAGTTTGTGGAAAGAGGTTCTCATAGACAGGCAGGAGCCGCGACTGCCAAAGCAAAACGAAAGTTGATTCTGAAAACTCTGAAGGTCTCTAGCACCAAATTTAACAGAGAACAATGCGGTATTAATACAAAAAGGTAAAGGTTTCTCTTGACCCATCCTTATAGAGCCAATTTGGTGTAGTGGTTTCGGAGCACAGACTCTAATCTGGGAGAACTGGGTTTGATTCCCCACTGCTCCACATGCAGCTGCTGGTATGACCTTGGGTCAGTCATAAATTCTTTCTGAGCTGTTCTCTCAGGAGCAGTTCTCCAGAGAGCTCTCTCAGCCCCACCTCCCTCACAGGATGTCCATTGTGGGGAGGGGAAGGGAAAGAAGTTTGTAAGCCGCTCTGAGACTCCCTTCGGGTAGTGAAGGGTGGGGTACAAATCCAATCTCTTCTTCTTCTCTCTTGTAAAAAGAGGGCTCTGGTTGCAAAGTCAGACTAGGACTACAGCGTTCAAATCCCCACTCAGCCCTGATGCTTGCTGGGTATCCTCAGCTTGCCAACCTCCAGCTCTCCTGCTATTACAACTGACCTCCAGCTGACAGAGATCAGCTCACCTGGAGACAAATGGCTGCTCTGGGGGGTGGACTCCATTTATATTTATTTATCAAATTTATACCCCGCCCTCCCGGCCAAGACCAGATCAGGGCATGATACCTCATTGAAGCCCCTCCCCTCCCCAAACCCCACCCTTCCCTGGCTCCACCCCCAAAATCTCCAGGTATTTCCCAAACCAGACCTGGCAACTCTAGGGGATCCTTAAGTCATCCATAAGTAGGTTTGTTAGTCACTGGGGGGCAGCATTCTAATCTGGGAGAACTGGGTTTGATTTCCCCACTCATGCAGCTGCTGGTGTGACATTGGGTCAGTCACAAGTTCTTTCAGAGCTGTTCTCTCAAAAGCAGTTCTCAAAAGAGCTCTCTCAGCCCCACCTACCGCACAGAGTGTCTGTTGAGGGGAGGGGAAGGGAAAGGAGATTGTAAGCCGCTTTGAGACTCCTTCGGGTAGTGAAGGGCCAGGTATAAATCCAGTCTTCTTCTTCTTCTCCTTCTTCTGTGTGACAGAAAAATAAGCGAGACGGGACAGTTCTGTACAGCGGCCTGAATTGTCTTGGGCCTCTCTATTTGGTTCTCTCCCAGAAGGCTTTGCAAGAGGTTTTTTCAAGGCGGTGGAGATGGATAAGCTGTCCTTGAGTATGAAAGGGCATTCAGGTTCCACTTTTCAGAACACTTGTTAACGTTTTTATGATTGGTACAAGTTAAATGGATGAGAGGATGAAGAACTGGTTAAAGAAAAGATCAAATCAGAGACGAAATAGACGGTTTGTAATAAGAGATACTCACGTAAAGGGTAGCATTGAACTGAATGATAAAGTGCTTTAAATATGATATACAACTGGAACAAAAAAAAAACCCCATATGTGTTTTATGTTTGTGGTTTAGTTTTTTGTGTTATGTTCTTAGTGTTGTGTTGTGATATTGTATTGAGTTGTATTGTATTGTTCAGTTGCAGTTGGTTATAAAAATAAATAAAAGTTTTTAAAAAAACCCTGCTGCTCTAAAAGAACTGCTTACATTTCAGCCTGGAAGCCAAAACATCTAGACAGGCCTTGACAGGGAGGGTGTTTTTAACTTAGTAGTACAAAAACTCCGGCCAGAGTCTTCTGGTCAGAAATGGGGAGAGCCTGGGTTTCATCAGGAGGACCATCCAAGTCCTCGACTGACAGTTTAATCTGGATTCTAAAGGTATCTAACACCAGTGCCTGCGGATGCTGGGGGCCCTCTGCCAACACCGTGGTTAGGTCTTGCCAGGGCGGCCGGAATGCATCCCTAAATAGATAATAATTCCTAAACGAATAATAAGTGCACTATTTCTTTATGAGCAGGGCTGTTTTGGGGCAGGAACGCACAGGAACGGAGTTCTGGCTGCCTTCTAAGTTGGCCAAGCTGACTAATATAATATAAACATACAAATTTATTAAGGTGTACACTTGTTAAAATAACTTCTGATTAAAATTTTTCCAGTATCAGACGTATAAAAACATACACAGGGGTCTTTTCGTAGAAGAACAGCTGCAGGAGCTCATTAGCATATGGTATGCTAATGAGCCATTAGGCTATTAGCATATGCCACGCCCTCTGACATCACCGGAAGTGATGTCAGAAGGGGAAGCAAAAGGGGGGAATCATCTTCAAAAGCCTCCCCTTCCTTCCCCGCCCCAGCTGGTCTGGGTGGGGGAGCTAAGAGAGAAGGGGTTTGAAGTTTAAACTCCTTCTCACTAGAGTTGGGCCACAGAAGGAGGAAAGAGGGAAGGAAAGAGAGAGAGTAGAGAGAAGAAAAGAAGGAAGGAAAGAGGGAAAGAAAGAGAGGGAAGAAGGAGGGAAACAGGGAAAGGAGGAAAAAGAGAAGAGAAGAAGGTGAGAAAGAAAGAAAGAAAGAAAGAAAGAAAGAAAGAAAGAAAGAAAGAAAGAAAGAAAGAAAGAAAGAAAGAAAGAAAGAAAGAAAGAAAGAAAGAAAGAAAGAAAGAAAGAAAGAAAGAAAGAGAAGAATGAGGGAAAGAGGAAAAAGAAAGAAGGAAAGGAGGGAATGAAAGAAATTCAGTGGCAATTCAGCCCCATTATACCCTATGGGCCATTGAAGTCAATGGTGAAAACATAGGGTATATTCTGGGGGCTGGAGGGGAGGGGGTTTGAGGGAGAGGCTCCAAGATCACAGGATAGCTGATGGAGCCTCTCCCCAAGATACCACCAAGTTTCAAGAACATTGGACCAGGTACCAGGGTCCAATTCTATGGGCCTCCAAACAGGTTTCCCCATTTCCTCCATTGTTTTCTATGGTGGGAAAAAAAGTTATTTTTTTTCCCACCATAGAGAACAATGGAGGGAATAGGGGCAACCTGTTTAGGGGCCCATAGAATTGGACCCCTGGTCCAATGTTCTTGAAACTTGGTGGGTATCTTGGGGAGAGGCTCCATCAGCTATCCTGTGAGTTTCGAGCCTCTCCCTCAAACCCCTCTCCTCCAGTCCCTAGAATATACCCTATGTTTTCACCATTGACTTCAATGGCCCATAGGATATAATGGAGCTGAAATTGACATTCGTCTGCCTGAAAGACTCTCCGGGACGCCGGCTGGGGGCGGGGCTTGGCTCCTGAGCTCCCGGAGCTGTGCTCCGGTGCGCTCCCCCCCCCCCAAAGACCCCTGAACATACAAAAGATGGGTCAACACTAAACAACTGAAGACAAAACGCGTTTAGGCCCCAAAGGGCCTTCCTCAGTGGCCACTAATACAGATATATCATTGACACACATTCATAAACATATATACATATATCAACCTAGGTGTTGTATCCTTATATGATTATACAGCTATTGCTGGAATTAGTACTGGGCCATAGGTATATCTGTTGCAGTCTCACCAGTACTTCTGGTAATCAGAATTTTGTAGTTATGAATGTGTGCCACTCCATCAAAGCAAAGATACTGTACTAATTCCAGCAATAGCTGTATAATCATATAAGGATACAACACCTGGGTTGATATATGTATATATGTTTATGAATGTGTGTCAATGATATATCTGTATTAGTGGCCACTGAGGAAGGCCCTTTGGGGCCTAAACGCGTTTTGTCTTCAGTTGTTTAGTGTTGACCCATCTTTCGTATGAGCATTTGTATGTGTTTATACGTCTGATACTGGAAAAATTCTAATCAGAAGTTATTTTAACAAGTGTACACCTTAATAAATTTGTATGTTTATATTATATTAGTCAGCTTGGCCCCCTTGGTTCGCAGTGTCATTTTGGGTTGAGTTTCCCCTTCCCTTTCCCCCTTTTTTCTGCCTTCTAAGTTGGCCACAATTACAGCCTCCCCCCACCTTGGGTTCCCCAGGCGCATCGCAAGCCACAGAGTGCCTGGGGAAGCCAAGCCGATCCAGGGAGGGAAGGCAGTTTAAACTGGCTCCCCTCCTCGGGTTCCTCAGGCGCCCCTGTTAAGTATGCCACTCAACAACAGGATGTCAGCAAGAAGTGATTTCAACTTTATTTAACAGCAGACTCCAACTCAGGAACACACCACAAACAAGTGGAGCACGGCTCCCTTTTTAAACTGTCCCGGGCTGTCAAAGCCACACCCATAACAAGTGAAAGACCAATCATAACACAGGGATCAAGGCCAATCAGGACCGTTCCCTCTTTGCTACATTTTCACACAGTGATTGGGTATTTACAAATGGTTTCGCAGAAACCAGCCAATGGTAACGCGACAGATTAAGAGCCACATTCAGACTGAAGCTTAACATAAGAATACATAGGATGGATTCACACTTCGGTACATAACAGCCCCACAGCTGTGGGGCGCCTGGGGAAGCCGATCCAGAAACTGCCTTCCTTCCCTCAGGTTCCCCATGCGCCCCACAAGCCGTGGGCCACCTGGGGAAGCCAATCCCGGGAGGGAGCTGCACTGTCAGGGGTGTGGCCTAATATGCTAATGAGTTTCTGCTGCTGGGTGTGGCCTATTATGCTGGGCTATTATGCTGGGCTTTTTCTAAAAAAAAATAAAAGCCCTGTTTATGAGTATTGGTTTGTCTTTTCCCTTCCGGAAAACGAATCCTGAAATTGGTACTCGCTTGAATACTTTTTGCATTATGGGTTTAAATTTTCAATAAATGGTTTTAACTTGGGAACAGTTCTCTCTCTCTCTCTCTCTCTCTCTCTCTCTCTCTCTCTCTCTCTCTCTCTCTCTCTCTCTCTCTCTCTCTCTCCCTCTCTCCCTCTCTCCCTCTCCCTCTCTCCCTCTCCCTCTCCCTCTCCCTCTCCCTCTCCCTCTCCCTCTCCCTCTCCCTCTAAAACTACACAGACCTGCCAGTTTCCATCCCCCTGCCCTGACTGAACTGGGTGGGAATGGGAGTCTGAGGAAAGGTACCTGCGCTCCTAATTCCCCCAACACTAAGCAAGGTCAGCCCTGGCTAGTATTTGGAGGGGAGACCCCCAAAGAAGCCCAGGGTTGCTAGGCAGATGCAGGGCACCATAGCTTACATTCCACCCCTTCACGTGCCTTTTATTGTCCTAGAGACAAAGTGTAGGGGCGTACCTGGGCTAGTACCTGGGAGACTTGGGTTCACATCCTTGCTTCCCATGGAACTTCAACAGGTGACCTGAGGCCAGCACTTTCTCTCTCTCGTCCTGTCCTACACCACAGGGTCGTTGTTGTTGTTGTGGAGAATGAAACGGAGGAGGGGGAGGGAGCGACATATCCCACCCGTTGGGGGAAGTGCGAGGTTAACATGTACTAAGTAAACCTTCTGTCGCCTACAGGAGGCAAAATTCACCAGGAGAACCGAGGTGATGCCGTCCTCCGACCGCAACTCAGCATCCGTCTCAAGAATAGTCAAGAGCTGTGAGTGAAATGATCTCTTTCGGTCCCCTAAGAGGAGCCAGTTTGGTGTAGTGGTTAAGTGCGCGGACTCTAATCTGGGAGAACCGGGTTTGATTTCCCACTCCTCCACTTGCAGCCGTTGGTATGACCTTGGGTCAAGCCGTAAGATCCTGGCACAGCTGTTCTTGAAAAAAGAGCAGTTTCTGTCAGAGCTCTGTCAGCCCCACCTACCTCACAGGGTGTCTGTTATGGGGAGGAAGGGAAAGGAGTTCGACCCCTGGGAGGAAAGGCGAGGTATAATCAGCTTTCTTCTTCTTCTACCTCACAGGCTGTCTGCTGTGGGGGGGAAGGGAAGGAGTTTGTAACCTGCTCTGAGACTCCCTTGGGTAGTGAAGGGCAGGGTATAAATCCAATCTCTTCTTCTCTTCTGCTTCTCTCTCCATCAGGAGCTGTGAAGGTCTTCTTGTCAGTGTGACACAGGGTTGCATAGAACTGGTGTGTGAGGGGGCTTAGAGTCGCCAGATTCAGGTTGGGGAACTCCTGGAGATTTGGGGATGAAGCCTGGGGAGGACAGGGACCTCAGTGGGGCACAATGCCACAGAGTCCACCCTCCAAAGTATCCATTTTCTCCAGGGGAACCAATCTCTGTAGTCTGGGGATGAGCTGTAATTCTGGGAGATCTTCAGGTTGGCATCCCTAGCTCATGAGATTAGAAAAGAAGAAGCAGGGAGGGAGAAATGAATTTAGTAAGCTTGGCATGATCCAAATTATTTTGCTTGCATCCAAGGCTCGGCTGAAAGATGTTTGATGTCCAAGACAAACAAATTAAAAAGAGTAACCACCTGATGGAAGAGATCTGCGTACATAACAACTAATGGTTTTCAAAGTGGTGGCAGAGTAATTAACTCAGCAACGGTGCACAACCTGATTAAAGTGAAAATAAAGGTTTATTTAGGAACTAATATACTTGATAGTCAAGAGGAGAGACAGAGTTAGAAGGGGGAAGGGGGAAATTGCCCTGAGAGTAGGCAGAAAAGGAATGGAGACAGACAAGGAATGGCACTTAACAAGAGAGAGAAGGTGCTGTCCTTACCATCCTATCTAATATTCTTCTCGCTGCCCCTTTCAGGGTCTTCTTCTCTTGCCTTAAGACACTGTTGGCCCTTTGCAAACAATATGAAATGCAAGTCGTTTCTTTGAATGCAAGTCCTTCAGGCACTGAATCCCAGTGCCGGAGCAACTGAACAGCATGAGATAATATTTGATAGCTCATATGTCCCAGCTCTTAACATTTGGCTGGACCAGATAGCTGATATGTGAAGGCATTTAGTCATGTTGTGTAACGTTGCAAGATCTTGTTCAGAACTTTTTCCAAGGCCTTATCCTCCACCCCCATTTTTTAAAAAAAACTTCTGGGTTTTAAACATTGAAGGTCTATAGATACCTCTCACCTTCCTGAACATTGCCTCAATGTGTTGATTTTTTTGCTCTGCACTTTCGTGAGATGCTCAGAATTAGGCATATGGATGGTATATGATGATTGACTCCTTGGAGGAATGATTTTCCCCCCATTGGAAATGGAAGTTCTATTGTTAATTTTTTTAATTTATTTTACAAAATGTCTGTCCTCACAAGGGCCACCATAGTGGCTAGCAAAATCAAATATACATGATAAAAACCACATTTTAAAATCATTAAGATCAGCCCCACCAAAACAGCATACAGTGTCTCCTGTCCCAGAGAGACAAGGCTATTTTTTACCCGTGCAGTAGTCTCAAAACACTTGCAGAGATGAGGCTGCCCAGCTGTTGGCATCTTAGGTCTCAGACAGGGATTTCTAACAATCCATCATCAGAAAGGAAGTGAAATCTGGAAGGAAAGAAGGCTTGTTGTCTTTTTTTCTCTGCTCTGCAGCATTCCTTCAAGTAAGAGCACTGCTACTACATTCATTCTAGTAGGAGCACAACCAAAGAACACGCATACTCAGTGGGAGATACACTTCTGGGTAGCAGTGTGTGTGTGAACAAGATCTTGGGATATGGGTGGACCACAAGATAAATATGAGCAGCCAGTGTGATACTGCGGCAAAAAAGGCTAATGCGATCTTCAGGTGTATCAACGGAGGCATTGCATCCAAATTGCAAGATGTCATAGTCCCGCTGTACATTGGGGGCATCCAAAGCAGGGCATCTGAAGATGACCATAGTGGTCGGGGTGTTCATAAGGGAAGCAGGCAGTCCTTGAGGCAGGTTGGTCCTAAGCCATATAGGGCTTCCCTGAAGTGTGCTTGGAAACAAATCGGGAGGCAGTGTAGATGAAACAGAACTGGGATGATGTGTGGTCCTTAGAGCCTGGCTGTGGCATTCTGCCCCAAGCGAAGTTTCTGAACACTTCTCAAGGACGGGAATGGCAAAAATGGATTCCTGGGCTGGACAACAGTAAGCAAATGGTCCATCCAGTTTGGTAGTGGTTAAGAGCCGCAGGCTCTGATCTGGAGAACCGGGTTCAATTCCCCACGCCTCCAAATGCAGCCGCTGGGTGACCTTGGGTCAGTCACAAGTTCTCTCAGAGCTATTCTCTCACGGGCAGTCCTCGAGAGAGCTCTCTCAGCCCCACCTGCCTCACAGGGTGTCTGTTGTGGGGAGGGGAAGGGGATTGAAAGCTGCTCTGAGACTCCGAGCGAAGGGCGGGAGATACATCCAATCTCCTCCTCTTCTTCTTCCCTGCATCACCCAAGTATCTTCCCTTTCTCGTGTTTCTACTTCTGTAACATTCTCCTAAAAAAGGCAGAGGGGAGGGAGAGAGGGAGAAAGAAAGGGTTTTATTTCCAGCGTATAAGAGCACAGGCTTGCTACAACAGCAGCACTTCAAAAAGAGGTCCGTTATTTATTGACCAATTCATTTCTGTTAAAATATCTCCAGCAGTCCTGTCTGGGTTTGTTGGCATTGAGAAGGCTCAGGGTGCCATCTAGTGGTAAAAATAATGTTCCATTTTTCAGAAACTCCTCCCTCCCCCACCCAATTGATATCGATGCAACAAGAAACCCCAAAGATCCAAAGATTCTTTTTTCTGGTTCAGAAATCCAGATGTTTTTTGAAAGCTTACAGGCGAGGCAAGAAGACAAATATGTCCCGGGCATCTAGTATTCAGGAACAGTGCCTCTGGACTTGGAAGTTCTATTTAAGCGTAATAGCAAAATAGCCAGTTTGGTGTAGTGGTTAAGTGTGCAGACTCTAATCTGGGAGAACCAGGCTTGATTCCCCCACTCCTCCACATGCAGCTGCTGGTGTGACCTTGGGTCAGTGACAAGTTCTCTCAGAGCTGTTCTCTCAAGAGCAGTCCTCAAAAGAGCTCTCTCAGCCCTGCCTACCTCACAGGGTGTCTGTTGTGGGGAGGGGAAGGGAAAGGAGTTTGTAAGCTGCTCTGAGACTCCGAGTGAAGGGCGGGGTATAAATCCAGTCTCCTCCTCCTCCTCCTCCTCCTCTTCTTCTTCTTCAAATAGCTGTTTGGTGCCGATTCTCATACTTATGAACGTCTAACCCTTTTCTTAATAAAGCCATCTACGCAAGTAGTCATCACTATATCTTGCAGTAGCGAATTCTGCAATATTTGTTCATTTATTTATATCCTCCCTTTCTTCCCAGTGGGGACCAAAGCAGCTTGCATTGTTCTCCCCTCCGTTTTATCCTCACAACAACCCTGTAAGGTAGGGTTAGCTAGGCTGAGAGTGCGTGACTGGCCCAAATCCTCCCAGTGCAGATCCGAACCTAAGAACATCAGAACATAAGAGAAGCCAATGTTGAATCAGGCCAATGGCCCATCTAGTCCAACACTCTGTCACACAGCGGCCAAAATATACCAGGTGCTATCAGGAGGTCCAGCAGTGAGGCCAGGACAGTAGAAGCCTCCCACTGCTGCCCCTCCAGCACCAAGAATAAGTGCATCACCTGCCCCAGACTGAGAGTTCCCATCTGACCCTGTGGCTAATAGCCACTGATGGACCTCTGCTCCATATGTTTATCTAATTCCCTCTTGAAAGTGCCCATGCTGTAGCTGCCACCACCTCCTGTGGCAGTGAGTTCCATGTGTAATCACTCTTTGGGTGAAGAAGTATTTCCTTTATCTGTTCTAACCGACTGCTCAGCAACCTGGGTTTCCCAGACCCTCGTGTGATGCTTTGATCACTATACCACGCTGGCTCTCCATACCTTAGTTACCTGAAAAGGACGGTAGTGGCTGTTGTTCATTCAGCCCTGTGCAGTTAGAAAAAAGGAGAGAGCAGCTTTAAATTTGCATTCATTACAGTTAAGCAACACTCCCTCTAAGCTGTGGAGTCTGAGAGCAAAAATTCTACTTTGTGAGCTACTGGCACTAAAGCGGTGAGCGAGCAATTCGGCTGCGGCATAAATTGGTTGGCGCTGGGGCCCTCCTTCCTGAGCAAAGACAAAAATGTGTGAGCCGGAGGCTAAAGAACTGTGAGCCGGCTCACACTAACTCAGCTGAGAGGGAACAGTGCAGTTAAGTACAGTAATTTTTTTTAAAAAAAATCTTTTGTGTAAATCCTTTTTTTTAATGGGGAGCCATCTTCAATTCAGAGTCATCGTCTCTTCTGGTAAATACGGTACATTGTTCAGAGAAGGGCTTTATCCCTTTGTCCTTGTGGGACTGCGCTGTCAGTCACTCTTACAGGATAATCCCGAGTTCTAATATTACAAGAGGCGGGGGGTGGGGAGGGAGGGAACCTTCTTCCTAAGATGCCTCTTCATACCATTCCTAGTAGGTCAAACATGACACAAAGCTCCGGAGCTTCGATGGCGCAGAAAGCGGAACGCTGAACAGTGTGCGAAGTCACTGCTACAAATGTTCTATAAATATCCGGGCTTATTTTGGCAGCTTCTGCGCAGGGATTTTTCCCTCAGGGAAACCAAGATGCTGCCAGATTAGAGGGGGGACATCCACATTATGTGCTCATTACAAACACAAGTCATGGAGTTCCCAGGACGTTCCCAATGAATCCAGAAGAACCCTTGTCCCCATGTTCAAAGGCGAATATTCAGAGTGGGTGTAAGGGAATATCTCACTGAGCTTTCCGTTTGCCCAGGCCCCACGGGTAAAAACCTGGCCTCGGACACAATTCCGTACCCTTGAGAAATTGAGGAGCAAGAGAAAAAATGGCGGGGAAATGGCCTTCGATAGTGGCACTCTAGGAATTCCCCTAGATCTCTATGGTCTTTATCACAGAGATTAGGGGAAATCCTAGAGAATCAACTGGAAATGATGGAACGTCATAAGAACATAAGAGAAGCCAGTGTTGAACCAGGCCAATGGCCCATCTAGTCCAACACTCTGTCACACAGCGGCCAAAAATACCAGGGGCCATCAGGAGGTCCAGCAGTGGAGCCAGGACACTAGAAGCCCTCCCACTGCTGCCCCAAGAATACAGTGCATCACCTGCCCCAAACTGAGAGTTCCTATCTATACCTTGTTGGCTAATAGCCACTGATGGACCTCTGCTCCATATGTTTATCTAATTCCCTCTTGAAACTGTCCATGCTTGTAGCTGCCACCACCTCCTGCGGCAGTGAATTCCATGTGTTAATCACTCTTTGGGTGAAGAAGTCCTTCCTTTTATCTGTTCCAACCCGACCGCTCAGCAATTTCATTGAGTGCCCACGAGTTCTTGTCTTGTGAGAAAGGGAGAAAAGTCCTTCCCAAGCTCCTCCCTCCCCAGGTACCACCCTCAGTCTCCCTGCAAATTTGCCAAGGGTGTATTGACAACACTAATGGTGATAGAAAAAGAAGAAGAGATTGGATTTATACCCCACCCTTCACTACCCAAAGGAGTCTCAGAGCGGTTTACAACCTCCTTTCCCTTCCCCTCCCCACAACAGACGCCTTGTGAGGTAGATGGGGCTGAGAGAGCTCTTTTGAGAACTGCTCCTGAGAGAACAGCTCTGAGAGAACTTGTAACTGACCCAAGGTCACACCAGAAGCTGTCGGTGGAGGAGTGGGGAATCAAACCCCGTTCTCCCAGATTAGAATCTGTGCTCCTGACCTCTACACCAAACTGGCTCTCATACTCCCTCAGTCACCATTTTGGAGAGGGTGTCCTACTTTCAAAATGGCACAGGGCAGTTCCTGGTACACGCCATTCCTCCTAACACGGGCTTTAGCCCTCTAAAGGCCCCCACATGCCATTTTATCTGCTGAACAATGCTGTAATGTTACTGCAAGACTCTGTAGGGAAAGGAAAATGGGAAAGGAGAGGAGTTCAGGACATGGGGGTTACAATCAGCATCATACCTACAAGGGAAAGGAGGAGGAACAGAGGTTAGGGACTCTGGCAACTCTGAATTGCTGGCAGAGTTCAGAAATAATCCAATCCACGCTTTGAAGTTCGCTTTCTATGGATTTACAGCAGTAGGATTATGTACAAAGGCAATAACTGACTACAGGTCATTAATACAAAAGAGAGGCCTACACAGGCCCATAACCAGGATTTTGTGGCTTGTGGGGCAATTTTATTTTTCTGGTGGGGCTGATGTTCTCAGTGCAGAAAGAAAAGCCATTTAGCCCATAGAAAGCTGTTAGCAGGCTAGATCTCTAAATTGCAAGCTGTCAACCACTTTAGATGACAGTTCTCACCTGCTGCAAGTTAATCACTTCTGCCAGCCTGAGCAACCGTTCTGAGAACAAGCCGGCAGGTGGGGGTGATGACTTCTAGAGTCAAGAAAGCTAACACTAAGGCAGGAAAACTCTGTTAAAGGAGACCAGTTTCTTGACACGGAGTTAGAAGGGATCCTAGAGGTCACCTACTCAACCCCCTTGCTCAGTACTGGAACTGTCAGCTACAGCGCCCCACTCTGCTTAAAGGAGTGCACGCCTTTTAAAATATTTTTAAATGATTGGGGGGAAAGGATTTACAGGAGAAATTCTTGAGGGGCTGTGCCTTATAGGGGCAGCCCACAAAGCCCCAATGTAGCTGCAGGACTGGGCCTACAGAACCCAAGCACTAATACATACTAACACACAGCAGAAAAGAGAAAACAAGAGCAGGCCCGTAGCTACTGCAGGGCCCATGGGGCCTGGCGCTGCCTCCCCCTGTGGTTTTTGCAGGCCCCTCCCTCAATCCTCATCTCCACCTCCCTCCGCCCAGGCCCCCTCCCCTCGATTGATCACTTCTTCTCCCCCCCCCTGCTCTAGATGGCTGGGCTCAAGGCGAAGCCAGTCCCAGCCCAGGCGAGTGGGTGGGCAGCAGGGTTTGGCCCTGGATCAGCCTCCGCTGGACTGGGCTGGGTGGGACGGGGCCTGCCCCTAGTGTTTCTCACCAGGCAGCACTGCGGCCGTGCAAGTGAGCGGCGGGCCAGGGGCTCTGACCCAGACAGAGAGGCGATTTGTGCCCACCACGGGCAGGGCAAGGCGGGAGGGAGGCAGGACGTCCCCAGTGGCTTGGAGCAGTAGCCATGCCACCCCTGTGAGAAAGGCCAGCCGGGACAGCAGAGGCTGCAGGGGGGGTTGCCAAGTGCTTCTCCCGGTGGAAGGAGGGAACGGGGAGGTGCTGGCTGGAGGCACTGGGCCATTCCTGTCCCGCCCGAGTAAGGAAGAGGCCATGCATGGCTAGGGGGAGGGGCAGCGAACCGCACGCCCCGCGCACCTCCTCCCCCCCATGGCCCCCTGAGAAAACCATTGGCCCCCTGAGCAAAAGGTTGCTAGCTACGGGGCTGAACAAGAGGTCGGCTGAACTGGAAGCGAAAAACATTCTATTAACCCTAAACACTCAGGAATGCACCACCGCAGCTCCCCCTATGTACAGTAACTAGACTCTTAGCGGGCTGTTGCTTCTCCAACACAAATAACAGATGCGCTGGGGAGGATTACTCCTGTTTTCACAAGCTTACATCTATGCAGTCTGCGCTGCAAAATCTGAGTGAGAGTGAGCATGTATGTGTCTGACCTGCACCTCTAGATCACGGCTATTACTTTCAGCAAGTCCACCAGTGTGTTTTATAGCTGAGCGATGCGCTTAGGATCTGTAACCACTTCCATACATTTCGGATTGCAATGGTTCCAATGTTGAACTAGGATCTGGGAGACCCAGGTTCCAATCCCCGCTGGGTGGCATCGGGCTTGTCACCAGTGTTCCCTCTAAGCTGAGCTACTGTGAGCTGGCTCACAGCTTTTTAGCCTCCAGCTCACAGATTTTTGTCTTTCGTTCAGGAAAGATGGCTCCAGAGCAAACTAATGTATGCAGCAGCCAAACCGCTCGCTCACAACTTTAATGCCAGCAGCTCACAAAGTAGAATTTTTGCTCACAAGACTCCACAGCTTAGAGGGGACATTGCGTTGTCACCCTCTCTTAGCATAGCCTACCTTGCAGGGCTGTGGTGAGGATTAAACAGTGGGGACCACTGACGCTGCTCTGAGCTCCTTGGAGGTAGCGCTGAATAACAGCGTTCGGCGTAGCCTCCTTGAACCATGAGAAATCAAGTTAATAAATGAAAATGTAGGCCTTGGCATGGCTGGCACAAAGAAACAGATGCAATCTTATCTGGAAGGGATAAGTTGCCCCTATACATTACTATCTGCCTGTTCGGTCTGTGTGAAATGAAGCAGGGATCCATGGTGAACTTTGGAGACAATTTGGAAAGTCTGGTGGGACAAAGAGATTTGACTCTCAGAGCCAGGAGGCAACATTGGGAGAAGGCCTCAGCCTCTATCCTCTGTTGTTGGCCGTCCAGAGGAACTGGTTGGCCACTGTGTGAGACAGGAGGCTGGACTGGATGGACCACTGGTCTGATCCAGCAGGGCTCTTCTTATGTTCTTATCAGGGGAAGGCCTTGGCCTCTATGCCGTATTGTTGGCCCTCCAGAGGAACTGTTTGGCTACAGTGTGAGACAGGATGCTGGACTAGACAGACCACTGGTCTGAACCAGCAGGGCTTTTCTGATGTTCTTATCAGGGGAAGGCCTCAGCCTCTATGCCCTGTTGTTGGCCCTCCAGAGGAACTGTTTGGCCACTGTGTGAGACAGGATGCTGGACTAGACGGACCACTGGTGTGATTCAGCAGGGCTCTTCTTATGTTCTTATCAGTTTGATTTTTTAAAAAATTAAAAACAAAGTCTTTAACACTTCTTCCCATTCACCTTTTTAACATCAAAAGCATTAAATCCAAGTACTTGGGCCGTAGGCTGGGCCATTTGTCCGAACGTAGTCTTAAACTTCCTAAAAGGCACACGGCACGATGACATCAGCCAACGATAACGGGGTCATCATGACACCACAACTCTGAATATGACTCAGGAAAGCGTGGCTAGTCCGCTGATGCTTTGCTTGGAAGTTGAGCCCCTTCCCTTACGGAGAGGGGGAGACTTCACTGAATGAATAACCCCTCTCGGCATTGCAAGCTTGTAGGACGTACTAGGGGGGGGCCTGCTATCTCCACCCCCTCCGGCCAAGGTTACAAGAAATCGTGATTGACTCAGGCGGGTGGAATAGCAACTTGGCAGGCCCCTAAAAATAGCTCGCCCGTTTCATCCTCCCAACATAGCCCAGGACACCCAGATATAATCAGCTCGGAGAGGCAGCCAGAGACATAGTGGCAGGATCGAGGACTAGGGAGTGGAGCCGGTCTCCTCCGTAGGACGCTTGAAGGACCGAGCCTTGCAAAATCCGTACATTTCACTAGAGGACGGGCTACAGAGAAGACACCTCTCTCGGGATTGCTGGGAACTCTCTGTAAGTCATTTCCCAGGGTGCCTTTATTGCGGGGGGGAGGTTAACCGGCGTAAATTCTGATGGTGATTTGTAGACACTGAAAGAGAAATACTTTCGATTTGGCAGATTCAATAAGACAGGGTACGCGGCTAGACGTTGCCCTTGTAAATCTAGATGTGTTGAGATGTTTTGTTGCACTGTCGCTTTTATGCAAATGTACGCTCTAAACATCTAAACTCTATGTTGGCCGGCATGATGGGTCTCTCAGATTCCCACAAAGTTTACAAACTTTTGAATGCCTCCTCTGTTGAAGTAACTGAGAAGGTGGCTGAAGTTCCTTCAATCCGCCATGCTGCTACGCCAAGAAAATGTACAGTTGTGCGTTCCAGTGTTCCCTCTAAGCTGAGTTAGTGTGAGCCGGCTCACAGTTTTTTAGCCTCCGGCTCACACATTTTTTGTCTCTGCTCAGGAAGGAGGGCTCCAGAGCAAACTAATTGATGCAGCAGCCAACTCACTTGCTCACAACTTTCATGCCAGTTGCTTGCAAAGCAGAATTTTTGCTCACAAGACTCCGCAGCGTAGAGGGAGCACTGGTTGTAACCTATGGTTTTATTCAATACTTTCGATTAGCTCACAGCTGAGCAGGTGCTGAGGAATGCTATATATCTCGATGAGTGAAGCCAGACTAACCCACACAACCCAGTTTTTCCAAGTAGGTGTCAACTTTAGTGGCGATTCTTTTTAGTAATCATTCTTCCGGTCTAGCGAGTGGCCCAAATTGGGTCCATGTTGTGCTACGACCCTACAAACCCGATTTCCTTTTCGATTTTTAAGATGTCTTTCGATCTCCCAGATGGGAAGTGATCAGTGCAGACCGGACACAAACCCAACCCAAAATGGGTTAAGCTAGGGTCGCTCAGTTGTTCCAATCTTCTCACACCCTGTTGAAATATCCTGTCCCTGATGCCAGTTCTCTCTTTGGCAGATGACCGTTTGTAGATTTGCATGGGCTGCTACGCCCATCCTATATCACTGGGAATATTTGGACTGGGGTCAACACGGACAGGAAAGCTATGAAGCCCATTGGGGAACCTTAAGCCAATCATACTTGCTTACTTCACAGGGGCGGTTGTGAGCAAAATGCCAGAAAGGAGAAGCTCGTGAGCCACCATTAGCTAGTGGGAGGAACTATGGGGTGAACACAGGATCGATAGATGACATTTTAGCAGAGGCACTATTGCCCTTGTCCTCATCCCTTAAACCCTCGTTTTCTCAGCCATGAAAAAGTGCCTGCTGGCCGGATCAAGAACTGATCAGCTCCACCCTGCTTTCAGAATTCCTGATCCGAGAAGGAGAGATTTCTGATCGGTACCAGCTACGGACCAACCCTGTTTTTAGTTGGTTGGTTGGTTGATGTCTAGATTGTACACTGTAGCCTGGCAACCCGCAGGAGACTGGGGGGCACCGCTGGCAACAGTGTGACATCACTTCTGGGGGAAACCCGGAAGTGATGTCATGCCATCTCCCAACTGCGTATTTTAGAGATTTTCTCTCACTGGCCATAGCGGCAGTGGTAGGCGATGGGGGCCAGGCATAGGGAATCTCTTGGCAGGAGCTTGGGAGACCAAGCCATAGCTCATGTTGGAAGCTGGATCTAGTTTCCAAGGAGTTTTGGGAGCAGAGGGAACAGACAACCTTCTGGTAGAAACTAACCTGAATAATAATGATACTATAATAATATAATCATGGGCCCGGAGACCAAGCCCTACAAGGAAAGCTTGAAGGACTTGGGAATATGTTGTCAAAGGCTTTCATGGTCAGAGTTCATTAGCTGTTGTAGATTTTCCAGGTTGTCTGGAAAATCTTGGCATTGTAGGACCTGACGTTTCGCCAGTAGCTGTGACTGGCATCCTCAGTGGTATAACACAGGTATCCTCACCTTGACACAGAGAGTACTCCATCTTTCTGTGTTATACCTCTGAGGATGCCAGTCACAGCTGCTGGCGAAACGTCAGGTCCTACAATGCCGAGACCACGGCCAGACAACCCGGAACATCTACAGCAACTAATGACGTGGGAATGTTCAGTCTGGAGAAGAGGAAGGTGGTGGGGGACATGATGGCTCTCTTGAAGTCGTTGAAGGGCTGTCACTTAGAGGAGGGCAGGGAGCTGTCCCTGTGGGCAGCGGAGGAGAGGACTCGCGATCATGGGTTTAAATTAAGGGTGGGAAGGTACCCATTGGACATTAGGGAAAACTTTTTGACAGTCAGGGTTGTGCAACAATGGAATTAGCTGCCTAGGGAGGTGGCAAACCCCCCTCACTGGCAGTCTTCAAGCAACGTCTGGACAAACACTTGTCACGGGTGCTCTAGGCTGATCTTGCATTGAGCAGGGGGGTTGGACTAGATTGCCTGTAGGGCCCCTTCCAACTCTATGATTCTGTAATTAACACATGGAATTCACTGCCCCAAGAGGTGGTGGCAGCTACAAGCATGGACGGCTTCAAGAGGGAATTAGATAAGCATATGGAGCAGAGGTCCACCAGTGGCTATCAGCCACAAGGCATAGATAGGAACTCTCGGTCTGGGGCAAGGGATGCTCTGTCTTCTTGGTGCTTGGGGGGGTCAACAGTGGGAGGGCTTCTAGTGTCCTGGCCCCACTGCTGGACCTCCTGATGGCACCTGGTATTTTTGGCCACTTTGTGACAGGATGGTCCATTGGCCTGATCCAACATTGGCTTCTCTTATGTTCTCAATAACCAAGGGTTACCATTACCAGATGTCGTCTTTTCAGAGAACATGTCCTCTTTTTTGGTGTTTATCATCTTTTGGGGCTCTTTAAAAAAAAAAAACTGATGAAATTGTCCTCTTTTGGGTTTGGGAGGTAAGGGATATTCCTAGTTAGTAGCAATGATCATAGCTTAAATAGGAGGGGATATTTAAAATGAGATTGGTCGTAGGGACCACTTGCGTGAAGGAGTCAGGCGGGAAATACGTCCTCTTTTTTAGCTTTTCAAAATATGGTATCCCTAAATAACCGCATCCCCACCCCAACAGCCTGTTATGTCTCCTGAAGAGCAGGAGATTAGCCCTTAGGTTACCACAACGAATATATATTTTTTAAAAAGCAACCCAAAGCTGGAACAGGGTCGACCATCATAAACACCAAACATTCCAGCTGTCAGGTAACAGAACAGTCAACCTTAAAAGTATCATCCTTGTCTGGATCTACCTGAAGTCTTGGAGGGGAGATGACGGTCCATAGCTGTGGGTCATGCCTAGAATTCCTGACTTTAAAGGGCGCTGTGGTGGGGACAATCCAAAAAAATCAGAGAGGTAAATATGGAGACTGCCTGCCCTCAGTGAACTGGTGCTCTCCTCAAGGTGCCGAACTTCAGCAGATCATGAGAGGGAGGGCAGGAAGGGTTGCCTCAGTGCTTAGTTCTTGTGGGCCTTTCTGACACGCCCAGGGAAATGCTGACTGCCATTTTGGGGTCAGGAGGCAATTTTTCTCCAGGCTAGTTTGGCCAGGGATCCTGGAGGATTTTTGCCATCTTCTGGGTGTGGAGCGGGAGTCACTGGAGGTGTGTGAGGGGAGGCGGTTGTGAATTCCCTGCCCTATGCCAGGGGTTGGACTAGATGACCCTGGAGGGTCCTTCCAGCTCTATGATTCTGTGATTCTGTTGTTGCATTCCAGTCAGTCTTAAATAGTATGGGCGACGGAGGAGTTGATACGTGAGGTTGACTCTCTAAAGGTCAGTACAGTTGTGACGAAGAAAACGGCAGGGTTGTGTGATTTCAGTTGAGCTCAGGGTGGTCAAGGCCCATAGGAAAAACAGAGCCCTAGATTTTAAGAAATAGGGACAAAGGTGGATTTGGGCAGGCGCAGAAGACCGGTCCACAGCACCGTGGGGTTGCCCTCCCCCATCTGGGCTCAGTAACTCTAGCCAAGGATTTGGTCTCCCCTTCGTCTCTTTCCCTCTATCCAGAACTGTGATTAGGAAAACAGTGTTTCGGGATGCTAGACGCTCGTACGAAAAGGGATAATATTTGTAAATTATTTTAATATGTTTGCATCTCTGTCCCGATTTCCTCCTCACTCAAAGCAGCTTGCAAAGAAACATAAAAATATCGCTTAGATTAAAAACTGATGACTGGCGGCAACAAATATGAACAGTATAACAGCAGTTCCTGGGCTGCCGCCGGATCCACTGTTTTAGCTCCCTCAGAGCCCCAGCCGGTGATCCAGGAACTGAGAGTTAAGGGCCATGCTAGGGTTGCCAGGCAACCAGTGGGGGGGTGGAGACATGGGGGTGCCATCCCCATATCTACCAGGAATCGTGCCTGTCTAGGAATTGGCAAAAACTCTATGGTAAAACCATAACATTTCTGGGGATTCCTAGAGGGGTGTGATGTCATTTCTGGTTTCTTTCCCCCCAGAAGTGATGTCATCCTGTCACCAACTCCATTTAAAAAAAACAGTTCCCTCCTGCTGTTTGTTGGAGTGCTGTTGACAATGGGATCTGGGGGCAGGACATTCCCTCCCCCCAGCGGGAACTAAGGTTGCCAGGTCCTCCCAGCCACTGGCAGGAGTTTGGGGGTTAGGGTTGCCAGATCCAGGTTGGGAAACTCTTGGAGATTTGGGGAAGGAGCCTGGGGAGGGGGGACACAGGAACTTCAGTGGGTTGCAATGCCATAGAGTCCACCCTCCAAAGCATCCATTTTCTTCAGGGAAACAGATCTCTGCAGTCTGGAGATGAAGTGTAATTCCAGGGGGTCCCCAGGCCCCACCTGGAGGCTGGCATCTTTAGTGGGAACTGGTAGCCCGAGGCCATGTTCAGACTTAAATCGTTGTCAACAGGCAGGGAGTCAGAAGCTTGGCCTGGGCATTATTAACTGGCAGAGGTGTCCCCTAATTTCCCCTTCCCTGTCAAGAGCAGTAGTTCAAAATGAAACAGGATTTGAACTGAGGTAAAGGCACATTTCCTTGCGCCTTCATCAGAAGCCCAGCATACAGAAATTCAACAACTGACGCTTTCCCCATCATTCGACCTTCATGCCAGGAAAAGCCCCGCTTACTAAATTTCTGTGACTCAAGGCCTCCAGTTTGGTGTAGAGGTTAAGAGCGTGGATTCTAATCTGGGAGAACTGACTTTGATTCCCCTCTCTTCCACATGCAGCTGCTGGCGTGACCTTGGGCCAGTCACAAGTTCTCTCTGAGGTGTTCTCTCAAGAGCAGTCCTCGAAAGAGCTCTCTCAGCCCCACCTACCTCACAGGGTGTCTGTTGTGGGGAGGGGAAGGGAAAGGAGTTTGTAAGCTGCTCCGAGACTCTGGGTAAAGGGTGGAGTATAAATCCAATCTCCTCCTCCTCCTCCTCCTCCTCCTCCTCCTCCTCCTCCTCCTCCTCCTCCTCTCCTCTTCTTCTTCTTCTTCTTCTTCTTCTTCTTCTTCTTCTTCTTCTTCTTCTTCTTCCTATAACACAAGGAATGTGTGATCAGATGTGCAGGAAATTAATTACAGGGGGGTCCTAAACTAAGTGAAACCCTTAAGCCCATGGACTTCAGTCAATTAGAAGGGTATGAATTCTACCTAAGATTACATTATAAAGTTCCCAAACCAGTCCCCCCCTGGCCGGGGCTTGGTTCCACGCCATGGTAACCCAACATGGATGACTTCCTCCACAGAAACCACCCATTTTCTGCAGGTTGCTAACAGGCACATTAGGGAACAAGATAGCCCCCTGGATTTTTGTACCAGGTCCAGGGCTGCAGAGCCCTTGATGGGGGCGGTGGGATGCCCCATCCTGAACTCTCTTTGCCCATCACCACTCCTAGTGCTAACGGGGAGGAGTTTTTAAAAACCAACAGTGTGGCTGATGTTACAACATCACTCCTAGGGGAAACCCGGAAGTGATAGCGGGTAGCTCTAGGAATCAGTGGAAACGCCGCCCCCACCATGTTCCGGATCCCATTCCTCCAGCTGGTTGCCGGGACAACGTGGCCTGGCAAACCTAATCAGATCCAATAACAGATTTCTCTCAAGGAAATGGGGGTGGGGATAAGAAAGGGCTGGTTCGAGGCCATATTGTCACCCCAAGCCAGGTACATAGAGGTTGTGGTCACACACACAGAAATAATTCACTTTCAGTGCACTTTCCAATTCGATTTTACTGTGTGAACTGGCACAACCCCAGTTGGAAATTGCATTGAAAGTGGATTATTTAGTGTTTGTGACCGCAGCCTCAGTGTCTTTCTTATTCTTATATCTGTTGTGTCTCCTGTATCGCCACCAGTCATATCCAAACCCCGCAGAGTCTAGGGTTGCCAGCTCTGGGTTTGGAAATCCCTGGAGATTTGGGGGTGGAGCTTAGGGACGGCAGAGTTTGGGGAGGGGAGGGAACTCAACCTGGTATAAGTCCACCTTCCGAAGCAGTCGTTTCCTTCAGGGGAACTGATTTCTGGAAAGCAGTTGGTAATTCTGGGAAAACTCCAGGCCGCACCTGGAGGTTGGCCACCCTAGCTTGGATACAGCTGGTAGAGCCACTGTTCCCGGAGGCCACGGCCACCACACGCCACATCTCTGATGGCTGGGTGCTAACTAAGCCCTTGAGCCATCTCCTAAGCTCCATCGTGCCATTTTAGGCAGTTAGTTGGCGGCTTCATCAGAGAAACGCCCACTCTGGGAAAAGAGGTAACCTTCCCCTGCTCCAGTAGCACAGCCCTAATCCAAATCGCCCACGGCTGCTTTTTCTCATAAGAACATCAGAAGAGCCCTCCTGGATCAGAACAATAGTCCATCCAGTCCAGCATCCTGTCTTACACAGTGGCCAACCAGTTTGGTATAGTGGTTAAGTGCGCGGATTCTAATCTGGGAGAACCGGGTTTGATTCCCCATTCCTCCACTTGCAGCTGCTGGATGACCTTGGGCAAGCCATAGTTCTGTCAGAGTTGTTCTTGAAAAAGAGCAGTTTATGTCAGAGCTCTCTCAGCCCCGCCTACCTCACAGGGTGTCTGTTGTGGGGAGGGGAAGGGAAAGCAGTTTGTAAGCCGCTCTGAGACTCCCTTAGGTAGTGGTATAAATCAAATCTGTTCTCTTCTTCTCTTCCACTGAAGGCCCAACAACAGGGCAGAGAGGCCGAGGCCTTCCCCCAATGTTGCCTCCTGGCACTGCGATTCAGAGCAGTGACCCCTCTAAGCTGAGTTAGTGTGAGCTAGCTCATGGTTTTTTAGCCTCCAGCTCACACATTTTTGTCTCAGCTCAGGGAGGATGGCTCCAGAGCAAACTCATTTATGTGGTAGCCAATCGCTCACTCACAACTTTAATGCCAGTAGCTCACAAAGTAGAATTTTTGCTCACAAGACTCCACAGCTTAGCGGGAGCATTGATTCTGAGGATTAGTGCCTCTGAATGTAGAGGTTCCCCTATGTCACCGTGGCTAATAGCCATTGACAGGCTTATCCTCCATGAATCTATCTAATCCCCCTTTAAAGCTGTTTATTCCTGTGGCCATCATTACATCCCCTGGCAGAGAATTCCACATTTTAATCGCTTTCTGTGTCAAGTAGTATTTCCTTTTGTCTGTCTTGAACCTACTGCCCATCAGCTTCACTGGATGCCCCCAAGTTCTAGTATTTTGGGATAGGGAGAAATTTTTTTCTTTTTTTTCAACTCTCTCCACCCCATGCATAACTTATCATGTTCCCTTTGGCAGAATTTGGGGTTTAGTGGAGACGAGAGAACTTCTTTCTTACCATGTGCCTTAGAGCTGAGAGGCCTGGGCATCAGCTTGGATAGGCTTTGGTTCTATCCCAGAAGGCCTTGCAACACACGCTTATGTTCCTACACCGTGACTCTGATATCTGGCTTGGTGGAGCCTCGTAGAATGTTTTCATTCTTGGTGATAACGATGTACCATCTCCAAGTCTAAACTTCCATAGGCTGAGGTCAGGCATGTCTCCTAAAATCCAGAGATGCTTGACCTGCCCTGATAACCCAAGATTGGGAATAGTTTAAGATGATTTTGGGGGAGAGGGTCTGCATATTGTCACATGTATGGCATTCTTTATTGACACCCACCTTAGTTACACATAGCAACAAAAAGGTATAAAAGATGGTAAAATTAGTGGGTTAGGGGCTGCCTTTCTGACCAGGCTGTTTGGGCCTTTCTGTCTGGCAGCCCAGGGATCTCTGATAAAGCGGTACACTCTGTTGTTATCTGCTCTGAGGAAAAGGGTTTTTTCCCCCTCCTTTCTGTACTGTCTAGTTGAAAGACCAATAAGAACATAAGAGAAGCCAAGGTTGGATCAGGCCAGTGGCCCATCCAGTCCAACACTCTGTCACACAGTGGCCAAAAATACCACGTGCCATCAGGAGGTCCAGCAGTGGGGCCAGGACACTAGAAGCCCCCCCACTGTTGATCCCCCCCAAGCACCAAGAATACAGAGCATCACTTGCCCCAGACCAAGAGTCCCTATCTATACCTTGTGGCTCATAGCCACTGATGGACCTCTGCTCCGCATGTTTACCCAATCCCCTCTTGAAGCCGTCCATGCTTGTAGCCACCGCCACCTCCCGTGACAGTGAATTCCATGTGTTAATCACTCTTTGGGTGAAGAAGTAGACTTTAGCATAAGCTGCTAGCTATGTCTCTTGCCCAGCTTGATTGGTCCCTTGCCGGTCCACACCCGGCCCAAATACCAAGGAATAACATCCCCCTCCCCCAACATTCCCCTCTTAATCTACTCTCTTCTAAACAGAAAAGTCCCAGACTCTTCAGCCTCAGGAAGGTGTTCCAACCCCCTCATCATCTCAGTCACCCTCCTCTGCACTTTCCCCAGCTCTGCAAAGTCCTTTTGGAGATAACGGTGACCAGAACTGCACACAGTATTCCAAACGAGGCCGCGCCATACATCTACACAGGGGGCATTACAATATTGGCCTTCAGAACAAAATTTGAGTCCAGTAGGACCTTAAATATCAATGAAAATTCCCAAGGTACAAGCATTGATGAGTCAAAACTCCCAAGTCAGATAGGAACTGTACAGAGGCACAATGCAAAACCTAGCCGGTGAGCCGACTTTGGTTTGCCTGGTAACTCTGCACCCGACGCTGCAGAGCTGGACCCGCTCGCTCTTTCACACTCCAAAATGGTTGTGGCATTCCCCTCCCAGGCCCAGCAGGGATGACTCTCAAAGGCTGGGCTTCTCTCTCACAGTTGCCTGCTAGAAGACAGCTCCCCCACACCCCTCCCGCTTCCCCGTCCCAAAATACCACCGCCAGTTGTCACTGGGGGAACCGTCTTTGCATTTCTGAACCAGGAATAGAACCCCCGACATTCCTTCGAAGATGACTCCCCACTCCCCTCCGCCCTCATCTCCCTGCACCAAACATACCAAACACAATGACTTTGTCTCAAGCGGGGGGAGGGGGGTGCTATTTAGGAAGGACAGGGAGACGGTTGCCAACTCCAGGTTGGGAAGTTCCTGGGGATCTGAGTAGTGGAGCCTGCAGAGGCCGGGGATGAGGGGAAGGGAGGCACCTCAGTGGGGTATAAGGCTGTACAGTCCACCCCCCGAGGCAGCCATTTTTCCCTGGGGGAACTGACTTCTGTCATCCGGGGATCAGTTGTAATTTTGGGAAATTTCCAGGCCCCACTTGGAGGCTGGCAACCCTAGACAGGAAGGAGCCCTCCCCACCCCCAACCAGTTCGGTGTAGTGGTTAGGAGTGCGGGCTCCAATCTGGGAGAACCGCTCCTCCACGTGCAGCTGCCTGCTGGGTGACCTTGGGCCAGTCACAAGTTTTCTCAGAGCTGTTCTTGCCCAGGTGGTGGGTGCTTCCTCCTCTGAGTAAGGCTCAGGCCAGCTGGGCACTGCTTCCCTCTGGCCAGGTGCCACCTCTTGCCACTGGCTGGTGCATCGGCCTACTGGTGACTATAATGGCCAGTCACACCCTACATGAGATCTAACCCAACTGCACAAGTCCTAAAGGACAAATAGAATATCTAGCTGTATCCATCCATCCATCCATCCGTCTGTCCGTCCGTCCGTCCGTCCGTCCGTCTGTCTGTCTGTCTGTCTGTCTATCCATCTATCTATCCATCTATCTGTCTGTCTATCTGTCTATCTGTCTATCTGTCTATATATCCATCCTTCTATCTATCTATCTATCTATCTATCTATCTATCTACCTACCTACCTACCTACCTACCTATCCATCCATCCATCCATCCATCCATCCATCCATCCATCTCCCGTGACATCCATCCATCCATCCATCCATCCTGAGCTATTTTGGGGCAGGAACGCACAAGAACAGAGTTCTGGCTGGCTCCTGAGTTGGCCACGCCCAGCGGGAACTCATTAGCATAATAGGCCACATCCAACCGCAGAAACTCATTAGGATTGGCTACATGAGGGGTGTGCGGCCTAACATGCAAAGGAGTTCCTGCTACAAAAAAAGCCCTGGACCGTTTTGACAACAAACAAGGCAAACAGAATAAGAAGCAAAAGATGGGTGTGGCTGGATGACCACACTTCTGGTAACATGGGGTGTGTGACCTAATATGCTAATGAGCTATGCTGTCAGGGGTGTGGCCTAATAGGCTGAGTTTCTGCTGTTGGGTGTGTCCTATTATGCTAATGAGTTCCTGTTGGGCTTTTTCTACAAAAAGAGCCCTGTATCTACCTACCTACCTACCTACCTATCCCACCATCCATCCATCCATCCATCCATCCATCCATCCATCCATCCATCCATACCTACCTACCTACCTACCTACCTATCTATCTATCTATCTCATCTATCCATCTATCTATCTATCCGTCTATCTGTCTGTCTGTCTGTGCCTTAATGTGTTAAGTGCTGTCGTTGCTTCCGACTTATGGCAACAATAGGAATTAACACCCTCCAAAACACCCTCTTGTTAACAGGCATTCTCAGCTGGCCTGTCACTACAGTGGGCTATTGGGGGCCCTGCCACCTTCCTTAAAGGGCCAGCCCCCTTCCTTGAAGCACCCTCTGCTTCTTAAAGACCCCCCTGCTTCTTCCCAAAAGCATTTCGAGGGATCTTTTGCATGCTTTTGAGAATAAGCAGGGGTGGTGGCAGGAACCCCTCTCCCTCCCCCTGCAAGATTTAAAGCGCCCTCCAGCTGATCGTGGCCCACCAAATGGCTGGAGGGCCCTTTAAATCTTGCAGGGGGACGGAGCGGGGCGCGCGCCACCCCCTTCATTATGGCAAATAATGGCAGCCCCACCAGGAAAAAAAATTGCCCCACAAGCCACAAAATCCTGGCTACGGGCTTGTCAGGTTTTGCCAACCGAGGGCCCTCCTGGCTTCGATCTCACGCTGGGTCTTCCACTTTTCCCAGCATCCATCTCTCTGTCATATTGTGTATCATATCATACCAATGATTTTAGTATGGAACCCGATGGCCTTGGACTTAAATTATGTTAAAAGGACGCTGGTCTGACTTTGTCAAGATTGCAGCTGAGCCTAGGACAACCACCATATGTGAAGTATTGGACATCGTAGGAACTGTGGAGCCTGGATATCTCCTGGACAACAGGGATCCGTTCCCCTGGAGAAAATGGCAGCTTTGGAGTGTGGACTGTGTGGCATTCTACCCAACCAAGGTCTCGACCCTAAACTCCACCCTCTCCAGAATCCACACCCCCTCCCCAAATCTCCAGGTATTTCCCAACTCAGAGCTGGCGACCCTAATCAACACTGTGTTACTGAAGTTAAGCTATATCCATCATTTTGTGTCTGGCTTCACCTTCGGCGGCAGCCATTTTGTGGTGGCCATTTTGTTGCTGCACTCACCATGCCATGTCTAAATAGGGCTGACAGGTCTGGGTTGAAAAGTACCTGGAGACTTTGGGGGTGGATCTGGGACAGGGCGGGGTTTGAGGAGGGGAGGAGCCTCAGCATGGTACAATGTCATAGAGTCCACCCTTCAGAGCAACCATTTTCTCTGGGGGAGCTGATCTCTGCCAGCTGGAGAGCAGTTGTAAGAGCAGGCAGGCTTGCCAAGAATTTACCTTAATTCGGCAGGGGACGGATACATCCTGGCAGGACCATCCCCGGGGGAAGGAAAGACGCGGCGCATGGTACCATTGAGTTTCCAGCCCCGTTGCCAGAGCATCGCCTGGCATCACTTCCTGGTGATGGCATCGTGCGGCGTGGGTGTTGCCCGGAGGAATGTTCCGGCCAGGGACTGTGTGTCCCCTGCCGAAATATGGTAGGTACTTGACAACCCTAAGAGCGGGAGACCCCCAGGCCCCACCTGGAGGCTGTAACAACCCAAGCTGCAGTGTCAGGAGAGTCAATTGCCTTTTGTAAATTAATGTGTTCTGTTTATAATGATCATTCTATAAAGTGCATCGTGTGCTGTTATAACATCCTAGTCAGGTATACGTATTCAGTACATTCAATATAACATATCATTCAGTTCATTCAATTTAACAACTACCAGTCAATTTTGCATCGGTATTTAAAAAGTCAAGCCCCAACGGGAGTTTCCAGAATCACACGCCCACTTCTACTTGCATGAAGTCTTCCAGAATGGGGGGAGAGCTTTCATTTATAGTTGTGTTGATGCTTATTGCCGGTCCTACTAAAGACATATTGTGCAGCTAAAATTCATGGACGGGAGGGCTCCTGTCATTCTCAAGGCTGCATCTGAATGAAGAAGAAGAAGAAGAAGAAGAGTTTGGATTTATACCCCACCCTTCACTGCCCAAAAGCGTCTCAGAGCGGCTTACAGACTCCTTTCCCTTCCCCTCCCCACAACAGACACCTTATGAGGTGGGCTGAGAGAACTTCTGACAGAAACTGTCCTTGAGAGAACAGCTGTGCCAGAGCTTGTGACTGACCCAAGGTCACATCAGCAGGTGCAAGTGGAGGAGTGGGGAATCAAACCCGGTTCTCCCAGATAAGAGTCCGCACACTTAACCGCTACACCAAACTGGCTCTCATGATGATACGTTATATGGAATGTACTGAATAAATATACCTGACTGGGATGTTATAACAGCACACGATGCACTTTACAGAATGATCATTATAAACGGAACATGTTAATTTACAAAAAGTACTTGACTCTCCTGACATTGCAGCTTGGGTTGTTACAGCCTCCAGGTGGGGTCTGGGGGTCTCCCGCTCTTAGGATTGCCAAGTACCTACCGTATTTCGGCAGGGGACACACAGTCCCTGGCCGGAACATTCCTCCGAGCACTTTACAGAACGATCATTATAAACGGAACATGTTAATTTACAAAACTTTCTTGCAGTGTATATTTATCCGTTACTTGACCCACCCGGAGGCTGGCAGACCTATGTCAAAATTCCAAATACGCCCGCAGGCTCAAAAAAGCTCGGGGACCCCCGGGCCAGATGGTTCAAATCGCTCGCTTTGTTTTCTTTCACCTCTGCTTCATTGTCCTCCGCTGGGACGAAACGAGAATCACACACTGAGCGATCCTGCCTTGGGACTAGATCCCCGGGTCAGGAATGTAGACCTGGGAAAGCCGGGCTGAACGGACAGGATCAGGGGACTGACATCAGAACAAAAGCCGATCGGCGGGCCATGGGGGGCGAAGGGAAGAGAGTCGAGCACACGGCCATTGATTGAACAGGCCGGCGCGCAGCCAGCGCTCCCCCACCCCGATTAACCTGCCACATCGGCTTCTCCTCTGGCTATTATCGCTGCTTACCCATCTATGAGAACCCTGCCCCCACCCCGCCCCGAGCCAGGCACATGAGCGGTGCCACTGCCTAGCAAGCCTTTTGTTGGGCCCCGAATTATCTTGCAGCAAAGCAAAGGGAGAGGATTAAGGGGAAGGCCGTGCCAGCGAATTCCTTCGCTTCCAGTGAGAGAGATACGCCAGCCGTTAAAAGGAGGGGTTGGAATGTGGGCACCGTTGAACAAGGGAGGTGCATAGTTCCATGAAGGCAAAGGCTGGGCTTTGAAGGGTGAAGGTAGAGGCAATCCGGAAAGAACGGTCGCAGTGCAGTTTTTTGCCACTAGTTAGGGTTGCCAGCCTCCAGATGAGGCCTGGGGATCTCCCGCTTTTACAACTGATCTCCAGCTGACGGAGATCAGCGCCCCTGGAGAAAATGGCTGCTTTTTTAAAAAAAATTGTTAATATTGATAACGATTCATACAAAATACAGAAAAAGGCAGCATTTAGATACATAGCAGCCGTACCATCGTCAGCAATATATTGCAAAACCTTGTACGCAGAACAATGAATTTAATGGTCAGATCTCGACTTTAAGCTAAAAACAGTAGCTATAAGTGTAACGTACAAATTGATAAAGGCTAAATTTATAGTTAGGAAGCTGGCGAATGAAGCAAAGGCTCACTAAGTAAATCTCTGTCAAGTAAAAGGGTTCTTGCAAGTGGGTCATTGTCTAAGAGCCGTCAGAAATGAATCCCAAGAGCGATAGGGTGGATTTGATGGCAATAAATCATGGTCTGTTATGTAGGGTAGCCAGGGTTCTTTTTGTAGAAAAAGCCCAGCAGGAACTCATTAGTATATTAGGCCACACCCAACAGAAGAAGCTCATTAGCATATTAGGCCACACACCTGACAGCACAGTTCAGCATATTAGGCCACACCCCCATGTTGCCAGAAGTGTGGTCATCCAGCCACACCCACCTTTTGCTTCTTATTCTGTTTACCTTGTTTGTTGTCAAAACCCAGGGCTTTCTTTTGGAGCAGGAACTCCTTTGCATGTTAGGCCACACGCCCCTAATGTAGCCAATCCTAATGAGTTTCTGCTGTCGGGTGTGGCCTTTTATGGTAATAAGTTCGTGCTGGGCATGGCCAACTCAGGAGCCAGCCGGAACGCCGTTCCTGTGCGTTCCTGCCCAAAAATAGCCCTCTCGTCCAGGTCTGAACAAATCTTGTTGATGAAGTATTAACACCTAAGGGAGATGGTTGTATCACATTAGTAATTTTGTCCAAAAATGGCTGCTCTGAAGGGTGGACTCTATGGCATTGGACCATGCTGAGGCCCCTCCCTTCCCCAAACCCCGCCCTCTCCAGTCTCCACCCCCAAAGTCTCCAGGTATTTTCCAACCCAGACCTGACAACTCTATCCCAGAGTGACAACTGATCTCCAGGCTACAGAAATCAGTTCCCTTTGGGGGGGAAAGGCAGCTTTGGACTGTATGGCATCAACATCCACACTGATCTCTCTCCCCAGGCTCTAATCCCAAACCTCCAGCAATTTCCCATCCTAGAGTTGGTGACCCTAGAGAGCCTGGTTAATTACAACTTGTATGACTGGGGTCCTCAGCCTTTCTGAGCCTGTGGGCACATTTGAAGAAAGAGAGAAGAGAAGAGATTGGATTTATACCCCTGCCCTTCACTCGGCGTCTCAGAGCGGCTTACAATCTCCTGTCCCTTCCCCTCCCCACAACAGACACCCTGGGAGGTAGGTGAGGCTGAGAGAGCTCTTTCGAGGACTGCCCTTGAGAGAACAGCTCTGAGAGAACTTGTGACTGACCCAAGGTCACACCACCAGCTGCATGTGGAGGAGTGGGGAATCCAACCCGGTTCTCCCAGATTAGAGTCTGGGCTCCTAACTGCTACACCAAACTGGCTCTCTCTGATTTAGTGTAGAATTAACCAGAATTCTGATTTAGCATGGTGGGAACTTTATGTTTGTTTATTTTTACACACCTATTTTTTTTTTTTAACAAACCCGCACACTTTTAGTAAATGGCTGCAAAAAAAGTTCTAGGGACTAGGCCAGGGAAAGTGTGTTGGTCACTTTACAGACGTTATCCAATCGGTGCCATCCGCTTCCAGCTTTATACTAGATGTTACAGACCCTTGCTGAAAATTTTCAGAAATGTTTTTTTAAAAGAGTTCGTCATGAGAAAGGGAAATGTATGGCTTGCACTGAATGGGTGTGTGTGACTTCCAAACAGAAAACAATGTGCCCGAATTTACCCTCATGCGCTCAGAGTATAGACTCTTTGGTGACGAGTAGTCTAAGGAGTAGGCTGGAATGCCTAACCTTCCTTTAACACGCCTCAAATAAAGAGGCAATCAGAAGAAACTCTGGGGGTTCGTTCAGCCTCAGCTGGAATAATTCTTCTGCTTGGCCTTTGACTCTCACCCGAGAGGGAAGAACATTTAGGATTCCTAAGATTCTATGACCATCAAGACAGATTGTCCCACGAATCACATCAAAGAAAGCTTCAGTGCATGTCCACACCTGAGTCTGATTAAGAACATAAGAGAAGCCAATGTTGAATCAGGCCAATGGCCCATCTAGTCCAACACTCTGTCACACAGCGGCCAAAATATACCAGGTGCCATCAGGAGGTCCAGCAGTGGGGCCAGGACACCAGAAGCCCTCCCACTGCTGCCCCCCCAGCACCAAGAATAGAGTGCATCACCTGCCCCAGACTGAGAGTTCCCATCTATACCCTGTGGCTAATAGCCACTGATGGACTTCTGCTCCATATGTTTATCTAATTCCCTCTTGAAACTGCCCATGCTTGTAGCCGCCACGACCTCCTGTGGCAGTGAGTTCCAGGTGTTAATCACTCTTTGGGTGAAGAAGGACTTCCTTTTATCTGTTCTAGCCCGACTGATCAGCGATTTCATGGAGTGCCCATGAGTTCTTGTCTTGTGAGAAAGGGAGAAAAGTACTTCTTTCTCAACCTGCTCAATCCCATTCATAATCTTATAAACCTGATTGCTGCGGGAGGGGATCGGGCCCCAACAAACACTCTGTTACCTCAGTTTCCAGTTACTAGAATATCTGCCTGCTCCCGTTCTTTCCCTGTCCTCCTTATGGATGTGAGGAAAAAATCGCCCACTTGCTCACAGTTTCCCGCTTTATGCTCCCAGTTTGTGCCAAAATGAGAGACTGGCACAGTGGTTTCCCTTTTAGTGATGTAGAACCAGAAGGGGATAGGTGCCACTTGTTTATGGCCACCAGATCAGCCTTGAGATTGGGAACTGGATCCACCTAGACGTGGTATATTTATTCACTGGTCTAACCATTCACAGGGGGCTGCGGTGACTCAGGGGTTAAGATACTGAACTTCGGTAGTTCAGTAGTTTGAGATCCGAGTGCCGTGTGACGGAGTGAGCTCCCGTCTCTGGCCCCAGCTCCTGCCAACCTAGCAGTTCGAAAGTAAGAAATTGCAAGTAGATAAATAGGTACCGCTTTGGTGGGAAGGTAACAGCATTCCGCGCGCCTCAGCGTCTAGTCATGCCGGCCATGTGACCACGGAAACATCTTTGGACAGTGCTGGCTCTTCGGCTTGGAAACGGAGATGAGCACCGCATCCCTAGAGTCAGATTCGACTGGCTTTCGAGCAAGGGAAACCTTTACCTTTACCTTAACCATTCGCAGAGAAAATGGAGCTTGCTTGTTGTGCTGTCGAGACACAGCCAACTTACGCCAACCCCGTGGGGTTCCCAAGGCAAGAGATGTTCAGGGGTGGCTCTGCCTTTGCCTGCCTCTGCATCGCAACCCTGGTCTTCCTTGGTGGTCTCCCATCCAAGTATTCACCAGGGCTGAACCTGCTTAGCTTCCAAGATTTGATGAGATTGGGCCAGCTTGGGCTATGTTGCTTGTTGGGGGAGCTACATGCTGCCATGCCTGACAGCCCTCTTATTTTCCAAAGCCTTTTTCTCCCAACCCAGCTCCAGGACTGGAAATAAGCCAGGCTGGGAGAAAAAGCTGACCTACAACAGACAGACCTGGCTTGTCTACTCCTACTCTACAAGTGATTAAATGCTCACAGATTTCCCAGCAACCACCAGTGTGTCTAGTTTGATCCTAAAGCCTCCTCGACCTGAGCCTATGAATTATGTGAACACGTTTCTTGCGAATGTTTGCCTCCACCGAAACTGGAGACTCCGTACCAGGTGAAACGTCTGAATTCTCAAAACAGCGGAGGTGTTCCTCAGACCAAGCATTCCAGACCCTGTTTTGCCTGCTGTATGGTGCTGAAGAGCTAACCCCACACATTCTACAGCACTTGATAGGGTCACCAATTTCCTGGTCTGGCCTGGAGATCTCCCAGAATTCCTGGAGAAAATGGCTGGTTTGGAAGCTGGACTCTGTGGCGTTATACCCTGCTGAGGTCTGTTCCCTCCCCAAACTCCAGCCTCCTCCATAGGCCGGTAGCAATGGTGAGGCTTTGGGGGGCGCCCCCTTTCTTAAAGGCACATCCCCATAAGAATTTCTCCTGTATGTTTTTCCAATCATTTTAAAACATTTTTTTTAAAAAAAGGCATGCACTCCTTTAAGCAGAGTGAGGTGCTGTAGTTGACTGATTCCCGCGCTGAGCCAAGGGGGTTGGAGTAGGTGACCTCTGGGATCCCTTCTAACTCTTGACACAAAGAAACTGGTCTCCTTTGAGTTTTTCTGCCTAAGTGTTAGCTTTCTTGACCATAGAACTTATCACCCCCACCTGCTGGCTTGTTCTCAGAGTTGTTGCTCAGGCTGGCAGAAGTGGTTAACTTGCAGCAGCTGAGAATTTGTCATCTCGAGTGGTTGACAGCTTGCAATTTAGAGTGCTCTCCTGGTAACATTTTTCTGTTGGCTACATGGCTTTTCTTTCTGCACTGAGAACGTCAGCCCCACCAGGGGGGGGAAACTGCCCCCCAAGCCACAAAATCCTGGCTATGGGCCTGCTCCTCCAGCTCCACCCCAAAATCTCCAGAAATTTCCCAGCCCAGAATTAGCAACCCTATCTCTTGAATCAGGGACCTTCAAAAGTGTCATTTACCAGTAAAAATTATAGGGAAACCCATTCATGGATCTCTCTCTGCATTTCCCCTCCAAAACACCCCAGGAACTTTGGGTGAAACCAAAGGGGTTCCCAGGAGGCTAGAAGAACTTCTCCCAAGGTCACTTGGCCTCTCCCGGCCCACAACCAAGGGTGCCACGAATGCTCTGCTCTTGCACGGCTCGGGTGCTGAGCGTTCTCCCTGCCAGGGAGAAAAATCCCACCGGATTGGCATCAGGGACGGTCAAAGCGGCGCTTCCAGGGTGACACAATAGAGTTTTGCTTAGCAGTTCTCTTTGTTCGGGGCCGCTGGGTTCAGCAGCAGAGCTGACCACGGGCTCTGGGCCACCTCCGGTAGAGCGGCTGGGCGCTGAGCTTGCAGCTTGTGTTTCTAAGAGGGCATTCCGCCCGCAGCGGCGAAGGGAGCGCTCAGCCGGTGTGGGGAAGGAGACGATGGATGCAAACAGGTGGGTGGCATCGTTGGGCTGCCAACGCACAATGGCTTGCATGGGGTGTGGGGGAAGAGGACGGGCCCTCTTAGGAAAGGGGCATTCAGAGCAGCAGACGGGGACTTTGAGTTCTCTGTCTCCCTCCTTCTGGGTGTGATCTCAGCTGCTGCGTCTCTCTTGTGGTCGTGGAGTGCCACGTTCAGAGGAAGGAAAGCAGCGATCACTGAAGAAACAAAATTCTCTGGCTGTTGATGTCCTACTTTAAACGTTTTGAAGCAGGGACTTCTTTTCACCCAGGTCGGTTTTTGCTGGTGCTGATGTGGATTTTTGTGGCTTAGCCTGCTGGATGTGCAACCGTGTTGCTACTGCCATTGCTGACTGTTTGTAGAACCCTTGGTAAGGGTTTCCAGCTGCCGGGGTAGGGGGAGAGAATGTCCTGTCCCTTTAAGAGAAGCTTAATGGGATGTTGTTTACCAGCTGATGTTATTGACACAATAACACAACCCCGCTGCCATGAACACTTTCAGCGGCCACGATTTCCATGCATTTGTCCTCTATTAAAGGGGCAAAACACCTTTCTGTATTGCTTGGACCCTTCGAAAAATGGTGTCATTTTCTAGAATTAGGTTAGCTGAGAGGCAGTGGGCTGGATCCAATCAGGTTTTCTGGAGGGGGTTGCTGGAAAAAGAGACCCTTTTTGACCACCCAATGGGATTGGAATTGTGGGACAGAGCCTACAGTCGGGGTGTGTGTGGTTGGGGGGGAATTAGGTGACATCGAGCAGAAAAACTGGTAGGATCCAACCCGCTGAGAATTCACAGCCAGCCACTGGATTCATGGCAGAAATGGATTAGCACCCAGGCCTGCCAGATCTAACCAGTTCTCTAAGCATTTGACCACAGCTCAGTCTCTGGAGCCATTGGACTAGCTTTAATTTGAAGAATATACATCTGTGATCAAATTAGGGCTGCCAGGTCTCCCACTATGGTGGGGGAGGGAATGGGGGCGACAGGTATTGCCCCAGCGTCGCCACATTGCTTCAGGCATAAATTCACATAAGCACAGTGCTGTACGATGCCCCCCAGCACTCGGTGGTAAAATGAGAGAGTTTCAAGGGCATCCTAGAGAGTCACACCAATGTGACGATCAGAACACCTGGAAAATGCCTGTTTGGTTGACCGCATCCCCAAACCTCCTGCTAGTTGTCACACTGGGCTGGCAACCCTAAACAGAAGATGTCTTAGTTCAATATGTTCTCGAAGGCTTTCACGGCTGGAGTTCATTAGTTGTTTTTTAAAAACCTCTTTTTGAATTTATACAAGAACAAAGAGGTAAATTCTCTCAATGGGCTAGAAATAGTTGGTTGGATCCGAACATCTTTTCTGCTGGTGCAGCAGGGAGGAGAGGCAATGTTGTGGGATTCCCCTCCTTATGGCAACCCTGTTCCGTGCAGCTTTTTGTCCATGAAAACACACAGTCTCCAACATACAGTTTCTTCCACATTCTTGTTTTCCTCTCTTGTGTGCTCCTGTTGCTTCGGGGGGGTATGTTCTGCATATGTTTTGCTCCCTCTAGTGGTCAATTCAATATTATATTGGATTATGTCCATCATAAAAACCTGCAGTTTAAATCTGATGGGCGATATGCCAGACACAAACCGGTGTAATATCAAATCAACCACTAGAGGGAGCACAATACATGCAGAACAGAACCACCCCTGCCCCTGAGGCAACAGGAACACACAAGTGAGGAAAATGGGAATACAGAAAAGCTCATAGTCTTTTCAGAGGTCAAGGTTCCCTTTTGAGCCAGCAGGAAAACTGATAGAATGCAACGGAATACAAATAATGGGCTGGATTCAACTTAGATTTTCCGCTAGCAGAAGGAATTTCAGTGCAACAGAAATGCCCGGCCTCCCTGCCCCTCCAACAGCAGTCCACTGATCCCCCCGAAATGCTGCTCAAGAGACCCCCATGAATGTAATGAGTGGCAAATCAGGGGTCTGCACCAGGAAGTGGGAATTGGTGGAAATTACAGCTCCTTTTCCACTAGCAGAAGATTTAGCATGGATTCGACCCAATTATTCTAAAGCAATCCAGTTTCAGAGGTCTTTTCCGGTTGCACAGTTCACAAGAAGGTGTGCTTCTACTATCTGTGCAGCAGCAGAATGGCATTTAAAAAGTACGGAACGCATCTAACTGATGATTATAAATTAGAACTTCTAAATTCTTCCAGTTACGCACGTCTTCTCGTTACATGAGAGACGGGCGTGTGGTTTCTAGCTCGGTCAGGCCTATCCTTGCCCATTACTCTGCTCCGAACAGGAGTCTTCGAGTCCATTTTCATTCTCAGCTTTCGTATCTTGCGATAGGCCTTTGGACTCCTGTTAATCCAAAACGATCATTCCCACATTTTAAAGATGCATATCTGGAGTCATGAATGGATCACATGGTACGAGTCCAAAGGTTTGTAGTCGGATAGGAAGGAATTACTAGAAGGGAAATCAACTTGCAGGTTAGGGCTGATGGAGGATGCCTGTTGTCCTTCCTACCGCGCCACGATAAGAGCTGTATTCTTGAATGCTGCCTGATGTCAGCGTGATGCAGGTGGGGTACAGAGGTCTTACCTGTTCATTTAAGGTCTTACCAGCTGCTCATTTAAGGTGGACTTTCAGCGGCTCCGCATGCAACAGAGATCCATAGCCCAAGCACACATTGCACCAGCTAATGAAGCATGTGTAGCAACAAAGGTTTAATAGGTCACAGGCAAGATCGCACTGGTACATTGCTTGCTGGAGAGGGGCCGTGGCTCAGTGGTAGAGCATCTGCTCGGCATGCAGAAGGTGGCTCAGTGGTAGAGTAGCTGCTCGACATGCAGAAGGTGGCTCAGTGGTAGAGCATCTGCTCGGCATGCAGAAGGTGGCTCAGTGGTAGAGTAGCTGCTCGGCATGCAGAAGGTGGCTCAGTGGTAGAGCATCTGCTCGGCATGCAGAAGGTGGCTCAGTGGTAGAGTAGCTGCTCGGCATGCAGAAGGTGGCTCAGTGGTAGAGCATCTGCTCGGCATGCAGAAGGTGGCTCAGTGGTAGAGCATCTGCTCGGCATGCAGAAGGTGGCTCAGTGGTAGAGTATCTGCTAGGCATGCAGAAGGTTCCAGGTTTAATCCCCATCATCTCCAATTAAAGGATCTGGCAGTAGGTGATGTGGAAGCCCTCTGTCTGAGACCCTGGAGAGCCGCTGCCAGTCCGAGTAGACAATACTGACTTTGATGGACCTGGAGACCAAGGAGCCCGATGAGGAAAGGCTGAGGGACTTGGGAATGTTCAGTCTGGAGAAGAAGAGGTTGAGGGGGGGGACACGATTGCTCTTTATGTATCTGAATGGCCGTCACTTAGAGGAGGGCAGGGAGCCATTCCTGTTGGCAGCAGAGGAGAGGACTCGCAAGAATGGGTTTAGGAAAAACCTTTTTACAGCAAGAGTTATTCAACAGTGGAATCGGCTGCCTGGGGAGGTGGTGAGCTCCCCCTGCGCCTGGCAGCCTTTAAGCAGCATCTGGACAAACCCATGTCAGGGGTGCTCTAGGCTGAACCTGCATTGAGCAGGGGGCTGGACTAGATGGCCTCTAGGGCCCCTTCCAACTCTGTGATTCTATGATACAGAGAGAGAGAGAGAGATGATAGATGATGGATGGATGGATGGATGGATGGATGGATGGACGGACGGACGGACGGACAGACAGACAGACAGACACCCCTCCCTGGCAGTCTTGAAGCAGTGGCTGGACAAACTCTTGTCAGGGATGCTCTAGGCTGATCCTGCACTGAGCAGGGGGTTGGACTAGATGACCTCTATGGCCCCTTCCAGCTCTGTGATTCTCGGATTCTGAGACCATTGATAGACCTCTCCTCTATGAATTTGTCTAATCTTTGAAGGCCATCTCTGCCTGTGGCCATCACATCCCCCGGTAGTGAATTCCACATTTTAATCACTCTCTGTGTAAAGAAGTGCTTCCTTTTGTCCATCCTGACCCCATGACAGTAGCTAGTTACAATTCTGGTTTGCAGTCACAGGTTTTTTTTCCCTAGAACATTCTCTCCATTCATGATGGCCTTCAAATATGTTCGCTGTTTCTGGCTGCTACCTGGGAATCAATGTGCAACGTTGACCTACGGGGCAAAGATACCCAGGGGCATCAACAGCGCCATGACCCAAGGGCGTCACGGAGAAGTTAAAAGGAAGAGCTCTTAAGGAAGTACATTTCTTTGGGGCAGACCAAAGAAGACAGAGCTCTGTATTTTTGGCATCTGACTCCAAGCATCTAGACTCACTGGGGCCATGGCTGGCTAGAGGGTTGCGTCAGCGGTGCGCATGATAGATGTGGCGCACATTGTCATAATAAATACAATACATTCCTACAGGTCTGCTTGGTATTTTCAGCTGTTTGGGATTTTGAAAGGTCACGACCCATCTTCACTTGTCCTTGGGAAGTTTGTCACGCCATGCCTCCGACACAGGTGCAATGACAAACACAGGCATGCTGTGTCGATCGCAAAGGGCATGCGCAGGTGTGTTATTTAGAGCTTCTTATTAAAATAACAGAACTGGCAAAAACCTGCATTATTCAAGGGGGCTTTTCTATGCAGGCAATCGGGTAGCACTGTATGAAAGTCTACGCAAAGTTGCTTGGACAAATTACCGGGGAATTATTGGGGATTGTGGTCAGCACGACTGTGTATCGTTTCTTGTGGGTTGGATCCTATAGTGCAATTTTGCATTATTTAACGCTTCAGGGTGCTGGTATTGATCTTTAAAGCCCTATGTGGCCAGGGACCGCCTTTCCCCATACATACCCCAGAGAGCACTACGGTCAGGAACACAACATTGATTGACTGTTCCAGGCCCTAAGGACACCAGGCTTGCTGCCACCAGGGCCAGGGCCTTCTCAGTGACGCCTTTGGGTAGTGAAGGGCAGGGTATAAATCCAATCTCTTCTTCAGTGACTGAAAAATATGCCCCCGGGGAACACACAGGAAGCTGCCTTGTACTGTATCAAAACACTGGTAGTGAAGGGCAGGGTATAAATCCAGCCTCTTCTTCTTCTTCTAACCAGGGCCTTGCTTCCAAGATCCAATGAGATCAGGCTAGCCTGGAATGTCCAGGTCAGGTCTCTAGATACGGCTTTCCTTTTCTACCTCCCGTTAGTGGATCTGGAAGAAAGGTATGAGCATTTCGCCATGCAGAAGGGGAACGGGTGTGCTCCCTTCCCAGGGCATGTGGCTCAGCCTGCTGTTTTTGTATGTGTTATCTAGCGTGTTTGCCTTTGCGAGGATGATAAGGCGCACGAACAGCAAGCGTGGGACAGCAAACGTTCTTCACTCACGTCTCGGTTTGGCAGCTCATTAGATTAGGCCTTAAGTGACTTGCTTTAATGAGGCTTTTATGATCAACGAAGGACATCTTAGGGCCTTGGGAAGGGCGATGCACCAGAGATCTGCTATGTGTCTCACGGACACTTGTCGGGCTTTCCGTTCCAGGAAAGTCTGCAACCACCAATTTTTGTCATCACGTTGGGTTGTCTTGGAGGCTGTGAGTTAGCATCATCACTTTTGTTTGGTACAACCTGGTAACTGATGGTGGACGAAGAAGAAGAAGAAGAAGAAGAAGAAGAAGAAGAAGAAGAAGAAGAAGAAGAAGAAGAAGAAGAAGAAGAAGAAGAAGAAGAAGAAGAAGAGGAGGAGGAGGAGGAGGAGGAGGAGGAGGAGGAGGAGGAGGAGGAGGAGGAGATTGGATTTATACCCTGCCCTCCACTCAGGGAGCTGCGGTGGCTCATGTGGTTAAGACGCTGAGCTGCAGGCTATGGAAGGTCAGTAGTTCAGCAGTTCAAGACCCGGGTGCCGCATGACAGAGTGAGCTCCCGTCTCTAGTTCCAGCTCCTGCCAACCTAGCAGTTCGAAAGCAAGAAATTGCAAGTAGATAAATAGGTACCACTTTGGTGGGAAGGAAACAGCGTTCCGTGCGCCTTGGTGTTTAGTCATGCCGGCCACATGACCACGGAAACGTCTTTGGACAGCGCTGGCTCTTCGGCTTTGGAACGGAGATGAGCACCGCAACCCTAGAGTCGGATTCGACTGGCTTTCGAGCAAGGGAACCTTCACTCGGAGTCTCAGAGCAGCTTACAATCTCCTTTCCCTTCCCCTCCCCACAACAGACACCCTGGGAGCAATGCTCCCTCTAAGCTGTGGAGTCTCGTGAGCAGTGTTCCCTCTAAGCTGAGGTAATGTGAGCTAGCTCACAGTTTTTTAGCCTCTGGCTCACACATTTCTGTCTTCGCTCAGGAAGGAGGGCTCCAGAGCAAACTGATTTATGCAGCAGCCAAATCGCTCGCACACAGCTTTAGTGCCGGTAGCTCACAAAGTAGAAATTTTGCTCACAAGACTCCACAGCTTAGAGGGAACGTTGCTTGGCATTAAAGTTGTGAGCGAGCGGTTTGGTTGCTGCATAAATCAGTGTGTCCTGGAGCCCCTCCTTCCTGAGCCAAGACAAAAATGTGTGAGCCGGAGGCTAAAAAACTGTGAATTGGCTCACACTTGGAGGGACACACTGCCTGTGAGGTAGGTGGGGCTGAGAGAGTTCTTTTGAGAACTGCTCCTGAGAGAGCAGCTCTGAGAGAACCTATGACTGACACAAGGTCATCCAGCAGGTGCAAGTGGAGGAGTGGGGGAATAAAACCCGGTTCTCCCAGATTAGAGTCCACGCTCCTAACCACTACACCAAACTGGCTTATTTACATGGCATGATGATGATGATATTTATTAATCGCCCTATCCCAGCTTACTCGGGGCAATGTACATGAGGGCAGAATACCATAAGAACATATAAAACATTAAAATTCTACAAAACAGACCCAAATAGAGTCCATAATGATGGCGTCCTAGAAATTTCTACCCCAGCTCTGGACTACCGGGCCAGTTTCTGGGCAGGGGGAGAGGGAACGCATAACAATTCAGAAGGGGAGAAGGGAGGGTGCCAGCCAAAGGAAAAGCCGTTGCTGCCCTCCCCCAAAATCCTGAACGTAATTGCCTGACCTTCAACAGAGGGAGGTCAATGGTTATGTCTGATTACAGTGCGGAATTCGCTCCTAGAGGATGTAGTGATGGATTCTCTGTAAACCGGCCATGTTGTACCTTTTTTCTTTTTATGCCAATAAAGGTATTTGGATTGGATTGGATTGGATTGGATTGGAATGGAATGGAATGGAATGGAATGGATTGGAATGGAATGGAATGGACTGGACTGGACTGGATTGGACGTAGTGATGGCCAGAGGAATAAACAGCTTTAAAGGGAGATTAGATAAATTCATGGAGAATAAGACTCTCAATGGCTACTAGCCATGGTGACTGAGGGGAACCTTCACAATCAGAGGCACTGAGTCTCTGTATCCCAGAGCCATGAGGCAACATCCAGTGAAGGCCTCGGCCTCTATGCCCTGTTGTTGGCCCTCCAGAGGACCTGGTTGGAGACGGAATGCTGGACTAGATGGACCAGTAGTCTGATCCGGCAGGGCTCTTCTTATGTTCTTATCAGGGGAAACCTCGGCCTCTATGCCCTGTTGTTGGCCCTCCAGAGGAACTGGTTGGCCACTGTGTGAGACAGGAGGCTGGACTAGATGGACCACTGGGCCTGCTCCAGCAGAGGTTTTTTTTATGTTCTTATATCCTTATTGACTTCGACTCCCAGTTTGTCTCCAAGCCCAATTCATAACACCTTGAAGCCCTAAACAGTTTGGGACCACAGCACATCAAGAGCCACCATCTCCAACCCTACCCACTTGCTGTGACCATCTGAAGAAGCCCAGGTCTTTACATGCCCCCAGAGACTAAGAGGGTGGTGAGGTAGGGCAGGGCCTCCTCGGCAGGGGCCCCACGTTGCAGAACTCCCTCCCCAGTGAGGCTCTCCAGGTACCACCTTTCTGATTTCCTGTAAGTTAAGGCGGTTCCGTTAAAGCAGCCTTACATAAAGCTGGCCTCCTCTTTCGTTCTGCTGGGGTGAACATGCTGGTTCTATTAATCTCCTGAAGTTTTGTATTTGTTTCCCAACTCTGCTGATTGTTGTTCGCTTCACTTTGAATTTTCGGACAATGTCTTCTTTCTCTTTTGTTACAGTCTGTGATGCATTTCAATCAAGGGTGGACAGGGGAGCCAAAACGGCCCTAGAAAGGGACCCGCTTGCTCCCCTGCCCGCAGCCTGTCTGTTTGACAGGGGGAAAACTGGCCTGGGTAAAGTTGTGGATAGTGTTTGGCTTGGGTTCGTCTGCCCGGCCAGGTGGTGGCCACAGCCACTTGACTCACCCAGGGAAGCGGCAGCCAACTCTCCTGTCAACCTCCTCCCTATTCCAATTGGCTTTATTTGGAAACCTCCTTGGGGTCTAGGGTTGCCAGGTCCGACTCAGGAAACATCTGGGGGAATTTGAGGGTGGAGCCAGGGTACTTTGGGGGTGGGGTCAGGAGCAAGGATGTGACATCACTCTTGTGATGTCGCTAGGCAATTGAACTCTGAAGGGACTTCTGGCCGTCACATTTAAAGGGACCGTGCTTTCCCTCCATTGGGAATCATGGAGGACGGGGGCACCTTCTTTGGGGGCTTGTAGAATTGGACAGGAGGGCCTGGCGTAATCTGGTCCATGGGGTCGCGAAGAGTCGGAGTCGACTGTGCAACTGAACAACAACAAAAGAATTGGACACACACCCCAGTCCAATCTTTTTTAAACTTGGGTGGTTTGGTTTGGGTTTTTTTTCAGGAGAGGCACCACAAACCATGGTGAAAATTTGGTGCCTCTAGCTCAAAAAACAGCACACACACACCCCAGAGCCCCAGATACCCACAGATCAATTCTCCATTAGACCCTATAGGTTGCTGTTGTTCAGTCGCACAGCCGAGTCCTACTCTTCGCAACCCCATAGACCACATCACGCCAGGCCCTCCTGTCTTCCGTCATGTTCCGGAGTTTGCTTAATTTCATGTTCTTTGTATCAATAACAATGTCAATGCATACCATAGGGTATAATGGAGCGGCCATTCCCCCACACACTTTCTGACATCCCTGAAGTGGGGGGAGGGGCTCCAAACCAGGGGATCATCTCCCCTGCCCCCAAATGGGGGGGGTTGGCAACTGTACTGGGGATGTAGATACTTATTTAAAATTATAATAGTGACTAAATACCTCTCTGTTTCTCATCGTTGCACTAATGTCTCCTGCACCCAAACGGCCAAGTACCTCCCAGAGTGATGGTTCCCAACCATTTTGTTATGGTGTCCCTCAAGTCCAAATTTACATGGTATGATGACCTGGACCCACACGATCTGCACTGCACAATAGCAAACATGAACCTTGCCCCTTAGCCAGTGTGTTATATTGGTTAGAGTGTCAAAACAGAACCATGCCAGTTGCTGGCAACCCCCAGGAGGTTTTCAGGACCAGAGCCCTGGAAAACTGCATCAACAGATGCTGTGATGTCACTTCCAGGTGAAAACCAGGAAGGGATGTCACACCACCTTACAGCGCTCTAGGAATCCCACAGATCTCTATAATAAAGACCACCGAGATTGGTGGGATTCCTAGAGTGGTACGGCAGTCCGTGTCATCATTTCCACTGTTTCAGCAAGAAATGACATCATGGCATTGGTGATGCCGTTTTTATCCCACTCCTTCCTTTTGTGGCCTCATTGATTGGTAGTGGACAATGGGGTGCAGTGGCAGAGGATTGGCAGAGGAGAGCCAGTTTGGTGTAGTGGTTAAGAGTACTTAATCCTGTCTTAATCTTGTAATCCTGAGTTCAAATCTCCATTCATCCATGAATCTCACCTGGTGACCTAGGGCCACGCTTTTTAAGCCAAACCTACTTCATAGGGTTGATGTGTTCCTCAGAGGAAGGGCAGGTTAAAATGGACAGACGGATCAATAATGTCTGCAATACATTACAGCTAGGGTTGCCAGCTCTGGGTTGGGAAATACCTGGAGACTTGGGGGTGGAGCCTGGGGAGGGCGGGGTTTGTGGGAAGGGAGGGTACTTCAGCAGCGTATAATGTCCTGAAGTCTACCCTCCAAAGCAGCCATTCTCTCCTTCTATGCCAATAAAGGTTTTGTCTGACTGACTTGACATTTTCTCCAGGGGAACTGATACTTGGTTGCCTGGAGATCAGTTGTAACAGCGGGGGATCTCCAGGTGCCACCTGGAGGTTGGGAACCCTGATTGCAGCCCCCCCCCCAAGCTCAGCAAGTAATTTCGCCCAATGGCCACTCTTACAAAAGGGAAGTGGGTGGACGACACTTACTTTTGCCACATCGGCTGTTCCTCCGCTCCCCTCTTTTGCCTCCGGATTGGCAATCCAGGGGCCAAACAGGAGGCCGGGTTTTGCTAAGGGGCCCTCGGTTGCCGACCTCGTGCTTAAATAGCACCAAAAAACGGGTGTGGAAACGGAGAGCCACCTCCTAGCAGGGCCTCGCGCCCTCGCTAAAGAGAGAGACAAATATTATGGTTTGGGGCACGCTGGCACATGTTTTAGCCTCTCTGTCTGTCTCTTTTTTTCCAGATGAGAGCATACGAGGAGCGTTAAGCGGCTCAGACGACAGAAGCCACATACCCCGCCGAGGACAAGGGCCGGCCTCTTTCCCCTCCACCGAGGAGCAGCCTGTCCCCTGCCTGTCTCCGGCAGCTGCTGCCGTTGATCACGCCAGAGGCCGGACAGAACCAGTAAGTGTCTCATGCCTGGCATTTCGGCCACGTTTCTAAGCCACCAGAAGAATTCAAGCGACGCCCTTCTCCCGCAAGTGACTTAGGGGAGCAAACACAAATGTGTAGGTTTTAGGCGGCTGGCAGAACTGAGGGAGGGCAGGGTTTGGGGAGAGGAGGGACTTTAGCTAGGTAGAATGCCAGCCAGGCCAGCCTCCAAAGCAGGCATTTTCTCCATAAGAATGGATTCTGGCAGGGTTGTCAGCCTCCAGCTGGGGCCTGGAGCTCTCCTGCCCTTACAACTGCTCTCCAACTGACAGAGATCAGCTCCCCTGGAGAAAATGGCTGCTTCGAAGGGTGGACTCTATGGCATGGTACCCTGCTGAGGCCCCTCCCTCCCCAAGCCCCGCCCTTTTCCAGATCCACCCCCAAAGTCTCCAGGTATTTTCCAACCCAGACCTGGCAGCCCTGGATTCTGGTTTTCTGAAGATCTATTGTAATAGCATAGGGTTGCCAGTGGCTCAGAGGTTAAGATGCTGAGTTGCAGACCGGAAGGCCGGTAGTTCGGCAGTACAGGACCCAAGTGCCGCGTGACGGAGTGAGCTCCCGTCTCTGGCCCCAGCTCCTGCCAACCTAGCCGTTCGAAAGCAAGAAATTGCAAGTAGATAAATAGGTACCACTTCGGTGGGAAGAGAACAGCGTTCCGTGCACCTCGGCATCTAGTCATGCCGGCCACATGACCACGGAAACGTCTTCGGACAGCGCTGGCTCTTCGGCTTGGAAACGGAGATGAGCACCGCACCCTAGAGTCGGATTCGACTGGCTTTCGAGCAAGGGGACACCTTTACCTTCACCTTACCATATTCTGAAAAGCAAAAAAGAGGACCTGTTTCCCGACTGGCTTCAAGACAAGGGATCCCTGTGACAAATCTCCCTTTAAATAGCCCTACAATTGAAGCCGTGATCATTGCTACTAACGAGGAATATTCCTGGTGGGGCATCCTGAGTCCAGTGGCGCCCGTAAGACCAACAAAGTTATATTCCGGGTTTGAGCTTTCCTGGGCACCCAACTCTTCCTCAGAGACAACGAAACGGAAGGAGGGACCGTTAAGGTTCCATTTCGGTGTATCTGAGGAAGCGCGGAAGCACACGAAAGCTCACACCTGCAATAAAACCTTGCTGGTCTTAAAGGTGCCAGTGGCCTCAAGCTTGGTCCTAGGAATATTCCTAAACTTGCAACCCCAAAAGAGGGCATTCTCATCTGTTGTCGTTTTTTTAGAGAGAGTCCAAAAGAGGACAGACCAAAAGAGAAGACATGTCTTCTAAAAAGAGGACATCTGGTGACCCTGTGCTAGTGGGAGATCTCCAGGTTCCACCTGGAGGCTGGCAACACTGCTGAGCAGTGTTCCCTCTAAGCCGAGTGAGTGTGAGCTAGCTCACAGGTTTTTTTTTAGCCTCTGGCTCACACATTTTTTTGTCTCAGCTCAGGAAGGAGGGCTCCAGGGCGAAATGATTGATGCAGCGGCCAAATCACTCGCTCACAACTTGAATGCCAGTCACTTACAAAGTAGAATCTTTGCTCACAAGACTCCGCAGCTTAGAAGGGAGCATTGCTAGTGCTGGCCACTCTTCTAGGGTCGCCAGCCTCCAGCTGGCACCTGGAGATCTCCTGCTATTACAATTGCTCTCCAGACAATCAGGAGTGGTTCCTCTGGAGAAAATGGCTGCTTCGGAGGGTGGAGTCTATGGCTTTATAACCTGTTGAGGTCATTTCCCTCCCCCAACCCCACCCTCCCAAAATCTCCAGGTATTTCCCAGCCCAGTCCTGGCAACCCTGCACTCTTCACCTGCTCTGCCTGCCTGCTGGCTCAGCTGAAATGGTGGGGGGGGGATGCTGAAAAGTTCTGGCAAATCCTGGAGTGTTGCATCGGCTTGGTGACGTCACTTCTGGGCAGGGCTTTTTTTGTAGAAAAAGCCCAGCAGGGACTCATTAGCATAGTAGGCCACACCCAACAGCAGAAACTCATTAGCATATTGGGCCACACCCCCATGTTACCTGAAGGGTGGTCATCCAGCCACACCCACCTGTTGCTTCTTATTCTGTTTACCTTGTTTGTTGTCAGAACCCAGGGCTTTTTTTGGAGCAGGAACTCCTTTGCACGTTAGGCCACACACCCCCAATGTGGCCAATCCCAATGAGTTTCTGCTGTTGAGCATGGCCTATTATGCTAATGAGTTCCTGCTGGGCGTGGCCAACTCAGGAGCCAGCCGGAACGCCGTTCCTGTGCGTTCCTGCCCCAAAATAGCCCTGCTTCTGGGTATTTGCCGGAAGTGATGTCATGCCATCTGCAAGGCGCCGTGTGTCCCCCATACCTGTCTGCCTCCCTCCCCCTCTAGTGGTCAGCCAAGGAAAAATTGGTCACTGCAATGTTACAAACTGTTATGAATACAGCCCAAGGAATCTGGATTATATGGGGAAGTCTTTGGAGAATTCTTTTTTTTTTTTTTTAGAAATCCCTAAACCTCCTTCTGTCCCCTGGGAACGATTCCACACAGGATTCCACACAGCAAGGAGACGTGACTGTTAATCCCATTTGAATCGATAGTGTGGGTACGCCCATAGTGAGACAGAACAGTCAGGTGCTTAAACAGGCTAATATAATTTTAGTTCTCTGCAGATAGATTGAGGTGGGTAGCCGTGTTGGTCTGAAGCGGCAGAACAGAGTTCGAGTCTTATGCCACCTTTGAGACCAACAAAGTTTAATCCTGGGTATACGCTTTCATGTGCACGCACCCTTCTTGACAGTTAAACCAGTTCCTCTCCTTCTTTGGAGGTTTTCAGACAGAGACTTAGATGGCCATCTGTCAGCAATGCTGATCCTGTGAACTCAGGCAGATCAAGAGATGGGAGGGCAGGAAGGGCGACCTCGGTGCTTCGTCCTTGTGGTCCTTTCTTACATGCCCAGGGAAATGCTGGGGTCAAGCTGCAGGTTTTCTCCAGACCAGTTAGGCTGGAGATCCTGGAGGTTTTATGTTAGCTTCTAGGTGTGGAACAGCAGTCACTGGGGGTCTGGCGGGGAGGTATTTGTGAATTTCCTGCATTGTGCAAGAGGGTTGGACTAGATGACCCAGGAGGTCCCTTCCAAGTCTATGATTCCATGATTCTTCAGATACTATGTATATATGTTATCTGATAAATTCACATCTGTGTCACACACAGTGGCATCATTTTGCACGCATATGGATGGGAACATAAAAAAATACTTTCTTATTCTATATTTCGTTTAGAATTTTCATATCCGAGATCTCTTTTCATTCTCTTGATAACCAGAAATCAAATAAGGTAGGAGAGAGAGTGTGTGTGTTTTGTGTGTGTGTGTGGTTTTCTAACCTGTCTTCTGTGGCTAGCTGCATGTTAACGGGCTGACACTTAATAAAGGCTTTGCAAATGACTTTGAGCTTCGAGATAACCTTTGTGCATAAAGCTCTGCTAGATAATAACATCAGAAGAGCCCTGCTGGATCAGACCAGTGGTCCATCCAGTCCAGCATCCCGTCTCATACGGTGGCCAACCAGTTCCTCTAGAGGGCCAACAACAGGGCAGAGAGGCCGAGGCCTTCCCCTGATAAGAACAGCAGAAGAGCCCTGCTGGGTCAGATCAGTGGGGGTCGATCCAGTCCAGCATCCCGTCTCACACAGTGGCCAACCAGTTCCTCTGGAGGGCCTGCAACAGGCCATAGAAGCCAAGGCCTTCCCCTGACATTGTCTGCTGGCTCTAGGATCAGACCCATAGCCACGGGGAGGGGGGCATTTGGGGGCTCTGCCCCCTTAACTAAAAGCCCCGCCCCACAAATAGCCATTCCAGAAACCTTATTTTTGACCATGATCTAGGTGGCACTGGGCTAGCAGAAAAGGAGATTGTTGGAGATGTACTGAAGTATGTATTTCTCGCCCTGTGGAAGGGAACTGAAAAGGCGTTTAAATGCCCTCTGAGCTGTTTCTTCCTAGGAACTGACGCATTCACTGCCCCACCCTCGAAAGGAGGGGCTAGAAATAGGCTTGGAGCCTCCCCCTTTGAAGACAGGCATTCAGCTTAATTTAATTAACTATGACTTAATCACCCTCTTAAAAATTTATATCCCCCCCCCTCCGAACAAAAGAATCTAGGATACAGGCTTGTCTGGGGTTCAGAGGATTAGTGCCTTTGAATGAGGAGGTTCCCCTCAGTCACCATGGTGAGTAGCCATTGATACTGACTTATCCTCCGTGAATCTGTCTAATCCTCTTTTAAAGCAGTTTATTACTTTGGCCATCACTGCATCCTCCGCCAGAGGATTCCACATTTTAATCGCTCTCTGTGTTTTTTGTTTTGTCCATCCTAAACCTACTGCCCATCGGCTTCACTGGATGCCCTTGAGTTCTAGTATTTTGGGAGACGGAGAAAAAAATTTCTTTCTCAACTCCCTCCGCCCCATGCATAATATGATAAACCTCTGTCATGTCCCCCCCTTAGTCATCTGTAAAATCCCAGAGTCCTTAGCCTTTCCTCCTAGGGAAGGGGCTCCAGCCCCCTCTATTCTGCTATGGTCAGGCCTCACCTAGAGTCCTGGGTCCAGTTTTGGGCACCACATTTTAGGAAGGATGTCAGCAAGCTCGAGCGTGTCCAGAAGAGGGCAGCCAGGATGGTGAGAGGGTTGGAATCCAAGTCTTACGAGGAAAGGCTGAAAGAGTTGGGTATGTTTAGCCTGGGAAAGAGAAGACTTAGAGGGGACATGATGGCAGTCTTCAAGTATTTGAAGGGCTGTCATGTAGAAGATGGAGCAGATCTGTTCTCTCTTGCTCCGGGTTGCAAGACTAGATCTAATGGGTGGAAATTACGAGGGAATCGTTACCAGCTAGATATCAGGAGGAACTTCTTAACTGTAAGAGTGGCTGAGCAGTGGAACAGACTGCCTCCGGAGGTAGTGGATGCTCCGCTGGACATTTTCAAGCGGAGGCTGGACGACCATCTTTCGGGTATGGTGTAGGGCTATCTTTTGGCTATGCTCCTGCAGAGTGCAGGGGGTTGGACTAGATGACCTGCAAGGTCCTTTCCAACTCTAACATTCTATAATTCTATTATTCATCTTAGCCACCCTCCTCTGTACTTTGTCCAGCTCTGCAATGTCCTTTTTGAGATTCAGTGACCAGAACTGTACACAGTAGTCCAAATAACGCACCATAAGTCTGTACAGGGGCATTACAATATTGTCTGTTTTATTCTCGGTCCCTCTTCTAATAATCCCTAATATGTCGATATAGAAATGCAGAAGCACAAAAAGACATTTGCCGTTGTTTGGTTGGTGGCTTCCATGAGTTGTGTGGCTGCTGCTTCCCCAGGGTCAGTTAAGCAGCTGTGGTCACCACCACCCCTGCCCAGCCAGCCAGATGACCCCAAATCAAAGACTACCCATGGTTTTAACCAGGCCAGGCTTCCCTCTCTCAGGCATGCTGGGGGCAGGGAAAGACATGGGTCCCTTTCCAGGACTGTTTTAAGAACATCAGAAAAGCCATGTTGTATCCAGCCAGTGGCCCCTCCAGTCCAACACTCTGTGTCACATGGTGGCCAAAAACCAGGTGGTCCATCAGGAGGTCCACCAGCAGGGCCAGGACTCCAGAAGCCCACCCAATGTGAGCCCCCAAGCCCCAAGAATACAGAGCATCACTGCCCCAGAAAGAGTGTTCCATCTATACCTTGTGGCTAACAGCCACTGATGGACCTCTGCTCCATGTTCATCCAATCTGAAGTTGATAAGAACATCAGAGAAGCCACGCTGGATCAGGCCAATGGCCCACCCAGTCCAACACTCCGTATCACACAGTGGCCAAAACCCAGGGGCCATCAGGAGGTCCACCAGCTGGGCCAGAACTCCAGAAGCCCACCCAATGTGAGCCTCCAAGCCCCAAGAATACAGAGCATCACTGCCCCAGAAAGAGTGTTCCATCTATACCTTGTGGCTAACAGCCACTGATGGACCTCTGCTCCATGTTTATCCAATCCCCTCTTGAAGCTGATAAGAGTATCAGAGAAGCCATGTTGGATCAGGCCAATGGCCCCCCTCCAGTCCAACAACTCTTTGTCCCACAGTGACCAAAGCCAGGGGCCATCAGGAGGTCCCCCAGTGGGGCCAGAACTCCAAAAGACCTCCCACTGTTGTCCCCCAAGCAGCAAGAAGACAGAGCATCACTGCCCCAGACAGAGCCTTCCCTCTATCCCTTGTGGCTAATAGTAACTGATGGACCCCTGCTCCACCCTGTCCATCCCTGATTAAAACACACCACAGATTGTAACAGAAAGAACGAAGAAATCCTTCCAAATCTCAAAAGCAGAGTCTGGAGGCACTTTCTACCACCACCACTGAGCTGCCTTGAGCTCCACGAGGGATAAAGGCGGTGAATGGATGGTTAAAATAGAAAAATGAAATTAAAGACCTCACACTGCCCTCACTCTGCATGGGGAGGAGGGGAAGAGCAGGAAGAGCAGACCAAAGCAAGACCGAGAGTACTGCCCTTCTTAACATTACAATGGAGATGTCGACCCGCCCCCCCCCAAAAAAAAAACAGTTTGGTACCTTTTGGAGGCCTCCACCTATGGATGCCAGTCCCAGGTGGGGTGGGGATCCCCAATTTTCGGGCACCCCTTGATGCTGGTGGGGGAAGCCCCGCCCTGCCAGTTCTGTGGCCCCGCTTGAAAAGAGTGGGAGCCGTGCATGTCTGCCCCACGAGCAGCAAATCCGTAGCTTCCTGGGCAGGTGCCACCCATTCTTTTCAAGCAGGGACCGCCCGTGCCTGCCTGCTTCTCCCGTTTAAATGGTTGGGGAAAGTGTGGGGGGCATGCGTGCATGGCACTCCATCCCTGGATGACATAATCACATCAAGGACGGCCCCTTCAAGGCATGCCCCCGAAATCCCCCCACCGGGGAGAAGACTGGACCAGACAACCCTACCTCCTCCACAAGAATTTCCAAACAGGGAGGTCTTCTACAGGATGTGCAAAACACATTCATGAAAAACGCCTCCCACTTCTACGTCTTCTCATCACTTTTCCGGCTGCTTCTGTGCGAGAGGTTCATGCATAATCACGAGGGTTCTCAAAGTTTCTTATCCAAAGTCTGCCTTTGACTCTGAGTGTCACGGGTCTGTTTCTTGCCAGCTGCTCTCTAGCATGGGGAGAAGAGATGTCCTGTTGCACTCTGAGCATGTGATCTCCAGCGTGTATGCTAGCAGTGAGGCCGAGGATGGGAAGTCATGCGCACAAGAGAACGCAAGCAGCAGATGGCAGGTGGATGCATAGAGGCAGCAATGTACAGGCTTCACTATCCCGTCGATGCTGCCGGTGTCTGATAGACTATATGGTCGAATCTGCATTTGCATTTTTAAATCAGTTTCGTGCCGCTGTGATGCTGTCTTTCTCTATGCTTGACAGCGTCACAGCAGCACGAAACTGACTTAAAAATGCAAATGAAGATTCGACCTATATGTCAAAGAATCGCGATGAAAACGGCTACAACAATGCAAAAGTATTTATAGGAATAATCTATCGAATTGTCGTTGCATATTATCTACGATATCACAATAAGAAGCATGCACAACCACGGCTATCCAAACAAAAGATGACACTAGTGTTATAAAAATAGATCTCCCGTCAAAAAGAGAAGTCAAAATGAGGAGGAATGTTCATTGATTTGAATTGCAATTAAAATACCTGTGAGGCCAAACGTAGCCTATCAAAAATCGACTGCTTTCTGAACACAGTGAGGAAATACATGAAATTTTATACTGGGAGTGACATGGTTAAGAAGATAACCTTCAGAATTCATAATTGGTTATAAAGAACAATGCATTATTTGAATACACTCATTGGTCAAATATGAAGAAAGATGTGCCTACATAATATCTTAAATGTTTAGTTAACCTAACCTGAATAATATTGGCCAAGGATTCTTTATACCCAAAGAAAGGTGTTTTTTTTTCCTGATATGAAGCTAAAATCCCTTTTGACCCAGACACTGCAAAGTTTTACCCTAAACAACCAAAAAACCACGAACTCTACACCTATCTTCTATACCAAAAGAATGTTGTTTTCTTGTCTGCTAGAATCAGCTAGAAAGATACTCTAACCTACAAGAGAAAGGCCTACTATTTAGTAGACCTTCATCACATCCTAATAAAATCTTACTTATGAGAACAGTCTATAAAACCAGAGAAATATTGATAATCTAAAAGAACAATCCTTATATTCCCATTCATAGTACACTAGTGTTACCAACAATCAGAGACGGTGTTATCTTTTGTTTGGATAGCCGTGGATGTACATGATTCTTATTGTGATATTGTGGGTTATATGCACCAACAATTCGATAGATTATTCTTATAAATATTTTTGCGTTGTAGCTGTTTCCATGGCGATTCTTTGATGGACACTCCTACTCTGTGAATCCTTACTGTTAAACGAGAGTCTGATAGACTGGCAGTGGTCAAATTAGATCAGGCTCCCCAACGTGCCGCCCATGGGTCCCCAGGCACCCACCGACACCTATCTTGGTGCCCACCAAGTGTTTGTAGAAAGTGAATGGGGTCAGGTGGGTTTCTTGCCCACCTGGGCTTCTGACTGGCCACTGAAGATCTGACCGGCTATGTAGATTAAAACGGCAGTTTTTCAGTGGCAGTCTTTGTTTTCTTGTCTCTCACCCTCTCTTTCCCGCAGACTCACAAAGGTCGGGGACCCCTCAGTTAGATCCCTTTGCGGTTTGCTAGCTGCAAACCGAGATTTGAGGCTTAAGTAGGTAGAGGCACCCAGACTGAGTGTTGAAGCTTCTTGCTGTAGTTTGAGATTGGCCACCGTTCGTCGCAGGTTCAGAAGGAGGCGTTTGCAGTGGTGTGATGCTCTTGTGCGTTCTCGGGGCATGGAATGAACGTGCGCGTTAACAAAAAAAGCAGCTTCCGCATGGGTTTTGGCTTTTCTCACTAACAAGAGGCAAAGTGACAGAGTGGTTATGCTCACACTTGAAACCTGTTTCCTTAAGGATGGCCGAGGCTTCTGAGAACGGAAAGTCAACTAAAGCAAACGTCCAGAAGGCGGAGGCTGATCTGCCACCACCCCCCTCCCAGGATTCTGTCATTGACCCACCTCCAGTTCCTGGCAGCCAGGATTCTAACCCACTGCCTCTCCCGCCTCCTAAAGAATCCTTCTCCAAGTTCTACCAGCAGCGTCAAGTGAACGAGCTGAAGCGACTCTACCGACACATGCATCCTGAGCTACGGAAGAATCTGGAAGTGGCCGTGACGGAGGATCTGGCCGAGATGCTGAGCGCCGATGATCCCACAGCACAAACCTCCATGAATTTAGACCCAGTGCTTCCGGGGGAAGTTCAATCCATGCGCTGGATCTTTGAGAACTGGACGTTGGACTCCATCGGAGAACATCAGGGTGCCAAGAAGCTCGCAGAGGAGGAAGCCATCCCAAGTGGAGATGTGAAGATCAGGTCCATGAAGTTTGAAAGCCAGTCGTTCGACGGAGACAGGCTGACGGCCTCAGGCAGCACATCCAAGAACGAACAAACCAGAGGGGACGTTCACACTGCTCGGTGGTTATTTGAAACCCAGCCACTAGACTCGTTGAACAAAATGTATTTGGATGAGACTGATATGCAAGAGGCGGTACTCAAGGAACCTGTTCAAAAAGGGGACGTGAAAGGAGCCGCGCAGCTCTTTGAAACTCACTCATTGGATGCCTTGGGCCGCTGCAGCTCGGTAGAGGAGCAGAGTATCCTGCAACTCAAGTCCGAGATCCAAGAGCTCAAAGGGGATGTGAAGAAGACCATCAAACTTTTCCAAACAGAGCCCCTCTGCGCCATCAGAGATAAAACAGGAAACATCCACGAGATCAAGTCGGTCTGCAGGGAAGAAATACACAGCAACGCTGTGAGGACGGCTCGTTGGCTGTTCGAAACCCAGCCTCTGGACACCATCAACAAGGACATGTCCCAAGTGCAAGTCATACGAGGGATATCGTTAGAGGAGGTCGCAAAAGGGAATGTCAGCGGAGCCAAGTGGCTGTTCGAAACCCAGCCCCTGGATGCCATCAGAGAAGTTACTGTAGAGGAGACAGATTTCAAGGCTTCTCCAGATCTTGTCCAAGGGGCTGATGTTACTAAACAGTGCCTGCTTTTCGAGACTCAGCCTCTTGATGCACTGAAAGGAGAAGTCACCGACAGCATCCCAGCCAAAGAAGAAGTCATCAGAGGGGATGTAAAATCAACCCTCTGGCTGTTCGAGACCCAACCGATGGAAACACTGAAGGATAATTTTGAAGTTGGGCAACTGAAGAAGGTGGAGCTTTCAGAAGAGGAGAAAGGAGCTGTGAAGCAAAGGAAGCACGTCTTTGAGACCTGTCCTTTGGGGAGCATCTCCAAGGCACCGTCCGAAGACTTCTCAGCCACCAACATACAAGAGGTAGAGAAAGGTGACGTGAAAGCCTTCAAGAGCCTCTTTGAGACCCTCCCTTTAGATAGCATCAGGCAAGTCAGCACTGAAGAGGTCGTCAAGGAAGCAGAGGCAGTACCACAAGGGAACGTCAAAGCCAATCAGTTCCTGTTTGAGACGACACCCTTGTACGCCATCAAGGATTCCTTTGGCAATTTCCACGAGGTCACTTCCGTGAGCAGAGAAGAGGAAGTTGTAGCGGGAGATGTTAAGAACTACAAGTGGAAGTTCGAAACCAAGCCTTTGGACCAGTTTGATGACAGCACCCAGAAAGTCGACATCATCAAGGGGATCACGAAGCAGGAAGTGGTGGCTGGAGACGTTAAGACGGCCAAGTGGCTGTTTGAAACGCAGCCCATTGATGTCATCCACAGCCAAGTCAACCTGATGGAACAAAATGCTTCAGAAGAAGGAGAAGATTCCCGAAGAGGTGACGTGAAGACCTGCAGGTGGTTGTTTGAGACCCATCCAATGGATGCGCTATACGAGAAGGCAGAGGAGAAGCAAGGCAGAGAAGAACCTGTGCCGCAAGGGGATGTTAAATCGTACACTTGGATGTTTGAAACACAGCCCTTGGACTCCCTGAGAGGCCAGGAAGAGCAATATTTGCAGGTCAGCAAAACATTTCCCCAAGACGAATTACAAGGGGTAGATGTGAAAACTGCCAGACACCTATTTGAGACGGAACCCTTAATCGACAATGCCTCTGACGATGTCAATTCGAAGAAAATAATCAGGTACTCCAGCCACATAGAGATGCAATCTGGTGAAGTGTCCCGGGTGAAAGAGTTCTTTGAAGCCAAGCCCTTGGATTCGGCCGGGAAATCAAACACAGCCATGAAAGCGATCAGCTTCCCAGAAGATGAGAACATAGAGCCTGGGGCTGTCCACAAGTTTACTTGGCTCTTTGAAAACTGCCCCATGGATACCTTGAAAAGCAGCGTGGAGGGCTTTCAGGAGGTACTTCCAGAAAAGGACATTCGGAGTGGAGACGTCGGAGGCAAGAGATTCATTTTCGAAACTTACTCCCTGGGTCAGATCCATGACAAAGAGAATGAGATACAAATCAAGAAAATCCAGGAAGAGACCCTGAGCAAAGCTGCTGTCAAGTCCTGTACCATGCTCTTTGAAACTCAGCCACTGTACGCCATCCAGGACAGAGATGGAGGCTACCATGAAGTCACATCTGTGAAGAAGGAAGAAATCATGAAAGGTGACGTGAAGGGCGCCCGGTGGCAATTTGAAACCAAACCCTTGGATCAGATCAAGAGAGATGAAGAGGTGTTTGTGATCAGGGCAGTGACCCAAGAGGACTTCAAGAAGGGTGATGTCCAAGCAGCCCGGTGGAGATTTGAAACGGAGCCTCTAGATTCCATTGCTGAAGACAAGGGACCAGTTCTGAGGACCATTGATGATGTGCAGAGGGGAGATGTCCAGTCCAATAAGCAACTCTTCGAGTCAGAGAAGTTCGGTCAAAAACGGTACGTTAGGATGGTCAGTGTGAGTGATGTCCAGCAAGGAGATGTAAGGACATCCACTTGGCTTTTTGAGAACCAGCCTATCGACTCCCTCAAAGGACAGCCTGAAGGTGCCTCCACCCTCAACACTGTTCAGAGAGAGGACATCCATAAAGGGGATGTGAAACGTTGTACCTGGCTATTCGAGACTCAGCCCATGGACAGTCTCAAAGACACTGAGGCTTCCTCCACTGCTGGACCTCCAGAGGTAGTTCCCCAGGCCAATGTCAAGAGCACCACGTGGTTGTTTGAGAGCACACCACTGGATAAACTCAGCACTTCTGAACGCTGCATAGAAACGGAAGTGAAAGAGAGAACCATAACAGACACGTTGGGAGTCCTCTTCTCCCATCAAGTGATCCAACATGGAGGCATTCTTATTGAAGCCAACGATACCGAGAGTGTCAAGATGGCAAAATATCAATGCAGCAGTCAAGGAGCCCCAGAAGTTCAAAAGGAGGAAGTCGTGGGAGGCCATCTGGAAAGGATCTTGTTGCAGCTCCTGCACAGGACCAACGTGGAGGCCCAAGGGTTATTGGTGAAAGAAGAGGAGAACAGGGATATCAAAATCAGTCCGGTGCAGCTTTTAGACCCTAGCACAGCAGAGAAAAGCAAAGAGGATTTGAGGGATGATGTGGCAAAAGCTCTCCAAGGCCTCCTGAGTCAAGATGCCTCTGCCAAGAAAGGAATAGTTATGCAGGAGACAGGGTCAGGATCGGTGAAGATCACCATCTATTCTCTCCTGCACTGTGTTGCCCAGCAAGAAGAACCTGTCAAGGGTGATGTGAAGTCCACCATCGGGAATCTGCTGGCTTCATCGCAAGAGCAAAAGGCAACAGCAACTATCAGGCGAGAGGACAACGAGAGAGGCAACGTCCACCTGTACACCACCTGCATCGAGAAGGGAGATCTTGACTACCTAAAGAACCTCCAAAGGGAGTCAGAAATAGAATCCCTCGTTTCCTCCCAAGCCAAAGAGGAACCACCGAGAAATGTGCAAGGGGTCACAGCTCCTGCCCAGCCGCAGGAAGAAAAAGTAGTGAAAACGACAGCAGATGTGACATTAGGGGGTAGCAGTGGGCCTAAACAAGTGTTCTTGTGTGACAGCAAAGAAGGTACCTTAGAAAGGGAGGCAGTGCTTGCCAGTGATTTAGATTGTACTTTGCATTGTCTTAGGCAATCCCCATCCGCAATGGTAGAAAATGTTGTTTCAGGAGATGTGAAATTGGCTGAGAATGGTAGCAACAGGGCAGTGAGAGAAGGAAAGACCCCGGGTGATAGAAAGGAGGGAACAGACTCCACCAAAGCAGAAACTCAGAAGGACGAGATGGATGGGGCTATCCAGATGACAGCGCAGCCCAAATCGCAAGACCTTGGGGGTGATCTCCAGGCCGCCATGCAAAGCCTCAGGCTAGCCACAGCAGAGGCCCAAAGCCTCCAGCACCAAGTCCACAGCAAGTTGCAAAAGACCACTGAAAATATCCATCTCGTTGCTAAGCAACCCCAGGCAGCCACGCCTCAGCAGGTAGCGGCCCTGCAGGCAACAGTCTACAACGAGGGCCGTGCAGCCGGCAAGCAGCAGCACACAAGCAACGTCACCATCGTCCGAGTGCAAGAGACGTCCAAGTCCCACGCCAGCGTGTCTCAGAAGAGCACGGCGTCACGCACAAAGGTCAGTGCATCCGAGGAAGTACAGGGAGGCAAGTTGCCCCCAGTAGACTGTCAGGATGGTCCCGTTGCGCCTAGTGCCCAGATTAGCATTAAGGACGGCCTTTATACTGCCCAGCCAGTGAAAACCTATGTAAATCCATTTGTTGAGTCTGATTACAAAGAGCACTCCGTTCCAGAAGAACGCGAGCAAGATGCTATAATCAGAGGGGATGTAAAGACAGCTATCAGAGCCCTGCAGAGTGCAGCGGCAGAACCGAGGCAAGTAGAAAAAGAGGACGTTGTCCGCGGCAGCTTAAAAGCCGCACTCAAGTCCCTGGAAAAGTCTAACGTTAATGTCTCCAAAGGAGATTTTAAAGCAGCCATGATATACAGAAATGCAGGGCAGCCGTATTCCGTTCGTAAAAATAAAAATGAGGCTCAGATTCTTAGGGAGCAGGCAGCTGTAGCGGCTTCGGGGTCTCAAGCTGTTAATGACTTTCCTCCTCCTCCTCCTCCTCCTCCTCCAGCTTCAGTAACGAGAAGCGTGTGCCCTTCGACCAATCTGAGAGACGCTGATGCTCTAGGCTGTCCCATGACCCTGCAACCATCTGTTCCTAAGACTCCACCTCCTGCCCCCGCCAAACCGAGTGACCAGAGACCTTTAGAGAAACCACAGCTTCTCCCCAAGCCAGAAGTTATCCCCCCACCCAGGAAGAAACCTCTCCCACCTCCAAAACCAGAGTTCCTTTTGCAAGAAGCACTGTCCCACCCTGCCAGCAGCCACCAAAGCCGATCAGGAAAGGCGGTCTCTCCTCCTTTCCCTTCCAGATCTCCAGACAGGGTTGACCAGAACGTACCAGTAACCTCACCCACAAACCCACAGGCATCTTGCGGGGCTAACGTTCTAGACCAATCTGCACTGAGACGAGATTCAACCGACTGTCCTCCGCCTTCGTCACCCGTGGCAACTGCTGTCGAGAAAAGGAGTTTTGTGGGAAAAGCAATAAAGGATATTATCAAGACGCCTCTGCAAGTAGCAGAAGAAAAGTATAAGTCAAGGAAAGAAGAGCAGAAGAAGCTGGAAGGAGCTGACCTTAAACCTTCATCGGAGACAATTAAAAACGGATTAGCTGACTGTGAAAGAGGGGACAGCCATCCAACAAAAGAAATTCAAGAATTCCTGGGGTCCTGCCAGCCAGAAAATGGATGCCCGTTACCTGCAGGGCAAGAGGGCGCCTTGTCTCTTGAAGGCCAAATAGGTCCCGTTCACGTGGAAGGTCAGAAGAAGCCATATCTTTCTGCCAAGTGTCATGCTAATGTTCTGAGGAAGGGAACTGTCACGACACATGCCTCGTCATCGAGGATAGAAAGTACATCTACGTGCGAAGCTCGTGGATCACGGGATAACCAGAAAACAAGTCCAAGGGGAGAAGAGATCATTCAAGAAGCCACTGTTTCAGCACTTCCATCTCGACCATCAAAGCAGATCTCAAAAGGGCATCAGTGTCTGAACAGCAGGGAGTTGGGAGATCTGTCAATGAACACAATCCAACATGCAGAGACGGAAACGCCGGTGGTGGTCATGCGGGAAAAAGCTTGCCGGGAAACAGAAGAAGAACGCCGCAAGAGGCTGTCTGTCCACAAGGAAGAAATCATGAAAGGCAATGTCCAAGAGGCCATGGAAATATTTGAAAACCTGCGGAAGCAGGAGGAGCTCCAGGAAATCTTAACCCGCGTGAAGGAATTTGAGGACGAGACCTCTAAAGTGGACGTGAAAGCCCTGAAAAGCTTCTTCGAGAATGTCCCTGAGTGGGTGGTGCATCATCAAGTTCACCAGATAAAGCCGCCCAAGATGGACAAGGCTGAGCAGATAAAGGAAATGAAGGAAGACGCTGACAGCATTTCTTCCGTGGAGCTGGCCTTTGAAGATCTGGAGAGGGCAAGCGCCGAGATCATTCACTTGAAGGAGCAGACACTGAGCCGGCTGCTGGATATCGAAGAGGCCATCCGGAAAGCTCTCTATTCCATTTCTAACCTCAAGTCTGAATCGGACATCGCTGGGCTTTCGGGACTGCTCCAGGAGTCCCTCGGGAACTCACAAAGCCTGGCGGCCGGCAACAATATCCGCAAGATCAGCATCGTCTCCAGCAAAGCTAGGCAAGAGAGAGGGATCCAGAACCCATCCTGGGGAGTTGAAAAGATGGCAGAGAAGACCGAGGCGCCCAAGACAGAGCTAGAGGTTCCCTTGATCGTTCAGCCCCGAGCAAATTCTCCTTCTTCTCCTTCCTACATCTCCATTCAGTCCGCTGCAAGGAAGCCCGCAGAGTCACCCAAGATGGCGCACTCCTCTGCATCGAATTTAACCGACGTGGCCGCGGAAAGGGAACTGTTTGCTCAAGGTATTTTTAGCTCGCTGCCGCGCAAGTCGGTGAGGTCCGATGGAGGCAACTTGGCTTCTTGTGATGGTGAACAAGAGCGCATCCAGATGAGTAAAGGAGTGGGCTTGGTTAAACAACAACATCTCAGCAGTTCGGAACATCTCCAGCCTCAGATTAACAACAACGGCGACAAAGAATGGGACTCGTCTCAACGTTTGATCAAAGGAGGGGTACCCGACTACCCTTCTAAAGCTCCTCTGAGCGCTTTAAGCCCATCAAACCCACGGAGACAGAAAAGCATACTAGAACTTCAGACAAGTCATGACGGATCCAAGCTCTATGGGGCCACCAGAACTGTCATGGAGGAGTATGAGGAGGTGGATGAGTTTGGAAACAAAATAATCACTTCCTCTACGACGGTCACCAAGCAATCGGAGACCCAGACCTCCTCCACGTGCGACATGGTTTCCTGCCCTACCAGATATGAAGTGACCGCCTCTCCAATCCTTCGCAAATATCTGAACAGCCCAGACGGCTTCCCCACAAACAGCAGCAGCCAGGAAACAGGAGTGGTCTTTGTCACTTTTGGCAATTCCAAACCGGCTAAGAAATAAGAAGATCGTTTCATGGGGAAACAAACAACTGCAGCTGTGATCCACAAACATTAAATTGTAGGACTTGGACGGAAGGCAGTTTTAAGCCAACATTTTAAAAGGACTTATTTTGACTTAAAAATCTAGATTGTTGAAAACGAAGCAGTTTGTGGATTAGGCAGCCTGTTCAAGAAGAGCTTTGCGAAAACTTTCAGAACACAGTCTTACGGCTTGTGAGTGAGTCGAACCATACATTCGGAACCGGTTTGTGAAGAAATGGCTACCGATTTGCTATCACAAGAGATCTACAGGGCCTGGAATCCAGAGGACAGAAAACGAGCATAGAACAAACGAATAAGTGGAGGGTGCGGGAGGACTCCTCTCAAGAATTTCCTGTCTTTTCACGACTTTGCATTATCTAACAAAGGATTGCCAACTATACGATACTAAGATCCAGGGTTTGTTTCCAACAATCGACAGTGAGATTTTCAAAATAGAGGCCAAAGGACTCAATTAAAGAATCAGTGAGCCAATAATTTTTTGGGAAAGCACTCATTTACTCTACTTTTTCTTCTTTTTTGCTATCAAACCAAACCTGCCTGCCTGCCATTTTCTTCTTCTTCTTCTCTCTCACCTTCGTAATCACCCAAACAGATACATGTCTTCCTTCCTGTATAGGGTGGAAATCATTTCTTTTTTCACTACCAGACCACTTTCATTGGGGGGGGGAATGAATAGCACTATTCATATTTAGCCAGAGCTGAATGCTATGGGGAAGTACATAAAATTGGAATCTTAACCATTTCTGACATTACCCTTGTCCCTAAGGAGAAAGTGAAATCACATTATTCTAGTTTAGACTGAGATGGATTTTAGACAAACTTAGAGTTATGGCTTTTCTCTTTTTTATTTTAGATTTGTAATTTATTGTTCCTTGTTAACAAGTCTTTTAGACTCTGCTTCCTTACGTGTTCAGTGTTGAAATCAGTGATGAAACTGTGTAAAGCAATTTTATTATGGACATTTTTTGTACATTCACAAGACTTTTTGTGGGTTTCTCTCTTTTTTTAATTTGCATTCTGATGGTAAATTTGACTTCTGAAAAATATTCTGATCTCCACTTGGTTTTTGTTCTGTTTTGCCTGAAAGCTCGAGTCCTTTGAAACGGCACTTACGATCTCTCCCTTGAACTACTTTCAGAGGGGTAGCTAAGTGAGTCCCTTGCAGCAAAATAAAATGGAAGTTACGTGGCCCTTAAAGACAAACACCATTTTCATTCTAGCATAAGATTTTGTGTATGCTAAAATAAAAATTCCCACTGACTCAGTGTGATTCTCCTTAAAGGAAAAGGACTTCATATATTTAAAATTTCCATTAAAAAAGAAAATCTAACCAGTTGCCCTAACCAGCAAACCTGATCTCATCAGATCTTGGAACATAAGCAGGACTAACCCCGGCAAATACTTGGAAGAGAGGCCTCCAAAGGAATACCAGGGCCGGGACACAGAGGCAGGCATAACAAGCCACATCCTTGAAAAACATCCAAGCCCCAGTAGGGGACTCCAAAAGTTACCATGACATCCCGGCATGCAAGCACACAAGCACACACACACAATCATTAAAAAAATTAATCTGACCCGTTCAACATAAAGCATGTCTTTGGGTAAGATCCAGAGTTTCACTTAAGGAACAGATAGGGTTGCCAGCTCTGGGATGGTTATGGAGGGCGGGGTTTGGGGAGGGGAGGGACTTCAGTGGGATAAAATGCCATGGAGTCCATCTTCCAAAGCAGCCATTTTCTCCATGGGAGCTGATCTCTGTTGCCTGGAGACCAGTTGTGATCCCAGGTGACCTCCAGCCACAACCTGGAGGTTGGCAAGCCTAGGAACAGATCTTATGTCATCATTGTTGCCCTCCATCTCCTCCTTCCCCTCCCCACTTCAGCCCCCCTTGGACCTACCAAAAAGCTGTTCCTGAGTATTGCTTAGGGTTGCCAGCACCTGGATGGGAAATATCTGGAGATGTGGGGGTGGAGCCTGAGGAGGGCGGGGTTTAGGGAGGGGAGGGACTTAAATGGGGTATGATACCATAGAGTCCTCAGCAGTCCGTAGCAGGTGAACTGACATCTGTCGCCTGGAAATCAATTGTAATAGCATGAAATCTTCAGCCAGTATCGAAACACAAACACTCCATGTATAACTTATGAACAAAAGTAGAAAGAATATATTATCCAAAACAATTTTAACAATTCTTAACAGTTCAAATATTTGTCAAATTCAAACACTCTTATGATTTCTTAAAAGGGTTAGGATCCAACAGTACTTAATCCAAAAGACAAAATCCAAGTAAAGTTCACTAGTCTTTTGTATGAGACGCTTCAGGAGATCAAAAGTTCCACCGGGAAACAAAATTCCACATTGTAGTAGTAGCAGCTATGCACGGCTGGCTTCAGTGCCGCGTTCGCGTCCTGCTTCTTCAGATAGCTGGTACTCTTTTAGCTGTGAAATCAAAAGATAATTTAACAAATCTCCTTAGACCAGTTTTCCAAACCCAGTCACCCCACTAACATGTTGTTCTTTCTGTCAACAAAGCTTCTAAGAATTGTTAAAATTGTTTTGGATGATATATTCTTTCTACTTCTGTTCGTAAGTTATACACAGAGTGTTTGTGTTTTGAGACAACCTCTTCCCGTGAGCTCTCCTTTGGATACATTACCTGGAGGCTGGCAACTCTAGTGTTGATAGACCATGGGTCTAGTACCTGATGATAGGCCATGAGATTGGCCTTAAGCATTTTTTTAAAACGAAAAGGCAGAATGTAAGTATCTAAATAAATTAGTAAATAAAACGCTAAGGACTGCAGTGGGAGAGAGTGAGGGGAGGGAGCTCACAGAAACCAGGGAACTCTCTCGCATGACCAGACATCGTTCTCTGGTACAGGGGCTGGGGTTTGATCCGAACCCTATATTTGTGTGCCTTTATCTGCAGATGCCTCAGTGGAAGTGAAAGTAATTCACTCTTATGGCTGCCAGGTTGCTCCCCTTCTCACTTGCTTGGCAATGGTCAGCAGGAGCAAAATGGGGGACTGTTAAGTATGAGACTTAAGACAGCAGCTCATAACAAGTGATTCAGCTTTATTTACAAGGTGGGAACGGACACGAAACAGGAGAGCAACAGTCTCTCTTTTAAACTATCCGGGCTTGGTCGGCCGCGCCCTGAGTTGAGATAAGAACCAATCAAAATATGAACATAACAACCAATCAAGTCATCTCCCTCCAGAACCTTTCTTGTATCGTGATTGGACTGCTGCGCAAGAGTATCCAATCAGCTTTCACGAGTTACGATACCAGACTTAAATAGGAGGTAGATTTCAAGCTCAGGCATTATGTATACCAATACAGGGACAAAAAAAATAAATACAAAAAAATTAAAGTCAGCATTGCATAACGTTCTAGGAATTTTTCGCCAGAGACTTGGGAAATTCCCAGAGCATTGCACGACACCATCATGTCGGGTTGCCAACTCAGGGCTGGAAAATTCCAAGAGACTTGGGGACGGCAGGGTTTGGGGAGGTGAGGGACTTCAGCCTGGCATGATAGAGTTGCTGTTCTCTAGGTGGTGGCAGTAGATCCCCTGGAATCACAGCTCATCTCCAGACTAGAGATCGGTTTCCCTGGAGAAGATGGCTGCTTTGGAAGGTGGATTCTATGGCATTATACCCCATTGAAGTCCCTCCCCTCCCCAAGCCCCACCCTCTCCAGGTTCCTCCTCCAAAATCTCTAAATATTTCCCAACCCAACGCTGGCAATGCTAACGGTATACTGCCACAGAGTCCACCCTTCCAAGCCATTTTCTCCAGGGGAACTGACCTCTGTCATCTGGAGATCCGTCGTAATTCTGAGAAATCTCCAGACCCCACCTGGAGGCTGACCATCCTATAATGTGTTTATGGGGTTGCCAGTCTCCAGGTGGTGGCTGGAGATTTGCTGCTATTGCAACTGATCTCCAGGCAAAAGAAATCTATTCTGGAGAAAATGGCCACTTTGGAAGTTGGACTCCATGGCATTAGGCCCCAAATGCTACCCTTCTGAGGCTCCACCCCCAAAATCTCCAGGTATTTCCCAACCTGGAGGCTGGCAACCAATGTTCCTCCTAAGATGAGTGAGTGCGAGCTAGTTCACAGTTTTTTAGCCTCCGGCTCACACATGTTTGTCTTAGCTCAGGAAGGAGGGCTTCAGAGCAAATTTATTTAAGCAGTAGCCAAATTGTTCACTCACAACTTTAATGCTCACAAAGTAGAAGTTTTGCTCTCAGGACTCCACACCTTAGAGGGAACATTGCTGGCAAGTCTTAACACACTCACACGTGCGCAGATAGAGAGAGAGAGAGAGAGACAGACAGAGACAGAGAGACAGACAGAGACAGAGACAGAGATAGAGATAGAGATATAATTTCAGTCTTGGCACATTCAGCTGCAGCTGGATACATCTGGACTCTTTCTTTTTAAGCTTCATCACTTGGGCTCTCATTCACCTCTGCCCCTCATCCTCGTTTGCAGGGCTATTTTGGGGCAGGAACGCACAGGAACGGAGTTCCGGCTGGCTCCCAAGTTGGCTACACCCAACAGGAACTCATTAGCATAATAGGCCACACCCAACAGCAGAAACTCATTAGGATTGGCTACATGAGGGCTGTGTGGCCTAACATGCAAAGGAGTTCCTGTTCCCAAAAAAAAGCCCTGGGGTTTTGACAACAAACAAGGTAAACGGAATAAGAAGCAAAAGGTGGGTGTGGCTGGATGGCCACACTTCTAGTGACATGGGGGTGTGGCCTATTATGCTAATGAGTTCCTGCTGGGCTTTTTCTACAAAAAAAGCCCTGCTCCTTTGCTTCAAGTTCTAACTAGCAGTTAGGCCCCATTTCATCCCAACCTGTTGTTACTATGGCAACACTTCCTCTAAGGCTCAAGGCGAAGGATTCCATAGAGGAGTTTGAGTCCTGACAACAGAGATCAGTTGCCCTGGAGAAAATGGCTGCTTTAGAAGGTGGTCTCTATGGCATTATACTCCACTGAGGTCCGTCCCCAAATACTGCCCTCTCTACCCCCCCACCGGTGGCCAGGGCAACTCTATGCCCATCTCAAAGCGCCCAGCTCCACATCCCTTAGTTAGAAAGCCTGGGGCGTTTCCCCCTTTACCCAAAGCTGCCTTTGGGAAGAAATGCCTTTTAAAAAGATGGTGAACTTCGCTGTCCTGAACTCCCCTCCCTATCCACTTTTTCCCAGCCCAAGACGTCTATGTCAAAAAAAAGAAATATGAGAATCCAGAAACCTCATGATTAAAGCGGCGAGCCATAATGCCTGCACCTAGCATTGTGCTCATTATGGAACAGTCACATAGGGTGCGTTTAGACAGCGTGCTGGAGCGGTTTAAACTGCTCCGGCACGATGCGCTTTTTTTTAAACTGGAGAATCGCGCTCAGACTCACCTCCTCCTTCCAAGCGCCCCGCCGTCCTCCTGCAGGTGGGAGGGGTTTCCCCCTCTCCTTTGAGCATGCGCACAGGCAGCCCTCTCCCGAACAGGAAGTTTGGCCGGTGCGAAGAAGAGCGAGCTCAACAGGTCCCCCTTTAAAGTTTAAAGGAAGAGTCCTTTTAAAAATGGCCTCCCCGAGATCCCGGACTCCTCTAAATGCCTAAACTAGGCACCAGTAAACCTTTTCTTTTTTTAACCTAAGTGCGGAGCTCCGCTCAAGCGCACACTGGTAAGGGGAAAAAAAAATGGAGGACTAAAACCGGAAGCTGGAGGCAGCTTCCCAGAGGGGAGGGGGGTTGAAGCACCCGGAAGTGGCTGGATGGAGCGATCAGACAGGGAAAAGTGCGGCTTGAAACTGAGAATCATGGAAAACACCACTTGGGTAAGTGGTGCCAAAATACTCCGTTTCAAAGGGGTTTGCTCCAGAAAGAGACGGCTGGGGACGGTGGGCAGATGTTGGGTGTGTGAACGCGCAGGGAAAAGCCGTTTCTGAGCCGTGCTGAAAACGGCTCAAACGGCGCGTCTGAACGCACCCATAGAATCTCAAAGGACTTTTAGAAAATGGATGACAGGAAATTTTGCAGCACGCTGGACTTTGGGGTAAACATCAGTTCCTCTAGAAGTAAGGCAGGGCAACCTGGTTCTGGAACATGGAACCATAGAGCTGGAAGGGACCTCACGGGTCATCTAGTCCAACCCCCTGTACAACATAGGAAATTCACAACAAACTCCCCTCAGTCCCCCAGTGACCCCTATTCCAGGCCCAGAGGAAGGCAAAAAAACCCCACAACCTTTCAGTATCCCTTGGTCAATCTGCCCTGGAGGAAAATTCCTTCCTGACCCCAAAGTGTCGATTAGCATTACCCTGGGCATGTAAGAAAGGGCCATGAGAGCTGAGCACCGGCTCATCCCTTCCTACCTTCCCTTTCACGATCTAACTACACTGAATTTTTAAGACTGCTTGATGCATATACCAGTAGCTCTGACTTTTTTGAAGCCGGCAGACTAGGGTTGCCAGCTCTGAATTGGAAAATACCTGGAGATTTTGGGGGTGGAGCCTGAGGAGGGCGGGGTTTGGGGAGGAGGAACTTCAATGGGCTACGATGTCATAGAGTCCACCCTCCAAAGCGGCCATTTTCTTCAGGGGAACTGGTCTCTGTCACCCGGAGGTCAGTTGTAATTGCAAGAGATCGCCAGCCACCACCTGGAAGTTGACAACCCTAGAGCAGACCCATGATTCAGGTTTCTTTTTGAAGAGAGCTGCCAAATTATTGCAGGCAAGCGTGCACTCGCTGCTGGGGATTAAAATTCTGGTTCCAGAGAAATTTTGCTGACACGCTCTCTCTCTCTCTCTCCCTCACACTGCCAACAATAACCTCATTGTTTGTATCATGGGCATAGCCTCAGGCCTCACAGAGCCATTTACCGCCGATTAAATAGCAGCAGATGTCCTCTTCTCATGAACCACCAGGGCCCATTAAGAACTGAAGTGCCCTTGACGTCTTCCGCCCCATGGTTCAAATTCAAGACTCTTTCTAGTAGTAAAGCTCTCCTGCAAGGAAACAACAGGTGAACCTACCCAAGATGCAACTCAAAAAACCAAGGAACAAGCAGGAACGACTTTTATGAACCATGGGTGAGTGTTACCTCAGTTTGATGTAGTGGTTAAGAACAGCGGACTCTGATCTGGAGAGCCAGGTTCGATTCCCCACTCCTCCACTTGAAGCCACCTGGGTGACATTGGATCAGTCACAGTTCTCTCAGTGCCCCCCCCCCAAATAAACCTAGGTAAAAAAGGTAAAGGTTCCCCTGCTCGAAAGCCAGTCGAATCCGACTCTAGGGTTGCGGTGCTCATCTCCGTTTCAGAGCCGAAGAGCCAGCGCTGTCCGAAGACGTTTCCGTGGTCATGTGGCCGGCATGACTAAACACCAAGGCGCACGGAACGCTGTTACCTTCCCACCGAAGCGGTACCTATTTATCTACTTGCAATTTCTTGCTTTCGAACTGCTAGGTTGGCAGGAGCTGGAACTAGAGACGGGAGCTCACCCCGTCATGCAGCACTCACGGGTCTCGAACTGCTGAACTACTGACCTTCCACAGCCTGCAGTTCAGCGTCTTAACCACTTGAGCCACCGCAGCTCCTCAAATAAACCTAGCTCACCACAAAAAGAGCTAGAGTTTCAGGCTGCCAGACAGCCTTCAGATCTCCTGCCTGTACTACACCAACTGCCGTATGATAATTACAATTATACCTCAAAGATGCCAAACCAACTGCAGAATTTACGAGCTCCCAAGATATAAATTTGGTAGCCTGCTCACTGAGGGAAGTTTTTCGGAAAGTCACACTAAAAGCATCCAGATAAAAAATTCAGAGTCCAAATAAGTTAGGGTTCAGTCGTATCAGGGACACAATGTAGTAATAGATTCAAGTGGGTAGCCATGTCGGTCTAAAACAGCAGAACAAATTTTGAGCCCAGTGGGACCTTGAAAACCAACAAAGTTTTATACGGCGTATAAGCTTTCGTGAGCACGTGCACTGACAAAGTGTGCGTGAACACGGAAGATTATACCTAGAGTAAAATTTTGTGCGTCTTAAAGGTGCCCCTGGGCTCAAACGTAGTAATAGTTTATTGCCAAACAAACACGCTATTCTCTGATCTTCCCTGAACGCTCTCTGAGTCTTACTTTGGATTCCTAACCTCCAGGAAGGGCTTGGAGATCTCCCGGAATTACAACTGTTCTCCAGCAGTTCTCTGGGATAAAAATGGCTGCTTTGGAGAGTGAACTCCAGGGCTATTTCTGGGCAGGAACGCACAGGAACGGAGTTCCGGCTGGCTTCAGAGTTGGCCACGCCCACCGCAGCCAAAACCTCTGCGTGCGTGGCTACAGAGGGAAGGCCTGGAGAACGACACATACCCCCAGTGACTCTGAGGCAGGCGTGCCTTCCCTGGCCTGTCCAAAGGCCAGCTTGCCTGGGCACCCCACAGCCACGGGGCACCCAGGCAAGCCAAGGGAAGACAGTTTAAACTGCCTCCCCTCCCTTCCAAGGGCCGGCTTGCCCGGGCTCCCCACAGCCACGGGGCACCCGGGCAAGCCAAGGGAAGACAGTTTAAACTGCCTTCCCTTCCCTTCAAGGTGGGGCTTGTCCGGGCAAGCCCAGGGAATGCATGGGGGTGTGGCCAAATATGCTAATAGGCTGTGCTGTCATGGGTGTGGTCTAATATGCTAATGAGTTTCTCCTATTGGGTGTGGCCTATTATGCTAATGAGTTCCTGCTGGGCTTTTTTTTTTTTTTTTTAAGAGTCCTGGTGAACTCTATGGCATTATATCCCACTGAGGTCCCTCCTCTTCCCAAACCCCGCCCTCTCCAGGCTCCACCTTCAGAATCTCCAGGTATTTCCGAACCAGGAGCTGGCAACCCTACTGCCTGCAGCTCCTCTCTCCTAGGCAGCAGGGAGTCTCTGTAAACTTCCATCTTCTATGTTCCTATGAGGAAGCATCCGTAAATTAAAACAATCGCTACAGAGATATTATGGGATGAAGACACTTTAACCTGCCGTGTACTCAGCTCATCCCTTGGCCTATCCAACACGGTATTGTCTACTCTGACTGGCAGGAGCTCTGCAGGGCATCAGGGAAAGGTCCTCACAAGGACCAGTTTCCTGATTCTTTAACGGAAAGCTCCTGGGACTGAACCTGCATACAAAACAGGTGTTCGACCACTGAGCTAAGTACATAAGAACATAAGAGAAGCCAATGCTGAATCAGCCCAATGGCCCACCTAGTCCAGCACTCTGTCACACAGTGGCCAAAATATATCAGGTGCCATCAGGAAGTCCAGCAGCGGGGCCAGGACCCTAGATCCCTCTCCCTAATCATATAGGGTTGCCAGGTCTTCCATGGACACCAGCAGGGGATGGGGATTAGGGTTGCCAGATCCAGGTGGGGAAACTCCTGGAGGTTTGGGGATGGAGCCTGGGGAGGACAGGGACCTCAGTGGGGTGCAATACCATAGAGTCACCCTCCAAAGCAGCCATTTTCTCCAGGGGAACTGATCTCTGCAGTCTGGACATGAGCTGTAATTCCAGGGGATCCCCAGGTCCCACCTGGAGGCTGGCATCCCTACACTGTGAACCAAGATAACTGATTTTTTGTTATCTGGAGATCAGTTTTAATCCTGGGAGATCTTCAGACCCCACCTGGAGGTTGGCAATCCCATTCCTCCCTGATTTTTTAAGGGAGTTCTTACATTGAGGAGTGTTTAACAGTGTGACACACACACACCCCGCAGTGAAGTGGTACAGCCTATTTCCATTAAACCTAAAAGGGACAGGACTATTTTTTTTTCTCCCAGAAGTTGGGAACCTTCTGGAATTGTCAGCATTTACTGCCTCATTCTGCCGCCTGTGTAAACCAGGCCTAAGAGTTCACCAGACTCATATAAAAGATAAAGGTTCCCTTGCTCGAAAGCCAGTCGAATCCGACTCTAGGGTTGCGGTGCTCATCTCCATTTCAAAGCCGAAGAGCCAGCGCTGTCCGAAGACGTTTCCGTGGTCATGTGGCCGGCATGACTAAACACCAAGGTGCACGGAACGCTGTTACCTTCCCACCAAAGTGGTACCTATTTATCTACTTGCAATTTCTTGCTTTCGAACTGCTAGGTTGGCAGGAGCTGGAACTAGAGATGGGAGCTCACTCCGTCGTGTGGCACTCTTGGGTCTCGAACTGCTGAGCTACTGACCTTCCACAGCCTACAGTTCAGCGTCTTAACCACTTGAGCCACCGCAGCTCCCCCAGACTCACATATAGGCTGATAAAACTGGAAGGACCATCAAGTGTCACCAAGCTGATCTTTTTGAAAGTGTCTTTGTAAAAGAACATTTCCACCATGGGCTCTGAGTGCATACCTGAAATAGACTAGATGGGACTTAGGAAGACCGTTCCCCTCCTCCTCCTGCCTTTTCACAAATCAAAACACCTGACGCCATTCGCATCCCATGTTTTCCTCAAAAGATCTGCCTTGCTGGCTCGAAGCAAGGTCCAGCAGACCAAAAGCACATTCATTGAGCACATCAGCCGGCTGCTGCTTTGTCGTTTTAGGCTGTGGTGAAGGAGCAGTGCGCATCATGCGCCGAGCCTGTCTACCCTGCGGAGCGCCTGGCCGTGCAGAAGATCCGTCTGCACCAGTCGTGTTTCTACTGCCAATACTGCGGGAGGAAGTTAAGGTGAATGGTGAGAGACTGGCAGAACAAACGTTGGCCCCGAAAGTGGTTTCCACAAAGATGTTGGTTCGGATTTAACTAGCTGGTGGTGGAAGGTGCCATCATGTCGCAGCCGACTCATAGCAACTCTGTCGGGTTTTCAAGGCAAGAGTCGTTCAGAGGGGGGTTGCCATGGCCTGCCTCTGCATTAGCGACCCTGGACTTCATTGGCAATCTCCCCTCCAAATGCCCCACCTGGACAGGCCAGGTTAGCTCAATCCCGTCAGATCTTGGAAAGGAGGGATACGGGCTACAAATGTTTACATGAACAAAGTTGATTAGAGAAGGATGTTTAGGAAAAAAATATCACTACAGAGAATTTTATAGAAAGGACTTATAAATATATTACAATGACCAGATTAATAGTAGCCTAGAGAAGGGTATTAAAGGCCCCGGTCACATGGTCCCCCGAGTCTCTGCACTTAGGTTGTTAGTTGCCGATCACACGGCGATGCTGAAGCGTGGCAAAGAAGCGGCGTAGCAGCATCACACGAGTGGTGATTGAAAGCCACCACTTCCTGATCAGACGGCCGTTTGTGTACATGTGCCGTTCCGTGGAGCGGCACTGCTTTCAATTTCGTGTTTGTGCTCATGCACAGTAAAACATCCGGTTTACGACGGGATGTGGACGGGCGCCAGATGCCACGGGATACTAGCGCTCCCGCGATCAGACGCCCGCTTTTGCCCTGCGTTTTCCAGATACTAGTGCACTTTCCGTGGTACTTTTTAACTCCGCATCTTCGGTGGGACGCCACGGGTTGGCCACAGGAGCGCTACGCTTCCCAGACGTTGCAGTGTGAACACGCCCCGAAAATCCGCCTGGCATTCGTGCCTTCCACGCGGCAAATTCTCCGTGTGACTGGGCCATAGAAAGCTTAAACAGGAGAAAACTTGTTTTTGATTATTACTAGAAATGAAATGAAATTTATGGATTGAAGTGAATAGGTAATTCCAAGATATATTCATAGTTAGATTTATAGATATATATAGATAGATTTATAGAACAGAATTATAACAAAGTTAGACTGTAAAATATAGGTTATTAAGAAATAATATCTACTTATGGGGTAAAAATTAACTAATAGGTATATGTAGTAGGATGACTTAAAATTGATTAATAGATATATGTAGTAGGATGACAAGAGATTTGATGAAGATATTATTACTCTCATATGTTTGTTTGTCTGGAAGTGTGTTAAAAACAATGAAATTTATTTAAAAAAAATCTCGGAAGCTAAGCAAGGTTGACCTTGGCTAGTATTTGGAAGGGCGACCTCCAAGGAACACCAGGGGCATGATGCAGAGGCGGGCAATGCAAACCACCTTTGAAACATCTCTTGCCTTAAAAACAAGTTTAGTGGTGCATAACACTAAAAGAGCCAGAACTTCTAGTTGCCAGACAATCTTAGGCTCTCCCAGCTATACTACACACAATGCCATAGGATGATGATGATGATGATTACCATCCAAATATTAGCTTCTGAGATCTGACACATTTGGGCCATCCTGGGCCATCCTACTGCATAGGTTATTTATCCTACTGCTTAGGTATTTAGCCTTCCTCCCAGCAAAGTTTGAAGCTTAAGAGGTCTTCCTCCAATTGCCTCTGGCAGAAGAGCCACCTACACAGGAGGAAGTCTTCAAAGTGACATGAACAGTTGAAACTGAGGGTAAGACCAGCTGCTACATGGTGCACTCACCACTTTCCTGGCTGATGACATGATGTCTCACGGGAGTACTTATCACGAATGTTCATCATTAACTGCATTGCGTGGAGTAAAGGAATTTTTAAAATACCCCAGTGCTTAGGAGGACTTATCCCATAAGTCATTGCAAGCTTCTGAAAGGAAGTTGTAGAATACCATAGACAAACTAGCTAGGTAGTCCCTATTCTTCCAGACAGTTTGGAATCAGAACTCTATGTCCAGGTAATCATGAAAGCCTCCTCCCTTGAGAGTATTGTGATATTTGGTTAATATAGCAGGCTTTTGCCCAGTCATAGAAGTGGGATCTTGAGTGCAGTCAATAAAACTCCCAAGAAATATATTGCAAAAAAAGGTAAACTTACATTTATTGGAGTAGATCGAGTTCACAATCAGGTTGTAGTCAAAGGTAGAGAGAAGAAGTCTAATCTAAAGAGTACTTTTCTTATCACAAATGGTCAGCTTCGCCATCATGTGTGTGGGAGTATGAAGGCACTGTATCTATAGGAGAGGCCTGCAGAGACATGTGTCCCCCCATGGAAAGCCATGTGAAGTGAGTGAGAGGACAAAGAGAGAGGGGTCAGAGGGCAGCTTCCAAGTTAAGACAAAGAGAGGCATCTCATTCAAGGAGATAACACGTATACACCCTTAGAGCGATGTAGCGCCCCCTGGTGTCCAGGCATGCTGACCTCACTCCAACAATTACAGCCCATGAAAATATACAGAAGCAGCTAAGAAGAACGGACTGTAGTTCTTCTTCCTCTGCATAGTTCCCCTTCCTCTGCATAGCTGTACCCTGAGGGTTTTGTTTTTCTTGGTGGGATGACAGTTGACATGTACATCTACATCTGACAATATTATTTCTGCTGTATATTTGCCAGCTTGCTCAACTACACTGTCTTGCATGGTGCATTCTACTGTCAAGTCCATTATAAATTGCTTGCTAAAGGAGAAAGCCAAGAGGAAAAGACCGGCATCAAACAGAAATGCCAGCAATGGGAAGTGGCAGTGCTCCCCAGTCCAGGATTGGAACCCAAGACTCAAAACAATCCAACAGGAAAGATTCTGACGAGAGAGAAAATGCCGCCGAGGCTCTGCAGCTTACGTCCAGAAGATGGTCAGAGATCGGCTAAGCAAACGAGACCATTGGCTTCCCAGAAGAAGCTCAGAATCCGTTGGCCGCCTTCAAAGGAAGCGGTCGCTCCTGAGGATGCCGGCAGAAAACTCAGCAAATTTGGAACAAGCAAGGAGCTACCACGAGACAGTGCCCTGTTCCGACATAGCAGACCAAGTGGGTTTACCCACAAGGCTCCCGCACAAAAGTCAATAGCTGAAACTTCTCGTACAGAAAAGACGCAGAGACTCTTACCCAAAGTTGCATTCCCAAAAAGAAGGGACTGTGTTTCATGTTGGTTTAAACCAGAGGGTGAGAGCGAAGACCTGGAAGTGCTAGAAAAGAGGGTGTCATCCATGGATAGAAAAATCCCAGGCTCTCAAGCGAGGAAATCACAGGTTGGCATCTCAGAAAAGGCCAAGGCGTGCCAACTGGCTGACATGCTTCAATGGAAAGGAGACATTTCCACCGCCTCCCCTTTAACATCGATCTCTGCTAAGCCTCCAGTGGTCGGTCTGTCCCCTTTCTGCCTGAAAGCTCTCCAGACTGCCAAAGCAACTCAAAGTGCAAGAAGAGCCGTTGTTCTGCCGCAGCGTTCCAGCCTGGCAAAAGTCTCTTTCAAGGGTTACGGCCTCAGCAAATTTTCCTCCGGCAAGGAGGCATCCGAAGAAGGAAATGCAAAAGAGACTCTGCAGAACACGGAAGCCCTTCCCAAAGCCAGGATTAGGTTGCCCGTATTGACAAAACTGGACAACGGACAGAACAGAAAGGTTCCCGAAGCCAGCAAGATGAACACGTCGATCGCTCTTGTCCTTGAAGAGTCCAAACAATTCGGTCATGTCGGCCCTAGACTGAAGCCTGAAATGGAGGCTCATGAACCATTCCAGACTAAGCCAGAAGCTTCGGTTTATCCAGCTGAGCACAAAGATGAGGAAACGAATGAAACAAAAGACCATATCGACTGGATATCAGCTTCCTACCCTCATTCGCTGGAGATGCACGGTGCACCCAATCAGGTCAACGAGGATTTTCAGGTGTGCAGGAGCAAGTCCCCTGGGAACGTAGTGGAAAGCACACACTCAGCAAGTCTGCAAGGACCTGAAAAACTGCCTTGTCCTGAAACCCTCAGTGAGGAGGTCAAAAACGAAAAGGAAATGAACCCAGAGGGAAAACCAGAATGCTTTGGCACTCTATATTACGTTCTTGATCAGGCCTCTCAAGATACTAAACTAGAGGCCATCTCGTCTGTTGTAGAAGATGTAGCAGGAGGAGAAGATGGGCGTTCAGTATTCCACTCACGAGCCGATGACTCTGAAAATAGGGACTTTCTACCGAGCAGAGACCCACAAAACGCCACTCTGCTTTGCCGGAGTCAGGTCAACAGGGATTTTCAGGCGGGCGGGAACAAGTCCCTTGGAAACATAGTGGAAAGCACACACTCAGCAAGTGTGCGAGGACCTGAAACACTGCTTTGTCCTGAAACCTTCAGCAAGGAGGTCGAAAAGGAGAACGAAATGAACCCAGGGGGGAAACCAGAATGCTTTGGCACTCTATATTACGCTCCCGATCAAGACTCCCAGGATGCTAAACTAGAGGCTGTCCCATCCGTTGTAGAAGATATAGCAGAAGGAGAAGATGGTCGTTCAGTAGTCCGCTCACAAGAAGATGACTCTGAAAACAGGAACTTTCTACCGAGCAGAGACCCACAAAACACGACTCCACTTTGCCACTTAACACCATCTGCTAATGAAAGCCCGGAACCTGCTATGGTGCCCAACAAGAATGAAGACTTCCCGGGGCAGGCCAGCAGTGAAAACGCTTTTCATCTTCCGTTCCAGAGCAATACTATTGAAGGTACTGCTGTTCAGGCTTCTGAGATAAAGAAGACTGAAATGTTCAGCTCAGGTGAAGCCACAAGCGGGACTGGAAATCAACCAACAGGAAACGAGAATGTGAAATCCCAAAATCAAGATGGCTCAACTCTACAGGCCAATGAAGGGAAAGATATTCCAGGTGATTCTGCCAAAAAGCCACCATTGAAGAAAGAAAGGAACCCTTTTGCTAGAGTTTTTGCTTCTAAAACTCAAGGTAGCTCACCCAAAAAGGAGCCAGCAGGGACCAAGAACGTGAGCAAGAAACAATCTGCCTTAGTTACGTTGTTTGGCTATTCTTCGGATAAAGACAAGAATAAAAAGGAACAGCCAGGAAAACCAATAACAAAGTCCTTAATGGTGGAAGGAAGTGACGAAAAATTGTTACGGGTTGAGAGTCTCTCAAGCCCACCAAACACAGAAGAAAATTCCCAAGCTGTTATTCAGTCAAGGAACTCAGAAGCAAATCTATTGGATTTGGGGGGAAATTATCAAAGCTGTTCAAGAGAAGAGAAGAGGGAAATTCCTCCTCCTGTGGTCAATACTAAGGTTTGCAGTGCCAAAGCACTTCCTGTGGTCCTGGACACAGATAGTCCAAGCAGTGCTGCAGTGTTATCTAGAACAATGAACCTTGAAATTCCCAAACCGCCTGCTCTGAACAAAGAAACAATACCACAGCACAATGCCGAATCGCCCCCATTCATCAGTTTTCAAAATCCTTTTGTAACTACGGAGGATACGCTACAATTCTGTGCAAGCCCTTCGGTGGAAGCGCACTCAATAATGAACATTGCCTCCAGCAGAGAACTTTATGATGAAGAGTTGACTAGCCTGGCCGATTTGGACAGTCCAGATTTAAAGCTAAAAGCCAGAACCGTTTTTTTCCCGTGTGCTTCGAGAGAAGATGATGCTCGTTTAATTGACAGAGATCATCACATTCCTGACATGCTTCTGTTTTCTGTGAAGAACAACGGATCGGTGAATACTTGGGAAAGAGCTGAGGTTACTACCCCTGATTTGGACCTGGGAGGTTCACAAATGAAAGATAAACCTGGCCGCACTTTGAGTTCTTCAGATGAAAATCTCTTGCAGAGAGGCAATTTGCACCAGTCATCAGAATGTGGACCCCCTGCAGCAACTGAAAGTGTTGATAATAAAAATATTCTAGGAACCGGAGATGCTGGGATTTTTCAGCACGGTAACGAACAAAGGTGTTTTCATGTTAGAGCAGATGATCCCTTTGGATTAGGCCCCCAAGATAACAAAGCCACTATTGATAGTTATCCCGTCTCGCAGAGACGACTTACCCTTCTTGCTGCCGTCCCTGCAGTGTATACCAGAGCTTCTCCAAGATACCATTCAGGTCCCAGCTAGAGAAAGAGTAGCTGCAGCAGAAAGATACCATGAAGAGCAGGTGGCAGCAGAGGAAAGCCATGAATCACCAGGAAGCACTAAGTTAGTGTCAGATAAATCGCCTTCCCCCACGGTTATTTGAGATGTAACTTGAAAAATTCAGTCTGGCGGGGGGGGAACCATATGATAAAGATTAGATTGTTAGCAAACCAGAAATCACACAGCAAGCTGCGAACACACTTTTATCAATGGCTGCACATCAGAAATGTATTAAACATATAGGTGGGAAAGGCTTCACTTGACCGGAGAACCTATAGAATTTGAAAAATTAATAAACTCACTGTAGAAAGATACTGGGTTGGATCCGCAGAACTGTGAGCTGAGCTGAGTTCATTGAATTGATCTTTATTGTTTCCCCTTCCATACTGTGGCCCCTGCAACCCCTATACTCATAGCCTGGGAAAAAGGTGTAACTTCAGAAGAGATCCGGGTTCTGTCTGGAGGTTCACAACTCTATTGGAGTAGAAAAGAGCAAGAGTCCAGTAGCACCTTAAAGACTAACATTTGTGGCAGGGGATGAGCTTTCACCACTGGGTTGCCAGGTCTCCCCTGGTCACTGGTAGGGGATGGGAGGGTAGGGTTGCCAGATCCAGGTGGGGAAACCCCTGGAGATTTGAGGATAGAGCCTGGGGAGGACAGGGACCTCAGTGGGGTACAAGGCCACACAGTCCACCCTCCAAAGCATCCATTTTCCCCAGGGGAACTGATCTCTGTATTCTGGAAACGAGCTGTAATTTTGGGGGTTCCTCAGGTCCCACCTAATGGCTGGCATCCCTATGCAATCCAAGATGCTGTCAGGAATTGAGTCTAGCCCTTCTCCAGCATGCAAAGCAGGTACTTTACCTCTGAGCCGCAGCCAGTCTTCAAGCTCACATTGTTTTAAACATTTGTAACCACATCCACTAATAGGTGCTAATTTATTTTCAGCTGAACTGTTCCCTTCAGCACTTTGTCCTATCCTGAAATGGTTTATATTCTAGGCATTCAGTGGTCCCATCTTGCTTCCACTGAATCTTTTTCAAGCTTGCTGAGGCCTCCTTAAGCTTCGTTGCTCAGGACGGAGAACAATGGATTGGATCCCACCTAGAATTTTTGCAGGTGCGGGGGGGGGGGGTTGATTTTTTTTTTTATCCCTCCTGCAACTGACCTCTGAATCCCTCCTCCAGGCAGTTCCGATATGACCCTTGAGCATCCCTCACCTCCAAACTTTTCCAGCTTCTCCATATATCAAAACTTACTATCAGTTGTTATAAAAATTTGGACCATACTGTTTGTTATCAGCCACCATCAAGTGTGGGGGCAGAGAGTTCTGCAGGTCTACTGTGTGTTTGTTTTGTCTGTTTATTAACAACACCCATTAAGAGAAAGTATTAGGTTAAAACAGCCTTTTCTGGACATATCTTGAAAATCCATCACCGACATTTTTTAAAAAAGCTCCCAAACAGAATGCCTGGTCATGTACTGAAGTACACATAAAGCCGCCTTATACTGGATCAGACAATCGTTCCATCGAGGTCAGCACTGTCTCCTCTGACTGGCAATGGCCCTCCAGTACAGTTGCCAGATCCCTCCTGGCCACCAAAGGAGGGTGGGGGTGTATAGCCTTTGTAACTCCATCTTTGTTACAGGATGGAGTTGACCTTTAGTTGCCTTGAGTCCTGTGAGGGGACAGCGGTCAGGTCGCTCCCAAGAGAACATTTCTCTCTCTCGTGCTTGGCAGCTCTTACCTTCAAAGCCAAATTTGTTTCCACTCACCACTAGATGCCAGGTCCGAGATGGCCTGGGTCATCCCAGTGTTTGGGATACCTTGTGTAATGATTTCTTAACTGGTAGCCGCCACTTACGGTATCAGATGCTTAGTTTTAGCTATGCATCTCATCTCAGATTCTGGCAAGTTTCACTCTGTGTGTGTGCGTTCGAGACCCAGCAGATGGGAGCTTAGCTTGCTATTTCTATAAGCTTGATCACTGCTGATTAAAATCTCCTTGTAAGCAAACCTGGATCTTGTGTATCGTTTTCCTGGGATTTCTGCAAACCTGGAGCTCCTGGCCAGAGCCCCAGAGAGGGGGGTAGATCCAGGCTGGGAAACTCCTGGAGATTTGGGGGCAGAGTCTGTGGAGGACAGGATTTGGGGAGGACAGGGGACCTCAGTGGGGTATGATGCCATAGAGTACACCCTCCAAAGCATCCATTTTCTCCAGGGGAACTGATCTCTCTGGTCTGGAGATTAGTTGTAATTCTGGGGGACCCCCAGGTCCCAGCTTGGAGGCTGGCATCCTTACTCTCCAGGGTCTTTAGGAAGAGGTCTTTCAAGCCACCTACTTCCTTGTCCCTTTCAACTTGACATGCCAAGGACTGACCCTGACATGACCTCCCGCAAGTCAAGCAGATGCTTTTCCGCTGATCCACGGCATCTCCCACCAAGCCACAGCCCCGACCAATAAGTAATATTGTTAGGCTGTGTCATAAATCTCCAAGCTTTGCAAGAATCCTCTGACCGGAGTGCTGAGTTGTAGGCGTGGATTATGTGTCATGAACGGTGATACATTTGGTGCTGGTTGTATGGCAGGACAATCATCGCCCCTCCACAGGGACCATTCCCAGCAGTTCCGAGACCCACAGTGGACTCTTTGACTCATCATTTCCCCTCTTATTCTACACTTTTGATAAAGTAGCCACAAACTCAGCCTCATTTATTCCAAGTATTTATGTGCCACCTTATAACTTTACAAAGCCTTTTGGTTCCTCTTCTTAGTAACTTGCTGGCGTGCCTTCGGACTCTTCTGAACTTCACTGAAGAGCACCGAATGTCAGAAAGAAGGACTAGTGCTTGACTTAATGTCACTGCCTGCTACTCCTCATCAGAAATGGCCACCCTGATTTTTCAGTAGGGGGTGGGTGAAAGAGGGCAGAAGTTAAATTGGTTGGCAGATAATGGGATTGGAGAGTTGCCCAGGTATGATCTGGGTTAATCCAGACCTGCTGGACTGTGCATTTGCTTGTGAGACAACCGGGTCAGGCATGGTCGGGAGATCTACCCTTTGCTATATGAGAATAAGAATTGAGAGATAAGGCCAGAACATTTGCCAGTTACAGTTTTCCTTAGAAAACTGGATATTCTGACATTCCTTCAACACCAGGGGGATTTACTCTTGTTGCTACAGAACTGTCCTCTTCGTGGTTTCCCCAATCCAGCTTCTATCTTTCTCTTCCACTGGTCCATTTGCAAAGACACCATTGACTGTCTTATTGGATCTAAAGAAAAGGAATATTGTTAAATATCAGAAAGGGCTTTTTACCCCAGAATCCAATTTCCTTATCCTGCGTTGGCATTTCATCAGTGCGAGATTTCACATAGCCTCTTCCTTGGTTGCCTTTGTTGAGTGGAAATAGTCACCAAATGACCAAGGTGCAGAATCTTTGCCCAGTGAAAGAGGGTTGGTTCTTTTCTTTCGGACCATCCGTGTGCCACAAATAAGCTTGGCCTCATTGTGGCAACTGGGCTAGTAAAAGTTTCCCTGGAAAAGAAACCCAGCTAAGCGGTTGTTAACCCTAACAAAGCCTTGATCTGCATCACCTATCAACTGGTAATGCAAAAATAACATCAGCAGTAGAGGTGTGCAATTTTTAAAAAAAAATTGGTATTTTTCAGTTCGGGTCTATTGGACCCGAAAATTTTTCGGTATTTCCGAAAAATCCAAGATCCCAATACTGGTATTTGGATCTGGGATTTTTCAGAAATCCTGGATTTTGGGGGGTAGAATAGACCTGAGAAGAAAAATACTGGATTTTTTAAAAGCCAGTTCGATCCTGGGGCTGGCTTGGCTTTTCTTGCAGCCTGGTTTAAATAACGCTGCAGAAGGAACCAGACCCAGGATCTGTGTGCCTTGCGGGGGGGATCATTCCCTGAGACATATAGATCCTTGCTGGGATGGCTTCTCCTGCAGTGCAGTTTAAACCATGGGCAATTTTGCATCTAGCATCCGCTCCATATTTTCTCAACTGGGAGGGAAAAGTGCAACTCAAAACCACATTCAGATACCTCGAGGCAACCCCATACTGACTTCAAAGTCACCCTTAAACGGCCATAAAATGGCCATAAATCTATGCAGAAGGTACCATAAAACCCAATGATCAAAGAGAGTGAAAGCGGCATGGAGTGTGGAGGCTACCATAAAATCCGATAATCAAAGAGAGTGAAAGCAGCATGCAATGCAGAGGGGAATTTCTGTTCCAACATAGGTTTCATAAAACAATGGAGGGAAAAGCAAATGCAGAACCATACTGCAGAAGGACCCAGACCCAGGATCTTTGTGCCTCAGAGAGATTGTTCCCTGAGGGACGTAGATCCTGGCTGGGACGGCTTCTCCTCGAACTGTCTTCTGCAATCCCTTTAAATTTTAAAGGGACTGCAGCAATCCCTTTAAATTTTAAAGGGACTGCAGCAGAAGCCCAACAAGCAGCTCAGAGGTGGGGGCGATCTGCTCCTGCCTCTCCTCTGTTTGTGGATTTACTGGTAATTCCAAATATGTCTGGGATTTTTCCGGGAATTTTTTCCCGGTTTCCCCGAGAAAACACAGCTACATTTGGGAAGCCGAAATACACCTGAAAAATACCAACAAGGTGTTTTTCTGGTATCTTTTTGGCTCGGGTAGACCCAAATGCCCATCCCTAATCAGCAGTGGAGAGAGCCAGGAAAACCATTATGCTAAGAACCTCACCACAAAAGTCCTTCGCTGGAGCTTCCCAGTGTGGGAAAGATGAGGATCCATGCTCCTCGCAAAGGGAGTTTTAATAATTCTCTGTGACTGACTGCTGGCTTGATGGAGATACTGTTGTGTCGTCCTGAAGATCTCTGTTCTGGGTTTCGTGAAGGAAGAAGCAGAGGATCCCCCCAACCAACGCCGTGACTCCAAATAGCACCATCGAAATGGCGGGGTGAATGTCGTCCAACAGATTGGCCAGAGGGGCCATGATGCCACCAATTCGGGCAGACACGGAGCACAGACCTAAGCTGGTCTGCCTGAGGAAGGAAGCATATCACAGAAAGTTGAGGCTGAGACTTGGAGGGCATACAGTTGTCATGCAATCTGGACAAACACTTGTCAGGGATGCTCTAGGTTGATCCTGCATTGAGCAGGGGGTTGGACTAGATGGCCTGTATGGCCCCTTCCAACTCTGGGATTCTAGGATTCTGTGACTCTATTCCTCTCCAGAACTTGCCTGAAACTCTGTGGTTTTACCATAGAGTTTCAGGCAATTCCCAGAGAGGTGTGACCTCCTCAGACCTCACCTCCAAAATCCCCTGATATTTCCCAACCTGGCACAGGTGAACCTAGTGGTGAGGGACTTAGGTTTCGGGCTGTTGCCATCATGCCTACAGATCCTGCCTCTTCCGCCCCACTTTGCCAGCCGTAGTAAGTTTCTGAGGCGATGTGAACTGAAGCCAGAAGGAGACTCTCACCTGACAACTGTGGGGAATACCTCCACAGACCACACATAGGTGGTTGAAAAGGAGGCCCCAAGAGCAGCCTTGTTGATAACAGCCAGGACAGTTACCACGACGGGGGAAGCTGTGCAGAGATAGACCACAAGGGAAGAAATTAGAGATAAATGATGACCACCTTCCTTGAAAGTCGCCACCTTTCCACAACTAGAAATGACAGACAGCATGCCACAATCGTTAACTGGTAGGACTAAGATCTGGGAGAAACCAGGGTTCAGCTCCCTGGTCAGCCATGAAGTTCTGTGGGGTACCGTGGACCAGTCCTACTCTCTCAGCCTCATCTACCTCACAGGGCTGTTGTGCAGGTAGAATAAAGGTTGCCCCAAGTTCCTTGGAAGAAGGACAGGATTAAAAGGTACTAAACAAATAGATTATTTTGGCACAGAAGTGTTTTCACACAGTCCACTGTCTGTATACAGTGGCCCAACAGCTATATGAGAAGCCCCCGGTCTTTGCTGCTTGCCCAGATAGCAACATCAAAGTAGGGTTACCAGTACTTGGAGATTTGGGAGCATGAATGCTTCACAGCCAGGCTGCTCATTCTGGCAGGAGATGAAAGAAACGGGACAGAGATCAGAGCGTCAGTCACTGCCAGCTTCTCCTGAACTAGCAGAGCACAGAAGACAGAGAGAGTACTTGACAGCTCAAGACAGATGAAGAAGGACCCATTTAAACATATGGAGCAGAGGTCCATCAGTGGCTATTAGCCACAAGGTATAGATAGGAACTCTCAGTCTGGAGCAAGTGATGCTCTGTATTCTTGGTGCTTGGGGGAGGGGCAACAGTGGGGAAGGCTTCTAGTGTCCTGGCCCCACTGCTGGGCCTCCTGGATGGCACCTGGTATTTTTGGCCACTGTGTGATAGAGTGTCGGACTGGATGAGCCATTGGCCTGATCCGACATTGGCTTTTCTTATGTTCTTATGAAATTAGATAACAGCGATCATTGCTACTTCCTGGAGCAGTCATTACAGGAGCAGGAATGATAAGCTGGTAGGAAGGTGAAGGGATTGTACCTGGAGAATGATAGAAACAGCAGTGAGAAGCAACACCTGGGCTTCCGAGGATGAGTCAGCTAATGAGGCAGATAAAAGGGACACGCTGAACAATGCTTGGAGTGGAAGCAACTTTGCTCACCACCCCCTCTATGAGCTGACCCACCACTCAGCAAACAGAGTGATGCCTTGTCTTGCTGTCTTGTACCCTGTCCTGTTTAATCTGTGCTTGCTTTTCCAGGTAGAAACCCAGACCCCTATCTCCTGCCCCAGCTTCCAGGCCATCCTCCAACCTTTGGAGTAAACCTTCAGCTCCCTGACTCTGGACGGAGCACTGCAGGAATGACAATAACATGGATCAATGCAACATCTCTCTAATGTCTTCCCAAAGCTCTTTAGAGCTGTTAGAGCAATGTTGCGTTGATCCACATTATTGTCATTCCTGCAGTGGATCAAGAGATCCATGATGAATACCAACAGAGAGACGGAGTTGATAAAGATATCCGAAACCGCTTGTTAATCCTAGGAAAGCGTGTTCTCTTTATCTCTTGTATTCCTTGGATCCACACATTTGTAAACGAAGGAGTGATAAATGCTATTTAGGAGCTTGAAAAATGAAGACTTTTTAGTCTCCTTTTCCACTTCATAGCTCTATCAAGACACCCTGAAGAGAAAACATTCCAGGAACATAGCCAAAACAGTGTCAAGAACATTTGCATTAAGCTTTTGTATTGTACTCACACCATTATCTACTGGCTTTGCCTATGTTTATAGCATGTACTTTACATAAGGATGATTGTTGTGTAATATAAGAAATTTGCATTATAAACATTATAAAAAGTACAACCAAGTGTGTTAAAATCATAGAACAGTGGTTTCCTCCGGTGAGCTTATGAGTTAAACTACTATAACCACACTCTCATAACGTCCCTCATCTGCCAAGTTTTGTATTTTGCTTCAAGGAGGACTTTACTTTGTGGAACAGCGGGGATGACCATGCACATGACTCCGCCCAGGAGAAGCCAACCAGCCTGGCATTTCCTTCTCCCCAGCCAGTGCAGCAGAAAGATGCAGGAGACACGTGCTGGTATTTCAACGGCTCCAAACACAAGCTGGGTCAGGTAGATGTCCAGGCCGAAATCTCCAATTTGATGGCTCATCCCATAGTACACCAGACTGTCCACAAACCTGAGAGGAAAGCAAAATATAAGTTGGTCCTCCTGGAGGCATTCTTGGTACCCAGTAGGGCTGCCAACCTCCAGGTGGGAAATATATCAAACAAGCAAACACTGTGATAAAAATGACATGACATTTAATAAATCTTATGAACATAAAATTAGATTACAATTGAAACTTTTACAGAAGAAGAAGAAGAAGAAGAAGAAGAAGAAGAAGAAGAAGAAGAAGAGGAGGAGGAGGAGGAGGAGGAGGAGGAGGAGGAGGAGGAGGAGGAGGAGGAGGAGGAGATTGGATTGATACCCCGCCCTTCACTACCCAAAGAAGTCTCAGAGCGGCTTACAATCTCCTTTCCCTTCCCCTCCCCACAACAGACACCCTGTGAGGTAGGTGGGGCCGAGAGAGCTCTGACAGAAACTGCTCTTTTTCGAGAACAGCTCTGACAGGACTATGGCTTTCCCAAGGTCATCCAGCTGGTGCAAGTGGAGGAGTGGGGAATCAAACCCGCTTCTCCCAGATTAGAGTCCGCGCACTTAACCACTACACCAAACTGGTAAGTAAGGAAAAGTCCATCATTCTCAACGCGTACCCAGTTATAAACTCATTTCACCAATCTTCCTCAGGAGTAATCCTATTATATTGTAAGAAAATAAGAAACCCTAACGCAGGGATGTCAGACACAAGGCCTGGGGGCCAGATTCAGCCTGTCCAGGCCTCTTATGTGGCCCGCGAGCAACTGAGGTAAGGGAGAAAGTGCTGGGGGGGGGGGGTGGACCCACTCCATTGTGGCTTCAGCACAGCAGAACGACCTCGTCTGCAGCAGTCAAGCATCATTGGGGGCATCTGCCCCCCGCTGCAGTGCTGCCCCACCAGTCCACCTATATGAGTTTTCCTCTGCACCCCCTAGGGTCACCAAGTCTTACAGAAGTAATAGCGGGAGGGGGGTCCAGGGCTCTCTCCAGGAGTCCTCTCGCGCGGGCAAAGTGCGTGCTGCAATGACATAACCAGAAGTGATGTCATCACACTGGGCACGTCGCCGGGCGACGCTCTGGCAATCGCCCTAAAAACTCTATGGTACCATAGAGTTTTCAGGGCGATTGCCAGAGCGTCGCCCGGCAACGTGCCCAGCGTGATGATGATGCCACTTCCGGCCTATGTCATCGCGCCGGGCACGTCGGCTTGATCTGGCCACTTTGGGGGTGGAGTTCCCCCCACCCGCCGGATCCAGACTGGTGGATTGGGCGCCCTTTTAGCCGGGGAATCCCCACCCCCCGGGGGACTTGGCAGCCCTAGCACACCCCCTCCCAGCCCATGGGGCCTTGCAGTGAGGATACACCAACTCGGAGCTTACCAGCGGCTGTCCTTTATACCGTTTCTATCTCTAGTACCTGGTCTTACCTTTTATGGCACACATTGGCCTGGCCCGACAAAGTGACATTGATGTCAGACCTGGCCCTCGTAACAGATGAGTTTGACACCTCTGCCGGCCCCTATAACATGTCTGGCTATATTGTCCCTGGCCTTCTTTTGGTACCTGGTCTCAGACTGACTCACCCCTTCCAGGATGAGGGGTCCCTCCTTCTGCCAGCAGCCTCTCCCCAGCTCTGCTCCCTGGGAGTGAACCCCCTCCCACTCTGGGCAAGGTACTCTTCCCAGGTACCGCCCTCTGCTCCCCTGCTGGTGTAAATTCTCCCTCCAAATCCCCTGTTAGCCAATCACAGGGCCCAAGGGGTGACCTGGGAAATCCAGGCCCTGAAGTCACTCTAATACAGGCTCCCCTGGAACCACTAGGCCTCCCCAGAGCAAGAAGAAGAAGACGAAGACAAAGAAGATGACGAAGAAGAAGAAGACGAGGAGGAAGAGGAGGAGATTGGATTTATACCCCACCCTTCACTACCCAAAGGTTTCTCAGAGCGGCTTGCAAACTCCTTTCCCTTCCCCTCCCCACAACAGACACCCAGTGAGGTAGGCGGAGCTGAGAGAGCTCTTGACAGAAACCGCTCTTTTTCAAGAACAGCTCTTATCAGAACGCCGGCTTGCCCAAGGTCATCCAGCCAGGTGCAAGTGGAGGAGTGGGGGAATCAAACCCGGTTCTCCCAGATTAGATTCCGCGCACTTCACCACTACACCAAACTGGCTCTGTAGGCCCAAGATCATGACAGTCCTTATGCCCATTCCACAGACACCAAGAACAGTTACGGCAGCGTCCCTTCCACGGACCATCATGGCCATTGTGGATTGCTACTGGCCTAGTTGCCTTCAGGAAGACTTACCAGAGCCAGGCCATAATCAAAGTGATTTTCTTCAGATGCGGCTTCCTGAAAAGATCCAAGATGCCTCCGGCTTGGTCCTTCTTTTGCGTAGGCAGCTTCAGAATTTACAAAACGAGAGGGACAGAACGTCAGCCACAAGCTAAAGGTGTGCGGTACAGACCGAACAGGAGCGTTAACACCATCGCCCTTGGCATATTTTAGGAGAAGAGTTTGCTTGAGAACTCGGCTTTGCCCCTGGATTCGGGTAAAACGGTGCCCCGCTTCTCCAAAGCCCGAATTGGCAGCTCCCATAGATCACCCAGATTTTGAGGTCGTAGTGGACAGCTCAGTGAAAGTGTTGACCCAGTGAAAAAGGTAAACGCTGCATTAGGGACTATTAGGAAAGGGACAGAGAATAAAATGGCCGATATCATAAGGCCCCTGTGTAGATCTATGGTGCGGCCTCCTTTGGAACTCCATGTGTAATGTATTCGGCAAAGTGTAATCTGCCCATTGAAAGCCCATGTTAAGCTTTCGTGCCTAGACAAGGATCCTAATCCTCAACATTGGATTGGTTGTCTAAGAAGCGCCGTCCTATCAGGACGAACCTCAAACTCTTGGGGGGAACGAACCCTATTGGTTCTTATCTCTGTAATCCTATTGGTTAAAGGTAAAGGTAAAGGTTCCCTTGCTCGAAAGCCATCCGAATCCGACTCTAGGGTTGCGGTGCTCATCTCCGTTTCAAAGCCGAAGAGCCAGCGCCGTCCGAAGACGTTTCCGTGGTCATGTGGCCGGCATGACTAAACACCAAGGTGCACGGAACGCTGTTACCTTCCCACCAAAGTGGTACCTATTGATCTACTTGCAATTTCTTGCTTTCGAACTGCTAGGTTGGCAGGAGCTGGAACTAGAGACGGGAGATCACTCCGTCATGCGGCACTCTCAGGTCTCGAACTGCTGAACTACTGACCTTCCACAGCCTGCAGTTCAGCGTCTTAACCACCTGAGCCACCGCAGCTCCTATTGGTTACTTGTATGTAAATAGGCGTGGCTACATTAGCCGGAAACGTTTAAAAGGGAGCAAAGCTCCGCTGTTCTTTGTCATCTGTTGATCTGCGGTTTTGCTGTTCTGGTTGACTCGAGCTGTTGCTGGATCACTTTGCTGAAATCGAGTTAAGTGTCATACTTAACACCATGTACAATTCTGGTCCCTGTATCTCCAAAAAGGACATTGCAGAGCTGGGAAAAGTACAGAGGAGGGAGACCGAGATGATTCAGAGGTTGGAGCACCTGCCCTGGGAGGAGAGGCTGAAGCGACTGGGACTTTTCAGTTCAGAAATGAGGTGATTGAGAGGGGACATGATAAAGGTTTATAAAATTATGCACAGGGTGGACAGAGTTGGCAAAGGGAAAGGTTTTTCCCCTCTCCCGAAATACTAGAATTCGAGGGCATCCAATGAAGCTGATGGGCAGTAGGTTCAGGATGGAAAAAAGGAAATACTACTTGACACAGAGAATTATTAAAATGTGGAATTCGTTGCCAGAGGATGTAGCGATGGCCGCAGGAATAAACAGCTTTCAGAAGGGATTAGATAGATTGATGGAGGAGGGGTCTATCAATGGCTACTGGCCATGGTGGCCGAGGGGGACCTTCACGTTCAGGGGTACTAGGCCTCTGAATTCCAGAGCCGGGAGGCAACATCAGGGGAAGGCCTCGGCCTCCATGCTCTGTTGTTGGCCCTTCAGAGGGACTAGTGAGCCACTGAGTGAGACAGGACGCTGGACTAGCTGGACCACTGGTCTGATCTGGCAGGGCTCTTTTTACGTTACATTTATTCTGTCCCAAACCTTTTTGGAAAACAAGCAACGGAAGTCTCAGCCTTTGAAACCTGATTGAGCAATTCTTCCGGGACGCTGCGCTTGTTGATCAACGCTGCCCTTTGAATCTCTTCTGTTGCTTCCTCCACCCTCCCTCTCGTCAGAAGCCAGCGAGCAGAACTGGGAAGGGCCCTGCAAAGGAGAGGATTTCCTGAAGCACCACAGGCGGATTGGCTCAGTTAATTCATTTGCTTTGCCTTTAGCGGCTAATGATATTGTAAAGGGAATCTTGGCAGATCTGGATTTTCCAGAACAAAGGCAAGGTTTGGTTCAGACACCAGGCAGGACTATGATCGGCACTTGAAGAGTGACCCTGGGGCTCCCTTGGCGCTCTCTCTCCCTCCCTCCCTCCCTCCCTCCCTCCCTCCCTCCCTCCCTCCCTCTCTCTCTCTCTCTCCCTCCCTCCATTTTACATCCCATCTTTCAACAAACCATACTTTGTCCTGCCATCAAAATCAGCAGGCCAGCAGACTGAAAACAGCAGACTGAAACATCAGCGTGTGGATTACAAACTCAAAAGAGAGTGAAAATTGGTTATGTAAATATAAAAAGATCTAAAGCCAGCCCGGCATAAGGGGGTGGGAAAATAATAATAATATTTAATGATAATTATCGTAGGGCAGTGTGTGTATTATGGCTGGGAGATTCTACGATTGTCTGGCAGCCAGAAGTTCTAGCTCTTTCGGTGTTATGCACCACTAGGTAGGTGAGCTAGACTTGTGTTTTTTTTAAAGCAAGAGACGTTTCAGAGGTGGTTTGCTACCTGCCTCTGCATCACACCCCTGGTATTCCTTGGAGGTCGCCCATCCAAATACTAGCCAGAGTTAACCCTGCTTAGCTTCCGAGATCTGACGAGAACGAGCTAGCCTGGCCTATCCAGGTCAGGAGTGGGTGGGGATTATGTCTCCTCCTCCTTTCCCCACCCAGTGATGTTACAGATCTTATCCAATGGATGCTCAAAACAAAACATAATCCCTTGAACAGATATTGCACTCAAGCAATGGTTGGACTTGCATTGTGTAGATTTCGAATGTTAACAAAAACTGCTGAAGTGCTGTAACCGGCTGGGAAACCTGGTAAAGGTAGTAGCCTACAATATGCATGCCTGGTAGATAGAGCTGCTTAACCTTCTTTGATTAGAAGGTCTCCTCCTCCTCTTCTTCTTTTTCTTCTTCGATTAGACAGCCAGACATTGTATAAAATCCTTATGTGGCCAGAATCGGTCTGGACAACTGGACAATGGACTGACCCAGCAGGACTCCTCTAATGCACATGAAAGCTTAAAAAGTAAAGGTAAAGGTTCCCTTGCCCGAAAGCCAGTCGAATCCGACTCTAGGGTTGCGGTGCTCATCTCCGTTTCAAAGCCAAAGAGCCAGCGCTGTCTGAAGACGTTTCCATGGTCATGTGGCCGGCATGACTAAACACCAAGGCGCACGGAACGCTGTTACCTTCCCACCAAAGTGGTACCTATTTATCTACTTGCAATTTCTCGCTTTCAAACTGCTAGGTTGGCAGGAGCTGGAACCAGAGACGGGAGCTCACTCTGTCATGCGGCACTCACAGGTCTTGAACTGCTGGACTACTGACCTTCCACAGCGTGCAGTTCAGCGTCTTAACCACTTGAGCCACCGCAGCATGAAAGCTTATACACAGAATAAAACTTTGTTGGTCATAAGGGTGCCACCCCACCGGACTCAAACTTTGCCCTGCTGCTTCAGACCAACGCAGTAACCCACCTGAATCTAGTGTTCTGCTATTGACAGTCTCGGGGAGGGCCAAGAAACAGTGCGGGGCACCTCCAAATGATCTATTCAAACTACCGGCTATCTTTTGAGATTTCACCCGGCATTCTGCACATACTTCCAGTCTTATTTTCCTAGCAAAAAGGAACTTTTTTAAAAAGTTAACAAACAGCTTTGATTCTCAGAGACGTTTAGGTCAAATTCTGTGTTTGCATCACAGCATAAATGCAGCCCAGAATCAAAGAATACACTCATCTCCCCCCTATTCCAAATTATAATCACTTATAATGACACCTAGTCACCAGTTACCACTGTCTTTAATCATCCCGCTGGCTTTGCATAAACCAATTCTCCATCGGAGACTGCTGTCCACTCACCATACGTAAAAGAAGAGGCATAACGTGGGGACAGAGCCGACGATCTGAAAGAGCCTCCATTCCCGAATTCGGTATGCCAAGCCGACCAAGCCTATCTGCCCCGCGGCGTGGAAGCAGTGAGTAATAATCATCGCAAAGGGGCGGTGGGATGCCCCGACCCACTCAGAAGCTAGAAGGGTTCGGAGGAGATTAAACATAAAGAGATTTTGGTTTGCAACCAAGGATGTAATTCTGAAGGAATAACTGGGCTTAGAAGGGCATCGGTATGCTTAGGATTGCACTGTAAACAGTAAATCAGGGGTCCCCAACGTGGGCCCACGGGCACCATGCTGCCCACTGACACCTTTCCTGGCACTCGCCAAGTTGGGTGGGGCCAGGTAGGGCTTTTGCCCATCAAGGCTTCTGATTGGCTGCTGGAGATTTGATTGGCTGTGCAGATTTTCAAAAGTTGCCACCACAGCAGGAGGATATTCCCTGTGTGGCTGAAGATAAGCTACAGCAGCCATTCTGTGGCTGGCTTCGCCTCCTGTGGCGGCCAGTTTGTAGCTGCCATTCTGAGGCTATGCTAGGGTTGCCAGCCCCCACTAGGCCAGACTTACCAGAAGAAAGAGGAAGGCTCGGGTGATGCGGCTGGTGACACGACAACATCACTTCCAGGGTGTACAGGAAGTGAGGCCATCATGCCGGGCAACGCTCTGGTATTTGGGCACACCAGAAGCGATGCGGCCACATCACTGGTGATGTTGTCTGGGCCCCCCATCCCCCAACAGTTCTTTCTTTTTCGTGTTATAGTTTTACTTAGCACCTCCTGCAGTTTCCACAACAGGACAGCTCGGGTGATTTATTTACTGCACTCAGTGTCCTGCTTTGTTGACTGAGCAAAACTCTGTTAGATTGAGGGTGTGGTCACACGCGCCAGATAAAACGGGGGGGGAAGCAAGGCTATTTCCTCTGGAGGAATTTGACCCACAGTTGCACGATCACACCTTCCTTGGAAGCTGCGGGCACAGCCCATCAGTGTATGATCAGACGCAACTGCAGGTGAGTTGGGGGGTTGTGCTGTTTGTTTCCCATATGCTGAAACGAGGAATCGATGAACCACATCTCTGCACTGAAGGCTCCCTATGGAGTTTGTGATGATGCGCATACTGCGAAGGGGTGGGGAATAATGGCATGGAATCAGGATGGCCTGATCAGATCACCCTGATGGCATGAGAACACGCTGGAGTGATCAGACAGGGGAAAGTCCATCCATGGCCCATCACAACCCGTTAACTACCAGATTTTTCCCAGTGTCTCTTAACTCCGCTTCTACAGCGGAGCAGAATGAGTTGCCGACAGCTGTGGGACGCTTCCCAGATGTTGTTGTCTGGTCGCTCCCTTTGAATCCACCTGTCATTCGTGCCTGTGTAATTGTGCATATGATCGCAGCCTAAGCAAACATCCCAATATAGAGATCAGCAAGGTTTTTGAGGAACAAACTTTCAAGAATCAACGCTCCCTTCTTCAGATAGGGATCTCCAATCCTGCTTGTGTCTGACGAAGGGAGCTTGCTCATACCCCATAAACCTTGCTGTTCTCTAAGGTGCAGCTGGACTCAGATCTAGCTGTTCCAAAGCACAGAGAGGAACTCCTCTGGGCAGACTGAGTATGACGGCTCCCTTGCATACCCTACCAGAAACCGCCCCCTGACTCCTCAAGTTCCATCCCTTCAGTCCTAAGCTCTTGCATTGCAGGAGACTTGAAAACCCTCACAGTTGCTAATATTTGCAACATGTTGCTAATATGGCATTGGACGATCATAGAATTGTAGAGTTGGAAGGGACCTCCAAGGTCATCTAGTCCAACCCCTTGCACAATGCAGGAAGTTCACAAATACCTCCCCCCACAGCCCCAATGACCCCTACTCCATGCCCAGAAGATGGCCCCCCAAAAAAACCCTCCAGGATTCCTGGCCAAAACTGGTCTGGAGAAAAATTGCTTCCTGACCCCAACGTGGAGATCGGCATTTCCCTGGGCATGTAAGAAAGGGCCACGAGAACTGAGCACTGAGGCAACCCTTCCTGCCCTGCCTTCTCATGATCTGCAAAAGTTCATAGAATCAGCAGTGCTGTCAGATGGCCATCTAGCCCCTGCTCCAAAGAAGGAGAGCCCACCTCTCAGCGAAGCCCAGTCCAATGAGGAACCGCTCTGACTGTCAGGAAGTTCTTCCTAATGTTTAGCCAAAAACTCCTTACTTACAAGTTTGCCAACTGTGGGTTGGGAAATAACCTGGAGATTTTGGGGGCAGATCCCGGAGAGTGGGGGTTGGGGAGAGAAGGGACCCCAGCAAGGCATAATGTCATGGAGTCTACCCTCCGAAGCAGTCATTTCCTCTCGCGGTACTGCTCTTGGTCATCTGGGGATCAATTGTAATAGCGGGAGGTCCCTGGGTACCACCTGGGGGTTGAAGCCAAAAGTGAGCGATCACGGGAGGAGACTGACGTCCAATCGAAACAACCATGACAAAAATGACAAAGAGTCAAAAAAGATATATTAGCAAAACTATTTACTACAATAATAGTGATTCTCTGGAAAAATATCTTCTTATAACGCTCACATGCAAAGGATTTTGTGCAATAACAAATTCCCGTTTCACACAGATTGCTTTATCCGAGCGTGTAGCAATGACAATTTTTATCAATTTCCACTTATCAGCTCCTGAAATAAACATCCCACAATTGTGAAGACCTTGGGTTCCGACATGAGAGAGTCAACCTGGGATGTTTATTTCAAGAGTTGATAAGTGGAAATTGATAACAATTGTAATTGCTACACGCTCAGATAAAGCAATCTATGTGAAACGGGAATTTGTTATTGCGCAAAATCCGTTGCGTGAGAGCTTTATAAGAAGATATTTTTCCAGAGGAATCACTATTATTATAGTAAATATTTTTGCTGATATATCTTTTTTGACTCTCCGTCATTTTCATCACGGTTGTTTCGACTGGACTACCACCTGGAGGTTGGCAGCCCTGTTTACAAACGAGACAGGGCTGACTGTGGAGAAGAATGCTTAAAATCCTTTACCTTTTCAGTAAAACAAGTACGGACTTGAAACCATGTATAAATTTGGGATGAAAGATGGTTTAAAACAGCAAAAGGAAACATAAATTGGATTCTCAGAGGTTGTCGCTTCTGAGTGCGAGGCCAACCCTTTCCCAAAGGAGCTCAAGTATGGGGAGTCTTACTTAAAGCAGCCATGCTGATACTGATTCCAGCAAAAGCACAACCCACAAAGAACCTCATGGCGATGTAGACGTGTAAAGTGGGTGCTAAGCCTGCCCCGACGCCAAAGGCACCCATCAAGAGAAGGGTGAGCAAGATCATGTTCCGGCTCCCGATCCTGCGGGGAAGAAATGCAAGGCGGTCAGTAGAGGAAGGGCAAACGTGGCCTGAACTCATCATTACTAGGTCACACAGCCACGTATTACATGCCTGTGCATGTGTCTCAAAGGAAGGATGGCTCCTTTTTAGCTTCAGACAGTGGTAATTTAGTGCCCTAAAGCTGAAAGGGATTGTAAGGGTTTTGGGCTTTCCTGCATTCTCATTTCCCTCACTTATAAGTTCTTGTTTCTTCCCGGGAGGGCGCTGTTCCACACACATTTTGCACCCTCTAGTGGTCAATTTGATATGACATCGGTTTATGTCTGTCACGAAAACCTGAAGTTTAACTCTGCAGGGAGATATGCCTGACAGAAAAAGATGTAATATAGAACTGACCACTAGAGGGAGCAAATATACACAGAACAGGAGGGAAACCCTGAAGAAACAGGAACTTACAAATCCGTATGTAGGAAAGCCCTTTGCCTAGTCCAATGCAGGAAATCCAAACTATAACATTTCTGAAAGATAGCTGTCGACCCTGTGCTTACACACTTCCATTAAGGAGCATAGTGTGAGGGAGTCATTTGCTGCACAAAAGCTGTACACCTCCACCTCACCTTCTCCCACAGCTACTTTTTGCCCACAGAAAAGCAGACCGCTGGGCTTTTGTGACATGTATACAAAACTCAGGATCATGGTTCAGTGACAGAATAGATTCTATGCATATAGAATGTCCCTGGATTCAAGCCTATAAGAGGACGTTCAAGGACCATGCATAGCACAAAGACAGAGAGCGGGGTCTCTTGCTTTGCAAGATTTTGCAGCCCCCAAAATACTGAAAATGGCAGACCTTTCTCTTACAGGGGAGTAAATAAAGCAGTTACTCAGGATCCCTTTGGGGGTGCTCAAATCATGCTAACCCAAGTTTCGGGGGGAGGTTCTGTCCCTCCTACCACAGAAGGTCAAATTGCAGACATTGTATAAAGTTGAATGGGAATCGATGATAAGCAAGCCGTATCTGTTTAGGCATCCAGCCATGCTCAGGGGGTCACCACATTGCACGACACTCTAGGAATTCCTCCAATCTCCATGGTAAACACCATAGAGACTGGGAGAAGTCCTAGAACACCGTTGACCAGAAAAGATGCTGCCGAGGCCGTGATGTGACCCACCCCTGCATTTTCTCCTGCTCTGAGGGTGGGTGAGAGTAGGGGAAAGCCAGTGGGTGACAGGAAGTTTCCCATCATGGCAGCCAGCCTGGTAAACCTACTCACCTCCCCTATAGGAGCCCTCCTTATCCTGCCGCCCCGAGCAGTCAATTGAGTGACTCGAGCAGAGAAACGACACCGGATGTATCCCCTAAAACTACAGCCCAGGAAATAATCCGCATTCAAATGAGGATTTGTGGTGCTGCTTCCTCTGTAATGTCCCAGGCTGCCCTAACGCTGGTTTTCATCCCAAGGGCCATCTTGGTCCCAGAGCACGGGCTGTACATTTCCTTTCCTGAAGCTGAACAGGTCAACAGAAAGGCATAAATACTCTTTCTATATTACAGTTTTAAGTTTTTCATTTGAATGTTATTATTTACACAAATGCTCTTTTTGGTTGTATCCTCTACTGGGTATTTCCCATGGTTTTGTGACAGAAAGACAGGCATTCGCAAGTAGCAATCCGCAAGAAAAGAGAGGAGATTCCTTTTCTGTCACATTCTTGGTCCCAGCAGTATGCCTCTGGTTTTAAGGTACACCCCTAGAAGAGCTGTCCACACTCCTGATGGGTGTTTTTAGATGCTACCAGAAGAAGAAGAAGATGAGGAAGAAGAGGAGATTGGATTCCTACCTTGCCCTTCACTACCCGAAGGAGTCTCAGAGCGGCTTACAATCTCCTTTCTCTTCCCCTCCCCACAACAGACACCCTGTGAGGTAGGCAGGGCTGAGAGAGCTCTGACAGAAACGGCTCTTTTTCAAGAACAGCTCTGCCAGAACTATGGCTTGCCCAAAGTCATCCAGCCAGGTGCAAGTGGAGGAGTGGGGGAATCGAACCCGGCTCTCCCAGATTAGAGTCCACGCACTTAACCACTACACCAAACAGGGCATGTTCCTAGGAACAGCACCTATGTTGCATAATGTATTCTGCTGCCTTGCCGAGGGTGAAGAGCTTACCCAGAAACTTAGGTCAACGCACCATGCTCTTGGACCAATCATGATGCTTGTAGCAGGGCAATTATGGAAATGTGGAAGACACATAACTCCACCGAAAGTGCTACCACGAATGGGGATCGAACACATTGCCTGTGTGCACATGAAATCCTGCAACGACTGGTCCGCTTCAGGGTAGCAGGAGTGGGGGGGAAGCCCGGCCAAATTGCCGCAGAGACGCACGTCTCCTTACCTGTCACTCAGAGGCCCAAAGACCAAGGCTCCAGCAAGAACGCCCACCATGAAAAGGGACTGAGAGATCTCGTTTAAGTTTTTTCGCTCGCAGACCAGGTTAAACTACGGGGGAAAAGAACACACATTTCTTTTGTTGAGCCCCTGCCAATTTTCCAGAAGAAGGAGGCAGGAGGAAGGAGGAAAGAAGAAGGAGGAAGAAGGAGGAGGAGGAAGAAGGAGGAGGAGGAAGAAGGAGGAGGAGATTGGATTTATACCCCGCCCTTCACTACTCGAAGGAGTCTCAGAGCAGCTTACAATCTCCTTCCCCTTCCCCTCCCCACAACAGACACCCTGTGAGGCAGGTGGGGCTGAGAGAGCTCTTTCCAGAACTGCCCTTGAGAGAACAGCTCTGACAGAACTATGGCTTGCCCAAGGTCATCCAGCAGCTGCAAGTGGAGGAGTGGGGAATCAAACCCGGTTCTCCCAGATTAGAGTCTGCGCACTTAACCACGACACCAAACTGGCTCTGTGCCAGAGAGAACATAAGAGAAGCCATGTTGGATCAGGCCAATGGCCCATCCAGTCCCACACTCTGTGTCATACCGGAGCCAAAGGCCAGGCACCATCAGGAGGTCCACCAGCGGGGTCAGAACTCCAGAAACCCCGAACACACTGTTGCCCACCCCAGGCACCAAGAATACCGAGCATTACTGCCCGTTCTGCATCCAGCAGCTCCATACACCCCTATTCTTCAGTGTTCCCTTTTAATTTTTATACTGTTAGCCATTTCCAGTAACGTGCCTCATTATCATGATAGACCACCTACTACCTAGACCACCTACCACCTAGCTTATCCTCAGTTAGAAGTCCAGTACTGGTAGACCAGGTCCCTGAATACATCTAGCCTTCTCCTGCCATACGTGAGACAAACAAACCCAGTGCAAATAGGGTTCCCAGAGGGCAGGAAGCTCAAATACCAGTGGCCACTATTCTTACACACTATGTCTTGGATACTGGACAACCTTGTATTTCTCCCATAGAAGAGGGGACTCAAATGCGTACCCCATATCATTCAAATGTCTCCTAGACTAGACAGGAAAAGCAAACAACATGGACTCTGGCCTCCATTTGAGCGGAGTGGACAGGTCACATCCTCTCTGTGCTAGGCTGAAACCCCAAGTCTGGGCTTCTAGTGTCCTGGCCCCACTGCTGGACCTCCTGATGGCCCCTGGTATTTTTGGCCACTGTGTGACAGAGTGTTGGACTGGATGGGCCATTGGCCTGATCCAACATTGGCTTCTCTTCTGTTCTTATGTTCCCTGATTGTAAGACACAGCAAAGAATGATCAGGGAAGCGGAAGAATTTTTTTTTTCTTTGTTAGGGGTTGTTGTTCTCAAAACCCTGCCTTCTAACGATGCACCTCTGACATGTCATCTAGGGCTGCAACATTTCTTTCGGGCAGCTTAGACATGCACAATATCAATCCTGCATTTCTCCCGATGAACACAGAAGAGGGAAGTTTTTGCAGCTGGATTTACCTGCTCCAATAACAACCGATCTGGGCCCGATATAATCTCCAGCCTCTGCAATGAATGGGGTAGGGGCAGCGGAACCCCACCAAAAACAGACATACTGATATCTTCCAACATCTAAGTTTTCCCATCCAGCCGCTCCCCCCAAGGGCTTCACGTACAGACGAGAAAGCACAGACCATACAACACAGTCCTGAAAAACTCCTCAGGACAAATTCCACATTAGCTGCAGTGGTTCAAGTGGTTAAGACGCTGAACTGCAGGCTGTGGAAGGTCAGTAGTTCAGCAGTTCAAGACCCAGGTGCCGCAAGATGGAGTGAGCTCCCGTCTCTAGTTCCAGCTCCTGCCAACCTAGCAGTTCGAAAGCAAGAAATTGCAAGTAGATCAATATGTACCACTTCGGTGGGAAGGAAACAGCGTTCCGTGCGCCTCGGTGTTTAGTCATGCCGGCCACATGACCACGGAAACGTCTTCGGACAGCGCTGGCTCTTCAGCTTTGAAACAGAGATGAGCACCGCAACCCTAGAGTCGGATTCGACTGGCTTTCGAGCAAGGGAACCTTTACCTTTACTACGTATTGTACTGTCAATCTTGCCTATGTACTGCAATGTTAAGCTCCAGACTAAATGTGGCTCCTTCATCTGTCGCATTATCATTGGCTGGTTTCTGAGAAACCCCTGTAAATACCCAATCACTACGTGAGAATGTATCTAAGAGGGAACGGTCCTGATTGGCCCTTATCCCTGTATTGTTATTGGTCCTTATCATGTTATGGGTGTGGCTTTGAAAGCCCGGGACAGTTTAAAGAGGGAGCCGTGCTCCACTTGTTGTTGGCGTTCTGAGTTGGCGTTTGCTGTTACGAATAAAGCTGAAATCACTCGCCGAAATCAAGTCGTCGTTGAGTCTCCATACTTAACAAACCCAATGGAGTTTCTGTGTGTTGACAAGATCTGCAGCTAGGGATGCCAGCCTCCGGGGGGGACCTGGGGATCCCCTAGAATTAGAGCTCAGCTCCAGACGACAGGGATCAGTTACCCCGGAGAAAACGGATGCATTGGAGCAGGGGTGTCGAACTTGTTGATCTGACACCAATGAGCCTTTTTGGGCCGGACCACATGCGTCATAAAATGTGATGCCAGGTAGTGGAGATATCAACTTTATAAAGGACACAAACACAACGCGTTTTTTTTCTTCTTAAAAACATGCGTAAAACATTAGTACTCTTGCAATATTTTGCTCATTTAACAGCGTTTTGCTTATTTAACAGTGCCTGATAACCGACACCCCTTGCTCTGAATGACTGCATCAAAATGTCTGTGCTGTGGCAGTCTGGAGTCTGCTGTTCAGGTGTGTCTCTGTAAGCTGCAAACCTACGATGACGCAGCAGCAGCAGAACTGGAAGAAGAAGCAGAAGACAGCCAGTTCTACTGTGGGCCTGATAGAAGCCCTCCGGGGGCCTGATTCGGCCCCCGGGACACATGTTTGACACCCCTGCTTTGGAGGGTGGACTCTATGGCATTGTACCTCACTGAGGTCCTCCCCAGGCTCCAGCCTCCAAATCCCCAGGAGTTTCCCAACCTGGATCTGGCTACCCTAACCCTCCCATCCCCACCAGTAGCCAGGAGGGACCTGGCGATCCTATCTGAAGCAGAGACCTTCAGGTCAAAATCATGAAATTCAGGTGAGGCCATGAGCAAGGAGCTGCAGTGGCTCAAGTGGTTAAGACGCTGAACTGCAGGCTGTGGAAGGTCAGTAGTTCAGCAGTTCAAGACCCGAGAGTGCCGCATGACGGGGTGAGCTCCCGTCTCTAGTTCCAGCTCCTGCCAACCTAGCAGTTCAAAAGCAAGAGATTGCAAGTAGATAAATAGGTACCACTTCGGTGGGAAGGTAACAGCGTTCCGTGCACCTTGGTGTCTAGTCATGCCAGCCACATGACCACGGAAATGTCTTCGGACAGCGCTGGCTCTTCGGCTTTGAAACGGAGATGAGCACCGCAACCCTAGAGTCGGATTCGACTGGCTTTCGAGCAAGGGAACCTTTACCTTTAGCTTGCACCCAGAAAGTCATAAGTTCAATCCTTGGCATCCCCTGTTAAAGGTCGCAAATGTTCTGTAACCAGTTTGGTGTAGTGGTTAAGCGAGCGGACTCTGATCCGGGAGGAGCGGGTTTGATTCCCCACTCCTCCACTTGCACCTGCTGGATGACCTTGGGCAAGCCATAGTTCTGGCACAGCTGTTCTTGAAAAGGAGCAGTTTCCGTCAGAGCTCTCTCGGCCCCACCTACCTCCCAGGGTGTCTGTTGTGGGGAGGGGAACGGAGTCTGTAAGCCGCTCTGAGACTCCTTTGGGTAGTGAAGGGCAGGTCATAAATCCAATCTCTTCTTCAGAACATCAGAGAACATCAGAGAAGCCAATGTTGGATCAGGCCAATGGCCCATCCAGTCCAACACTCTGTCACACAGTGGCCAAAAATACCAGGTGCCACCAGGAGGTCCAGCAGTGGGGCCAGGACACTAGAAACCCGCCCACCGTTGACCCCCCCAAGCACCAAGAATACAGAGCATCCCTTGCCCCAGACTGAGAGTTCCTATCATAAGAACATAAGAGAAGCCAATGTTGGGTCAGGCCAGTGTCCCATCCAGTCCAACACTCTGTCACACAGTGGCCAGAAATACCAGGTGCCATCAGGAGGTCCAGCAGTGGGGCCAGGACACTAGAAGCCCTCCCACTGCTGACCCCCCAAGCACCAAGAAGACAGAGCATCCCTGTATTCTTGGAGGTGGAGGAGGTGGGGTGTTGCATGGGGGGCTCTAAGGAAGTCCCTTTCCTGGTACCTCCTTTGGCTGGAAGCCCCTTGTCAGTTGGAGCACTGCGGGAGGGGGGCATGGAGAGGCTTTCCCAGAAGTGTTGGGGGGGGGCTTCTAGTGTCCTGGCCCCACTGCTGGACCTCCTGGTGGCACCTGGTATTTTTGGCCACTGTGTGACAGAGTGTTGGACTGCATGGGCCACTGGCCTGACCCAACATTGGCTTCTCTTATGTTCTTATGTTCTTCTTCTCTTCTTCTTCTTCTTCAATGCCTGAGAGCCATTCCAGGTCAGAAGGCAGGTAGACCAAAAGTCAAACTCAGTATAATGCAGCTTCTTAAAATAACAACAACTCACCTCAGTTAGCAGTGTTGGCTGTAATTTTTCGGGATACACCCATCCGTCCCGGCACTGTTCTGTGGAATTGAGCTGCAGTGACCGAAGATGCCCTTCGACAGGAGTAACCATCCGGCATTCTTCGAGAGATCCGTCGGGCTTCCTAGGAATGGTCAGGTTCAGCTCCTGGTCTTTGGTTAGGTTGAGGCCCAACCCGCGGATCCAGCTCGTGTTGCAATAGTGGGGCGCTTCCATGGCGATGAACACTTGACTGAACAGGTGAAAGGAAGTGAGGAACTGCGGGACGCAGAGCAGGAATATCAGCTGTTTCTGGAACCTTCCGAATTCCCCGATGACCTTCAAAAGTTCTCCAAATTCCATCGCTTTGCCTTCACAGTCGACCGCCATCTTCGGGCACACTTGGGGGCTGAAATTAATATCGAAACACAGCATGGTTGGCGAAGAAATGGTCAGAAAGGACAAGAATCGAGCAGGCTTTGTTCAACATTAAACTTACAAAATCTGTCATACCACAGGAAGTGACGAGAGATCTATTGTGTTGGATCTTGCCAGGTTTTTGTTTAATCCTGCCCAGTTATTTTCCTTGCTGAAGAAGAGGAGCTGGTTTTTATGCCCCACTTTTCTCTACCTTAAGGAATCTGTTAAACCAGTTTACAATGGCCTTCCCTTCCTCTCCCCACAGCAGGCATACCTTGTGAGGTAGGTGGGGCTGAGAGAGTTCGGAGAGAGAAACTGGGACTGGCCAAGGGTCACCCAGCAGGCCTTATGTGTCTCAGAGTGGCTTACAATCACCTTCCCTTCCTTTCCCCACAACAGGCATCTTGCGAGGCAGGTGGAGCTGAGAGAGTCCTGAGAGAACTGGGACTGGCCAAGGGTCACCCAGTGGGCTTTGTGCAGAGGAGTGAGGTATCAAGCCTGGTTCTCCAGATCAGAGTTCGCCACTCTTAACCACTACACCAAGCTGGGTCTCTTTTACATTCTCCATCCCATTTATCCTGTGTCCATGTAGGTCCCATCAATTTCATCATAACCTTGCTGGTGGTCAGAGGGGACCCCTTGACTGACGATGCTGATTGACTCCAGCCCCACAGAGTATAGTTCCGGTAGCTTCACCTTAAAAAAATGTTATTGCAAAGCTGGGGAAAGTATAGACAAAGCCAGCCATAACAATTAAGGGGTTGGAGCGCCCTTCCTACAATGAAAGGCTAAAGAATCTGGGGCTTTTTTGGTTGATAGCTAAAGTGGAGGGGTTAAAAAACTAAAGAGAGGTTTATAAAATTATCGAGCAGAGAGAGAGAGAAGCTTACCCTGTGAGAGGAGCTTACTTGGCAATGATGAAGAGGAGATTGGATTTATACCCCGCCCTTCACTCAGAGTCTCAGAGTCGCTTACAATCACCTTCTCTTCTCCTCCCCACAACAGACACCCTGTGAGGTAGGTGGGGCTGTGAGAGCTCTAAGAGAACTGCTCCTGAGAGAACAGCTCTGAGAGAACTTTGACTGACCCAAGGTCACACCGGCAGCTGCATGTGGAGGAGTGGGGAATCAAACCCAGTTCTCCCAGATCAGAGTCCACATTCCTAACCACTACACCAAATCCCACTTTTCTTTAAAAAAACCAACCTCCTATCTTGTTTTTAATGGCTTATTTTTAATATTCGGATGTGGTTTTAATAGTAGACTAGCTCTGAAGAGGCAGCACAGAAATTACCAGTGATAAATAAGTAAATACTGCTGATCTGTTCTTATTTTTAAATTTCTCTTGCCAGTTCTGCTAGCAGGTTCTTGCCTGCTTAGTGGTTTTCATGGTTCCTATGGTTATTAACGTGATATTCCCTATACGTAACACTGGCCTAACTTGAAGCAGGGCTACAGAATTACTGAGAAATAAAACACATAAAACACTTTTGAGTCTTGTAACAGAAAATTCAAGTACATACCTTGTAGCTCTGAACCCAACAGAAGGAAGCGGGTGTCAAGAGGAGAGAGAGAACAAAGTTTAAGGTCCAGCGGCACCTTTAAGACCAGCAAAGTTTAATTCTGCACGCCCACGAAAGCTTATACCCAGAATTAAACTTTGTTGGTCTTAAACGTGCCACCGACTGGACTCAAACTTTGTTCTATTGCTTCAGACCAACACAGCTACCCACCTGACTCTATCTTCTAAGAGGAGGGAGAATTTTAGAGAGAGGAGAACTTGGATGACAGTTACTGGCCGTTACAGAGAGTATTGACCCCATATCTTGGCGTTGGGGGGTTAGCGATTAGGGAGACTTGTGTTGTCTTATTAAAGCAGTGACGGTCATCTCGGAGAAATAATTCACCTCAGCAAGCTATTGAAGTCGGGCGGAAACCAGTTAGGATGAAGGCAGCAGGTACAACCAGAGGAAGCGGCTGATGAGAGCAGAAGTCCACAGCAACGGAAGCTGGTGGGCCAAGACCAGAGCTGGATTTATGGACAAGCCGCGTAAACTATAGGACCTCCACTTATTTGGGGGCTCTATTTTTGAAAGCCCACCAAATTGCCAAGCTAAGAAGCCTCTTCTAGTCTAGGGCCTCAGCAAGTCTTAATGAGGCCTTAGCCAAGCCACCGTCTTTTATAGGGTTCCCACGTACTTACCGCGTGGGAGCGGGGGGAAGCATGCTCCCCGGGCGGACTATTCCTCCCTGTAACGCACCATGCCGTTGCCAGGAAGTGACGCCAGGCGATGCTCTGGCAATGGGGCTGAAAACTCTATGATACCATCGAGTTTCCAGCCGCATTGCCAGAGCGTCACCTGGCGTCACTTCCTGGAGACGGCATCGTGCGTGTATTTTTCCTTCCCCCAGGGATGGTCCTGCCAGGACGTATCCGTCCCCTGCCGAAATAAGGTAAGTTCTTGGCAAGCCTAGTCTTTTATGTCTGAACCATTTTCGGGGACTGTGAAAGAGCTGGAGTTCCTGGACTGGCCATTTTTGAATGTGCTGTAAGCTGTCAGGATGAGTCTCGGGGATGGTGAGAAGAAACAGATTACCTGGTTAGGGGTGCCACCTCTGGGTGGGGAAATACCTGGAGATTTTGGAGATAGAGCTTGGGGCAGGTGTAGTTTTGCCAGGTGCTTACCTCCTGCCAGCGGGGAGCTCCATGCTTCTTCCTGAGATTTTCCTGTGCCCGTGCAAAGTGTGCGTGCCGCAATGACATCACCTGGAAGTGACATCATTGTGCTGGGGATGTCGTGCAGGAGACGCTCTAGCATTTGGCCAAAAACTCTATGGTTACCATAGAGGGGTTTTCTAGCCAAATGTTAGAGCATCACCTACACGACATGCCCAGCACAATGATGTCACCTACAGATGTCATCACGATGGGCATGTCGGGTATGGTGGGGTTCTTTGAGGGTGGGGCTCCCCCCACCGGCCATCTGGTGGGGCCCCAAAATCAGGGGAAAACCCACCCCCGTCGGGGTGATGGCAACCCTAGACAGGTGGGGTTTGGGATAAAATGAACGAAACAGAATTATATTTAAAAAACAAATTTATTGTGGAATCTCCATCAGAAACGTAGCGTAAATATTGCATTAAGTTAGCTCCGTCTAGATGTATTTCCTTCCCTCTCGGTAACTAGAGATGTGATCAGTGTTCCCTCTAAGCTGAGTTAGTGTGAGCTAGCTCACAGTTTTTTAGCCTCCGGCTCACACATTTTTGTCTTCGCGCAGAAAGGATGGCTCCAGAGCCGACTAATTTATGCCGTAGCCAGATCGCTCGCTCACAACTGTAACACCAGAAGCTTACAAAATAGAACTTTTGCTCACAAGACTCCAGAGCTTAGAGGGAGCATTGGAGGTAACATATAATCTTGATCAACAGTGTAGAAATTTCAGTGTTGGAGGTGGAGGACAACGTAAATGGTATTATCCATTGCCATTAGCAGGGGGGGAAATGAAACAATCTCATAGGAAATTCTTCTAATATTTCGGTAATTACTGAAATGTTGAATGTTTGTTTTACAAAAAATACCTAATCTACACAGAGCAGGACTTATCCCACCTCCCGCTCGTCTTACTCTAGCTCACTGTCCAGCCCAGGGGTGACGGACTCATTTGTTACGAGGGCCGGATCTGACATAAATGAGACCTTGTCGGGCTGGGCCACGTGTGTCATAAAATGTAATGCCGGGTAGCGGAGATATAGGCTGAGTTCAGACCGGCAATTTGCCCCGGTAGGGACCTGGGCCAACGACGATTCAATCCTGGAGTAAATGGAAAGTTCACACAGGCACATCTGCCTGGCGTCCCCCACCCGTAGCCAACCCGTGCTGTTGCGCTTCACTGCCGGATTTAAAAGATACCTGATAAAAGCCGTAGCAAATCCGAAAGCCCGCATGTGTTGCGCGTTTCTCCGCTTCTGGGGAGTCTGAACGCGCAGCCGAAAAGCCGGTAGCAACCCGCGTTGGGCACGAGGCAGCAGCAGTGTGATTGGCCGTGCTCCGCTCCACTGCCCAATGCGGTGCATACACCCATACGCCCATACAATGCGGTGCATACACCCATACACCCACAGCCCGCATCTCCATTTTATCCTCACAACAGCCCTGTGAGGTCGGTTATACAGAGTACATGTGACTGGCCCAAGGTCACCCAGCAAGCTTCCATGGCAGAGTGGAGATTCGAACTTAGGTCTCCCCGATAACAGCCTGCCACTCTAACCACTATACCACACTGGCTCACTTTCTGAAAACGTCAGTCAATGGAGTTACAGAAAGCAATGGAGTTATATAAAGCAACGGCCCATCTGTCACACAGTGTGACAAAGATGCGGTATAACTTAATTTAAATCCACAGTTAGGGAGGTATCCTGAATAAAGGAACGGCAGCTCTGATTTAGGGGCTGGGAGGGTGTAAGTTAAAATGGATGGAAACTAACAGGACAGGTTGGGCTGCCAATCTCCAAGTGGTGGCTGGAGATTGGCTGGGGTTACAACTGATTTCCAGGCAACAGACATCAGTTTCCCTGGAGAAAGTGGCCGCTTTGGAAGGTGAACTCTGTGGCATTAGGCCCTCCCCTCCCCAAACCCTGACCTCCCCAGACTCTACTCCTCAAACCTCCAGGTATTTCCCAACTGGGAGCTGGCAACCCAAAGGATGGGAGAACCATGCAGGTACCACTGGCCCCACTGATGGACCTCCTGTTGGCACCTGGTATTTCTGGCCACTGTGTGACACAGAGTGTTGGACTGGATGGGCCTTTGGCCTGATCCAACATTGGGCTTCTCTTACGTTCTTATGTCTAGGGCAGTGATGCTCTATCTTCTTGGTGCTTGGGGGGGGCAACAGTGGGAGGGCTTCTAGTGTTCTGGCCCCACTGGTGGACCTCCTGATGGCCCCTGGTATTTCTGGCCACTGTGTGACAGAGTGTTGGACTGGATGGGCCTTTGGCCTGATCCAACATTGGCTTCTCTCATGTTCTTATGTTCTTATGTAGGTATGATTTGGGTTAATCTGGACCTGCTGCACTTTCTTCTGAGGCAACCAGAGCAGGTGTGGTGGACAAATCTAGCTTTTTTGAAGTGTCAGTTAAAATCAAGAAGGAAGCCCGTTAAAGCCGCCATTCAAAGACTTCCTTAGAAAACTGGACATTCTGACATTCCTGTCGACATCCTGCTCTTTCTGCTACAGGAACGTATTCTTGGTGGTTTCCCTAATCCAGCTTCTATCTTTCTCTTCCGCTGGTTGATTTTCAAAGACACCATTGACTGTCTTGCTGGATCTAAAGAAAAGGAATATTGTTAAATATTAGAGAAGGTATTTTTAAAAATTTAGTAGAATCGTCAATGCAGGATTTCAGGTAGTCAGTCCCCAAGTTTAGTGAATTGCCCTCTAAGTGGTATCTTTGTCTGCTGGAAAAAACGTTGGTTCTAATTTTTTTCAAGAAGCCCATGAGCCACAAAAAACAAGCATGGGTGGAGATGGGCTACTAAATATGTGCATGGTTTAAAATATGACATTTAGAAAAAGCAGCTGTTAACTTAACAAAGGCTCCATCTGTATCGCACATTAACTGTGAATGTGTAGTGCTGGTTATTACCTTTAAAGCCCTTTATGGCCAGGGACCTGCATATCTGCTTTTCCCCATATGTCCCCCAGAGAGCACTGTGGTCGGGGACCCAGAATCGGCTGGTCCTCCCGAATATCAAGGAGGCCAGGCTAGTGACAACTAGGGCCAGGGCTTTCTCGGTGGTGGCTCCACTCTGGTGGAACGAGCTCCCGGAGGAGATCAGGGACCTGCGGGACCTGCTACGGTTCTGCAGGGCCTGTAAAATGGAGCTCTTCCGCCAGGCCTTTGGGGCCACCACCACCACGGCCACCACTGACAGTTTACGAGGAGTGAGCCCGACCCCCTGGGTCCCCCAATTACAGTCCGACCTGATCGCCTTGGACATCTGAAAAGGATTAAGAAGCTGACTGTACACCAGGGAATGAAATACTAGGCATTTTAAAATGCCGTGATATTTATGGTTTTAAATTTGTGTATCAATGGATTTTATATTGTATATTGCTTATTACGTTGCATTGTTTTATATCGTTTGTGTAAGCCTCCCTGAGCCGGCCTTGCTGGGAGGGCGGGGTAAAAATCAAATAAATAAATAGTTTACATCAGCAGTAGAGGAAGCCAGATTAATGCTAAGCACCCCACAGGGCAGATTCCTGGTTTTGTTTGTTGGAGTGAGCCACTCAGCATGCCTGGACACTGGAGGGCGCTATGTCACTCTAAGGGGTGCACAGGTGTTATATCCTTGAATGGGATTGCCTCTCTTTGTCTTAAGTTGGGAACTGTCTTCTGACCCCTCCTCTCCCTTTGCCCTCTCCCTCTCTTCACATGGCCTTCCATGGAGACACATGTCTCTGCAGGTCTCCCCTGCAGATACAATGCCCTCATACTCCCACACACATGATGTTTGACAAGCTGGACATTTGTGATAGGGAAAGTCCTCTTCTCTCTCTCTCTCTCTCTCTCTCTCTCTCTCTCTCTCTCTCTCTCCCTCTCTCTCTCTCCATTTGATTGCAACCTGAACGTGAACTGAATCTACATGACTAAATGTAAGTTGACCTGTTTTGCAATATATTTCTTGGGAGATATTTACTGCACTCAGTTTGGTGTAGTGGTTAAGTGTGTGGACTCTAATCTGGAAGAACCGGGTTTGATTCCCCACTCCTCCCCTTACACCTGGCTGGATGACCTTGGGCAAGCCATAGTTCTGGCACAGCTGTCCTTGAAAAAGAGCAGTTTCTGTCAGAGCTCTCTCAGCCCCGCCTACCTCACAGGGTGTCTGTTGTGGGGAGGGGAAGGGAAAGGAGTTTGTAAGCTGCTCTGAGACTCGGAGTGAAGGGCGGGGTATAAATCCAATCTCTTCTTCTTTTCTTAGTATCACACTTCTGTGACTAGGCAAAACTCTGCTGTATTAACCATTAGATGGAGTTTCCCAGTGTGGAAAAGGGGAGGATCTTCGCTTCTTGCATAGCTCTTTTTTTTACCAGTTCTCCACAACTCACCGCTGGCTTGATGGAGACACTGTCGTGTCATCCTGAAGATCTCTGTTCCGTGTCTCGGGGAGAAAGAAGCAGAGGACGCCCCCAGCCAACGCCACGCCTCCAAAGAGCACCATCGAAATTGCCGGGTGGATCTCGTCCAAAAGGCCGGCCAATGGGGCGAGGATGCCGCCGATCCTGGCCGACATGGAGCACAAACCTAAGCAGGTCTGCCTGACGGGGGAAGCAACGTCCAGAAAGGTGTGGCTGAGACTTGGCATCACGGCAGAGGAACAGAGAAGCTCCGTGACGCACATGCACACCAAGAAGACACGTTAGAAAAGAATATTCCTCGTATGAAATCAAATCTTCAAGACACTTCATAAGAACATTATAGGAAGAGCCCTGCTGGATCAGACTAGCGGTCCATCTAGCCATAAGCCATAAAACCTACTCCTTCCCCAGAAGAGGCATATTCTCCTACAGAGTAGACCATCTCTCAATTCCACCATCATTGCCAACAGCAACCATGAGTATCGTACTCTTCTCTGCACCGAGCTTCCATTGGTTGGCCTTTGTCCACCAGTGGAAGACTGGCCAGTTGGCAACTCTATGTACAGCCCATTATTATATCCAGGCATAGGGTTACCAGGTCCCTCTTGACCACCAGCAGGGGATGGGGGGAAGTAGGGTTGCCAGATCCAGGTTGGGAAACTTCTGGAGATTTGGAGATGGAGCGTGGGGAGGATGGGGACCTCAGAGGGGTACAATGCAGTAGAGCAGAGCTGTTGAACTCATTCGTTACGAGGCCCGGATCTGACATAAATGTCACTTTGTCTTAAACACAGGAGACTCTCTCTCTGGCTGTGTTCAGACTGGCAGTTTGCAGCGGGAGCCAATTGTGGCAAAAAAGCCCCGGAACAAAATGTTCTGGGTTTTCCCAGTCACACAGCACCGACTGATGCGGGAGCATACCGGGAGGAGGCGTACGGGAGCGTTCAGACTGCTGGCCTGGAGGCGCGGCTGTAAACGGCTTTCCCCTGGTAATTCTGCTATGTGCACATATGCGCTTATGCGCATGAATGCATATGTGCTCATGCACATAAGCACATCCGGCCAATTCGGGGAGGATCCCATTGTGCCGGCACTGCATTGGGCGGTAGAGCGGAGCACAGCCAATCATATCACTGCTGCCTTATGCGCAACGGGGGTTGCTCCCGGCTTTTGGGTTGGCGTTCAGACTTCCCAGAAGTGGAATGAAGGGGATTAACAGGCTCTCAGGGATTTGCTACCGCTTTCACCAGGTATCTTTTAAACGTGAGAGAGAAGCGGAACAGCACGGGTTGACTCCGGGTGGAGAACGCCAGGCAGATGTGCCTGTGTGAACGCCTCCTTTAATCTGCTTGTGAAACGTGGCTGAAACGTGGCTATAGCGGGGCAAACTGCCAGTCTGAACTCAGCCTCTGTGTGTGTCTGTCTCTCTCTCATACCTGGAATCAAGGGGTTTGGGGGGGGGAATCTGCCGGAGCTGTGCTCAGGAGCCAAGCCCCGCCCCCAGCCAGTGTCCCCGGAGTCTTTCAGGCAGCCGAATGTCAATTTCAGCTCCATTATATCCTATGGGCCATTGAAGTCAATGGTGAAAACATAGGGTATATTCTGGGGGCTGGAGGGGAGGGGGTTTGAGGGAGAGGCTCCAAACTCACAGGGTAGCTGATGGAGCCTCTCCCCAAGATACCCACCAAGTTTCAAGAACATTGGATTTGGGGGTCCAATTCTATGGGCCCCCAAACAGGTTGCCCCCATTCCCTCCATTGTTCTCTATGGTGGGGAAAAAGTGACTTCTCTTTCTTTCCCTCTTCCCTTCCTTCTTTCCTTCTCTCTACTCTACCATATGCTAATGAGCTCCTGCGGCTGTTTTTCTACAAAAAGACCCCTGCCTGGAATAAAATGTTTTTGGTCTTAAACACAGGAGTCTCTCTCTCTCTCTCTCTCTCTCTCTCTCTCTCTCTCTCTCTCTCTCTCTCTCTCTCTCTCTCTCTCTCTCTCTCTCTCTCTCCTGGAATAAAGCATTGCTGGTCTTCTTAAAAGTCCCACAAGATGCCTTTCCCCCTCTCTTTCTGGCATTTCCCCTCCCTGTCCCTCCCCAGAGGAGGAGGAGGAGGAGGAGGAGGACGGGAGGGAGGAGCCCACCCGTTGATCAAGGGAAGGCTTTCTTTCTCTCATCTGAACCAGGAAATAGGAGAAATTGGCCCAAAGGAGCTGCAGTGTTAGAAACAGGAAACAGGAAGCAGCACACAGCCAGTTGCTCTCAGGCCGGATTGGAGGCTTGCAGGGGCCGGATTCGGCCAACGGGCCATGCGTTCAAGCCACCCCTGCCGTAGAGTCCACCCTCTGAAGCATCCATTTTCTCCAGGGGAACTGATCTCCATAGTCTGGAGATGAGCTATAATTCTAGGGGATCCCCAGGCCCCACCTGGAGGCCGGCATCCCTTTCTACGCAACAGCTTCAAGTGTTGCGCATGTCTGGTCCGGAGCTGTTTCTGTCACGCTTATGGATTATCGACCCTCTCCGCCGCCTGCCCCCCCTCCCCCAGCCATAGTCAAGTTCTAACTCAAGGTAAGTCCAGGGTGAGCTCCTCACCTGAGAACTGTGGGGAATATCTCCGCAGAGAACACATAAGTGGTTGAAAAGGAGGCCGCGAGAGCGGCCTTACCGATAACAGCCAGCACAGTCACGGCGACGGGAAAAGCTGGGCAAAGACAGACCACGGGGGAAGAAATCAGAGATTGACCAAGATCGCCTTCCTGAAAAAAAGCTCCACATCGTTTAGAGCCAATAAGTTTTGTTCTTAAAAATCTGTACGCCCGATGAATCGTATGGGCATACTAGATATCTCCCAAGCTAGCCCGATCCCGTCAGAACTTGGAAGCTGAGCAGTATTGGCCTTGCTTAGTATTTGGAAGGGTGACCTCCAAGGAATACCAGGCTCAGGACATGGAGGCAAACAGGGGTAAACCCCCTCTGAAACCGCTCTTGCCTTAAAAACAAGTCTAGCCTGCCACCTAGTGGTGCATAATGCTAAAGAGCTAGAATTTCTGGCTGCCAGACAATCTTCTCCCGGCTATTCTATACACAATGCCATACGATAGCTATTATTATTGTAGATGCGTTAAATGGTAAGTTTGGTGATGTGGTGGCTCAGAGGGTATCAAGAATAATTCACGACTATTGGATCCACGTACTTTATACGGACCCTGGGTCCATCAAAGGTCAGTATTGTCTACTCAGACTGGCAGCCGCTCTCCAGGTCTCAGGCTGCGGTCTTTCCCATCACCCGCTACCTGATCCTTTTAACTGGAGGTGCCAGGGACTGAACCGGGGACCTTCTGCAAGGAGAACTGTACTTTTTGGAATTGCAGGGATGATCATGCACACGACTCCTGCCAGGAGAAGCCAGCCAGCCTGGCACTTCTTCCTCCCCAGCCACTCCAGCAGAAAGATGCAGGAGGCACGGGCCGGTATTTCAACCGCTCCGAACACCAGCTGGGTCATGTAGATGTCCAGACCGAAATTCCCAACGTGAAGGCTCATCCCATAGTACACCAGACTGTCCACAAACCTGAGAGGAAAGGAAGATATAAATCGGTCCTGGGTTCAGTTTTATGTGTGCATAACGGCCTTGCCAACCTACTGGAGAGGCCTGGAAATCTCCGGGAATTGCAACTGATTCCCCAGGCTACAGAGATCAGGTCCCCCGAGAAAATGGCTGCTTTGGAGGGTGCAGTGTACAGACATTATACCACACTGAGACCCCCCTCTCCTCCCCAGACCCCACCCTCCCCAAGGCCCACCCCCAAATCTCTGGGAATTTCCCAGCCCAGAGCAAGCAAACCTATAGTGCAATGAGATTCCATGGAAGTAGGAAGGGAGGGGGGCACAAATTTCAGCTTAGAATATAAGAAGAGCCCTGCTGGATCAGAGCAATAGCCCATCTAGTTGAGCATCCTGTCTCACACGGTGGCCAACCAGTTCCTCTGAAGGTCTAACAACAGGGCACAGAGGCTGAGGCCTTCCCCTGATAAAAACATCAGAAGAACCCTGCTGGGTCAGACCAGTGGTCCATCTAGTCCAGCCTCCTGTCTCACACAGTGGCCAACCAGTTCCTGTGGAGGGCCAACAACAGGACATAGAGGCCGAGGCCTTCCCCTGATAAGAACATCAGGACAGCGCTGCTGGATCAGACTAGTGAGGGTCCATCTAGTCCAGCATCCTGTCTCACACAGTGGCCAACCAGTTCCTCTGGACAGCCAACAACAGGACATAGAGGCCGAGGCCTTCCCCTGATAAGAACATAAGAGCCCTGCTAGATCAGACCAGTGGTCCACCTAGTCAAGCATCCTGCCTCACACAGGGGCCAACCAGTTCTTCTGGAGGGCCAACAACAGGGCATAGAGGCCGAGGCCTTCCCCTGATAAGAACATAAGAAGAGCCCTGCTAGATCAGACCAGTGGTCCACCTAGTCAAGCATCCTGCCTCACACAGGGGCCAACCAGTTCTTCTGGAGGGCCAACAACAGGGCATAGAGACCAAGGCCTTCCCCTGATAAGAACATAAGAAGAGCCCTACTGGATCAGACCAGTGGTCCATCTAGTCCAGCCTCCTGTCTCACGCAGTGGCCAACCAGTTCCTCTGGAGGGCCAACAACAGGCCGAGGGCTTCCCATGATGTTGCCTCCTGGCTCTGGGTGCCTCTGAATATGGAGGTTCCACTCAGTCACCATGGCTGGAAGCCAGTGGTGGATTTATCCTCCATGAATCTATCTAAGAAGAACATAGCTTCTGTGAGAACTCATCAAACAGAGAATATGGGAGTGCTTTTGGTCACTACCGATCTAGCGCCTTCGGAAGACTTACCAGACCCAAGCCACAATCAGAGTGATTTTTCTGAGATACGGCTTCTTTAAAAGATCCAAGATACTTCCGGTTCTGCCCTTCTTTGGGGGAGCCAGCTTGGAAACATACAGAGCGAGAGAGAGAAAACGTCAGATAAATTCGAAAAGTCTGCACTACACAGCTGATAGCATTATCTGTGCTCTTGGCCTTGGCATATTTTTCATCGTTATTCTTGTACCTTTATTGAATATTTCTCAGCGGCAAATGCATTCTTAGTATGTAGTACAGTTTATGATAAAGAACAAGGTCAACATTACTCAGGCATTGGGCTAGACATCTGGGACTGTCTCCTCCTCCAGGGTTCCTTCAGTAGGGCTTGCCCTGGGGGAAGAACCTCAGAAGGGACCAGAGGGGGGGCGGGTTTACAGCACCCTCTTCCACTCCTGTCAGTAACCTCTCCCTCATTGCCGTAGGGGAAGGGCTGGGGCTCAGTGGAGGTGCTTCTGCTTTGCACGTAGAAGGTCCCAGGTTCGATCCCTGGCATTTCCACTTCAAAAGGACCAGGTAAGTGGTGATGGGAAAGGCCTCTGCATGAGACCCAGGAAAGCTGCTGCCAGTTTGAGCAGGCAATACTGACCTGGACCAAGGGTCTGGTTCAGTATACAGCAGCTTCGTGTGAGGCCTGGCCCTTCCTCCCTGGTTCTCCCAGGGTGCACCTTTTAAAGGACAGCCTGGGGGTGGGACAACTCCAGCCCCACCCACTCCCTCTTATTCTGGGCCTATGGGAGTGGCAGGTCCCAGGTCCAATGGGCAGCTGCCTGCCGGGGATCCCATTTAGGGTTGCTAGCTCCGAGTTGGGAAATAACTGGAGATTTTGGGGGTGGAGCCTGGGGAAGGCAGGGTTTGGGGAGGCCAAGGATTTCAGTGGGGTATAATGCTGTGGGGGTACACCTTCCACAGCAGCCATTTTCTCCAGGTGAACTGATCTCTGTCACCAGGAGATCAGTTGTAATAGCAGCAGATCTCCTGCTACCCCCTGGAGGTTGGCCACCCTAATCCCGTTTCCACTGCCTTTCCCTCCTGGGAAGTCTTATAAGCCTTCTCTTTGTTGGAATATGCAAGGTCCATCGTGCGTAGATAGAGAAGATGACACGGACATCCTGCAGGGGGCAGCAGAGGGGACAGCTAGTTAGCATAGTGAGATTAGGGACTTCCTACTATTTTCAAATGGTTTCCTTCCTGTCTCCTGACTGGCTCAGTATGGGCTCTTTCCTGCTCCTGCTGAGAACAGTTTGTTACTGACTCCTTGCTAGCTAGTTAGACAGTTAAACATCCCTTTCTCTCTCTTCTGCCTTACAAAGTTTGTTTTCTTCTTAATAAACCTAAGTTCTGGTCTCATGGAGAATTTGCTGCATGGAAGGCATGAATGTCAGGCGGATTTTCGGAGCACGATCACATCGCAGCATCTGGGAAGTGTAGCGCTCCCATGGCCAACCTGTGGTGTCCCACCGAAGAGGCGGAGTTAAAAAGTACCGCAGAAAGTGCACTAGTATCCAGAAAACGCGGGGCAAAGGTGGGCGTCTGATCACGGGAGCGCTAGCATCCCATGGCATCTGGCGCCCGTCCACGTCCCGTCGCTAACCGGATGTTTTTTGTAAGTCTCCATAGGATGCGCACAAAAGCCAAACTGCGCTTGCGCACAAATGCGCCCTGTTGCACCAACTCGCCATGAAGTGATCCTTCATTCCTCAATCATGCGCATGCGGGGACTCCGTTTGGAAAAAAAAATTGCCCATCCGATCCGGAAGGGGTGGCTTGTGATCACCGCTTGTGTGATCGCGCTTTGCCTTGCTTCAGCATTGCTGTGTGATCGGCAGCTAACAGCCTAAGCACGGTGACTCGGGGGACTGTGTGATCGGGCTACTGCACTTAATTTTGTTCCGGGGCGGACAGCCACGCCTCCCCCCGCCCGCATTATCTGGCCCATGTGACCGGGGCCCTACTTTATTATTTAAACAGCTTGCACTCTGCTTTACTGCATAGCTACACTCCGCCAACACTCTTCTGGCACCTGCTGGCTTATGGAGGTCGCTGCAGGCTGTTTCGTGCCCCGCCCTTCCGAAGAAGCCTTTCAGGCTTCTGTGACAGATGAGGAATGGGCCGGCACTTGTGGCAGGTTCTGCCGCTCTTTTACCACCCCTGTTGTCTCGTGCCTCTGCTGGGCATCCTCGCGAGCTGAAAAGCTGCTCCTTGCAGCATCACGTTGGTAGGGTGGCCAACTCTGGAGATAGGCTTCCCAAGAACTTACCGCATGCTGGCGGGGGATGGATATGTCCTCGCAGGACCATCCCCAGGGGAAGGAGAGGCACGGAGCACCATGCCGTCGCCAGGAAGGGACGGTAGACGACGCTCTGGCAATGGGGCTGAAAACTCGATGGTACCATCGAGTTTTCAGCCCCATTGCCAGAGCGTCGCCTACCGTCCCTTCCTGGCGACGGCATGGTGCGTTACCAGGAAGACTGTTCCGGCCGGGGAGCATTTGTCCCCCGCCCCCAGACAGTAAGTACTTGGGAACCCTATCTGGAGAACTGGCAAGTTGGGGGGTGGAGCCAGAGGAGGGTGGGGTTTGGGGAGGGGAGGGACTAAAATGGGGTATAATACCATACAGCCTCCCTTCCAAAGCAGCCATTTGCTCCAGGTCAACTGATCTCCGTTGCCTGGAGATCAGTTGTAATAGCGCCAGTTTGGTGAAGTGGTTAAGAGCAGGGGACTCTGATCTGGAGAACCAGGTTTGATTCCCCACTCCTCCACATGCAGCCAGCTGGGTGACCTTTTACCAGTCACAGCTTTCTCAGAGATCTCTGAGCCCCACCTACCTTAAAAGGTGTCTGTTGTGGGGAAAGGAAGAAGAAGAAGAGATTGGATTTATACCACACCCTTCACTCGGTGTCTCAGAGCAGCTTGCAATATCCTTTCCCTTCCCCTCCTGACAACAGACACCCTGTGAGGTCGGTAGGGCTGAGAGAGCTCTGACAGAACTGCCCTTGAGAGAACAGCTCTGAGAGAACTGGTGACTGACCCAAGGTCGCACCAGTAGTCGCATGTGGAGGAGTGGGGAATCAAAGCCGGTTCTCCAGATTAGAGTCCTTTGCTCTGAACCAAAATGGCTTTAAAGGTGATTGTAAGCTGCGGTGGCTCAAGTGGTTAAGACGCTGAACTGCAGGCTGCGGAAGGTCAGTAGTTCAGCAGTTCGAGACTCGAGAGTGCCGCATGACAGAGTGAGCTCCCGTCTCTAGTTCCAGCTCCTGTCAACCTAGCAGTTAAAAAGCAAGAAATTGCAAGTAGATAAATAGGTACCACTTTGGTGGGAAGGTAACAGCGTTCTGTGCGCCTTGGTGTTTAGTCATGCCGGCCACATGACCACGGAAACGCCTTCGGACAGCGCTGGCTCTTCGGCTTTGAAACGGAGATGAGCACCGCAACCCTAGAGTCGGATTCGACTGGCTTTCGAGCAAGGGAACCTTTACCTTTACTTTAAGCCACTTTGAGACTGCTTCAGGTAGTGAAAAGTGGGGTTTAAAAACCAACTCTTCTTCTTCCAGTGGGAGATCTCCAACCATTACCTGGCAACACTCCTTACTGAGCTTCTGCGGACCTCCCTTAATGGTTCCTTCGGCATAGTCTGGAGGCCTCTCTCTCCTTGGAGGTAAATGTGGGGGAAGGAGGTCTGAGCTCAGACATATTCTTAGGCCTCCCAACTAAATTGGGGGGGAGGGGAGTCAATAACGAGCTGTTCTCAGCAGGAGTGGGAAAGAGCCCATAATGAGCCTCTCCTCTGTTCTATCCTCACAACAACCCTGTGAGGTACGTTAGGCTGAGAGTGTGTGACTGGCCCAAGGTGACCCAGCGAGCTTCCATGGCACGAGTGGGGATTTGAACCTGGGTTTCCCAAATCCTAGTCTGATGCTTTAACCACTACACCACACTGGCTTACAGCCTGGATGGGGTTTTTTTTGCTTTGGGGGGAGTTGCGTCAAAAAGCAAGAGTCTGGAACTTTTTTCTTCTCCCCACTGGACATTTTAGGTGAAAAACCCAGCTTTCGAACTCGGCTTTGCCACCAGGTCAAGCAAAAAGTGCCCCAGACCTTGAAAGACTCTACTTGGCACCCCACTGAGGTCTCCCCAAAAAACGGTGTTTCCCTCTGCCCAAAGTCTTTTTCAGGCAACAAGCATTAGCAACCCCAGCCTCTGGCACCTGATTGAGTAATTCTTCTGGGATGCTTCGTTTGTTGATGGACGCGGCCCTTTGAATCTCGTTTTTGGCTTCCTCTATCTTCCCTCTTGTCAGAAGCCATCGGGCAGAACTAGGGAGGACCCTGCAATTAGAACATAAGAACATAAGAGAAGCCAATGTTGAATCAGGCCAATGGCCCATCCAGTCCAACACTCTGTCACACGGCGGCCAAAATATACCAGGTGCCATCAGGAGGTCCAGCAGTGGGGCCAGGACATCAGAAGCCCTCCCACTGCTGCCCCCTCCAGCACCAAGAATAGAGTGCATCACCTGCCCCAGACTGAGAATTCCCATCTATACCCTGTGGCTAATAGCCACTGATGGACTTCTGCTCCATATGTTGATCTAATTCCCTCTTGAAACTGTCCATGCTTGTAGCTGCCACCACCTCCTGTGGCAGTGAATTCCATATGTTAATCACTCTTTGGGTGAAGAAGTACTTCCTTTTATCTGTTCTAACCTGACTGCTCAGCAATTTCATAGAGTGCCCACGAGTTCTTGTATTGTGAGAAAGGGAGAAAAGTACTTCTTTCCCAACCTGCTCAATCCCATTCATAATCTTATAAACCTCGATCATGTCACCCCTCAGCCGTCGTTTCTCCAAGCTAAAGAGCCCCAAGGATTTTAACCTTTCTTCATAGGGGAGGATATCATGAAGTACCGCAGGTTCATTCCCTTGGTTAATTCGCTGGCTGTGCGTTTTGGCCGGAGCACTTAAGGGCCGACAAAACTGTGAGGGGCGTTTCAGCAAATGCCGGATTGCACAGGAAAAGGCAAGGTGTAATTCAGCTGTTAACACCAAACTATGCTCCTGCCAACCTAGCAGTTCGAAAGCAAGAAAATGCAAGTAGATAAATAGGTACCACTTCGGTGGGAAGGTAGCAGCGTTCCATGCACCTTGGGTTTAGTCATGCCGGCCACATGACCACGGAAATGTCTTCGGACAGTGCTGGCTCTTCGGCTTGGAAACGGAGATGAGCACCGCAACCCTAGAGTCGGATTCGACTGGCTTTCAAGCAAGGGAACCTTTACCTTTACCTATGCTTGGAGAATGAGCCTGGTAGGAACTGGGAGGGGGGGCTCAACTGCCGTGATCATTCTTCCCCCCCCTTTCTGTTTTAAAGGTAAAAAGTTAAGGTTTCCCTTGCTTGAAAGTCAGTCGAATCCGACTCTAGGGGGCAGTGTTCCCTCTAAGCTGAGTTAGTGTGAGCTAGCTCACAGTTTTTTAGCCTCCAGCTCACACATTTTTGCCTTAGCTCAGGAAGAATGGCTCCAGAGCAAACTAATTTATGCAGTAGCCAAGTCACTCGCTCACAACCAGTAGCTCACAAAGTAGAATTTTTGCTCAAAAGACTCCACAGCTTAGAGGGAACATTGCTAGGGTTGCGGTGCTCATATCTGTTTCCAAGCCGAAGAGCCAGTGCTGTCTGAAGACTTCTCCGTGGTCATGCGGCCGGCATGACTAAATGCCGAGGCGCACGGAACTCTGTTACCTTCCTACCAAAGCAGTACCTACTTATCTACTTGCCATTTCTTGCTTTCAGATTGCTAGGTTGGCAGGAGCTGGGGCCAGAGACGGGAGCTCACTCCGTCACGTGGCACTAGGGTCCTGAACTGCTGAACTACCGACCTTCTGGTCTGCACTTCCATCCAAACTGACAAACCACATTTGGTGTTTGTCCTACAAAACCAGGTTTGCAGCCCAGGATTATAAACCACAGTTTACCAGTTGAGACGCAACTGCAAACTGCGGTTTGCCAAAATCCAGGAAGTAACAAACTATTTCTTCCTGTCTCTCTCCCATAGGTTTTGATGTCTGAAGCAAGATTCCAGTCTTCTACAGGGAAAATAAGTGGCTAGCTCCATGCCCCACATTTCTGCTAGCATAAATACAGAATTGTTAATTGTGGGCGACTCTCTACCTAATTTGCAAAATAGGACCAAACATCACCAGTGTGTGCCACCACCATGGTTGCCCATAAGTACTTGATGTTTAAGGTAAGTACTTGATGTTTAAAACACCAAACTCTGTGTCAACAATACCTGAAATCCTGTGGTCTGTACAAATCTAAGCAGATTAAAATGTATTCACCTGTTTTGCATGACTGGTTCCGCTACTGATAAATTGTAAGGATCCAAGAAACACTGTGGCCCTCAAGATAACCTATTCAGTCAGCTCTCTGACTCGCACTCTGCTGACTTTCCCCGAACTATGCAAAACAACTATTCAAGAGGGCTTTTCTGTGCAGGCAATCAGGTTGCCCCCATACAAAATGGTTTTACAGATTTTTTTGGATAAATGATTAAGGGCTGTAGTCTATAGTGCTGTGTATAGCTTATTGTACGTAGGATCTGTACAGCTTAATGAGTCAGGTAAATACTTATGCTCAGGGGTCATTTCCTGCCGGAGTGCCCCGGAGCGGAGAGACTCGGGGGGGGGGTGGATTTAAATGCCTGGGTTCCCTGCCTTATCGTCTCCAGGTGCCCCACAACCACGGGGCAAAGATCAGGCAGGGAACCCAGGCATAACTGCCTCCCTGCCCTCCCCATCTCCAGCCAACCCACCGCGGCGGGCGGGCTGGAGACAGGGAGGGCAGGGAGGCAGACATGCCTGCCTTTCCCCCCAAGCCTCTCTGCTTTTGCGGAGAGACTGGGGGGGGATTTAAACTCATTTGCATAACTCATTTAAACATGCCTGCCCTTTGTCAGGGGTGTGGCATATGCAAATGAGTTACGCAAATAAGCTCCTGCACCTCTTTTTCTAGGAAATGACCCCTGCTTATGCTATCCTTCAGTTCTTTCTGGTGGTTCTAAAATCCTAATGCCCTGGTTATTGCACGTCCCATTCGATCGATTGTACCGACTCACTCTGTGTAATCTGCCTTGAATCCCTGTGAGAAAGGCGGACTATAAACAGTGCAAATAAATTTTAAAGATTTTAAAATCTGAGAGTTCAAGACAGCTTTGATTATTAGAGGTACTTAGATCAAATTCTGCAGATCACAGAATACATTCATCCCCCCCCGCATGCACATTCACACACCTAATTATAATCACTTATCATTACATCCCGCCACATTTTCATAGGCATAAGGCTAGGAAACAGGGTGGTGGTGGTGGTGGTGGTGTTAAGCAATGTTTCCTCTAAGCTGTGGAGTCTTGTGAGCAAAAATTCTACTTTGTGAGCTACTGGCATTAAAGTTGTGAGCGAGTGACTTGGCTACTGCATTAATTAGTTTGCTCTGGAGCCCTCCTTCCTGAGCTAAGACAAAAATGTGTGAGCTGGAGGCTAAAAAACCTTGAGCTAGCTCACACTAACTCAGCTTAGAGGGAACACTGATGTTAAGTAAAAAGACAACTTTGATTTTCAGAAGTCCTGAATACCACATCTAGACTAAATTCTGAGATAGCACTGAATCACAAAATATATGCAATCCAGAATCACAGAATACATGAAGAACATAAGGAGAGCTCTGCTGGATCAGACCAGTGGTCCATCTAGTCCAGCATCCCGTCTCACACCATGGCCAAGAAGTTCCTCTGGAGAGCCAACAACAGGGCATGGAGGCTGAGGCCTTCCCCTGATAAAAACATCAGAAGAGTCCGGCTGGATCAGACCAGTTGTCCATCTAGTCCAGCATTGTGTCCCACACAGTGGCCAACCAGTTCCTCTGGAGGGCCAACAACAGGGCATAGAGGCTGAGGCCTTCCCCTGATAAGAACATAGGAAGAGCCCTGCTGGATCTGACCAGTGGTCCATCTAGTCCAGCATCCCATCTCACACAGTGATCAGCCAGTTCCTCTGGATGGCCAGCAGCAGAGCATAGACAAAGCCTTCCTCTGACAAGACCATAAAAACAGCTCTGTTGGATCAGACCAGTGGTCCATCCAGTCCAGCATCTCATCTCACACATTGGCCAACCAGTTTGCCTGGAGGGCCAACAACAGGGTGTAGAGGCTAAGGCCAACATAAGAAGAGCCCTGTTGGATCAGACCAGTGGTCCATCTCGTCTAGCATCCCATCTCACACAGTTGGCCAACCAGTTCCTCTGGAGGGCCAACAATGGGGCATAGAGGCTGAGGTCTTCCCGTGATGTTGCCTCCTGGCTCTGGGATTCAGAGGTTGACTGCTTTTGAATGTGGAGGTTCCCTTTAGTCCCCTGCCCAATTAAAATCACATGCCTTCATACCTTGCCCCCAGTTACCGCCAGACTCCAATGACGCAGCATCATCTGTTCAGATATCGCATGCCTGCAGACACTCACCAAATATAAAAGAAGAGACAGAACGCAGGCGCAGAGCCAGCAAACTGATAGTGCCTCCAATCCCGAATGCTGTACGCCAACCCGGCCAAGGTCATCTGTCCCATGGCGTTGCAGCAGTGAGCCATGACTATCACAACAGGGCGGTAGAAAGCCCCCACCCACTCAGAACCTGTAGGGGTACAGAGATGGTCAAACTCTTAAGAGCGGTGCAGCAAGTCAATTATTTTGATTCAATAACTGCCAGAGATTCAACCCATTAAACCAGTGCATCGATCAGTTACAAACAGGGCTATTTTGGGCAGGAATGCACAGGAACGGCATTCCGGCTGGCTCTCGAGTTGGCCACGCCCAGCAGGAACTCATGAGCATAACAGGCCACACTCAACAGCAGAGACTCATCAGGGCTGGCTACATGAGGGGTGTGCGGCCTAACATGCAAAGGCATTCCTGCTCCAAAAAAAGCCCTGGGTTTTGACAACAAACAAGGTGAACAGAATAAGAAGCAAAAGGTGGGTGTGGTTGGATGACCACACTTCTGGTAACATGGGGTGTGGCCTAATATGGTAATGAGCTGTGCTGTCATGGGGTGTGGTCTAATATGCTAATGAGTTCCTCCTGTTGGGTGTGGCCTATATTGCTAATGAGTTCCTGCTGGGCTTTTTCTACAAAAAAAGCCCTGGTTACATTTAAATAAACGGATCATAAGATCTCTCTTTGATATCAAAGCCCATCATGGCTTGGCTTCCATTGCTAACAGGTATAACATAGTGTCTAAACAGCACTATCACAGCAGCTGCATTCCACTTAGCATTTTGCCAGGTCTGGGTTGGGAAATTCCTGGAGATTCTGGGGTTGGAGCCTGGGGAGGGCAGAATTTGGAGAAGGGATGGAACTCGATTTGGTACAATGCCATAAGTCTACCCCCGAAACTATTATTTTATTCAGAGAACAGATCTCTGTCATCCGGAGATCAGTTGTAATTCTGGGAGATTTCCAAGCCCAAGAAGAAGGAGGAGGAGGAGATTGGATTTACACCCCGCCCTTCACTACCCGAAGGCATCTCAGAGCAGCTTACAATCTCCTTTCCCTTCCCTGCCCCACAACAGACAGCCTGGGAGGTAGGTGGGGCTGAGAGAGCTCTCTCGAGAACTGCCCTTGAGAGAACGGCTCTGAGAGACCCAAAGTCACACCAGCAGCTGCATGTGGAGGAGTGGGGAATCAAACCTGGTTCTCCCAGATTAGAGTCCGTGCTCCTAACCATGACATCAAACCGGCTCTCTGATAACCCTTATTTGTACAAATTCAACAGCGTTGCCTTATCCACTGTATGAGTTGGTACAATTCACCTTGCCTCATGGAAGGATAATCTCCGGACCATAAAGTTTCACAGCCTAGCAATTGCCTTTGCCGTTGCAGAAGTACTAACTCGTGACCACGTACCAGTTTAGGATCAAAGATGCTTATAAAACGAAAAAACAAAGCATAAAGTTGTTCCCCAGAGATTGTCACTTTTGAACGCAAGACCCAACCCTCCCCGAAGAAGCTCGGGTAAGCGGAGTCTTACCTAAAGCCGTCATGCTTATACTGAATCCGGCAAAAGCAGAACCCACAATGCACCTCAAGGCGATGTAGACGTACAGATTGGGCGCAAAGCCCGCCCCGACACCGAAAGAGCCCATCAAGAGAAGGGCGAGCAAGATCGTGTTTCGGCTCCCGATCCTGGGTGGGAAGAAATGCAAGGACGTCGGTAGAGGAAGGTCGTCATCACTTGGACACCAGTACGCTTTGCATGTACACAGGTGTACTAAAAATATGGGTGCTTTTTAGCTTTAGGAAGGGGCAAGATCACTTTGGAAAGCAATCGAATCGTGCCCGCACAATTTTTAATTGTGAGGAACCCAAAGTAGAGCCTTCATAACGGATGGGTTGTCCATTCTGTACTTGAGAGCCTACACGAGGGGCAGAGGGGGAGGGAGGAATTTGGAGCAGGAAAGCTGCAGAGCCCCCGATCATCCCTACCCAGATCTACTTTGCCCTGGGAAAAGCAGCAGTGAGTACTTTTTTTAAAAAAATGTACAAAATGTGGGACTGTAGCCCCATGGCAGAAGAGATCCTTGGCATGCCAAAGACCTGAGGTTCGATCTCTGTTTTTTTCACTCAGAGGTCCATGATTATGCAAGATTCTGTATTTTGGGACCTCTTGCAGAATGCAACGTGTCTCTGTACAGGAGGAGGAGGAGAGGAGGAGCTTGGATTTATACCCACCCTCAGGGCTATTTTTGGGCAGAAATGCACAGGAGCAGAGTTCTGGCTGGCTCCTGAGTTGGCTATGCCTAGTGGGAACTCATTAGCATAATAGGCCACATCCAACAGCAGAAACTCATTAGGATTGGCTACATGAGGGGTGTGTGGCTTAACATGGAAAGGAGTTCCTGCTCCAAAAAAGCCCTGGGTTTTGACAACAAACAAGGTAAACAGAATAAGAAGCAAAAGGTAGATGTGGCTGGATGACCACACTTCTGGTAACATGGGGGTGTGGCCTGATATGCTAATGAGTTTCTGCTGTCAGGAGTGTGGCCTATTATGCTAATGAGTTCCTGCTGGGCTTTTTCTACAAAAAAAGCCCTGCCCACCCTTCACTACCCGAAGGAGTCTCAGAGTGGCTTACGATCTCTTTTCCCTTCCCCTCCCCACAACAGACACCCTGTGAGGTAGGCGGGGCTGAGAGAGCTCTCTCGAGAACTGCTTTCTCGAGAACAGCTCTGAGAGAACTTGTGACTGGCCCAAGGTCACACCAGCAGCTGCATGCGGAGGAGTGGGGAATCAAACCAGGTTCTCCTAGGTTAGAGTCCGCACTCATAACCGCTACACCAAACTGGCTCCCAGAGGTAATTTGCACAGGCATAATAAGATGTCACCCAAGGGAGGCTAAGTGAGCCAGTCCTCCTGATATTTCATAGCTCTGATGATGCTGAAAACAGCATTGCTTTCTTCTGCACGGAAATCACTTTTGAAGTTGGGCTTCAGACCCTGCTGTAGTCCCTTGAGGGTGGCCCGTCCCTCCCACCAAAGCCGAGCAAATTGCAGCTGTCTGATGAAGCTTGTCTGATGAAGCTTCATGGAAGCCACTGAGAACAAAGCCATCTCTGTGGACGTCGGGGTTGGTAGGGCGGTGGGCGATGGAGAGGTAGGGTTGCCAGATCCAGGTTGGGAAACTCCTAGAGATTTGGGAATGGAGTCCGGGGAGGACAGAGACCTCGGTGGGTTCCCAATTTCGATGTTCCCTCTAAGCTGAGTTAGTGTTTTTTTTAGCCTCCAGCTCACACATTTCTGTCTTAGCACAGGAAGGATGGCTCCGGAGCAGACTAGTGTATGCAGCGGCCAAATCGCTCGCTCACAACTTTAACGCCAGTATCTCACAAAGTAGAATTTTTGCTCACAAGACTCCACAGCTCAGAGGGAGCATCCCCAAAGTCATCTTAGTCCCAGCAGGGCTTGTACATGATGCAGTGGCCTTACTGAAGTGAAACAGGTCTTCATCTGGCCAGGGCTAGGGCTACCAACCTCCAGGTTCTGGTTGAAGATCTCCTTAGGTTACAAATAATCTCCAGGCCACAGAGATCAGTTCACCGGGGGGAAATGGCCACATAGGAATGTGGACTCTATGGCATTGTACCTCATTGGAGTTAGGAGAGTGGACTCTGATCTGGGAGAACTGGTGTCCTACGTCTCCCTGGTTCCCAGCCCGACCAGACGGGTGCTCAGCCTGATACCGATATGTCCTCCTCAGAGGGGGAGGAACAGCCAGCAGCAACGGATCCCATCAATCTTCAGCGACAGGAGATGCAAGCTCCTGACCAGACACCAGCTGTAACCAATTTGCCCTCTCCTCCAGCTGCAAGCAAGTTACCGGCATCGGACACAGAGGAGAGGGAGGAGGCCGGGCCCAGCGTTTCTCCGACACACTTTGAGTGCCGGCGCTGTCAATGGAGAACAGAGCTCAGAGCCCATCACAGTGAACGTTTGATGAGTTGCAAACACCTGTTGCCAGGTGAGTACTTGCAGGGATGCATGCCACAATTAGCAGCAGCTAACCAGCCCATGGAGAGTCAGCTATAAATCCAGGAACGGGGAAGCTACTCATTGTGGATGCAACGTATACCATGGCTGTATCACCACCCACCTTGACTGGAACCTCTGTTGCTCTGAACCTGGACTGAACACTGGACCACCTGACTTCTGGACCCCCGACTCTTGGGCTGACTGATGATTCCCCTTTCCGGATACCTGACCCTTGGGCTGCCTCTTGACCGCTCTCCTGCTTGCACCTGTACTGTGAGTGACTACCTGGTCCCTTCGGCCTGGTTGTCCTGTGGGATTTCTGCCTGCTCCCACACCAGACCCACTGGGGCCATTACAACTGGGTTTGATTCCCCGCTCCTCCACATGCAGCTGCTGGTGTGACCTTGGCTCAGTCATAAATTCTCTCAGAGCTGTTCTCTCAGGAGCAGTTCCTGAAAGAGCTCTCTCAGTCTCACATACCTCACAGGGTGTCTGTTGTGGGGAGGGGGGAGGGAAAGGAGTTCGTAAGCCGCTCTGAGACTCCTTCGGGTAGTGAAGGGCGGGGAATAAATCCAATCTCCTCTTCTTCTCTCTTGTAAAAACAGGGCTCTGGTTACAAAGTCAGACTAGGACTACAGCGTTCAAATCCCCACTCAGCCCTGAGGCTTGCCGGGTATCCTGTGTGATGGACAGGCAAGTAACAACAGAGATGCTCGTCGGCTTACCTGTCGCTCAGCGGCCCGAAGACCAGAGCTCCGGCGAGAACGCCCGCCATGAAAATGGACTGAGAGATGTCGTTTAAGTTCTTTCGCTCACAGACCAAGTTGAACTGGAGGGGAAAGAGCAGACAGTCCCTTTACTGAGCCTCCGGTCAACGCCAGCGTGGTGTTCTCCTTCTGCATATGGCAGCGCCGTTTTCTGACTGTCGTCGTTAAACGGCTTAGGGAAAGGCCACTGGAACATGCAGACCAGATATTAGAAAAAGCGTTCGGGGGTTTGTGCAATACAGGAAGTCACTCTGTCCAGGTGAACTGGACTGGTTGTGCCAGGTACAGGAGCAATGTCCAGCATCTGGGAAAGGATGCGAAAACTGCAGCGATAAAACATATGCTGAACTCATTCAGTCCTTACTATACATCCTCTGAAGGGCTATACATCCTCTGTATTGTAGTGTATTTGGAATAGTATATTGGAAGGGCTATACATCCTCTGTATTTTAGTGTATTTGGAATAGTATATTGGAATAGTGATGCAATGAATCACTGCTGGACCTCCTGATGGCACCTGGTATTTTTGGCCACCATGTGACAGAGTGTCGGACTAGATGGGCCATTGGCCTGATCCAACGTTGGCTTCTTTTATGTTCTTATGAATATTAGAATGTATTTCTCTGACATAACACTGCGCCCCACCTCTAAGAAAAGGTGGTTGTTGGTTGACTCCATGCTTGAAAGGAGACGAACGGAGTGTAACAACAGAGTCACAGTTTATTACTCTCAGAAGGATACTTTTACACATCTATCTCCTATTTTGACATATTTATTACTTCAGTGCTCCTCACCACCACCAATTAAATCCAAACAAATGGCGACCGTATGCACTTAGCTTGTTATTGCTGTTTAGTCTTTGCATATGTCAAAACATCTTCATCAAGTTGTATGCTAATTTGCTGATTTATATGCTAACTTTGGTCCTGTACACTAAGATGACCAGGCATTTTCAATAGCAAACAGAGGTCACAGAAAGCACGGGTATCCTGGGAAACAGGCTCCTCAAATTCATATGTGGTCATCACATCAAAAAGGAACAAATTCAGATGAAACCCTACATGTTCCAAAAGGAAAACACGAGGGTAATTATTTAACATCCTCAACAGAGACAGATTTAGACAAACCAGAATGTTGCAGGTCATCGGGAAAGAACTCAAAATGCACATCTAAGTGATCCGTCACCCACAAAGACACTGTGCCAGACCCTGCATAAATGCCGAAGGCCTCCTAGGCTAATTGAACAAAGCTAGAGAGTATCCTAACATGAACACTGATGGGCTGAGTATGGTATTAAGGAAATGTTTTGTTTCATAAGGAAGTCACAGGTTCAATGCTCGGTATCTCAGGTGTTTGAGAGCCAGTGTGGTGTAGGGGTTTGAGTGTCAGTGTAGGATCTAGAACACCCAGGTTCGAATCCCCATGCAGTCATAGAAGCTCACCAGATGGACTTGGGTCAGTCATACACTCTCCATCTAGCCAACCTCACAGGGCCATTATGAAGATAAAATGAAGAAGAGGAGGAGGAGGAGGAGGAGATTGAATTTATACCCCGCCCTTCACTACCTGAAGGAGTCTTAGAGAGGCCTACAATCTCCTTTCCCTTCCTGTCCCCACAACAGACATCTGTGATGTAGGTGGGGCTGAGAGAGATATTTAAAAAAAAATATTAAATACAAAAAAATAACATTATAATCAATCAATTATAGTAGAATAAACCAAAAGTCATAACATTTAACCTCTAAACTCACAGAATGTTTCTTATGACCAGGGCTCTTTTTGTAGCAGGAACTCCTTTGCATATTAGGCAACACCCCCCTAATCTAGCTAATCCTCCAAGAGCTTACGGAGCTCTTCTTACAGGGGCTACTGCAAGCTCTTGGAGGACTGGCTACATTAGGGGTAAGTCGCCTAATATGCAAAGAAGTTCCTGCTACAAAAAGAGCCCTGCTTATATCAACAAAACTTGAAGAGAAATCCAGTAGAACCCTTTAAGATAGTGTACCTGGAATAAAGAGGCTCTGGAGCTTTTTTAAGGACTGCTTCTCAGAGAAACAGCTCTGAAAGAACTTGTAACTGACCCAAGGTCACACCAGCAGTTGCATGTGGAGGCGTGGGGACTCAAACCTGGTCCTCCCAGATTCGAGTCTGGGCTCCTAACCACTACACCAAACTGAAGGAGAAGAGACTGATGTAAGGGAATTTGGATCTGCCTTGGGGAGAAAATCAGGCTATAACGATCCAAATAAATAAATATATAAATAATAAATACTGAGATAGACGGACCAAAGATTGAACTTCATATAAGGCAACCGCTTACACGAATAACTAATTGTAAAGTACACACCTCGGTTAGCAATGTCGGCGGCCACTCGTCAGGATACACCCAACCGTCTCGGCATTCTTCCGTGGAGTTGAGTTGAATCGATTGAGGACTCCCTTGCGTGGGAGTAAACATACGGCATTCCTCGAGAGATCCATCGGGCTTTCTAGGAATGGTCAAGTTCAGCTCCTGCTCTTCAGTTAGGTTCAAGTGGAGCTTGCGGATCCAGTTCGTGTTGCAGTAGTGAGGGACGTCCGTGACAATGAACACTTGGCCGAACAAGTGGAAGGGAGTGAGGAAATTCGGGATACAGAGCATGAGAACCAGCCATTTCTGGAACCAGCCGAATTCCCCGATCACCTTCAAGATGTCTCCAAATTCCATTTCTCTGACTTCACCGGTCGCTTGGGTGTATTGTTTTCACATCTAGGGACTGAAATGAACGGTTAAGCACGATCACTCGGCAACGAAATAATAAAAAAAGGGGCAAGGTGAATAATTAATCCGGGTCTGTCGTCTCTTAAACGAATGGAGCCTATCCTACCGCAGTAGCTGCCAAGAGTTAATATTCTTATTTCTTTAAAACATTTATTATCCCAAGAATAGGGAAATTAAGGTAATCCTACCTGCTTAGAACACCCAAAGTAGGAGGTGAAACCTCTCTTCCGATTCCTGCCTGCAATTAGTGTTAACGACTGGGGAGGGTCAAAGAAATCTCAAGAGCATAAATACGACGGGTGCTGTGCCTAGTCTTATGACCTTCCCTGGATTGACAAGATCAAACTTCAGATTTCAAAATAACCTTCCATTCAGTCAGAGTAGCTTCAATTCAATTGAGAGTCAGTTTGGTATAGTGGTTAGGATTGCGGACTCTAATCTGGAAGAACCAGGTTTGATTCCCCACTCCTCCACATGCAGCTGCTGGCATGAACTTGGGTCAGTCACAAGTTCTCTCAGAGCTGTTCTCTCACGAGCAGTTTCTGTCAGAGTTCTCTCAGCCTCACTTGCCTCCCAGGGTGTCTGTTGTGGGGAGGGGAAAGGAAAGGAGTTTGTTAGCCACTCTGAGATTCCAAGGGCAGGGTATAAATCCAATCTCTTCTCTTCTTCTATTCCTGGAAAGATCTTATTACTGACAAATTAGATCTTGGTGAATTTAAGCTCCGCAAATTAACAGAATGAGCCCTATTCCTATGTCCCTTTTGCGTTCTCCCTTCATCGCTCACTATTAAGTTATATTTCAGGTAACAATTCATCTGTTATGCATCTGGGCACATTTTTTAAGCCACAAAATATGTGGACATCAAGTAGAAACCAAGATGGAGACCTTCCAAATGCGACTCTCCTTACCTTCAGTACAGTCCAGGGTCCTATAACCTTATTCTGAGTAATGTATAGATGGGCTATACGTATTCAAAATGCTCTTCCCTGGAATGCGATGGCTTTGGGAGTGTTGCCATACAGTACCAGTCTGGTAAGGACGAGATTCTCCTGAAATACAGTTATGCGTGGCCTGGTCTTAGCCATTATTCTAGACAGATTGGTCCTGTTCACACATATATGCTCATTGATTGATGCCTGCAGTGTTGTAAAATCATCAGCTGAATCTCTGTGCGCAATCACGAGAATGCGCATGGGGGGGAGTATCACAGATCAACACCACCGATAGAGGTTTCACATCAGCTCAGGGAAAAGACATTTCAAAGGAGGCATCTTAGACTGAAAGCTCCTAAGTGCCGAGAATAATTTATTTATTTATTTATTGTTTCGATTTATACCCTGCCCTCCCCGCCAGCAGGCTCAGGGCGGCTTACACTAGTCGGTACCCTGTACCATAAAAACCATGCACAAAATTTAAAACAACTTACATACATTAACATTCAGCATTAAAAGCAATCCGACAGTTAACAATTTACAATTAAAGTGCCGGTGATGGTAATCTTTGAATGATTCAGATGGCATACTAACAATTTTCACCGGCTTGGTGATCTTCAGCTTGGTGCGGCAGTATAACACAATCCGCCCCAGACCAGAGCCGACCCAAAACCACAGATGGTGGTGGTGGTGGTGTGGCAGTTGCTAATTGAAAGCCTGGTGGAAGAGCTCTGTCATGCAGGCCCTGCGGAACTAGAAAAGGGCCCTGATCTCTTCCGGGAGCTCATTCCACCAGTGTGGAGCCGTCACTGAAAAGGCCCTGGCCCTGGTGGCCACGAGCCTGGCGTCCTTCGGGCCAGGAACGGTCAGTCGGTGTTGTGTTCCTGACCGTAGTGCTCTCTGGGGTATATATGGGGAAAGGCGGTCCTGCAGGTATGTCGGACCCTGGCCATAATCAAGTGATATACATGGCCATAGAGATTTCTATTTATTTACAAGGACTCTAAGGTCACTCATCAATCTCACCCTATTAATAGCCAGGTGGTATTTAACTCCTTTACAGATATCTCATTCTTCAGCCGTAGCTTCACCTTGGTGTTGGAAAGGATGTGGGAATAGAGGTACTTATTTTCATACCTGGTGGACTTGCCCATTTATACAACATTTTTGGACGAAAATATTAAAGGAGGTTAATTTTATAACGGAGTCTCAGATACCTAAATCCCCTTTAATTGTTTTATTAAACTTAGGGAAAGAGTGTGAAATACCTAAACTAACCCAGGATTTAGCTGCGATTATGTTTGCAGCAGCTAAATCAGTCTTAGCATCTAAATGGAAGGACAAAAGAATCCCTTCTGTTCAAATGTGGAAGCTCAAAGTATGGGATTATTTTATTTTTGATAAAACCACAGCGGATATTCAAGGTACTGCTCTGCCAAAGACTAGGCTAAATTTTATTAACAAATGGTTACCTTTTATTACAAAGGCGATTGAATTTAACTATGCTAAAGATGTTAACATAATTAAAAAAATGGAAGTTGATATTTTGATAACTTACTGAAACTAGTTTTGTATAAATAGAATCATTGTACTTTTGTATTATAATGATTCGAAGAGTTAATGTTTTGTTATTTGTTATGTATTTGATCTATCTGTTAAAACTTTAATAAAAAGATTATTAAAAAAAAAAATCAATCTCACCCTATCCTATATCTAATTCTGAAAAACAAACAAACCATGTGGATTGATAAACTCAAAGAACAGAGCCAGGTTCAGATATGGGTTATTCTTCTACAGACTTGGGGGACCCCCAGGTTCGCAAAAACAAAAAAGGAAAGAGAGAGATTAAAAGGGGGGCTTAAGTCCCCACAAAGAGAGGTACAGGTGTGGCCCTGTGGCCTGGAGGTGGCCAGAGGAGGGAGCCAGAGACACCATTGCTGCCAGTTGAGCAGGTAGAGATAGGGGAGGAGGGACAGGCTAAGAGGAGCAAGAGCCAGATGGGCAGTTGGCAGAGGAAGAAGGAGGAGGAGATTGGATTTATACCCTGCCCTTCACGCGGAGTGTCAGAGTGGCTTACAAACTCCTTTCCCTTCCCCTCCCCACGACAGACAGCCTGTGAGGTAGGCGGGATTGAGAAAGCTCTGAGAGGACTGCTCTTGAGAGAACAGCTCCAAGAGAACTGTGGCTTGTCCAAGGTCACCCAGCAGCTGCATGTGAAGGAGTGGGGAATCAAGTCCCGGTTCTCCCAGATTAGAGTCCACGCTCCTAACCACCAAACAGGAGGGCAGAGAGCTCCGGTCACCGGTACCACAAGGAGGTGGGCAGAGAAGAGCAGGAGCTGCTGCTGCCACCACCACTCTTCCTGTGAGTGGGCAAGGAGAAGTAAGTGGGAGCTGCCACTGCCGCCCCCACCTTGACGTGAACTGGGGGGGCAGAAAAGCAGTGCTGTAAATGGAGGAGGGGGTGCAGGAGCTGACTCCCTGCACTGCCACGGCAGCAGCAACAGCCACCACCACCACCAAGTGGGCCAGGCAGGCAGAAGTGGTGGTAGTGTAGGCTGTTGGGCTGCCTGTCGATTGGGAAGCTGAGCTAGTGAGGAGGGGGAAAGGATGGGATTCCCTCTGACACAAGTCTCACGGCCAGTATTCCCTCTAAGCTCACAGCTTTCATGCCAGGAGCTCACGAAGTAGAATTTTTGCTCAGAAGACTCCACAGCTTAGAGGGAGCATTGCTTACAGGCCCCTGCTTATAAAGCCATATTACCCGAAGCCTTCAGTCTTACGCCAGCTTTTAAAGACTTCCCTGGCAGTGTTCCCTCTAAGCTGAGTTAGTGTGGGCTAGCTCACAGTTTTTTAGCCTCCGGCTCACACATTTTTGTCTCCGCTCAGGAAGGAGGGCTCCAGAGCACACTCATTTATGCAGCAGCCCAATCGCTTGCTCACAGCTTTAATGCTGGCAGCTCACAAAGTAGAATTTTTGCTCACAGGCCTCCACAGCTTAGAGGGAGCATTGCTCCCTGGTCATGCAGGGTCTCGATACGATAAGCCAGGCATTTTTATTTTACTTTATCTCGGGTTTAGGTCAGGGTCAGGTCTATTGCTTCTTAATATTTTTTGATATTATCTTAAATTAATGTTTAACTTTTAACGTTTTTATCTATTGCATTTCATTGTTTTTATATCCGTGTTGTAAACTCGTTGAGAGAGCTTCGGCTAAGGGAGATATAGAAATGAAATAAATAATAATAATCTCCCACACTAAGCAGTCTTGCTGCCAAAACTTTATTCCATCTTATGCACTACATCTGGACCCCTTGGTTTGGTCTGGAAGGGCTTTTCTTCTTGTATATCCATTCGAGTCAAAAACCCAAAAATCCCTTTCACTGAACCAGCAGAATTCCCCTGGGCTCCCCTTTGAGGCCAAAACCTACAAGCTTAATGGGCTGGATCCTACTGCTCTGCTGAGCCTCTGCATTTGAGCGAGCACTACAATCCAACCCAATGCAGAATTTCTGAGAAGAAGATATCAGATTTATATCCTGCCCTTCACTACCTGAAGGAGTCTCAGAGCGGCTTACAATCTCCTATCCCTTCCTCTCCCCGCAACAGACACCTTGTGAGGTAGGTGGGGCTGAGAGAGCTCTCTTGAGCACTGCCCTTGAGAGAACAGCTCTGAGAGAACTTGTGATTGACCCAAGGTCACACCAGCAGCTGCATGTGGAGGAGGAGTGGGGAATCAAACCTGGTTCTCCCAGTTTAGAGTCCGCTCTCCTAACCGCTACACCAAACTGGAGCAGGGCCATCTTCGAAAGGCGGTAACCCAAACTCTCCATCATTTCTCACTTTATAGCAGTCATCGATGGATAGGTGGCTTTCTGTGTCAGAAACGGCCAGTCTTCTGGATTGCCCGCAGTTCTTATTCCTCCTCGTCTGCACTGTCATTTTTGTCACTCATTTGTCCCTATTGCTTTGGATACATCCACCCCTTTTTCACATGCGCTTTTCTTCCTCTGGGACTACTAGAGAGAGCAAAACACATGGGGGGGGGCCTGAAGCAATTACGGACAAACAAGTGACAAAAATGACAATGCAGAAGTGCAATGTTACACATTAACTCTGGAGCTGTGTGCATTCGGGAGATCACACAGGTCATCGATGGAATGCCTCTCCTTGGTGGCATCCTCACCTCCAGCTGGCACAGTGACGATGCCTTCTTGTGACTTCTGAATATGGAAAGCAGCTTTCTGCTGAGTCACGGATGCAAATAACCCGGTCGTGACCAGGCTGTCAAGTCAGAGAGATTGAACTTCGGACCCTCTGCATGCCAGGGGCATGCTCTGCCCTTGAGATAGTGCCCCTCCACAATCTTGGCGGCTGCTTCTTCCCCCACTGGAAAATACTCCTCCTCCTTCCCACTGAATCCCATTAACGGAAGTCACCTGAGGCTACCTCTTGTAGGGCTGCCGGATGCAAGCTGAAAAATACCTGGAGATGTGGGCAATAGAGCCAGAGGAGAGTGGGTTTGGGGGAGGGGAGGCATAATGCCATACAGTCTGCCTTCCAAAGCAGCCATTTTCTTTAGGTGAACTGATCTCTATCGCCCGGAGATCAGTGGTAATTCCAGAAGATCTCCAGCCACCACCTGGAGGCTGGCAACCCCGAACCTCTGCCTGCAGGCTGGTTGGATGCAGCAGAGTTGGCTGGAGTTGAATCCATCGAAGACAGAGATCCTGTACCTGACCCACAGGGGTTTAGATGTTGGAATCTGGCTCCTGGCCCTGGATAGGACGTCCTTGACACCAGTGCCCAGGGTTCGGAGCCTAGGAGTGATACTGGATGCCTCCCTATCAATGGAGGCCCAGGACACAGCGGTTGCCAAATCAGCCTTTTTTCATCTTCAGCAGCTTCGGCAACTAATCCTTTACCTTTCCACTCGCAAGTTGGCTACAGTGATCCATGCAATGGCCACTTCCAGATTGGACTATTGTAACTTGTTCTACGCAGGCTTACCTTTGTACCTGACCTGGAAGCTGCAGCTAGTTCAAAATGCAATCAACAACACAACAAAAGACCTCCCGGTATACAGGAAGAATGAAAGAAAACAAACAGGGGAAGTCGCTATGAAATGTAAATAATGTAATGAGAATATATAAACGAAGAGTCCAGCTTCAACTTCATTTCAGCATAAGACTTCGTCAGAAGTAATAAACGTCAAACAGTGTGTACTGCTTTGAAATCTGCCCATTAATAAGAAGCATTTAAGCCTATTGGCTAGTCCCAGTTAACAACTTCCTAGCAACGTAGACAATATCCTGTTAATCTGGAAAATAAGTACACACTGTTTGATGTTTATTACTTCTAATGAAGTCTTATGCCGAAACGAAGTTGAAGCCGGACTCCTCGTTTACATATTCTCATTATATTATTTGCATTTGACAGCAACTTCCCCAGTTTGTTTTCTTTCATTCTGCTAGTTCAAAATGCGGCAGCGCACCTGGGGTCTGCAATGTCTCCACGGGCACGCATTCAGCCGGTGCTGTGCAAATTGCACTGGCAGCCGATAGAGTTCCGGATCCATTTCAAAGTGCTGGTTTGAACCTTTAAGGCCCTGAGCGGCCAGGGAGCAACATACCTGCGGGACCACCTCTCCACTTACGTCCCCCTAAGGGCCTCAAGTTCAGCCGATCAACATCTACTGGTAATCCCTGGCCCTAAAGACATCTGTCTAGCTTTAACTAGGGCCAGGGCTTTTTCGACCCTGGCCCTAACCTGGTGGAATGAGCTCCCAACAGAGATCAGGGCCCTGGGGGGTCTTTTACGATTCTGCAGGGCCTGTAAAACAGAGCTATTCCACCAGGCTTTCAATGGAGGCAGCGGATGTTCGATATTATTGGCCCCTCCTGCTCAAGGTCCCTGCCAAACTGTTTTGTCCAACTGTTGCTGGCAGGGAGCTCAGTTAACCCTTGGATCAGGCTGTTATGTCCTGAAGCTGAATCCATCCTATTCTTTTACATGTTAAGCTTCGGGCAGCATAGAGGATTGTAATCTGTCGCATTACTATTGGCTGGTTTCTGTGAAGTCTATGCACATAACCAATCACAATGTAAATATGTATCTTGGAGGGAACAGACCTCATTGGTCTTTATCCTAAGTTAATGATTGGATGTTAACTTATTTATGGGTGTGGCTTTGACAGCCCGGGCGATTTAAAAAGGGAGCTGCGTTCCACTGTTTTGTGGTGTGTTCCTGAGTTAAAGTTTGCTATTATAATAAAGCTGAATCACTTTGCTGAAATCAATCGTGTTAAGTTGCATACTTAACACAGGCTATATCTGAATATCAATAATATCTGAAACAGAGCCAGGATAGTACGACTTTCAAAATGCCATCTTGATTGTTTTTTTGTGATACGAATTGATGTTTTTAGAATTTTAATGTGATCACTGTTATAGTTTTCATGTCGTAACCAGTCCTGAGCCCATTCACGGGAAGGGCAGGATTGAAATGAAATTAATAAAATAAAAAATTCTGGGCTATGATTAAAGAAGCTATTGAATAGATATGTGTTACAAAAATAACATCAACGCCAGATTTTTTTCTGCTAAATATAATCCCGGATGTATTTAAGAAATATGACATACTTGATTATGCATATTTTGACTGCAGCAAGGATTGTCTTTGATAAATTTGGGGGAAATGAGAATACTCCATCTAAAGTTGATTTCCCCCCAAAAAAATGTATAACGTAGCAGAGATGGAGAAACTAACATTCCATTTACAAGACAAAATGAAGAAACGCTTGACAAATATTGGTATCACTTTTATAGTAGGCTAAAAGAGGCAAACGTAGGTTAAGTTTTATGAAACATACAAACAGAGTGTACTTTAAGTCCTAATCAATAGTTTGATAATAGATCGGCAAAAATTTGTTTATAGTGCAACTAACTTATTCTGTTTAAAGTTAAGTAATGGGAAATCTCTGTAAACTATAAAACGGTTTGGATGATGTATCTTTAATTTTAAAAAAATTAAAAAACAATAATTAAACATAAATAAATAAATAAATACCATGCCCCCTAACCTCATTAGCAGCAGGAATATGACGGCCCACTTGTTTTGTCATGCATATGAAGCTGCCCAGTACTGGTGCCAGTGTGGTAGACATGTTCAATCTGTTATGTCAGAAATAAACGCAGTGTCATGCCTAGACTAGCAAACTTATGATTGCAGCATAAGCTCTGAGACAATGATTAGCTGCCAGCCCCCACGTCTGCTGGCAGAGCACTTCGAAGGTCGACCATGCGTGTCTGTGTGTTTTCTATCTCACAACCTCCGCTGGCTCCAAGCCCTGATGACTAAAGGGAACCTCCACATTCAGAGGCAGTAAACCTTAGAATACCGGTGCCAGCAGCTGCTTCCCTTTAATCTAGAATGTATTCTATTAAACTGGTGGCCTAAGGACAATATTACTAAGGCTAAAGAGGATTTGTTAACTATTTTATTAACTGCCGCTAGGACGTCGATAGCACAGTTTTGGAGAAACCCTCTTCCCCCTTCTATAAACCTATGGCATTCCAAAGTTTGGGATTATTATGTTATGGATAAGTTTTCTATGACTATTAATGTCAAAAATACATATAAGGCATACCAGATTTTTCATAGTAAATGGAACACAGTGTTGGAAAAATTGGATAATAATCCTATTAGCAAGTCTTCATTTGAGAATCAGAAATACTATGAGTTGATGAAACTGCCTTGATTATGATACTAAAATTGCTGTGAAGTAAATGGTTTAAGTAGCAGTATGGTTCAAGAGATTTAGATTTTATACATGTAACGTTTTATAATTCGTCAGTTTAGTTTTATGGAGTGTAGCTTTGATTGATTGTATTATTTTATGTTAGAACGTAATTTTAATGTTTATTAATTGCATAGAGTGAATAAAAAAAAGAAAAAGAAAAAAGAATACCGGTGCCAGGAGGCAGCACTGGGGGAAGGCTTGGGCCTCTTTGTCCTGGGGCATCTGGCTGGCCACTGCGTGAAAGAGAGTGCTGGAGTGGATGGACCACTGGTCTGATCCAGCAGAGTGCTTACTGAAGGGAGAAAAATTAGGATGAAACAGTCTTTTATGACAATACGGGCTGATTCTGTGTTGGCTTTTCCCTCTGTTGTTTTACGAAACCCGCATTGGAACAGAAATTCCCCTCTGCGTCATGTGCTGCTTTCACTTCCTGTGATTATCGGGCTTTATGGTAGCCTCCACACTCCATGCCACTTTCACGTTCTTTGATCGTTGGACTTTATTGTAGCTTCTGCATTTTATGGCCATTCAGGGGTGACTTCGTAGTCAGTACGGCATTGCCCCGACATATCCGAATATGGTTTTGAGCTGCACTTTTCCCTCCCAGTTGAGAAAACGTGGAGCGAATGGCCAGATGAAGAATCGCCCACGGTATCTTCAAATCAAGTTAAGTCTCTTGAGCAGTCATTTGCCGCCTACACTACCAGTGCTGATTTCTCCACGCCTTCTACCCCTCTGCACATCACACCTAATCCAAGCACACCTGCTATTGTCGTTCACCTGCTATTGTCATTCGGCATCCGAAATCACTCTCCAAGATATAAGGACGGGTGGACTCTCCTCCTCGCTGTATCTGAAGAAGCGAGCGGTGGCTCACGAAAGCTCACAGCCTGCCATAAATTTTATTGGTCTTTAAGGTGCTACTGGACTCTTGCTCTTGTCTACAGTCATGGTTATAGTGGGGGATTACTGGAGGAGATAACAGCAGCCCACAGCAGCCATTGCTATCAGGAATTCTAAGTCCCATGGTGAACAAAGGACCCTTCATCTAGCAATTTCTCCTCTTAATCTACAGTGCTTAAACAGCACCCACTGTTCACTGAAGTTCACTGTAGTTCAGGAGGAGAAGGAGAAGAGGAGGAGAAGTGGAGGAGAAGGTGGAGGAGGAGAAGAACAGGAGGAGGAGGAGGAGAAGAGGAGGAGGAGGAGAAGTGGAGGAGAAGGGGGAGGAGGAGAAGAACAGGAGGAGGAGGAGAAGGAGAAGAGGAGGTGGAGGAGAAGTGGAGGAGAAGGGGGAGGAGGAGAAGAACAGGAGAAGGAGAAGAAGGAGAAGAGGAGGAGGAGGAGGAGAAGGAAAAGAGGAGGAGGAGATTGGATTTATACCCCGCCCTTCACTCAGAGTCTCAGAGCGGCTTACAAACTCCTTTCCCTTCCCCTCCCCACAACAGACAACCTGTGAGGTATGTGGGCCTGAGAGAGCTCTTTCCAGAATTGTCCTTGAGAGAACAGCTCTGACAGAACTATGGCTTGCCCAAGGTCATCCAGCAGCTGTGAGTGAGGAATCAAACCCAGTTCTCCCAGATTAGAGCGCACTTAACCACTACACCAAACTGGCTCCCACTACACCAAACTGGCTATAATTAAGTTCACTGGAATTGTGATATCACCCGGCAGTCTTGCTGGCATGCTTCAGAGATTCCTGAACTGCACAGACCAACATGGAAGCACACCAAATGTCAGGAAGATGAAATATTACTTTATTTAACTCCATTGTGAAGAAGTAGCAGCCATGATTGGGGAGGATAGGGGTGTACAAAGCTGAAAGGGCTGAAAACGTAATGGGATTCAAGAGTCCCCCAAGTATGATCTGGGTTAATCCAGACCAGCTGGACTGTGTTTTGGCTTTCAAAAATGGGGGGAGATCTAACCTTTTTTGTACATGAAGGCAGAATCAAGAAGGATACCCAGAACATTTGCCAATAAAGTTCTTTATGTTGTCGAAGGCTTTCACGGCCAGAGTTCATTCGTTGCTGCAGACTTTCCGGCCTGTATGTCCAAGACCACGGCCAGACAGCCCGGAAAATCTACAACAACTAATAAAGATCTTGTTTTAAAAAAATGGAATGTTCCATCTTTCTTTTCAAAGCCAGGAGGTTTGATCACGTCGCTAAAAGTATGTACTCGTGGTCTCTGCAATCCAGTTCCCATTTTTCTCCTCCACCGGTCCGTTTTCAACACCGCTGTGGACTGGCTTCTCAGATCTAAAGAAAAGGAACGTTGTTAAATATCAGGAAAGGGTTCTCCACCCTCCCTCCAAATCCAATGTCCAATCAGTGGGTTCTACATCAAACCAAGCCCGAACTCTCCCTAGAAGCTAAAACCACTAAACTTGAGGCTATTGTACTTTGGCCACATCGTGAGAAGACAGGATTCGCTGGAAAAAAACACAACAATGCTAGGAAACATTAAAGATGGCAAGAAAGGAGGAACCCACATAAGATGGACTGACCAAGCCCTAGGAGGAAAGGCTGAGGGGCTTGGGGAATGTTCCGTCTGGAGAAGAGGAGGTCGAGGGGGGACAGAATGGCTCTCTCTTGAAGTATTTGAAGGGCTGTTCCTTAGAGGAGGGCAGGGAGCTGTTCCTGCAGGCAGCAGAGGAGAGGACTCGCAAGAATGGGTTTAAATGAAGGGCGGGAAGGTACCGGCTGGATATTAGGAGAAACTTTTTGACAGAGTTGTGCAACAATGGAATTAGCTACCTAGGGAAGTGGCGAGCTCCCCCACCCTGGCAGTCTTCAAGCAGCGGCTGGACAAGCACTTGTCAGGGATGCTCTAGGCTGATCCCGCATTGAGCAGGGGGCTGGTCTAGATGGCCCGTATGGCCCCTTCCATGATTCTGGGATTCTATGATTAAATAAAGGAAGCCATGGTCATCTTCAGTTTGCAAGACCTGTCAAGGTCGTTAATGAGAAGCCATGGTCTTCTTCAGTTTGCAAGACCTGTCAAGGTTGTTGATGAGAAGATGTTTTGGAGGTCATTAATTTGTTGGGTCTCCGTACGTCAGAAGTGACTTGACAGAACATAACACGCAATATCCTTTTACTGCACTATAATTCCACCGATTCAGAATCTCGTCTAGCCACTCCTGAAGGCGCTTTCCCTCCCTTCAGCCCTAGAAGCTCAGAATCTTCAGTAGCAGAAAGTTTCCCGATATTCTATCTGGACCGAGAGTTAAAAGGGCCGATACATATTGAGCCACCCTCAATGTACTTTTCAGGTCATTATCTTTGAGTAAGAAGAGAACCGTTTTCAAAGAGCAGGGAAGGCACCTTCGGTGACCAAAACAAAAATCACCAAGCAACCAGGAAGTGGCATCTTTGTAAAGTGAAAGAGACGTTTTCCACACAAACGGGTCTCTTCCCGCCTGCATTTGTATTCCTTCGCGGCTTTCTTTTGTTTCCGCAGAGATATATTCGGACTGAGGAGCAAAACCGAAATTTGCACCCTCTTGTGGTGCAGTGAGGGAATTCCCGGAAACAGGGAAGTCTGATGCTGCACTGCAAGAGAGGACAAAGTTCATTTTTGCACCTCAGACAGAAAATATCACTGCAGAAAATATCACTGCAGAATTCACTGCCACAGGAGGTGATGGCAGCTACAAGCGTGGACAGCTTCAAGAGGGAATTAGATAAACATCTGGAGCAGAGGTCCATCAGTGGCTATTAGCCACAAGGTATGGATAGGAACTCTCGGTCTGGGGCAAGTGATGCTCTGTATCCTTGGTGCTGGGGGGGCAGCAGTGGGAGGGCTTCTAGTGTCCTGGCCCCACTGATGGACCTCCTGATGGCATCTGGTATTTTTGGCCACTGTGTGGCAGAGTGTTGGACTGGATGGGCCGCTGGCCTGATCCAACATTGGCTTCTCTTATGTTCTTATGTTCAGAAGTGAGTGAAAGAGGCGGAGGAATACAAATGCAGGAGCAGGAAGACCCATTTGTGTGGAAAACATCAGAGCTAGTTCTTTACTTTCATGGCTGCAGCTGACCTAGCAAACACTGCAGCAGCTAGAAGCACGAGAGTTTCAGAGGTGAGAAGGTTGTTAACCAAAGCCTCTCTCCACATCACCCATCCACTGCCAACACAAAGTTAACATCAGCAGTCGATATGGCCTGATTCACCACTATGCGAAGTACGTCCCAGTGCAGTCCCTGGCTGTGTCTTCATTTGCTGGAATTCCCCACTGTGAAAAAAGGTGAGGATCTTTGCTTCTTGCAAAGGGCTTTTCAATAATGTTTGACCACTCACAGCTGGCTCGATGGAGACACTGTCGTGTCATCTTGAAGATCTTTGTTCCGTGTCTCAGGGAGGAAGAAGCAGAGGATCCCCCCAGTCAACGCCATGCCACCAAGTAGCACCATCGGAATCGCAGGGTGGATCTCGTCCAAAAGACCAACCAGTGGAGCCAGAATGCCACCAATTCTGGACGACATGGAGCACAAACCTAAGCTGGTCTGCCTGAGGGAGGAAGCAAAGCACAGAAAGACTGAGACTGGATGGGCATTGTGGCAGAGGAACAGAGGGGCTCACTAAAAAGAAGAAGAAGAGATTGGATTTATACCCCACCCTTCACTTGGGTTCTCAGAGTGACTTACAAACTCCTTTCCCTTCCCCTCCCAACAACAGACACCCTGGGAGGTAGGTGGAGCTGAGAGAGCTCTTTCGAGAACTGCCCTTGAGAGAACAGCTCTGAGAGAACTTGTGACTGACCCAAGTGGAGCTGCAAGTGGAAGAGTGAGGGAATCAAACCCGGTTCTCCCAGATTCTCCTGGCTCTCCGCACACTTAACCGCTTCACCAAACTGGCTCTCTTTTATCCCAGTTCCAAAAATTCATTTAATATATAGTCCTCAAATACAGGACGTATCAGATATTAAACTGAATAGAATAGAATAGAATAGAATAGAATAGAATAGAATAGAATAGAATAGAATAGAATAGAATAGAATAGAATAGAATAGAAATTTCTTTGTATTTAGCCATAAGCCATTACAAACCAAGGATTAGAGTAAAATTTAAGATATAGTAAAACCATACAATCAGAATGAAATTAGTCAAAAGGTGTTTGCTAAGATCAATATTAATTAGTTCCCATAAGAACAGCGTTAGCCCGTATTTTCTTTGCAGCCAAGACACATAAAGACATTCTATAGGATATGTTGGCGTCAAAATCAGCTAACAAGAATACAATCTTCTCAGTGGGCCAATCTGCATTTAGCATTTTTACCAAACCCACACTGGAACAGAAAAAGATGCAGTTCAAAACCACATTCAGCTACCCCAGGCCAACACCATACTGACTGCAGAGTCACCCCCAAATGGACATAAAACGGCCATAAATCTACGCAGACAACCACAATAAAACCAGCGATCAAACGAAGTGAAAGCAGCATGCAGTCTGGACACTGCCATAAAATGCGACACTCGGTCAAAGTGAAAGTGGCAGGCAATGTAGATGGGAATTTCTGTTCCAGTGTGGGTTTGGTAAGACAGCGGAGCAAATGCTAGATGCAGATCGGGCCAGAATCTGGGTAGAAACATAAGTCTGATAAAATCCCAGAGAGAAATTTTAACCTAGGTTGGGCATACATCGAGCATTCGAGAATAGAACGGGGAAGATCCTCGATAACAGAAGAGACGCAAATACAAAAGTGCCGTTCCTTGGGGGTTCTACTGTAGCGGTCAGCTAATACGGCTGTTGGCATTGATTCAAAATGCAAGGATGTGAAGGTTGCTCTCAGGTTATGATTATCTATACTAACTATAGGGATACCAAGTGTAAATTACCTTAGAGCGGGGGAGTCCCACTCTATCTCTGGAGTTCCTGTGCGCGCTTTGCACGCGCGCTGCCACCATGATGCCACCCGGAAGTGACGTCATCACGTTGGGACATTGGGGGCAGGGCCACCAGGATTCGAGGAAAAACCGTAGAGTTTTTCCCTCGAATCATAGAGTGTCCCGCCCCCAACGTGCCCAGCGTGATGATGTCACCTCCAAGTGACATCATCACGCTGGGGATGTTGCCGGAAGGGGGTGGAGTTCCCCCGGGGCCCGATTTTCTGGGGGTGGGTAACGGGCCTCTCGGGCGGGGGTTTACCCGCCCCCCGGGGGGACTTGGCAAGCTAGGTAGGAGGATCTAAAATAGTCATTCTTAAACAATCTGAACCAGGGGAGCAGACAATATTAAACTGATAAGAACAGATGACTTTCTATAGCTAATGCTTACACTTCTTAGCCAAAAAGCCAAGAAACCTTTTTTTAAAAAAAATTAATTATTTTTATTTTATCTATTTTAAATATGCAAATGTCTGCCTTTTTCCCAGCCATCTCAGCCACAAGGCAGGTAACAGTGATGTGCTGTTCCCAGTCAGCACTAAATGTAGTTTAGCAAAACTGCTATGTATCTTTAAGAGCAATTGCCCCTGGGTATTGTAGTCCTTAGTTAAGGTGTCCCAAAAGCCTCCCTCCAATTGGCTCTTTAAGGGTAATTTCCTGAGCCCAGAGGTGCGAAGATTGGAATTTATTGTTCTTTTCTGTTTGCTTTGTCTATCTTTACCGCAAGAAGAAGGGGAAACCCCATCTCTTCTCACCACAGCCATAGAATTGACCTAGATCACAAGATGTAACTTTTCCACCCAGCTATCAGCTAGATCATGAGTAAATGATCTTCTGTATGCATGTGAAGTTCAGTAAAGATGATTTGAGTCTATTCAGTGGCTGTGCATTGGTCACATCCCAGAAAGCTTGTCCTGAATTAGTGCCGGACGGGAACAAGTGATATAACAAGTCAACAAAAAAAAATAGCAAGAACACTAAAAACCAGTCTCAAAACTCCTTATACCCTCATCAGCTGTGTGTATTCCCCGTTTGCTGGGTTGCCAGTCCCCAGGTCCGAGCAAGCATTCCCCAAATTTTCAGGGCTTCTGCCCTCCAGCAGCCATTTGGCCAGCAGGGGGAACCCTGCCCCCAAACAGCCACATCTCCGCTTGACATCCCCGATGCAATGACATCACCCGGAAGTGACGTCATCAGAGGAAGGAAGAAGGAGGACCAGAGTTGCTGGCAACCAGTGAGAGATTGTGAGAAGTTTGTGAGAGAGGTGTCACACCAGTGCTATGCCGTCAGTTCAGGAGGAACCCAGAAGTGACACAAACACATCGGGTGAAACAAGCATTTGCCCCAAAATGAGCATCGCTTGACACAATGACGTCACTTGCAGGTTGCACAAGAAGTAACATCATGGCATCAGTGTGCCACCAATAGTTCCCATCAGAAGAAGAGTTGGATTTATACCCCACCCTTCCCTTGGAGTCTCAGAGTGGCTTACAATCAGCCTCCCTTCCTTTCCCCACAACAGACACCTGGTGAGGTAGGTGGGGCTGAGAGAGTTCTGAGAGAGCTGTGACTGACCCAAGGTTGGCTGCACGTGGGGGAGGAGTGGGGAATCAAACCTGGTTTTCCAGATCAGAGTCCGCTGCTCTTGACCACTACATAAAACAGGCTCTCAAACACAATTTTTTTCTCCCACCAGCCACCGGAGCAGCAGTGAACATGAACCAGGGGCGGGGCATGCCCCATCCCAGCGGGAACCTGGCAGCCCTACCTTCACAATTCCCAGAAATTAGTCAACATCAGTCTGGAAAACTGGGCAGAGCTGATCCCAGCAACAGCAGTTAGGTTGCAGATAACTCTACTGCCTGTGTGCAAATCAGCTGAGCGTCTGATTTGGAACTGTTCTGAGAGATTTCTATTGGCAAGAACTGGGGAAAACATCACCGCTAAAAGCCAAATCACTAACATTTGGAGACTCCCTCCCGGGAGTTGTCAGATGCCTAATTAATCTAAATGACTGTGCTGGATGAGATTCAGCTGATGCAATGGCAGCAGAGAAGTAAGACTTTGCCACCATCCCTGTCGCCTCATAGGCTTCCCAGCGGACTCTACAGTGTGCTCTGAGATTTGTCCCTAGATTTCTGCCACCGTCACTCCAGATTTGGGGTGCGCATTTGGCTTTGCCAAATGGAATAAATACCCGAAAAATACATTATCAATATTTTCTAATCTGATTCGGCTACTGATAAGGTGCTCCCAAATAAAAGCCAATCTTATTCGGCTTTTATTCGGGGGTCCATCCCCGAATCAGGAAGGAAAGGGAAAACAGATTGGGGAGGCATCTTTAAAAGCCTCCCCGATCTGTCTTTGCTTTCCCAACCAGCCTGCCATGGAAGGGAAAGCAGCAGCTGCTTGGCTGGGGGAGGAAAGGGGAAGCATTTAAATATTATCCCCTCCATTCTCCAGCCAGGCCTGAGAGTCGTGCTGCAGCCGCAGCGTGATCTCTCCATAGAGTACAATGGAAAGACACCAGAGAAGGGGTTTAAAAAGTTTCTCTTCACTTCCCCAGCTGACCCACCTTGGCAGGCTGGCTGGGTTAGCTCAGGGAGTGAAACCAACACGCTATAATGGCCAGTTGGATATTTACTGATATTTTCCAGGTTTGGTTTACTCAAAGCTGGAAAATACTGATTTTTTTTCCCCATGCACACCCATACTCTAGATGTCTACATGCCCTTTTCCATCCACCCAACTCCTCTGTGCGAAGCAGGGAGCTAGAGTTCTCTTTGAAGGTGGTAGAAGACACCCAGTCCAGACTCCCATCAGCCTCTCTAAAGCATCACCAACTGGGACCCCCAAATCCCCCAGTGCTTCTTGGAATCCATTGATAGGTGGAAAGTGCCATCAAGGGGAAGGCCTCGACCTCCATGCCCTGTTGTTGGGCCTCCAGAGGAATTGGTTGGCCGCTGTGTGAGACAGGATGCTGGACTAGGTGGACCACTGGTCTGATCCAGCAGGGCTCTTCTGATGCTCTGATCAGGGGAAGGCCTCGACCTCCATGCCCTGTTGTTGGCCCTCCAGAGGAAGTGGTTGGCCACTGTGTGAGATGGGATGCTGGACTAGGTGGACCACTGGTCTGACCCAGCAGGGCTCTTCTGATGTTCTTATGCCTTGAAAACCCTATGGTGTCACCGTAAGTCAGCTGTGATTTGATGGCACACAACACACCCACACACAACACACACCGAAATGGCAGCCAGTCTATCCCTGGTGGCCACCTCAAGGAACATATAATCCGTGCCAGCAATACAACTCTGCATTTGGGAGAGTGCAGAAGGAGAAAGACTCCCTGAGGACCACTCCCACCCTTCTCCCAGCCCCCTGTTGAAGGTCCGTGAAGAACCAGATAACCAGCTGGGACCACCTGTGAGTAACATGGCCTGAGTCATCCAGACAAGTCTTAGCAAAGAATATCCCCAATATGACATTGACGGGGGCCAAATCATATCTTTAACACACCTCACTGCATACTGCAGCTTTATTTACACATCTTGAAACATTTAATTATCACCAATTACCAATTGCCATCAAGCCCATTAGCAATTCTTCTGAGCTACCTGAAATGTAATGTTATTTTTTTAAAAAATAATGGTAGAACTACGACTGGCAATGTACCGCTTGCAGCCAGTGTAGTATAACGTCTAGAGAAGGGATTCCCAACCTTTTTGAGCCTGCAGGCACATTTGGAATTCTGAAATAGCATGGTGGGTGCATCAACAAAATGGCTGCCACAAAATGGCTGCCTCGGGAGGAGGAGCAAGCCACAAAATGACTGCCACAGCTTAACTTCAGCAATGCAGTGTAGATCCTTGTGCCGTGGAGGCAGCTGTTGCCAAAGCAACATTAAAAAACATCTACACCGCCAATCAAATCTCCAATAGCCAGTCAGAAGCCTTGCTGGGCAAAAGCCCTACCTGGTCCTGCCCACTTTCTAGAAACACTCGGTGACCGCCAGAAAAGTTGTCGGCAGGCGTCATGGTACTCACGGCACTATGTTGGGAACGCCCTGGTCTAGAGTAATCCAAAATGTGTCTCATGCCTGGTTGGGAGCTTCTCCCATCATGCCTCTGGATAACTCTCCCCTGCCCAGCAGTTTCTAAATCGACGCAAATCGAAACTAGGACGAGATCCTCACCTGATGACTGTGGGAAATACTTCTGCAGAGAACACGTAAGTGGTTGAAAAGGAGGCCCCAAGAGAGGCCTTGCCGATAACAGCCAGCACGGTCACGGCGACAGGGATCGCTGGGCAAAGACAGACCACAGGGGAGGAAATTAGAGACGCACCACAATTGCCTTCCTGGAGAGCTGCCACCATTTCACAAGGATATGGCACAGAAGTGTTTTCACATAGTAAGACACCAGGAGGGGAAAACAAACTTGACCCAAAAACTGGAAATCAAGAACCACAAGGGTAAGAAAGAAGTCTGATAAAGGGCCAATATTAAAAACCTGGTTGGTGTAGTGGTTAAGTGCGCGGACTCTAATCTGGGAGAACCAGGTTTGATTCCCCACTCCTCCACTTGCATCTGGCTGGATGACCTTGGGCAACCCGTGGTTCTGATAAGAGCTGTCCTTGAAAAAGAGCCATTTCTGTCAGAGCTCTCTCAGCCCCACCTACCTCACAGGGTGTCTGTTGTGGGGAGGGGAAGGGAAAGGAGTTTGTAAGCCGCTCTGAGACTCCTTTGGGTAGTGAAGGGCAGGGTATAAATCCAATCTCTTCTCTTCTTCTACCTCACAGGGTGTCTGTTGTGGGGAGGGGAAGGGAAAGGAGTTTGTAAGCCGCTCTGAGACTCCCTTGGGTAGTGAAGGGCGGGGTATAAATCCAATCTCCTCTTCTTCTTCTACCTCACAGGGTGTCTGTTGTGGGGAGGGGAAGGGAAAGGAGTTTGTAAGCCGCTCTGAGACACCTTTGGGTAGTGAAGGGAGGGGTATAAATCCAATCTCTTCTTCTTCTATACAAAAATACATGTATTTATTAGAAAGACAGTTAAAAACATATAAGGGCCCAATGAAAGCCTCATTAAAAAGTTCAAGCAGCCTAAACACAAGGGCCGATACACATGACCTGACGTGTTTCTACCCTATTGGGGCCTTCTTCAGAGGTCAAACAGTATTGAGGTACACGTAACAATAATACATATTACAATAAGATAACCAATAAGTGAACACTGGACCCAGAAAGGAAGGTTAAGCAGCAAGATCTATAGACACAAGACAAAGATGTTTGTGAGGCCTCTAGTGATGAAGGTCATGTGTCTGGTGCCAAATGCACAGTTGCTGAACTAGAACATCTTCCAATTTAGGTCGAAAAAGCACCTGTGTGGCTATCTAAGTCAGCGCTGTTTGCCTGAGGGCATGTGTACTGGCCCTTGTGTTTAGGCCACTGGAACTCTTTAACAAGGCTTTCATTGGGCCCTTATATGTTTTTAACTGTCTCTCTAATAAAAGGAGCTGCGGTGGCTCAAGTGGTTAAGATGCTGAACTGCAGGCTGTGGAAGGTCAGTAGTTCAGCAGTTCGAGACCCGAGAGTGCCGCATGACGGAGTGAGCTCCCGTCTCTAGTTCCAGCTCCTGCCAACCTAGCAGTTTGAAAGCAAGAAATTGCAAGTAGATAAATAGGTACTGCTTCGGTGGGAAGGTAACAGCATTCCGTGCGCCTTGGTGTTTAGTCATGCCGGCCACATGACCACAGAAATGTCTTCGGACAACGCTGGCTCTTCGGCTTGGAAATGGAGATGAGCACCGCAACCCTAGAGTCAGATTAGACTGGCTTTCGAGCAAGGGAACCTTTACCTTTACCTAATAAAATACACGTATTTTTGTATATTATAAGTTTCGACTAGGTTTTTAATATTGACCCTTTATCAGACTTTTTTCTTACCCTTGTGTTTTCACATAGCCCACTAGCCGTATACGGGAGCCCTGCAGAAGAACTATAAGCTTCCGGTCTTCGTTGGTTGCCCAGAGAGTAAAAACACGGAAGATGTTGAACATCTGGCAGGCTGGGATATAACGCTAATGGTTTTTCTCAGCCTGGTCCTGATCCCTGCTGCCAATCAGCTGGCTGGCAGGGGGACTTACCAAAAGCAGGAAGGAGGCCCAGGCTACGTCACCGGTAACGTGGTGACGCTACTTCCAGCATGTACAGGAAATGACATCATCACATTGGTGACACAGCAGTGACATTCTGGTGTAACCCACTTGGTTAGTGAATCAATATTTGGGAATTTTTTTCACAGTTGCTTTCTGTTGTATTTAAATAAAATGGATTTATATTTTGAGTTTATGAATATTACCCTAGACTCAAGGGGTTACACCAGTATTTGGGGGAAAATTCAATGGTAGAAGCCATTTTTACCATAGAGTTTTTGCCCAGATACCAGAGCATCGCCGTGATGTCACAACGTGATGATGTCACTTCCAGTACATGTCTGAAGTGATGTTAGCCACATTGCCGGCGACATGGCCTCGGCCTCTGTCCCGCTCACGGTAAGTACCCTTCACCCCCACCCACCCCAGTCGCCAGGAGAGACCCGCCAAACCTAGCTTGGTGGACCCCAGCACCCCCGGACACATGTAACACCCCCATTTTCTCACTAAGGATTACTGCCCCCTCTCCTTTTATCCCTTGCTGACAGCTCTCCTCTGTCATCCATGCTGCAATATCCTTTCCAATTCGCTTTTAAAAGGAGGGTTGCCATATTTAAAAGGGTTTTTGTCTCTTAGGTTAAGAGATACTATAAAACGGACTCTAGTCTACAAAAGCCGATTTTAGAGTAAAAGCTTGTTTGTCGCTTAAGGGTTCACAATAGACCTGTGGGATCGACCTGGCAGGTGAAGGACTGCATCCGATGAAGTGAATTCTAGCCCATGAGAGCTTTCTAGGGATGCCAACCTCCAGGTGGGACCTGGGGATCCCCCAGAATTACAGCTCATCTCCCATCTACAGAGATTAGTTCCCCTGGAGAAAATGGATGCTTCGGAGGATGGACTCTATCGCATTGTCCCCCACTGAAATTCCTGTCCTCTCCAGGGTCCACCCCCAAATATCCAGGAGTTTCCCAACCTGGATTTGGCAACCCTATATTATCACCAGGCTCTTCTTTCATTTTTGCTACAAGGGACTAACATGGGTACCCTCTTGGAATCTATTACCAGAGAGCACTTTATACTCCAAGGAATTCTCGAGCACATGCAAGGCCCTTCCGTATAGAGAAAAGAATGGGAAGCTCTGGATGTCTGGCCTCTGTATCATATCTAAAGCTTCCATCTATCTTGCGAGTACATTTTTATCTCACCCGTCTCCCAAAGAGCTGAAGGCTGTACACATTTCCTCTCACTGAGCGCTGACAAGCAAAAATCATACCCTACGACTCTGCTTCCCAGCAGACTGGGGATTCCGTCCCTATGGCTCCGTTTCCCAGTAGAGTGGGGATTTCATCCCTGTGGCTCCGCTTCCCAGCAGAGTAGGGATTCCGTCCCTTTGGTTCCGCTTCCCAGCAGAGCAAGAATTTCATCCCTATGGCTCCGCTTCCCAGCAGAGCAGGGATTCCATCCCTATGGCTCCGCTTCCCAGCAGAGTAGGGATTTCATCCCTGTGGCTCCGCTTCCCAGCAGAGTGGGGATTTCATTCCTATGGCTCCGCTTCCCAGCAAAGCGGGGATTTCATCCCTAAGGCTCCACTTCCCAGCACAGTGGGGATTTCACCCCTGTGGCTTTGCTTCTCTGCAGAGTGGGGATTTCATCCCTATGCCTCCGCTTCCCAGCAGAGCGGGAATTTCATCCCTATGGCTCCACTTCCCAGCACAGTGGGGATTTCACCCCTGTGGCTTCGCTTCTCTGCAGAGTGGGGATTTCATCCCTATGCCTCCGCTTCCCAGCAGAGCAGGATTTCATCCCTGTGGCTCCGCTTCCCAGCAGAGCGGGGATTTCATTCCTACGGCTCCACTTCCCAGCACAGTGGGGATTTCACCCCTGTGGCTTCGCTTTTCTGCAGAGTGGGGATTTCATCCCTGTGTCTCCACTTCCCAGCAGAGCGGGATTTCACCCCTATGTCTCCGCTTCCCAGCAGAGCAGGATTTCATCCCTGTGGCTCCGCTTCCCAGCAGAGCGGGGATTTCATTCCTACGGCTCCACTTCCCAGCACAGTGGGGATTTCACCCCTGTGGCTTCGCTTTTCTGCAGAGTGGGGATTTCATCCCTATGCCTCCACTTCCCAGCAGAGCGGGATTTCACCCCTATGTCTCCGCTTCCCAGCAGAGTGGGGATTTCATCCCTATGGCTCCACTTCCCAACAGAACAGGGATTTCATCCCTATGGCTCCACTTCCCAGCAGAGTGGAGGCTTAAGTGCATATCTCCCAGGGACTAGTCCACTCCTCCAGCCACTATCACCACACTCTAATATTTGACCTCATCTGCCAAGTTTGTATTTTATGTAAAGAATGACTGTACTTTTTGGAATTGCAGGGATGATTAGGCATATGACTCCTGCCAGGAGAAGCCAACCAGCCTGGCATTTCTTCCTCCCCATCCACTGCAGTAGAAAGATACAGGAGGCACGTGCCGGTATTTCAACAGCTCCAAACACAAGCTGGGTCATGTAGATGTCCAGGCCGAAATCCTCAACGTGAAGGCTCACTCCATAGTACACCAGACTGTCCACAAACCTGAGAGCAAAGCAAAACACTGTTTGGGTCTGAGCTCATTTTTTATGCATTTTAATATCAATAACCACTTTATTTCTTAGGTTTTGTGCAGGTTACATCAAAAGAAGCACTTCAACTGTGCCAGTATAATTTTGCCTGTCTGCATATGTTTATCGCCCTCTCATGGTGGCTCCATTGTCATTGCACCTCCACACTGCTTTAAATGAATCTTCTGCAAACAACTTTTAAACAAGCATAAAGATGGCGTCACAGCATCATGAAACTGATTTAAAAATTTGACCACAGTTTCAAGCTTTTCTTTGCTGCTGCAAGGAATAGAAATTTACACTGTTCCTGAATTTTGCAAGAAGCTCAATTTAGTACCCACCTGTACCATTCTCTACTCCTATGGGATCTCATTGTGCGCACAGGCTACTTTTGATGGGGGGTGGAATTTCCAGGGACATCACTTTCCAGGGACATCACTTTTTGGGGGGTGGAATTTCCTCCCAATGGTCAACTGGCCAGCGGCAGGCTGCAGCCTGCAAAACTGGGGTCTCCTCTGCCCCCGAGTGGGGAATGGCAACCCCTAACTCCCGTGCAGCCCCCAAGGGTGTCCAAATACCAGAAGCACCTGCCTTATCTATCTCGGAGGGACTCCACCTACCCTTTGGGAAGACAAGAAGCTTAGAGGCTTTTTAGCTGGGATTTGTTTAAAGGCCTGCTGCTCCCCAGCAATGGCCTGAACCATGAAGGAAAGGAATCAAATACATAATATTGAGATTATATAAATAATATCTGTGTCGATATAGTTAGCATCCCAGAAAATAATCCACGCTTCACCTTACGTACTGTTGTTATGGGAGTCTGCCCAGGAATGAAACTGCAGTATACCAAAAGACGAAGAAGAAGAAAAGAAGAGATTGGGTTTATACCCCGCCCTTCACTACACAGAGGAGTCTCATCAGTGTGGCTTACGAACTCCTTTCCCTTTCCCTCCCACAACAGACACCCTGTGAGGCAGGTGGGGCTGAGAGAGCTCTGACAGAAACGGCTCTTTTTCAAGAACAGCTCTTATCAGAACTACGGCTTGCCCAAGGCCATCCAGCAGATGCAAGTGGAGGAGTGGGGAATCAAACCCGGTTCTCCCAGATTAGAGTGTGCGCACTTAACCACGACACCAAAACAAAGTCCAGAGTCCAGAGGCACCTTTAAGACCAACAAAGATTTATTTCTGGGTAGAAATCTTTCATGTGTGCATGCACATAAAAACTCATACCAGAATTAAACCTTTGTTGGTCTTAAAGGTGCCCCTGGATTCCAACTTTGTTCTCTGGCTTCAGACCAATGCGGCGACCCACCTGAATTTAACTTTGGTGTGTCCTTCATACAACTGAACCCATACTTATCACAACTATTCTCTATTCCATATGTTGTCGAAGGCTTTCTACAGCGACTAATATTCTCTGTTCTGATTGTCTGCAACTCATCAAGGTTGCAGTCTGGTAAGAAGGTTCTTTTCCCAACACTTTCCACCTTAAACTGGAGCTGGCAGGGACGGGCTCTTGCACTGAGGTACAGCTCCGTATAATAAAAAGCAGATAGGAACCACTGGGTATGGCAGAGCTGGAATTCACCAATCAAAAGACTATGGTCTCGAAAGGTCTGAGATGGCAGCAGGATGTGGGTGAACCAGTGATTTCCAGCAAAGATAGGCTCCGAGAGTTTGGAGTTCTGTGTTAATATTAACAGTACTGTATTATCCCAGTGCAACCATCTTCCTGGCTCTCTATGACAGTCCTTGGATGATTTGTTTTTTTTTGCATGACGCAATAAACTGATCAACAGAATGAAGATATGGTGCTATGCAGAAATGGAGCAGTTACTGCTTGTTAGCCACATAATAAGAGGCCGCTCTTGCCCTACCTTATGCACCTTTTCAGGCTGAAGCTACACAAGAAGAAGAAGAAGAAGAAGAAGAAGAAGAAGAAGAAGAAGAAGAAGAAGAAGAAGAAGAAGAAGAAGAAGAAGAAGAAGAAGAAGAAGAAGAAGAAGAGGAGGAGGAGGAGGAGGAGGAGGAGGAGGAGGAGGAGGAGGAGGAGATTGAATTTATACCGCGCCCTTCACTTGGAGTCTCAGAGCGGCTTACAAACTCCTTCCCCTCCCCTCCCCACAACAGATGCCCTGTGAGGTAGGTGGGGCTGAGAGAGCTCTGACAGAAACTGCTCTTTCAGGAACAGCTGTGCCAGAGCTTGTGACTGACCCGAGGTCACATCAGCAGGTGCAAGTGGAGGAGTGGGGAATCAAACCTGGTTCTCCCAGATTAGAGTCTGCGCACTTAACCACTACACCAAACTGGTTTATTATAAGCCCGTTTTATTAAGAGGCAGGGACAGAGGAGAGGCCCAAGACCAGGAATGAGTATGGCAGCAGCCCTTCCCGCATATCAAATAGAAAGCGCGCGTGGGTTTTTATCGCTGCTTTTTAAAACTGCTTTTTAAATTGCCTTTATCGAGTTGGCGCCGTTTGGGAGACTTACCAGACCCAAGCCATAATTAAAATAAGTTTCCTGAGGTGCGCCTTCCGGAAAAGATCCAGGATATTTCCAGATTTGGCCTTCTTTTCAGGAGCCAGCTTCGAATCGTGCAAAACGAGAAAGGGAACAGCGTCAGCCAGAATCGAAAGGTCCGCGATGCAGGCCTAGCGTTATTATTTACGCTGCTGGCCTCTGTGTCCTGGGTTCTCAGTGAAGCCTCGAGAGGCTGCACAGCCAGGCTTGCCAATGCTGGGTGGGGAGATACCTGGAGATTTCGGAGGTGGGGCCTGGACAGGGCAAGGTTTGGGGAGCGGGCCCGTAGCCCCACCACCCGTGAGCCCTGCTCCACCACCTGATGGTTCCAGACAACCCACTCCCGGTGTGCCTGGCCCCACAGCGGTGGGGAGGCTGGTGAATGCAAGGGAAGACACACACATACCCTGTAGCTTCTGGTCAGTTTCACTCCCCCCTGATCAGCTGTTAGATTTAACAGCTGAAAGGAAGGGAGTGAAACTGACCAGAAGCGCAGGGCAGCTTTCCTTTCCTTCCCCAGCTGGCATGGGTGGTGAATGCTGGTGGGGAAGCCAGTCTTCCCTCTCCCCCCATAACTTTCCATGGCGGTGGGTTGGGGGGGGAGGTTGATGATCGTGGGGGAAGCCAATGTCTCTCCTGGGGTTGCCAATCACCAGGTGGTGGCTGGAGGATCGCCTGGCATTACGCCTGACCTCCAGGTGGACTCTACGGCGTTCTACCCCGTTGAAGTCCCTCCCCTCCCCAAACCCCGCCCTCCTCCGGCTCCACCACCCCCCCCCCAAATCTCCAAGTATTTATTATTTTTAAGTATAAGTGTAAGGGGTTTCCCACAAGAAAAAAAAATTGCCCCACAAAATGAAAAATCCTGGCTGTGGCCCTGTTGGGGAGGGAAGGGACCTCAGGATGGGACAATGGCCCAGGGCTCTTTTTGTAGCAGGGACTCCTTTGCATGTTAGGCCACACCCCCCCTAATGTAGCCAATCCTCCAAGAGCTTACAGAGACAGGGGCTACTGTCAGCTCTTGGAGGATTGGCTACATTAGGGGGGGTGTCACCTCATATGCAAAGGAGTTCCTGCTACAAAAAGAGCCCTGGACAATGCCATAGTGTCCCCTTTCCAAAGCGGCCGTTTTCTCCAGGGGAACTGATCTCCGTAGGCTGGAGATCAGACGTAAAAGTGGGAGCTCTCCAGGCCCCACCTGGAGGCTGTAGCAACCCGAGCTGCAGTGTTAGGAGAGTCAAGTAACGAATAAATATACACTGCAAGAAACTTTTATAAATTAACGTGTTCTGTTTATAAGTATCATGCTATAAAGTGCATTGTGCGGTATTATAATATCCCGGTCAGGTGCATATATTCAGTACATTCAGTATAACGATAACATTCAGGTCATTCAACCTCACAACTACCAGTCAATTTTGCATCAGTATTTCCGTTGGGAGTGTCCGTTGGGGCTTGACTTTTAAATCTCACACTTTTAAAATCTCACACTATTAAATCTCACACAAAGATGAAAATAATCTCACAGCTACCAGTCAATTTTGCATCAGTATTTCCGTTGGGCGTTTCCGTTGGGGCTTGACTTTTAAAGGTAAAGGTTCCCCTTGCTCGAAAGCCAGTCGAATCCGACTCTAGGGTTGCGGTGCTCATCTTCGTTTCAAAGCCGAAGAGCCAGCGCTGTCTGAAGACGTTTCCGTGGTCATGTGGCATGACTAAACGCCAAGGCGCATGGAACGCTGTTACCTTCCCACCGAAGTGGTACCTATTTATCTATTTGCAATTTCTTGCTTTCGAACTGCTAGGTTGGCAGGAGCTGGAACTAGAGACGGGAGCTCACTCCATCATGCGGCACCCTCAGGTCTCGAACTGCTGAACGACTGACCTTCCACAGCCTGCAGTTCAGCGTCTTAACCACTCGAGCCACCGCAGCTCCTTTGACTTTTAAAAGACTGATGCAAAATTGACTAGTAGTTGTGAGGTTGTATGAACTGGATGTCATCGTTATACTGAATGTACTGAATATATGTACCTGACCGGGACGTTATGAGAGTGCACAATGCACTTTATATAGAATGATAGTTATAAACAGAACACGTTAATTGACAGAAGTTTCTTGCAGTGTATATTTATTCGTTACTTGACCCACCTGGAGGCCGGCAACCCTATTCACAGGTTATGATATCAACAGCCTGACTGTGTTGTTGCTGGTGGTGGTGTTTTTTGGCACTGGGACCAGTTTCCAGAAAAGCAAGAGGCAGGGACAGTCTTCTTCTCAGTGTACATTTTAGGTGAAAAAACGGGTGAAGGAACTATGCTTTGCCTCTCTAGATCTAGCAAAAACTGCCCCGCACGTTCCCACAACCACATGACTCTTCCCCGAGATCTCCCCCAAACCACATTTTCTTTCATCACAAAACTTTTTTTGGAAAGACAAGTATTTAGGGTTGCCAATTTTGAGTTGGGAAATTCCTGGAGATTACGGGGCGGAGCCTTGTAAGGGCAGGATTTCGGGAAAGGGTTGGGACCTCAGCGGGGTATAATATCATACAGTCCACCCTCCAAAGCAGCCATTTTCTGCAGGGGAACTGATCTCTGTCATCTGAAGGAAGGCTTGCCAACTCTGGGCTGTGAAATCCCTGGAGATTTGGGCAAGTGGAACCTGGGGAGGGTGGGGTTTGGAGAGGGGAGGGGCTTCAGTGGGGTACAATGCCATAGGGGTCACCCTCCACAACAGCCGTTTTCTCCAGGGGAACCGAACTCTACCACCTGGAGATCACTTGTAATGGTGGGAGGTTCCCAACACCACCCGGAGGTTGGCAACCCAATCTGGAGACCAGCTGTAATTCCGGGAAATCTCCAGGCCCCACCTGGAGGTTGGTAAACCTACAAGCATTAGAAATCCCAGCCTATGACACCTGGTTGAGCAATTCTTCTGGGACGCTTCGCTTGTTGATCGACGCGGCCCTCCGAATCGTCTTTTTCGCTTCTTCTATCTTCCCTCTTGTCAGAAGCCATCGAGCGGAACTGGGAAGGATCCTGCAATTAAAGGAGGGGATATCATGAGCTGCCAGAAGGGAACTTAAGCAGATCAGGAGAGGATAAGGTTGCCAGGTCAGTCAGACAAGCCAGCAGGGGGACTTACTGGGAGGCTCCGGGAGCGGGGAGGGACGTGCCCATGTCACTTCCGGCAACGCTCTTATTTGTGGGCAAAACTCTATGGTAGAATTAGCTTCTGACCATAGAGTTTTGCCCAAAAACCAGAGCAGCCACCATCCCCGACATCACCAATGTGCCTACATCATTTCTCAATGACATAGACACATCGCGTTTATTGCCAGCTTCTTCCATCCCTGAGGGGGTAATTGTGGGGGGACAAGGGGATTCCCTGCTCACCAGGGGGACCTGCCAACCCTAGCTCTTTTGGCCCTTTCTTCCATGCCCAGGGTAATGCTGATCGCCACTCTGGGGTCAGAAAAGAATTTTCCTCCAGGCCAGATGTGAGGCAAACCCTAACTTCCTAAATTGATAACGTGATTATTAGAGGTCCTAGTCCAACTTGCAGGTGTTCATGATCTGGGCCTTCCTGTAGATACCATCCTTATCTCTTTCAAGGCCGGACTCAAGAATGTAGTAATTGGTTAATAGTGAAAACCTGTACTCAGTTTTATAATCAGACGGGAGTGGGGGGGGAATTAGAAGCAGACATTAACAGCTTCTGGAAAGGTCCATTAAGAGAGATTCCTGATTGGATCTAAGAGACCACTTGGTGCCAGAGGGCCAAAAGCTAGAATAAGAGTATAGGCCAAAGGGAAGCCGTGTTAACTTTATGCTCATGCCATGCTAGTATGTTTTGATATGTTATGCTTCATCGCAATAGACTGCAAGGTATAGAATGCTCTTATGCTACTGCTCGGATTTCATGATCCAAGAAGATTTGCCATCTAATGCCAGGTGGAGAGAGATGGTGAGATGAGATGAGAGAGTGAGATGAGATGAGATGAGTCTCAGAGTGGCTTACAATCTCCTTTTCCTTCCCCTCCCCACAACAGACACCCTGTGAGGTAGGGGGCTGAGAGAGCTCTTTCAAGGACTGCCCTTGAGAGAACAGCTCTGAGAGAACTTGTGACTGACACCCAAGGTCACGCCAGCAGCTGCACGTTGAGGAGTGGGGAGCTTGTGACTGACCCAAGGTCACATCAGCAGGTGCAAGTGGAGGAGTGGGGAATCAAACCCAGTTCTCCCAGATTAGATTCCACGCTCCTAACCACTACACCAAACTGGTTGGCCTACCAGCCAGTACTCTGTACTCTGGTAAGGTTCAGATAAATCTCTGAAAGGTTCAGACGAAAGGTTCAGACAAAACTCTGAAAGACCATCAGCATTCAGAGCGTAATTTCAGCTAAGGCTGAGCTGCCCAGAAAAAAAAAAAGCAAAGTCTGTTACAGACACAGTTGCCAGACTCTGCTTGGCGCTTGGAGAATGAGCCCGGGGGGCTGCAATTCTTCTTCCCCTTCCCTCCCTCCTTATGTTTTACCTCCTGCTTTTCAGTGAAAAAATAACTTGCGCTTCCAACCAAACTAGCAAACCATGCTTGGCACTCGTCCTGCAAAACCAGGATTATAAAACACTGCTTGCCAGTGCAGACCCAGTGACAAACTAGGGGGCAACCAAGATTTTTAGGGGGGTTGGAGCACTTTCCTTATGAGAACGTAAGAGAAGCCAATGTTGGATCAGGCCAGTGGCCCATCCAGTCCAACAGTCTGTGTCACACAGTGGCCAGAAATACCAGGTGCCATCAGGAGGTCCAGCAGTGGGGCCAGGACACTAGAAGCCCCTCCCACTGTTGCCCCCTCCCAAGCACCAAGGCTGAAGAGCCTGTGACTTTGCAGTTTCAAAAAGAGATGCGTAAGGGCGCCATAGAGGTGTAGAAAATGATGTACGAGATGCAGTTGACAAAGAGAAATTTTTCTCTCCCAAAATACTAGGACTTGAAAGCGTCAAATGGAGCTGATGGGCAGTAGGCTCAGGACAGACAAAAGGAAACACAAGGCAAGGGATTAATGCATGGATTTCCCTCCCAGAGGATGTAGTGATGGCCACAGGCAGAGAGAGCTATAAAAGGGGATTAGACAGATTCATGGAGAATAGGTCAATCAATGGCTACTAGCCATCGTGACTGAGGGGAATTTCCATGTTCAGAAAGGCACCATACTTCTGAATCCCAGAGCCAGGAGGCAACATCAGGGGAAGGTCTCAGTCTCTGTGCCCTGTTGTTGGCTGTCCAGAGGAGCTGGTTGGCCACTGCATGAGACAGGAGGCTGGAATAAACAGACCACCAGTCTGATCCAGCAGGTCTCTTCTGATGCTTTTATCAGGGGAAGGCCTCAGCCTCTCTGCCCTGTTGCTGGCCCTCCAGAGGAACTGGCTGGCCACTGTGTGAGACAGGATGCTGGACTAGATGGACCACTGGTCTGATCCAGCAGGGCTTTTCTTATGCTCTTATCAGGGGAAGACCGCGGCCTCTCTGCCCTGTTGTTGGAACGCCAAAGGAACTAGTTGGCTACAGTGTGAGACAGGATGCTGGACTAGATGGACCACTGCTCTGATCCAGCAAGGCTCTTTAGCTGTCCTTATCAGCGGAAGACCTCAGCGTCTCTGACCCATTGTTGGACCTCCAGAGGAACTGGCTGGCCACTGTGTGAGACAGGATGCTGAACTAGATGGACGACTGGCCTGATCCAACAGGGCTCTTATGTATTTAAAATCCCAGGGTCGTGCCTTTCAGGAAGAGAATCTTGCCAACTCCACTTTATGCATTTCTGCCAGTCTATATGCAGAAGATCATTCAATATATGTGCGACTCTAATTTGAAGAGCAAGACCCAATGACACAAGTGTGAACCAATGCCTGGCATCCACATATTCAGGGCTGCATGGAGTCATTCTTTTTTAAAAAAAAGTAATCAGGTATAATTTGACAGAGATTCGAAGTTCTGCGGCCTGTTGAAATTAAAGACAGAAAAAACTGTATATATTTGCTTGCTTTATGTAACTTGTTCTGCTACTGACAGTTGCAGAAAGGGCGAACAAACAGTAGGGGGCGCCCTCATGATGACCCCTTCAATCCACTTCGGGGTTCCCCAATGTAGTGCCCGTGGGCACCTACCAGTGCTTCTTTGGGTGCCTCCCAAGCTTTTAAGAAAGTGGACGGGGCCATTGTAAGGCAGGACTTATTACTGGCTGTTCTCATTACAATGAAAGGATTTTCCACTGGAGGATCAGGACTGGAAAGCAATTGCACAGAATCATGGTATATATGCAGTACAGAATCACAAAATATATTAATCTCCTCTAGGGTTGCCAACTCTGGGTTGGAAGATTCCTGGAGATTTGGGGGTGGAGCCTGGGAAGGGCAGTGTTTGGGGAGGGAAGGGATCTCAGAGGGCTATGATTCCATCGCGTCCACCCTCCCAAACACCCATTTTCTTCAGGGGAAATGATCTGCATGATCTTGAGAACAGTTGTAATTCCAGGACATCTCCAAGGTCCACCTGGAGGCCGGCAACCCTAAATTCTCCTCCCACACTTCTAATCATATCATTCCATTTTGTCACCAGTCACCGCTGTACTTAATCAGACAGAAGAACGTAAGAGAAGCCATGTTGGATCAAGCCAATGGCCCCTCCAGTCCAACACTCCATGTCACACAGTGGCCAAAACCCAGGGGCCACCAGGAGATCCACCAGTGGGGCCAGAACTCCAGAAACCCTCTCTCTGTTGCCTCCCAAGCACCAAGAATACAGAGCACCACTGCCCCAGACAGACTGTTCCCTCTGCACCTTCTAGCTAAGAGAACATAAGAACATCAGAGAAGCCACGTTGGATCAAGCCAATGGCCCCTCCAGTCCAACACTCTGTGTCACACGGTGGCCAAAAACCAGGGGCCACCAGGAGATCCACCAGTGGGGCTAGAACTCCAGAAACCCTCTCTCTGTTGCCTCCCAAGCACCAAGAATACAGAGCACCACTGCCCCAGACAGACTGTTCCCTCTGCACCTTCTGGCTAAGAGAACATAAGAACATCAGAGAAGCCATGCTGGATCAAGCCAATGGTCCATCCAGTCCATCACTCTGTGTCAACAGCGGCCAAAACCCAGGTCCCATCAGGAGATCCACCAGCGGGGCTAGAACTCCAGAAGCCCTCCCACTGTTGCCCCCCTAGCACCAGAAATACAGAGCATCACTGCCCCAGACATAGTGTCCCATCTCTACCTTGGGGCTAAGAGAACATAAAAATATCAGAGAAGCCATGTTGGATCAGGCCAGTGGCCCATCCAGTACAACACACTGTTTCACATAGTGGCCAAAACCCAGGCGCCATCAGGAGGTCCACCAGCAGAGCCAGAACTCCAGAAGCCCTCCCACTGTTGCCCCCCTAGCACCAAGAAGACAGAGCATCACTGCCCCAGACAGAATGTTCCATCGCTGTCTTGTGACTATGAGAACATAAGAGAAGCCATGTTGCATCCAGCCAATGGCCTATCCAGTCCAACACTCTGTGTCACGCAGTGGCCAAAACCCAGATGCCATCAAGAGGTCCACCAGTCCAGAAGCCCTCCCTCTGTTGCCCCCTAGCACCAAGAATACAGAGCATCACAGCCCCAGACAGAGTGTCCCATCTCTACCTTGTGGCTAATAGCCTCCGATGGGCCTCTGCTTTTAAGAACATAAGAGAAGCCATGTTGGATCCAGCCAATGGCCCATCCAATCCAACACTCTGTGTCACACAGTGGCCAAGACCCAGGGGCCATCAGGAGGTCCACCAGCAGGGCCAGAACTCCAGAAGCCCTCCCACTGTTGCCTCCCACAAGTACCAAAGTCCATGTACATTGTATAAATAATCCATCCAGACATTGTGACCACATCCCACACTTGCATACACTCACCATATGTAAAAGAAGAGACATAACGCAGGGGCAGAGCCGACAATCTGATAAAGCCTCCAGTTCCGAATGCCATATGCCAAGCCGGCCAGGGCCATCTGCCCCATAGCATTGCAGCAGTGAGTAATAATCATCGCAAGGGGGCGGTAGGAAGCCCCAACCCACTCAGAACCTAGAAAGGAACAGAGACAGTCAAACTCTTTAAAAGCAAAGATACAGAGTAGACAGTGGTCTGCCTCAGCACTGTTGGACTATACAAGGTCTATCGTGCACCGACTTGAAGACGATCAGAAGAACAGCCTATAGGGGAACAGCGGAAGGACTGCTAGTTAGCATAGCTAGACTAGGGACTTCCCACAATTTCAAATTTATGTCCTTCCTGTCTCCTGATTGGCTTTTTGGAGACTTCCTGCTCCAACTGAGCCTTCCCCCTTCGTTCCTGTCTCTCTCACAGCAGTCAGTTAGTTAAGCCTCTCTCCCTCTCCTCTGTTCTATCAGAGTTTTTTTCTTCTTCTTTAATAAACCGAGTTATTTCCTTTAAACAGTTGGTGCTCCATTCCTCGGCATATTTAAACTCTGCCAACGATCATAAGGCATTAGTTGTTGTAGATTTTCCGGGCTGTATGGCTGTGGTCTTGACATTGTAGTATCTGACGTTTCGCCAGCAGCTGTGACTGGCATCCTCAGAGGTATAACACAGAAAGATGGAGTACTCTCTGTGTCAATGTGAGAAGAAAAATGGTAGGCAGGTAATTTATATTTACTCAGGAAGGTGGGGTAGGGCTGAGTCATTATCTTCTAGGACATTATCTTGCAGGACAGGACAGGAAAACACAAAATGCTCTACATCTTACAATAGCACTACAGATAAGATTAGAATTTCAACAGCCAATCCATATGCAAAAGAACCTCCTCAGGAAAGCTCCTCCATTAGCATGTCACAGCCTGAGGAATTCCTACAAGATAATGACTCAGCCCTACCCCACCTTCCTGAGTAGATATAAATTACCTGCCTACCATTTTTCTTCTCACATTGACACAGGAAGTACTCCATCTTTCTGTGTTATACCTCTGAGGATGCCAGTTACTGCTCCTGGCAAAACGTCAGGTACTACAATGCCAAGACCAAGGTCATACAGCCCAGAAAATCTACAACAACTAATAAACTCCAGCCGTGAAAGCCTTTGACAACATATTGAGCATAAGGAAGTTTAATGTGTTCTACATGGAACAGTCACTACCACCCACTTAACAGGGTTGCTGTGACTATAAATGTGGAGTGGGGAATCAAGCATACTTGGAGGAGAGATGGGATCGAAATGTATGGAAAGAATCTTCAGGGCAAATGTCTGAATAATTTCAAGGAAATCAAAATACCTTATTCCACAAATCCATGAGACGCTACCCTAAAGAATCCACACAATTCGGTACTTAACCTGACAAGGTAACACTGGGCACTGCCCCTGCTCCACCAAGCTCTGTGACCTGATCTACCAGGCTCCATCCCTAAGCTCCTCATTTCAGGGTCCCCGGAGAGCTTTCCACACATCCCCCCAAAAATGGTACCTTCCTATCCGCATGAGGGAGGATGCTTCACCTCAACTCATTGAAGGCTGCCCTCTGGATTAGAAAGTTTTACATTCTAGCATTTCTTTTCAGATAACAGGTATACTTGTTCTAAGTTTGTTTTCACCTGGGCTGCCTGTTTCACAGTTCATGGCAGATCATGGTCTCCTCCCTTCTAATCCAAACTACCATACATGGCTCTACTTTTAATACACCCTTTGAGTTGTCATGCTGTAGGGAAGTCCCTTTTGGTTGATGGGGCTTCAGTCTTTTCATAATCCGGCTCTCCTATCTGAGACAGATCAGACCCTCTTTGTTATGACCTGCGGTGTATTTCTGCTTTCCCTTTACCCCTCATTGGCTGTCATTCATTTTCCTAAGAACTTGCGATGACTGTAGATTTGTTTCTTTTTCTTTCCTTTTTTTTGTACATACAGCAATATTTCCTTCAATAAAGTTTCTTTAAGTTAAACAAAATAATAACAGGTATAACCGGAAAGCATATATATTAGGGGTGTGAAATATGCAATCCTGAAGCCAAAAATTTACAAAATTGTTTCAGGTCATTGCAGTGGTTTCCCAGAACACTATTAAAAATTGAAGATTCTTAGCAAAACAAAACTATTCTTCCCCAAAAGAATCTGTGTTGTTTTCGAGTTCAGATGCTTAGCAAGCCAACAGCTTGTGCTTATCATGTTGTTCTTTGATTCAGCTTGTTTCCTTACCCATGGCATCCTTCCTACCAATAAGATCCTAGCAAGGGAGCTACATAGACTAGCACTCCCAACCAATCACTAATGCTGCCTGTCATTTCCTGTCATAGCAGTCTATAGAGAGGGGTACATGTGCAGAAAACCAGCTACTTCTTTGGGGTCTGCTAAAATGGAGACCCTTTGCTGCATGTGCATGAAAATTGGCGGGTCTTGGTAGGAGACAGAGGACCGCATTGAATGCAATTTTGGTGCCATTATCTTTAATGACTGCTGCCTCAGACCCTAGAATTGGCTGGCCAGTGAGAAGAATGGTGTCTGCAGTGAACATGCACAGAAAATGATCCCAAAACTCCAGAACCCCAAGACAACACATGGATTTCTAAATTAAACCAGTAATACCCTACCCAAAATAAAGCAATCATGATAAAAAAAAAATCCCCTCCTTAAGCCCAGATCCAAAACTAATGATTTTTTTTCTTAGCACACACCTGTAATATATGCATTTAGGATGAAAGACTCTTTAAAAAAGGAGGGAGCATAAATTGAATTCCCTGGGGCTGTCACTTTTGAATGCAAGGCCCAGCCCTTCCCAAAGAAGCTCAAGTATGGAGAGTCTTACTTAAAGCCGCCACACTTATACTGAATCCAGCAAAAGCAGAACCCACGACGAATCTCAAGGCGATGTAGACATACAAATTGGGTGAAAAGCCCGCTCCGACACCAAAGGAGCCCATCAAGAGAAGGGCCAACAAGATCATGTTTCGGCTCCCGATCCTGGGGGGAAGAAATGCAAGGAGGTCAGTAGAAGTAAGTCATCCCTTGGACACAAGGACACATTGCATGCGCACAGGTATATTAAAAGCTTTTTAGCTTTAGAAAGGGGCAACATCTATTTGGAAGGGGCATTATTAGGTAATCCAGTCATCTCTCCCCCTGCCTCCTATTTAATGCAAGAAGTCCAAACTACAGGCTTCTCTGTGGGCTGTCCCGTCAAGAACCTACAGTAAGGAGCAGACCGTGAAGGAGCAATTTAGAACAGAAGAGCTGGTGAGCTCCAAATTCATAGAATCATAGAATGTTAGAGTTGAAAGGGACCTTGCAGGTCATCTAGTCCAACCCCTGCACTTTGCAGGAGCGTAGCCAAAAGATAGCCCTACATACCTACAACATTCCCAAAAGATGGTCGTCCAGCCTCCTCTTGAAAACGTCCAGGGAAGGAGCATCCACCACCTCCCGAGGCAGACCGTTCCACTGCTCAACCACTCTTACAGTTAGGAAGTTTGTCCCGATATCTAGCCAGTAACAACTCCTTTTTAATTTCCACCCATTAGATCTAGTCTTGCAATCCGGACCAAGAGAGAGCAAGATTATCTCATCAAAAATTACTTTGCCCAGGGAAAAGCTGCTACTAGGCAGAGATATCTGCTACTAGGTAGAGACATCACCCTGCCAACAAAAGTCCATATGGTCAAAGCAATGGTATTCCCAGTAGTAATGTATGGCTGTGAGAGTTGGACTCTAAGGAAGGCCAAGCACTGAAGAATAGGTGCTTTTGAATTAGGGTGCTGGAGAAGACTCTTGAGAGTCCTCTGGACTGCAAGGAGATTGAATCAGTCAGTCCTAAAGGGAATCAACCCTGATTGTTCCCTGGAAGGCCAAATACTGAAGCTGAAGCTCAAATACTTTGGCCACCCAATGAGAAGGGAGCCCTCACTGGAAAAGACCCTGATGCTGGGAAAGACTGAAGGTCAAAGAAGAAGGGGACCGCAAAGGATGAGATGGTTAGACAGTGTCACCGATGCAACGAACATGAAATTGAGCAAACTCCAGAGCATGACGGAAGACAGGAGGGCCTGGCATGATGTGGTCCAGGGGGTCGCAAAGAGTCAGACTCGAACAACAACAACAAAAGGGTTTTGTTCACGAGGCTGAAGGTAGTTCCCAGTTCCTTATTCTGGGAACCGACTTCAGCCTCCTCTTTTGTTCCATGTGTATAAAATGTGGAAGCGTTGCCCAGTGGCAGAACAGATCTTTCCCATGCAAAAGATCCCATGTCCGATCTCTGTTGTCTCTCCTTAAAGGACCTTGGATAGCAGTTCTTGGTAAAGCCTCGTTTGAAACCCTGGGGAGATTTGACCCGTCAGACTATACAATTATTTATTTATTTATTTAGCAAACTTTTGTCCCACCCTCCCGGCCATAGCGGGCTCAGGGTGGTTTACAATCAGGTAAAATCCAAATACATAAATAACAGCAATAATATTAACATTAAAATACCATTAAAACCATAGTAATAAAGTGCTAGTCTTATCCATTAACGCTGATTGGTCATCCGACGTCCAAACAGCTTCAGACATTATAAAGGGCAGCCTCAGGTGTCATTAAAAGGGGGGGGGGGAATTGGCCCGGTCAGAAATTAGGGTCCAGCACATCAGGGCTCTTCAGTTGCCGTTACCAGTGGCAACGGAGATCGAGGTGGTGTTAATCCTAGTCGTGGTGGCAGCTCCAAAGGCCTGGCGGAAGAGCTCCGTCTTAAAGCAGTAAAGCAGTAAATGGACCCCTCCTAACTTCATATGCTTCCTAAGAGCAAAGGATCCATAATTATGGCAACCTAATGAGGGATTCTACATTTCAGGACCTCTTGGAGAATGCAGTGAGTCTTTGTACAGAGGTAATTTGCCCACATGCAGCAAATTTTCATTCAGGTGTCGGAAGTGGAGGACTGAGCTCTGTCTCCTGACTCAGACTTCACAGACAGAACCATAGATTTGGATAGGTTGAGAGGTCAGGACACACGGAGCATCCTTTCCTTCTTGCTATCTGATACTATCCCTTTGAAGTAGAATGTTATTCTTAGGGACAAGACTTCCTTCCTTCCTTCCTTCCTTCCTTCCTTCCTTCCTTCCTTCCTTCCTTCCTTCCTTCCTTCCTTCCTTCCTTCCTTCCTTCCTTCCTTCCTTCCTTCCTTCCTTCCAGCTTAACGCCTCTCTCACAGACACAAAGAAGGAGCACACACTCTCCATCTTTGGCACCATGGATGCAGGACAAGGATTTTGCATCTGCATCCATCCCAGCTAGTTAGATTGAATTCTGTCCCTATCTCTCACCTATACTATCTAGAATGGAGTTCCCTAAGTAAAGAACGCTTGTTAGTTTGAGACTTACAAGTGGCTCCGAGTAACTTTGTAGCTTTGCTAGCACGCACAGTACCCAGACACTGCTGCTGCGCGCAGGGCTTTTTTTGTAGAAAAAGCCCAGCAGGAACTCATTAGCATAATAGGCCACACCCAACATCAGAAACTCATTAGCCTATTAGGCCACACCCCTGACAACACAGCTTATTATCATATTAGGCCACACCCCCATGTTACCAGAAGGGTGGTCATCGAGCCACACCCACCTTTTGCTTCTTATTCTGTTTACCTTGTCTGGTGTCAAAACCCCAGGGCTTTTTTGGTAGCAGGAAATCCTTTGCACGTTAGGCCACACACGCCATAATATAGCCAATCCTAATGAGTTTCTGCTGTTGGGGATGGTTTATTATGCTAATGAGTTCCTGCTGGGCGTGGCCAACTTGGGAGCCAGCCAGAACTCCGTTCCTGTGCGTTCCTGCCCAAAATTAGCCCTGGCTGTGCGTAAGCCTAGTGCACCCTGCTACCAATAGAGATTCATGGTCATGCCACATCAGTGAATCTATCATTAGGGAAGGTGAGCCAGCAAACAATGGGGCAGTACCTGGACGGGAGACCCTCTGAGAAACCCCCATGCGTTGCCTCGAGTGCCATGAAAGAAAAGCTGGTGACAGTCATAGCTAAACTAAAGGCCAGCTCATGTGGGGCTCAGTCCACACAAGAAGAGAAGAGATTTCTGTCGGGTTCTTGGTCCCGGTAGTATGCTTCTGAAGGCACACCCACAGAACAGCTGCCTACAACCCTAAGGTGTATTTTTTTGTGTGTGTGCAACCAGAAGAACAGGAAACGTTCCTAGGAAAGGTACCTTTTGCATTATTTATTCTGCTGCCTTGCCAAGGATGAACAGCTTAGCTAGAAACTCAGATTCTTTGCCAGAATGTGCCATGCTCTTGGAACAGTCATGGTCCCTGTGGCAGAGCAAGTATGGAAACGTGGAGGACACAAAGCCAAACCTGAAGGGCTACCATGAATGGGGATCGAGCACATTGCCTGTGTGCGCATGAAATCCCTAAAACGACTGATCCGCTTTCAGGGTAGCAGAAATGGGAGAAGCACAGCCATATTGCCGCAGAGACGCACGTCTCCTTACCTGTCACTCAGAGGCCCGAAAACCAATGCTCCAACCAGGACGCCCGCCATGAGAATGGACTGAGAGATGCTGTTTAAGTTTTCTCGCTCACAGACCAAGTTGAACTAGCAAAAAAGAACACGCAGGCCTTTTATTGAGCCTCCTATCAGCACCAACGTTATATTTTCCTAAGAACATAAGAGAAACCAATGCTGGATCAGGCCAATGGCCCATCCAGTCCAACACTCTGTCACACAGCGGCCAAAAATACCAGGTGCCATCAGGAGGTCCACCAGTGGGGCCAGGACACTAGACGCCCTCCCACTGTTGCCCCCTCCCCCGGCACTTCTGTATACAGCAGATCCCTTTTCTCCTTTGCCCCACCTTTTCATTTTTCAGGGCAAACCATTCCCCCCTGTGTGTTTCGATATTATTATAAGCAGGGCTCCTTTTGTAGCAGGAACTCCTTTGCATATTAGGTGACACACCCCTAATGTAGCCAATCCTCCAAAAGCTTACAAAGCTCTTCTGACAGGGGCTACTGTAAGCTCTTGGAGGATTGGCTACATTAGGGGTGTGTTGCCTAATATGCAAACGAGTTCCTGCTACAAAAAGAGCCCTGATTATAAGCCAGATAACTAGCTAGACCAGTGGAGCTTAGCTTCAGTTTGAATGGCGGTAAAAGCTAACTAGTTTCCCTAAACAGAATTTCCCCCATAATTTTCTGGTTCCCTTGCAACATGTGGCCACAAAGGGGGTACTGGGAATACTGTTGGTTTGGCATAGGGTTACCAGCTCCAGATTGAGAAATACCAGGAGATTTGGGGGATGGAACCTGAGGAGTGCAGGGTTTGGGGAAGGGAGGATTATAGCATTGCCACAACTCCTGGTGGAGGTGGGAGTCCCTCACTGCCAGGTCACACACCCTGCTGCCAATCAACTGACCAGTGGGGGGACTTATCAGCAGAGAGAGGGAGGCCCAGGCTTCGTTGCTGGCAATGTGGCGATGTCATTTCTGACATGCATTTGACACAGGTGACAACACTCTGGTATTTGGGCAAAAACTCTATGGCAGAAGCCATTTTTGCCATAGAGGTTTTGCCTAGATACCAAAGCATCGTCCTGATGTCGTGATGTGATGACATCACTTCCTGTACACACCGGAAGTGATGTAGCCATATCACCGGTGGCATCTCCTGGGCCTCCCTCCCATTCCTGGTAAGTCCCCCCATCTTCTGCTGGTTGCCGGACTTCAGTGGGGGTATAATGCCGTAGCGTCCACCTCCTGCAGCAGCCATTTTCTCCACCTGAACTGATCTTAGCAGCCATTTTATCTAGGGTCGAATCTGCATTTGCATTTTTAAATCAGTTGTGTGCTGCTGTGACGCCGTCTTTCTCTATGTTTGTTTGAATGCTGTTTGGAGAAGATTCTTTTAAAGCAGTGCGGAGGTGCAATGACAGTGGAGCCGCCCCGAAAGACCGATAAACATGTGTGGACGTGCGACAGGATGCTAGCACTGTTGAGGTGTGAAAACGACACCAAATGTGGACAGCTTTTTTGAAGACAAAAGGCTGGGACACTGGTGGGAAAGACAAATGTAGATTCGACCTAGGAGTTCCAGGGCTTTTTTCTGGGGGAACGCACCAGAACGGAGTTCCCGAACCTCTTTGGCAAAATTCTTTTAAAAATGTTTAAAAGTTCATGAGTTTTCAGTATACAGATTGAAAACTTCATTTCCCCCTTGAGAGTTCCAGCACCTCTTCCCCCCAAAAAAAGTCCTGAGGAGAACTAATCTCTGTAGTGCTTGAGGTCCTTTGTGATTTTGGGAGATCTCCAGGCCAACCTGGAGTTTGGCATCCCTAAACAGATCTATCGTCCAAGGAGCTCATATCCCTAGAAAAGCACTGGCAAACTTATATCTCCACCTCCAACAGGGGACTCAAATTGTACCCCAAACTCATTAGTTAGGAAAGTTCACATTTAGAAAGGTGAAATTTACCACCTATGTGGCTTTAAATATACTGATAGAAAAAGCTGATGATAAGGTGTTTTTACCAAGTATTTGAGGCATGAAATTTACCTCACAACTGTGGCCAGCATTCCAGCACAGAATAAAACAAACTGGATATAGGAGGCAATGTTGAATTGTGGGAGTTTTGCTATCTCTTCAGACTTGGATTCAGGGGCAGGGGGCACTTCCCTTAGTAGCCAGAAAAATATAGATAATCCATTATCTATAAGTGCTTGGAGAAAACAGGCTTCATTGATCCTTAAATTGGGGGATTAACCATCTCACAGAAGTATCAAAAGTGTTAGGGTTCTTCTGCCCAAGCTACAACACATGTAATGCAGTACATTACAAATAAATAAAATGTGTGTCTCTATAAGAACATAAGAGCTCTGCTGGATCAGACCAGTGGCCCATCTAGTCCAGCATCCTGTCTCACACAGTGGCCAGCCAGTTCCTCTGGAGGGCCAACAATAGGGCAGAGAGGCCGAGGCCTTCCCCTGATGAGAACACCAGAAGAGCCCTGCTGGATCGGACCAATGGTCCATCTAGTCCAGCATCCTGTCTTACGCAGGGCCAACAACAGGGCACAGAGGCCAAGGCCTGCCCCTGATAAGAACACCAGAATTTATTTATTTATTTATTTATTTATTTTTATTTACTTTCAATTTGTATCCCGTCTTGCCAGTATGAACTGGCAGAAGAACCCTGCTGGATCAGACCAATGGTCCATCTAGTCCAGCATCCTGTCTCACACCATGGCCAACCAGGGCTTAGAGGCTGAGGCCTTCCTCTGATGTTGCCTTCTGGCTCTGGGATTCAGCGACTTAGTACCTCGGAATGTGGAAGTTTCCCTCAGTCACCATGGCTAGTAGACTTATCTTCCACGAACCTATCTAATCCCCTTTTAAAGCTATCTATTCCTGTGGCCATCACTACGTCCTCTGTCAGTGAATTCCACATTTTAATCACTCTTTGTATCAAGTAGTATTTCCTTTTGCCTGTCTTGAACCTACTGCCCATCAGCTTCATTGGATGCCCTCAAGTTCGAGTCTTTTGGGAGAGGGATAAAAAGGTCTCTGTGTCAACTCTCTCCAACCTATGCACAATTTTATAAACCTCTATCCTTTCCATCACCACCCTTAGTCGTCTCTTTTCTAAACTGAAAAGTCCCAGACTCTTCAGCCTTTTCTCCCAGGAAAGGTCTTCCAACTCCCTCATCATCTTGGTTGCCCTCCTCTGTACTTTCTCCAGCTCTGCAAAGTCCTTTTGGAGATAACGGTGACCAGAACTGTACCCAGTATTCCAAATGAGGCCACACCATAGATCTACATAGGGGCATTACAATCCATTAAAATTAAGGCTTTTGTGAATGCCAGGAAGGTGAAGACATTTCCCAGTTGATTAGATAGCTGAAACGTCACCACAGTCCTGGAAGTTAGTGCCGCATTATATTTTTACCTCATATGCGCAAACTTTACCTCATGCGAGGTGTCACTGTAAAAACAAACAAACCCAGAACTAGATGATTTAGCACTGTTTTTTGTAAGCAGGAACCAACTGTTTAATTGAAGTCAGTGGCATGGCTCTGTTCTCTGGTCTATCCATGTTTCTAGCTATCAGGGCCCTTGTATTGTTCTATGCTGTGCGGAATTTTGAATCAAAGAAACCCTGCTTAAATTAATTTGTCTTGCAAGTTTGATTCCTGATTTAGCCCTGCAGAACCCACATGGGCATAGGTAGTACTACCAGGATGCCAGGCCACTAGAAAGTAGAAGACTCAAAACCAGACTGGATGTTACAAAATAGAAGCGGGGGGAGAAAAAAAGAGAGATTTTTGAGGTCATGATTTTAAAGGGAGGGGGAAGAGAGAGAAAGAAGAGATGTTTCTGGGCATGATTTTTAGGCAAGAATGGTAGAGAGAACAGGCCTTAAAATCATGGCCGGAAATATCTCTCTTTTTCCTCTCCCCTCCCCCCTTTTTAGTTTGCAATATTCAGCCTGGCGAAGAGTTTGGGTGAATCTGAAAGTGTGCATTGCTATTTTGTGTCATTTTTGTTGGTCCTACTAACAAAAGGTATTATGTGGATTGTGCTTTGTTTTTTCATTAAAGTAAGGTCAGCATGTTTCACTTTCCAGCTAGCTTTTAGCACCCAAGTGTCCCAAGGCGATGATGTATCCCATGATGCACTGCATCTGGACTAAAAGAAAAGGAATTCTAGTTAAATTCCATTTTTTGGTACATTAAGGAAACCCTCACTCGCTGCTTCTACATTCCTGCTCTGTCTAGCTTGCTATCCAAAGGTTTTTTTGGAATGCTATCAGGAGAACACTAACTTGAAATCCAGGCAGGCTAGCCCAAAGCAATTTCCATGTGTAGGATGTGTCTGAAGCAGTGAAACATTTCAAAACAGAAATCTTGAAATTTGGGAGGGGCTACCGTTCAGTGGCAGAGAACCTGCTTTGCTTGCAGAATGTCCCAGGGTCAATCCTTTCCATCCCCAGTTAAAGGTGAAAGTGTTGGGAAACACCTTTCTCTGCCCGAGAGCTGCTTCCAGTCGGAATACACCACACTGAGCTAGATGGACCAAAGGTCGAACTCCCTATACGGCAGCTTCTTACATTAACAACAGATCTAAAGTACACACCTCGGTTAGCAGTGACGGCGGCCGCTCTTCAGGGTACACCCAACCGTCTTGGCATTTTTCTGTGGAATTGAATTGAATCGATTGAAGACTCCCTTGTGCGGGAGTAAACATACGGCATTCCTCGAAAGATCCATCTGGTCTCCTTGGAATGGTCAAGTTCAGCTCCTGCTCTTTGGTTAAGTTCAAGTTAAACTTGCGGATCCAGCTCGTGTTGCAATAGTGAGGGACGTCCGTGACAATGAACACTTGGCCGAACATGTGGAAGGGAGTGAGGGAATTCGGGATACAGAGGAGGAACACCAGTAGTTTCTGGAACCTCCCAAATTCCCCGATCACCTTCAGGAGGTCTCCGAATTCCATCTTTCTGTCTTTACCGGTGACTGGCATCTGTCTTTGTCACATCTGGGTCCTGGAATTAATGGTTAAACACAATTACAGCTGTAAAGAATCAAAAGAGGCAATAATTAATCAGGCTCCGTCTTCTATTAAACTTATGGGATCCCAACCTACCAAGTAGCTGCCAAGGATTAAGCCATATTTTTTTTCCTGAAAAATAATCCTTTGCTCATTGAGCTAAGGCCCTTCTATGATTGACCATAGTGAAGAACCAGACCAAAGAGTTGTCACTATAAGCAAGAAAGGGCAATATGTAACATTCCTAGGTACGTGGTACAATACTTGCATCTTGTGAGCTACAAATCGGGTCAACAGCTGAAATGAAATAACACGGCTCATGGCTTCCATGACTTTCCCTAAGAATGACCTCTTCCTGCTAAGTATGTTCTTTCTCTGATGTTCTGATGGATTCAGTAGCTATCATGTGTAAACAGTCGATGTGGTGACGTTACTTCCACATCAGCAATGCTGTCCCTCCCCCCTTTCCACCTCCCTCCCACCCCCAAATCCCAGAGGTTGCCAGCAATGCTCCCTCTAAGCTGTGGAGTCTTATGAGCAAAAATTCTATTTTGTGAGCTGCTGGCATTAAAGTTGTGAGTGAAGAAGAAGAAGAAGAGATTGGACTTATACCCCGGCCTTCACTACCCAAGGGAGTCTTAGAGTGGCTTACAAACCCCTTTCCTCTCCCTCCCCACAACAGACACCCTGTGAGGTAGGTGGGAAAGGTCTGTTGTGGGGAGGGGGAGGGAAAGGGGTTTGTAAGCCACCCTAAGACTCCCTTGGGTAGTGAAGGGTGGGGTATAAATCCAATCTCTTCTTCTGACAGAAACGGCTCTTTTTCAAGAACAGCTCTTGTCAGAACTATGGCTTGCCGAAGATCATCCGGCAGGTGCAGGTGGAGGAGTGGGGAATCAGACCCAATTCTCCCAGATTAGAGTCCGCGCACTTCACCACTACACCAAACTGGCTCTGAGAAGAGGACGCTGGCTACTACATAAATGAGTTTGCTTTGGAGCCCTCCTTCCTGAGCGAAGACAAAAACGGGTGAGCCGGAGGCTAAAAAACTGTGAGCTAGCTCACACTCACTCGGCTGAGAGGGAACACCGGTTGCCAGCACTCACAAGCAATGCTCCCTCTAAGCTGTGGAGTTTTGTGAGCAAAAATTCTACTTGGTGAGCGACTGGCGTTAAAATTGTGAGCAAGTGATTTGGCTGCTACATAAATTAGTTTGCTCTGGAGCCCTCCTGCCGGAGCGAAAATAAAAATGTGTGAGCCGGAGGCTAAAAAGCTGTGAGCTAGCTCCCACTAACTGAGCTTAGAGGGAACACTGCTCGTGAGGCCCTTTTGGCTCTTAAGCAACGTTCGGTTTTTAGCAGCCGTCATAACTTGCAGTTCAGCACGTGCAGATAGAGCACTGCGCTATTAGCTCCCTTCTTTATCTCAGGCTAAGTTTCTGCCCTAAGCATTTCTCCTCTGCTGTAATCAAGCCGATCGCAACGTGTGCTGCACCTTTGCATCCCGAGTCCCTTCTCTGCAACACACCTGCCACCTTCCGACTGGGAGATAAGGGCTCAGGGATCTCCATTCCTGCTGACAAAATGAAATCTCGTTGGTTTCTAAGGCGCCGCTGGACTGGAGCCTAATTGTTGACATTCCGAGTTGGAAGGAAGGTGCATTCCAGGCTCACTCGTCCCCACACCAGCTCCATTGCATGAAATATGACTCCATTACACAAGACAGTTGGTACATAGGCTGCGGACTTCAGAGCTTCCTCGCATGCAACTTGAGGCACGGATGTGGCACAGTAGGTGAAGGACCGGAGTAAAAAGCTGGGAAGCGTCTCATCTGAATCTCAGCTCATCCATATTCTGGGGAGACTTGTGCACGCAACGTGCCTTCTTACCTCACTAGAGATGCCGATTTTCTGCTCTAAGGATTTCTCCTGTGCTGTAATCGCGACTAACTTACGGTGAGCCCAGCAAGGGTCTTTCAAGGCAAGCGAGAAGCAGAGGTGGTTGGCCATGGCCGTCCTCTGCAGAGCCTTCCTTGGTGGTCTCCATCCAAGACTTATGGCCACCCCAGCAAGGGGCTTTCAAGGCAAGCAAGAAGCAGAGGTGGTTGGCCAGTGCCTTTCTCTGCAGAGTCTTCCTTGGTGGTCTCCCATCCAAGACTTCTGGCAAGCCTGGCATGGGGCTTTCAAGGCAAGTCAGAAGCAGAGGTGGTTTGCCATTGGCTTCCTCTGCAGAGCCTTCCTTGGTGGTCTCCCATCCAAGACTTATGGCCACCTCAGCAAGGGGCTTTCAAGGCATGTGAGAAGCAGAGGTGGTTGGCCAGTGCCTTCCTCTGCAGAGTCTTCCTTGGTGGTCTCCCATCCAAGACTTATGGCTACCCCAGCAAGGGGCTTTCAAGGCAAGGGAGAAGCAGGGGTGGTTGGCCATGGCCTTCCTCTGCAGGGTCTTTCTTGTTGGTCTCCCATCCAAGATTTATGGCAATCCTAGCAAGGGCCTTTCAAGACAAGGGAGAAGCAGAGGCGGTTGGCCAGTGCCTTCCTCTGCAGAGTCTTCCTTGGTGGTCTCCCATCCAAGACTTATGGCCACCCCAGCAAGGGGCTTTCAAGGCAAGGGAGAAGCAGGGGTGGTTGGCCATGGCCTTCCTCTGCAGGGTCTTTCTTGGTGGTCTCCCATCCAAGATTTATGGCAATCCTAGAAAGGGCCTTTCAAGACGAGGGAGAAGCAGAGGCGGTTGGCCAGTGCCTTCCTCTGCAGAGTCTTCCTTGGAAGTCTCCATCCAAATACTAAGCAGGGCTGACCCTGCTTAGCTTCCAAGATCTGATGAGATCAGGCTGTACGATGTTGCCTTCCCTCCCCTGCGTAGGCTTAGGGAAGCCATTGTCCCTCACAGCCTCAGTTGCCCATCTGTAAAGATGGATCACGGAGGCTCAATTTACAGCAGGGCTTCAGGATGTTGACAAAAATGTGTGAGAGACAGTTTGAGAACTTAGAAAAGGGGTACAGAGGCCACCAAGAGGCCATCTGCTGGGAACCATTGGTACCCACAGAACAGCATCCCTGGGGGCTCGAGAAGACCCTAAAGGCCAAAGCAGGACCGTGTTCAAGGTAAATTTTGAACTTCTACCCCTGGACTGACTCAGCAGTTCCTCCGGGCCTCTCTTTCAACTACTACAGCCCCACGTGATGTCCAGAAACGACTGTTCCTTAGCCAATGTAAGAGAATCCATCTAATGATTACCCTTGTCACTACAACCTTGTCCCAACGTTCTAAACTCTCACCGTTGATGCCTGGAGTTAGGTCCCTGCAGAGGCCATTTCCTATTATCTTTCTAAGGCAGAATGAAAATTAGATAGATGGGCAGATAGACGGGCACTGTCGACATGCACGGCGCATTGCCAGGTACCGGCTCCTGCACCGGTAAGGGCCATCAGGTTGCCGATAACTGGTGGCAACCTCTTGGGTTTTCAAGACCAGGGTTGCCATTGTCTGCCTCTGCATAACAACCCCTTAGACATCTTGGGTGGTTCCCCATCCAAGTACTAACCACAACCGACCCTGCTAGGCTTCCAAGATCTGATGAGGTCAGCCTAGCCCGGGCGATGCTGGTCAGGGCTCCGTCCCCTTAGGAGAGGTTTAATGAGTGGCAATTGGCCATTGAAGCTTTCCACGGCATGAAGTACAATAACGTCACCTGATAATTGCGTGAAGGTCATAAGAACATAAGAGAAGCCAGTCTTGGGTCAGGCCAGTGGCCCATCCAGTCCAACACTCTGTCACACAGTGGCCAAAAATGCCAGGTGCCATCAGGAGGTCCATCAATGGGGCCAGGACACTAGAAGCCCTCCCACTGTTGCCCCCCCCCAGGCACCAAGAATACAGAGAGCATCCCTTGCCCCAGACTGAGAGTTCCTATCTATATCTTGTGGCTAATAGCCACTGATGGATCTCTGCTCCATATGCTTATCCAATTCCCTCTTGATCATAGAATCATAGAATCACAGAGCTGGAAGGGGCTATACAGGCCATCAACCCCCTGCTCAATGCAGGATCAACTGAGACCAGGGGTGTTAAACATGTGGCCGGGGGGGGGGCGGATTAGACCCCCGGAGGGCTTCTATCAGGTCCATAGTGGAACTGGCTGTCTCCTGCTTCTTCTTCCAGTTCTGCTGCTGCTGCGTCATCGTAGGTTTGCAGCTTACAGATACACACCTGAACAGCATACTCAAGATTGTAGCAGCACAGACATTTTGATGCAATAATTCAGAGCAAGGGGTGTCAGTGATCAGACACTGTTATATAAACAAAATATTGCAAGAATGCTAATGTTTTAAGCGTGTTTTTATTTTAAGTTAAAAAAAACCCTCACCTTTGTGTTTGTGTCCTTTATAAAGTTTATATCTCTGCAACCTGGCATTGCCTTTTATGGCACACGCGGCCCGGCCCGACAAGGTCTCATTTAAGAACATACATAAGAACATAAGAGAAGCCAATGTTGAATCAGGCCAATGGCCTATCCAGTCCAACACTTTGTCACACAGTGACCAAAAATACCAGGTGCCATCAGGAGGTCCAGCAGTGGGGCCAGGACACTAGAAGCCCTCCCACTGCTGCCCCCTCCAGCACCAAGAATAGAGTACAGCACCTGCCCCAGACTGAGAGTTCCCATCTATACCTTGTGGCCTATAGCCACTGACGGACTTCTGCTCCATATGTTTATCTAATTCCCTCTTGAAACTGTCCATGCTTGTAGCTGCCACCACCTCCTGTGGCAGTGAATTCCATATGTTAACCACTCTTTGGGTGAAGAAGTCCTTCCTTTTATCTGTTCTAACCCGACTGCCCAGCAATTTCATGGAGTGCGCACGAGTTCTTGTATTGTGAGAAAGGGAGAAAAGTACTTCTTTCTCTACCTGCTCAATCCCATTCATAATCTTATAAACCTCGATCACGTCACCCCTCAGCCGTCGTTTCTCCAAGCTAAAGAGCCCCAAGCGTTTTAACCTTTCTTCATAGGGAAGGTGTCCCAACCCTTTTATCATTCTAGTTGCCCTTCTCTGTACTTTTTCCAGTGCTATAATATCCTTATTTATGTCATTTATGTCAGATCTGGCCCTTATAACAAATGAGTTCGACACCCGTGGCCTAGAGCATCCCTGACAAGGGTTTGTCCAGCCGCTGCTTAAAGACGGCCAGTGAGGGCGAGTTCACCACCTCCCTAGGCAGCCGATTCCACTGTCGCACAACTCTTAACTGTGGGAAAGTTTCTCCTAAGATCCAGCCGGTACCTTCCCGCCCTTCATTTAAACCTATTCACGCGAGTCCTCTCCTCTGCTGCCCACAGGAACAGCTCCTCGAAGTCACAGCCCTGCAGATACTTCAAGAGAGCCATCCTGTCCCGTCCCCCCTCAACCTCCCCTTCTCCAGAATGAACATTCCCAAGTCCCTCGGCCTTTCCTCGTGGCGCTTCTTGGTCTCCCGGCCACCCGAGATCAACTGATATTCAAGGAACGGCTAAAGGGATGAGCTTAAAAGATGGCAACCCAAGTAGTTATCCTTCTCGCATTCGGCAAAAGGCCTTCTGGGTCCAAAACACCCCTAATCCCCGGGGCAATGTTCAGCTTCTTCCCTGACATTTTAACCCTGCTCTAAGCCCCAGTCCCTTGCACCACCCTCTGTGACTGCCCCCCCCAGGGTTAAGCCATACAGTGACTCCTGCAGCTTCTCAAATTTCTGTTAATTGTGGCTTCCAGATCTGAGTCCCAGAAGCGCTTCCACCTGTACACCTCCGCCCTCCCGAGCCATAGCCCTTACCTTGCGCGTCTCGCCTCCTTTCCCGCGGGTTCCATAAGAGGAAAGTAAGGAGGCCTGGGGTGCTTTTCGAAGACAAAGAAGAACGCACAGATCAACTGAGGGGGTTGTGAGACGGGTGAGAGGCCGGCACGCCCTTCCAATAATGTGGAAGGTGGCATAATGCTGGGATATGGTAACGAAGCACTGCGCCTGCCTGCCAGAGCCTAGGGTGTTCCTCTCCCGGCGCGAGAGATGTCTCAATGTACTGACATGCATGAAACAAAACAGGCCTCCGGATTGCCAAAGAGGGCTCGTGGCATGAAGGAAAGTCGGTGACAAATGGGGTTCCCAGCCTCCAGGTGGGTTAAACGAAGCCAAAAAGCAACGGTGGAAAAATAGCGATGAAAACATTAAATGATATTCAGTGTCTGATTCATGGAAAGAATTCCATATATATTAAAGATTGTATAAATGCATGCATGCCATTCATTCATATATAGTATCGAAACCGTCCAAGAAACACTTTGCAACTGGGGAATTACTTTCAAATCCAGGTTATAAAGCCAAGAAAGCGCCTGGTGCCACAAAGGAAGAATAGCAACGCCTGTTAAGCCTCATTCCAAACCATTATTCACAAGGAAGTTACTGGGGAGTGGCTGTGCAATAAATTTAAACTTTCTCCAAATATCTTGACAACCTTCAAGGATATTGATCGGTTCTCTAACGAAGCCCACCGGAACGAGGCCCTGCATATCCATATTGAGCCGCATTACGCAACAATCATCCAGAAACTGTCATGAAACAAAGTCTTACAGGCATGTAACTCAGGTCTTCTGAAATGCAAAGACAACACACCCTTCTTAATAGGGACACAGCAATTAATTGCATTAATGGTTCTATTAAGAAGGGTGTGTTATCTCTTTGGATTAATAGCAGGGATGGGGTGATTAATAAATTTTATTTACACACACACACATATATATATATATATATATGAATGGAGTACATGTATCTATATGAACATTAATATATACGGAAGTCTTTACATGAATTAGACATTGAATATCATTTAACCAGGGCTCTTTTTGTAGAAAAAGCCCAGCAGGAACTCATTAGCATAATAGGCCACACCCAACTGCAGGAACTCATTAGCATATTAGGCCACACCCCTGACGGCACAGCTCATTAGCCTATTAGGCCACACCCCCATGTTACCAGAAGTGCGTCATTCAGCCACACCCACCTTCTGCTTCTTATTCTGTTTACCTTGCTTGTTGTCAAAACCCCAGGGCTTTTTTTGGAGCAGGAGTTCCTTTGCATGTTAGACCACATACCCCCTAATATAGCCAATCCTAATGAGTTTCTACTGTTGGGTGTGGCCTATTATGCTAATGAGTTCCCGCTGGGCCTGGCGAACTCAGGAGCCAGCCAGAACTCCGTTCCTGTGCGTATCTGCCCCCAAAATAGCTTGCATTTGTTTTCATCATTATTTTTTCACAGTTGCTTTTGGGCTTTGTTTCATCTCCTTTCCGGGATTCACTCTGTATTGCAACTTCCATCTGGGACCTGGAGATTTCTCACTATTACAATGGATCTTCAGAAAATAGAGAACACTTTCCCTGGAGAAAATGGCTGCTTTGGAGGGTAGACCCTATGGCACTGTGCCCTGCTGAGGCCCCTCCCCTCCCCAAACCCCGCCCTCTCAAGGATCCACCCCCAAAGTCTCCAGGTATTTCCCAACCCAGAGCTGGCAACCCTACTTACAAAGCACACCAGTGTCTGAAAGGACATGCCCACCCTAGCCCTCTCTAGCCCTCTAAGTCTTAAAAAACAAATAATGTATAAATCTGAAGGTGGTCTTTACAAGCCCCATGCTTGGAGGTTCACTCTATGACGCACCACTCTTTCTGTATCAGGCACAATCCCTATTTTCTGATGCCCCACTCCTAGATTTAGGGGAAGAGACTGAGGATACTTTCTAAAAATTTTGTTAATGCACACTAGGTCTGAAGACATCTCAGCCCCTTCTCGCAGTTCTTTAAGGGAGGAGGAGGAGGAGGAGATTGAATTTATACCCCGCCCTTCAGTACCCAAAGAAGTCTCAGAGCGGCTTACAATCTCCTTTCCCCTCCCCTCCCCACAACAAACACCCTGTGAGGTAGGTGAGGCTGAGAGAGCTCTTTCGAAGACTGCCCTTGAGAGAACAGCTCTGAGAGAACTTGTGACTGACCCAAGGTCACACCAGCTGGCTGCATGTAGAGGAGTGGGGAATCAAGCCCGGTTCTCCCAGATTAGAGCCTGTCTGTCATGGGCTGGAGTGCGGGCGAAGCGAGAGGGGGATAGTCCGGGTCCAGTCCAAGGTCAAAAACCGGGAGGCAGGAAAATCAGGAGCCAAGTAACAGAGTCCAGAGCGCAAACCGAAAAGCGTAGTCATCAAAGCCAGAGTCTGTCAGATAACTGCCATGTTTTCTGTATAACCTCATTCCTAGCTTACCCGCATGCGCAGATCTTTGCTTTGCTAAGGCTACCGTGGGAGACATTCCTATGCCAGACACCGCTAACAGTGTAACCTTGACAGAAGGGAGGGCTTGCGTTCCCCAGCTGGTGTGAATATATCGGCCCTCTGGCAGGGGGTGGTGGTCTCCCATTCATGATGTAATGTCCCGCCGGGAGATTTCCCCCGCGTGCGCTTGGATTTCATTTGCTTGGCTAGTTGAAGCACCAGAGTATATACACAGCCCCCCATGCACCACCCGTCATTCCTGACAATGTACCTGTACTACTTGGCAACAGACTGGTATTCCAGTAAAGCATAACTTTCTGAGGGAAGTGTGCTGGATTTCCTTGCTGTTGAACCTGACAGAGTCGAAGAGCCGAGAGGTCACAGCAGGAAACAGGAACCGGGAACACGGGCGAGGGGGGTGCTGAGCGTCTTCAAGCTGACTAGTTGCTGGCACGAGGAAACGACAGGGAGTGGGGAGCTAAGTACCCTTCCGGGGCTGTTGTCAATTAGCAGCCAGCGCGTGTGTCCCGGCTCCTGTTAGGACTCAGGGATGAGGGACGCCTTCTTGCGCAGGCATGCCTCTCTCCGCCGGGATGCCAAGTCCCGCCGGCACTGGTCTCGCAAACAGGCCACCGGTGGGGCGAATCAGGGGGGCTGTCCGACGTGCGTTGTTCCGCCCCAGCGGTTGCCGGAGTGGGCTCCGCGGCTTCATTGGGGTCAGGTATAGATTCCACCGGAGCTGGGAGCTCATCCTCAACAGTACTCGGGACTTCAGCTGGGGCTGGGAGCTCATCCTCAGCAGTTCTCATGACACCGCCCTCCTAACAGCTACACCAAACTGGCATCTCAACTTTATTGCGTGCGTAGAGCAGGGGCCCCCAACCTTTGTGAGTCTGCAGGCACCTTTGGGATTTTGACCCAGGGTGGCGGTGCACGCAGCCACAAAATGGCCACTGCGGGAGGCGGAGCCAACCACAGAACGGCGGCCATCGCTCACCCACAGTCACACAGTGAAGGTCCTGGTGCTGTGGCGGCAGCTTTTGCCCAAGCGATGTTTTGAAAAGTCTGCACAGTCAATCAGATCTCCAACGGCCAATCAGAAGCCTTGCTGGGCAAAAGCTCCACCAGGCCCCACCCACTTTGTAAAAACACTTCCTGGGTGCCGTGGCAATCACAGGTGAGGTTGCCAGCTCTGGGTTGGGAAATACCTGGAGTTTTGGGAGGTGGAGGCTGAGGGGGCAGCATTTGGGAAGGGGAGGGACTTCAATGCGGCATCATGCCACAGGGTCTACCCACCAAGGCAATCATTTTCTCCAGGTGAAGAGATCTCCGTTGCCTGGGAATCAGTTGTAAGAGCAGATCTCCAGCTGCCACCTGGAGGTTGTAAGAGAAGAAGAGGAGGAGGAGGAGAAGGAGGTTGGATTTATACCCTAGCCTTCACTACCCGAAGGAGTCTCAGAGTGGCTTACAAACTCCTTTCCTTTCCCCTCCCCACAACAGACACCCTGGGAGCAGTGTTCCCTCCAAGCTGAGCCTCCAGCTCACACATTTTTGCCTTAGCTCAGTAAGGATGGCTCCAGGACAAACTAATTTATGCAGTAATCCAATTGCTCGCTCACAGCTTTAATGCCAGTAGCTCACAAAGTAGAACTTTTGCTCACGAGACTCCACAAGCTCAGAGGGAACATTGCCTGGGAGGTAGGTGGGGCCGAGAGAGCTCTTTCGAGGACTGCCCTTGAGAGAACAGCTCTGAGAGAACTTGTGACTGACCCAAGGCCACACCAGCAGCTGCATGCGGAAGAGTAGGGAATCAAACCCAGTTCTCCCAGATTAGTCTCCACCTTAACCACTACACCAAACTGGCTCTCAGAAAACAAAAAACAACCACCGCGATATCATTTTGCAACCTATTCAATCATTATTATCAAGCCTTTACACCATGGTACAAACTTACAAAACACGTCCCAATACAAAATATACAGATATTTAAAGTGTCCTTGGGCACCAACCTGTCTGCGCTCAAAGTTCCTCCGAATAATAACAGCTCGAAGCAGCTCAACAGAAGAATCCTTCTTTGACATAGAGATAAATTATCCCCAATATCTGATCAACTGTTGTGGCTCCGGGCCAGTTCCACACCCGTGTCCGGTCCTTCAACGAGGTTCCGCAGCAGTCAAGAAAGTTTTTTTCTTCTCTGCTTATTCAGTCTGTTTTGGAGACTGTTTTACACCGCAGACCTTGAAATCTATGTTCTCGTTCAGCTTAATGCAACATTAGTGCGACATGATTCAGAGGAACTCTGAGCGCAGACAGTCTGGTTTACAAGGACGCTTTAAATATGTGTCTGTTTTGTATTGGAAGGTGTTTTGTAATTTGTACCATAGTATAAATGCTTGATGATAATGACTGAGAGCCAGTTTGGAGTCGTGGTTAAGTGCGGGGACTTAATCTGGGGTTGGATTCCCCACTCCTCCACTTGCAGCTGCTGGATGACCTTGGGCAAGCCGTAGTTCTGTCAGAGCTGTTCTCTCAAGGACAGTTCTCTCAGAGCTCTCTCAGCCCCCCCTACCTCACAGGGTGTCTGTTGTGGGGAGGGGAAGGGAAAGGAGTTTGTAAGCTGCTCTGAGATTCCTTTGGGTCGTGAACGGCAGGGTATAAATCCAATCTCTTCTGCTTCTTCTGAATAGATTGCATAATAATGTCACGGTTGTTTTTTTGTTTACTTACAGCCTATCCTATGATCTCACGTTTGTATAACCACCTGGAGGTTGGCAACTCTACTCATGGGCGCCATGTTGGGGACCCCTTGTTTCAATGGACACACCGGGACAGAATGTCGGTAACCAGCTTCCTTCCCATCCTCCCCTGTCTCTCTCAATAGCATGATGATGATGAAGATGAAGAAGAAGAGGAGATTGGATTTATACCCCGCCCTTCACTCGGAGTCTCAGAGCGGCTTACAAACTCCTTTCCCTTCCCCTCCCCACAACAGACATCCAGTGAGGTAGGCGGGCCCGAGAGAGCTCTTTCAAGAACTGTTCTGACAGAACTATGGCTTGCCCAAGGTCATCCAGCAGCTGTAAGTGGAGGAGCGGGGAGTCAAACCCGGTTCTCCCAAATTAGAGTCCTCGCACTTCACCACTACACCAAACTGGTGTTGTAATTATCTGCAATAAACACAATCAGATCCACCGTGACATTAAATAAGCTATTAGAACTGCGACTCGTTAGAAAGCGGCTATTGTGGTCATTTCTTTTTTAATACGCCTCGCTCTCAGGCTGAAACTAGAGCGCCAAGGCAACCCTGTCTCTTTAAACCTGGAGCCACCCGCAAACAAGGAAGGGCGGGGATGGATTTCAAAAGTGGCAGTGGTATCAGTGAGAGATCTCGAACCCGGCTTCTCCCACAGTTCTCCTCCCCCGGTCCGATGCTCCAATTCTTTTTCTCTCCCGGCTGGGATCTAACTCCAGAGGCACGGCTGCAAATGACAGGGAGGTAAAGGCCTTATGCACCATGAAACGAAAAATGGCAGAATATTCGTCACTGGAAATAAATTCAACCACCGGCATCAATGATTATTTTACACCCTGCAAGAAAGATTTTTTTAAAAAAACACTAAAGAGGAGTGGAGTCCAGCAAGTACAACAAATTTAGAGTCCAGTGGCACCTTTAAGACCAACAAAGGTTTATTCAAGGTATGAGCTTCTCGATTGAAAGGAGATTCAAATTAGGCCTGATTCCATTTCCCTTACAGTCCCTTTGTACATTCACACCGGATGCCGTTTGTTTACTCTAAGAACTTCTATTCTTCTGTTCACGGCCAAACCAGGGCCTCCACAGGGCAGTGGGAAATGGCTGGGGACAGAATGTTGGAAAGTATGATCGCAATGCTTTTCGCCTGTCTAATCTCTGCCCCGTCCAAATAAATGTGGGTGGAGAGGGCCGCTTCTATTCCTCTGCTCGGATCTTGGTGTTACGCCAGGTTTGCGGGAAAAAAGATCTCTCTCATCTCAGACGGGTACCATGAAGAGCAGGTGGACCGGGCGGAAGTCACTGAAATCTGGATGTGCAAATTAGATATTGTCTCTGAGCATCACCTGGGGGTAAGCCGGTTTGGTGTACGTGGTTAAGTGCGCAGACTCTAATCTGAGAGAACCGGGTTTGATTCCCCACTCCTTCACCTGTACCTGCTGGATGACCTTGGGCAAGCCATAGTTCTGGCACAGCTGTTCTTGAAAAAGAGCAGTTTCTGTCCGAGCTCTCTCAGCCCCACCTACCTCACAGGGTATCTGTTGTGGGGAGGGGAAGGGAAAGGAGTTTGTAAGCTGCTCTGAGACTGAGTGAAGGGTATAAATCCAATCTCCTCCTCCTCTTCCATAAGCTCCTTCACCAGCCCCAGACCAATTTCCCACGAGCCACTGCTCCACCATTGCTCTTCCCTTTCCCCTGATTGTATACCTCAATTTCCCACTATTTGCTGCGTGGCTCCATTTTGTCCCACAGCTTCGCCCGATTTCCCCCATGTCTACTCGATCCTGTTTTTTGAGGATCCAGAAGACACAGGCGAAATTGGGCGAAGTGCGGGTCAAAATGCAGCCACGCAGCAAGTAGTGGGAAATTGACACATACAATCGGGGGGAAGGGAGGAGCGAGGGCAGAGCAGGGGCTTGTGGGAAATTGGTCCCAAGCTAGAGGATTGTGGGGGGAGGGGAGGGGACTGTGGCTTAATGGTAGAGCATCCACTTGGCATCCAGAAGGTCCCAGGTTCAATCCCTGGCATCTCCAGTTAAAAGGACCAGGCGGTAGGTTATGTGAAAGACCTCAGCCTGAGACCCTGGAGAGCGGCTGCCAGTCTTAGTAGACAATACTGACCTTGACAGACTGATGGTCCGATTCAGTAAAAGGCAGCAGCGTTTGTTCATGTGAAATATCAATTCTCTTCCACGAGCTTTTCCCCATCAGCAGATACCCAGTGCAGACAGAACACCGTTTTGATTTTACGTGTCCCGAGATTAGTACCAGGGTCAGATTGGGGGTCCCGCTGGATCCTGGTCTTCATGGCTGCCATGACAACTGTGAGTCTGTCCCGGATGGTGTTGAGTCCAACTCATGAAAGAGGGCAATATGGACCTTTCCCATGCTAAGCACTGTGTCGACGATCGGATGGGGGAGGGTGGGCTTGAAGTTCAGACCCTCATCATGGTCAGAGCATTACCTGTTGAAGGCTCTCTCGCCCTCACAAATGTGATGGACCTGTTACGGGATGGTCCACCCTCAGAGGCTGATGGAGCCAAATGGATTTCGAGCCACTCTGAGGGGTTTTGAGAATTCCAGTGGCAGCTCGATGGGGATCCTGGTACCCTCTTGTTAAAGGTTATTAACAGGGTTCCCCGGTCCCAGAAACCTCTCCCACCATCCAGCAGGTCCCCAGCTCCTGAATTCTCAAGGGAGTTCAGTGAGACATCTAGGAAATTCCTGGGACATCAGTAGGGTCGCTAGGTCCCTCCCGGCAACCAGTGGACTTCCTAGGAGCAGCAGGGAGGCCCATCCTATCTGCAGCAATGTGTCCACGTCACTCACCACATGACCCAGAAGTGATGTCATGTGGCGTCATGTGGCGCTCTGGTATCTCAGCAAAAGCTCTATGGTAAATTTGGCTTCTACTATAGAGTTATTGCCCAAAGACTAGAGCATCGGCTCAATGACCCAGAATCAAGACAGAGCACACCATACAGTCCATTTAGGGGCTTATGGGGAGGCAGCGTCAGCTGTGATGGCCATTCTCGTTCTCTGCCACATCATATCAATGGAATCTCACCCGGTTCGATGGTTTTGGATGGCCTCCGACCCAGGGAGGTCAACGGGGCCAGACCTACATGTCAGTCTGGTGTAGCAGTTAGGAGGGCAGACTCTAATCTGGGAGAGCCGAGTTTGATTCCCCACTCCTCCACTTGCAGCTGCCGGTGTGACCTTGGGTCAGCCACAAGTTCTTTCAGAGCTGTTCTCTCAAGGGCAGTTCTCGGGAGAGCTCTCTCAGCCCTTCCTACCTCACAAGATGTCTGTTGTAGGGAGGGGAAAGGAAATTGTAGGCCGTTCTGAGATTCCTTTGGGTAGTGAAAAGCAGGGTATAAAAACCAACTCTTTTTCTTCCTCTACAGCCTGCAGGGTGACCTGGGGTCAGCCACAAGTTCTTTCAGAGCTGTTCTTGAAAAAGAGCCATTTCTGTTAAGAGCTCTCTCAGCCCCACCTACCTCACAGGGTGTCTGTTGTGGGGAGGGGAAGGGAAAGGAGATTGTAAACCGCTCTGAGACTCTTTCAGGTAGTGAAGGGCGGGGTATAAATCCAATCTCCTCCTCTTCTTCTTCTTCTTCTTAATTTGGCCTCTGCTGGGACATTTTGGTGACTTTTTGTTGCTGGTGTTGCAGATGATCTCTCATCCAGTCTGACTTGGGAGTCATGTCAAGTTAGGGCTGCCAGCTCCAGGATGGGGAAATACCCGGAGGTTTGGTGGGTGGAGTCTGAGGAAATGCAGGTGTTTGGGGAAGGGAGGGACCTCATTGGTAGATAATGTCATAGAGCCCGCCCTCCAAAGCAGCCATTCCCTCCAGGGGAACTGATCTTTGTCATCTGGGGATGAGTTGCAATACCGGGAGATTTCCAGGCAATGCTTGGAGTCTGGCAACCCTATGCCAAGTGTAGGCTCAAAATGTTATTTACTGGGGCTGCCAACCTCCAGGTGGCGGCTGGAGAACTCCTGCTATCTCAACCAACAGTCCTTCTAAGCTGTGGACTCCTGAGAGCAAAAATCCTACTTTGTGAGCTACTTGGCATTAAAGTGGTGAGCAGGCGATTTGGCTGCTGCATAAATCAGTTTGCCCTGGAGCCCTCCCTTCCTGAGCTAAGGCAAAAATGTGTGCGCCGGAGGCTAAAAAAACTGTGAGCTAGCTCACACCGACTCAGCTTAGAGGGAACACTGATCCTGACTGATTTCCACGGGACGGAAATCAGTTCCCCTGGAGAAAACGGCTCCTTTGGATAGATAAATCTTATTATCTCTGGGTGCCAACGGACTCGGGGAGCACATTTTAAACTTCGAACCGGTGGATTATTTTGCAGACCAGAAATCCAAACGGTTAGTAATGTCATATGGAGAGCGACAGAGAGACGGCCACTTACCAAAAAAAAAAATATCACACACCCTCATATGGTTAACCAGTGGAAGAAAGTTTGTTGAAGCAATAAAATAATCAAGGACACCCGCCCCAACTGGGGGAGAAGCAAGAAGCAAGCCCAACTAGGGGAAAGGACCAGAAACCACCCAGAGCGGGAGAGAAATCCACAACCCCGCGGCCCTCGCTAACCCTAACCCCTGCTTTTGGGTCTTCAAATCAGGCAGCCCTACCTTCAAAAATGACTTCGGCAGCTCCAGCTTTAGGCAGCCGTCACCGTGTGTCTGGTCTGAGCTCTCAACACCCATCGCCTCCCGCGTGCCAATTTGCAATACACAGCTACAGCCTACGGCCCTTAGGGAGGGAAAAAAGCCACCAGGAATGGGTGGGCGGGAGAGATCAAACGGCAACGCCTGGGTGAAAGATCAGGCCTGTTAGTGAAACACGAGAGGATCCTTGTTTTCATTTGTGGAACGGCAGAAGGCAGTGTGTGTGTGTGTGTGAGACGGGGCTGCCACCCTCCAGGTCTCCTGCTAAAGGTGGATTCTACGGCATTATACCCTGCTGAAGCCCCTCCCCTTTCCAAATCCCACCCTCTCCAGGCTCCACCCCCCCAAATCTCCAGGTATTTCCCAACCCAGAAGCGGCAACCCCATGTATGCGAGAGAGAGCCCCCCGGAATTATAGCTCATCTCCGAACTACGGAGATCAGTTCCCCTGGAGAAAACGGATGCTTCGGAGGGTGGGCTCTGAGGTATTGTACCCCACTGAGGTCTCTGTCTCCCCCAGGCTCCACCTCTCCCCAAATCCCCAAGACTTTCCCTACCTGGAGCTGACAACCCTTACCTCCTCCCTCCCGCCCCTGCCGGGGACCAGGGAGGACCTGGCAACTCAGTGTGATAGACACAGGAGACAAGACAGAGGAGCTCACAGAAATATAATGATTCTCTTGTTTACTCAGCATTTACTGGCTTGCACATGAACGTGTGCAGGCGCACTGATGCCACTGAAATCTGGCCTGGTTGACACACACAGCAGAAGGGGTGGCAGAGTCCCGAGGAGAGTGGACCATAGCACCTCCTAGGGTCGCCAGCCTCCAGGTGATGGCTGGAGATCTCCTGGGATTACAATGGATCACCGGGTGACAGAGATCAGTTCCCCTGGGAAGAGGAGGAGGAGGAGGAGGTTGGATTTATACCCCACCCTTCACTACCTGAAGGAGTCTCAGAGCGCCTTACAATCTCCTTCCCCTTTAGCCAAAATGCACAAATCCCCAAAGCTGAACCTCTAGAGATTTTTGTCTATACCCTCACCTCTTCCGGCCAGAGGCTTTGACCTAACTGGTAGCCCTCAGGGAGGACAAAAGTTTATGGTTTTACGGTTGCCATCGAGGGGAAGAGTCTGGCTACTGGTGCGCTCGTGAGGACCTTGGATGGATGTCTTTTATTATCTGGCAAAAGGGAAGATATATTGTCAAGGTTCCGTTGTTCAGCCCCATCACCTGAACGCCCTTTCGGGGTCTTCAGGTGGTGGTCAAGAGACGCCTCTGTCTTAACTGTGTACACGGCTGTTTTTGGTGAACGCTCTGAGCTTTTTTTTATATTATGGTAAGGCTCAATGTTCCGTGTGCCTTGGCATCTAATCGTGCCAGCCACATGACCACGGAAACGTCTTCGGACAGTGCTGGCTCTTCGGCTTGGAAACGGAGATGAGCACCACACCCTAGATTCAGAGTCAACTGGCTTTCGAGGAAGGGAAACCTTTACCTTTTACCCACTCAACTAAATAGATTGTACTGCAGGCTTGTGTCCTCTTCTCTTTCCTACGAAGACTCGGTGTTCTGCCAGAATTCCATCTAGCCCAGTGAACCAAAGTGAAGCTGGCACGCCAGGTGGAAGTCTGGTGACCAGATAAATTATTTTTTTTCTGCAACAGTGATGATGTCACTTCTGGCATGACCCACAAGCACTGCCATGGCACTGGGGCAACGCTCTATCAGTCACCCCCTAAACTCTATGGTTTCCATAGAGTTTTGGGGCAAGTGCTAGAGCGTCGTGCTGCTGTAGTGCCAGCAACTCCGTGTTTGCCGGAAGTGACATCATCATGCAGCAATAATGATGCCCCCCTATGGTAAGAAGTTGCATACTCTCATCTTCCACCAGTTGCCAGCCCTTGCCTAGGAACTCTGTGTGTTTGAAACATACTGGGAAGGTCCAGTCATGGACCTTACAGCACTGGGTCTTACGGTCGTGGGTCTTACAGCACCGGCTCTGTTATGTATTGGGATGTGAATCCTTGCTATACATTTCCATGTTAAGCTTGAGTTTGAGTGTGGCTCTTCAGCTGTCACATTACCATTGGCTGGTTTCGGCGAAACCATTGTAAATACCCAATCACTGTGTGAGAATGTTGCAAAGAGGGAACGGTCCTGATTGGCCTTTATCCCTGTGTTATGATTGGCCTTTATTCCTGTGTTATGATTGGCCTTTATCCCTGTGTTGTGATTGGCCTTTAGCTAACTGTGGGTGTGGCTTTGACAGCCCGGGAGAGTTTAAAAAGGGAGCTGTGCTCCACTTGTTTGTTGTGTGTTCCTGAGTTGAAGTCTTGCTGCGTTCTGAGTTGGAGTTTGCTGTTACCAATAAAGCTGAAGCACTTGCTGAAATCACTTTGTTGTTAAGTTGTCCATACCTAACAGGCTCAGTGTAGCAGTTAGGAGCAGAGACTCTAATCTGGGAGAACCCCAGAATGTTTGATTCCCCACTCCTCCACTTGCAGCTGCTGGTGAGACCTTGGGTCTCTTACGAGTTCTCTCAGAGCTGTTCTCTCACGGGCAGTCCTCGAAAGAGCTCTCTCAGCCCCACCTACCTCACAGGGTGTCTGTTGTGGGGAAGGGAAGGAAAAGGAGATTGTAAGCTGCTCTGAGACTCCTTCAGGTCGTGAAGGGTGGGGTATAAATCTGATCTCTTCTTCTGCTGCTGCTGAGCCCGAAAAGCCCTGAACATTCCAAAAGAAAGGACTCAAGGACATTTTTTAAAAAAATCCCGCCTTCCTGTTTGAAAACACACACAGCAGCTTTCAAGAAACCGAACTCATTCTAGAACACTGCCCAAAAAATTAAAGAGGGGCTGAGGAAAGTAGGCCAAGGGGCAGTGCCTCATACTCTGTCCGTCTTTCTCTGCCCAGTGGGGCTGGCGGAGGGCCAGGGAGACAGCTTTGCCAAGCAGGATGCTGAAATGGGCCTCCCTTCCTCTCTTTCTGCTAAACTGGGGATTGCGAGGCCGCCAATGGAGCCCCAGAAGGGGAGGCCAGTTGGCAGCAGAGACATTATTGTTGTTGTTCAGTCGCACAGTCGAGTCCGACTCTTCGCGACCCCAAGGACCAGACTATGCCAGGCCCTCCTGTCTTCCGCTGTCCGCTGAAGTTTGCTCAATTTCATGTTCGTTGCATCGATGACACTGTCTAACCATCTCATCCTTTGCCGTCCCCTTCTTCTTTGACCTTCAATCCTTCCCAGCATCAGGGTCTTCTTCTCCAGGGAGGGCTCCCTTCCCATTGGGTGGCCAAAGTATTTGAGCTTCAACTTCAGTCTCTGGCCTTCCAGGGAACAGTCAGGGTTGATTTCTTTTAGGATTGACTGATTTGATCTCCTTGCAGTCCAAGGGACTCTCAAGAGTCTTCTCCAGCACCACAGTTCAAAAGAATCTATTCTTCGGCGCTTGGCCCTCCTTATAGTCCAACTCTCGCAGCCATACATTACTATGGAGACATTATGCCCATATTTAAATGACTGAGCTGTTCGGTCGACAGAGTCGGAATGTTTTTTTATAATTTGCACAATAATAAATACAATACAGGACTTATCGATTTATATTTGAAATGCTTGGCATAGATTTGCCAACCTCCATGTGGATCCTGGGGGCCTCCCACAATCCCCAGACAGCAGGGATTAGCCCCCTGGGGGAAATGGCTGCTCTGGAGGGTGGACTCTATGGCATTGTACCCTATTGAGGTCCCTCCCTTCCCCAAACCTGCCCTTCCCAAGGCTCTGCATCCAAACTTCCAAGAATTTCTGAAACCAGAGTTGGCAACCAATGCTCCCACTAAGCTGTAGAGTCTCGTGAGCAAAAATTCTACCTTGCGAGCTACTGGCATGAAAGTTGTGAGCCAGCGATTTGGCGACTGCATAAATTAGTTTCCTCTGGAGCCCTCCTTCCTGAGCTAAGATAAAATGTGTGAGCCGGAGGCTAAAAAGCTGTGAGCTAGCTCACACCAACTCAGTTTAGAGGGAACACTGTTGGCAACCCTATCTTGACTTGAAAATTTCGTTTTACCCCGGGTGCATTTAAATTTTCATTGAAGAGCAGCTTTTATCTCAAGTTGATTCATTCGGAGCCTTTATACCTTTATCTTTCCACTGGTCGGCTTATTATGCAACAGAAATAGAGTTACAACTTTAAAGACTGATTCCCAAGCTACTGATTTTAAATGTGTTTGATAGAGTGTCACAAATTCTGGTTTAAAAATACGTGCATGTTGGTTTTACGATGTCCGCTTGAATTACATTCAGATATTTTAAAACCAATGCTAAATATATTGCTGAACTTTAAGTAAAAAAATCATTTCTAAACAAAGTACTGATTTTTACCCACTCAGTTCTGAGTTGCAAAAAGAAAAAAAAAGATCCCTCAGTTCTTCTACTTTATTCGGGGTAATTCGCTGCCCAGGCTACAAGCGAGTGTTCGGTGTCTCTTCAACAACAACTTCGCCGTCTTCATTTGGTTTTATGTGTCCATTTTCCAAGCTAATGTCGACGGTCTGGCAGGGCCTAGGGACAGGGCAAAAGGTTAAGCACAAGATCACATTTTCTTTAAATACAATTTTTAGGTGCAGAATGATTTTATGGACGTGACAAGAGATGCAGGAATTCTAGTGGCTGGCTCACAGATCCGTGCGTGGCTATCAAGGGATGACTGCAATCCCAAGCGATGACCGGCATGTGTGGCTATGTCATTATATTAGATCATTTCATAGAATCGGAGAATCACAGAGTTGGAAGGGGCCGTGCAGGCCATCTAGTCCAACCCCCTGCTCAACGCAGGATCAGCCTAGGACAAGGGTTTGTCCAGCCGCCGCTTGAAGAAGGGGGAGCTCACCACCTCCCCAGGCAGCCGGTTCCACTGCTGCACAACTCTTAACTGTAAAAAAGTTTCTCGTAATATCCAGCCGGTACCTTCCCACCCTTAATTTAAACCCATTATTGTGAGTCCTCTCCTCTGCTGCCAACAGGAACAGCTCTAAGGGACAGCCCTTCAGATACTTCAAAAGAGCCATCACGTCCCCGCTCAGCCTCGTCTTCTCCAGACTGAACATCCCCAAGTCCTTCAGCCTTTCCTCATAAGTCTTGGTCTCCAAGCCCCCGATCATCCTCGTCGCTCTCCTCTGCACCCGCTCCGTTCTGTCCACATCCTTTTTGCAGTGAGGCCTCCAGAACTGCACACAAGACTCCAGGTGTGGCTTGACCAATGCAGCATACAGCGGGACTATCACATCTTGCAATTTGGATGTTATTCCTCTGTCAATACACCCCAAGATCGCATTAGCCTTTTATTCCCCAGTCACTAGCCCCCTTCAGATGGACTATCTAGGCAGAAGCCAATAGGAGCAGAGTGGGAGAAGGAACATGCACGTGGGCCGAATTTTAGAAAGGACAGTTGGACTCACCTCCCGTTCCCTACGACGTCATCCACCCAGTCGGGGAGGTCTTTGCCACGTGTCTCCGGAAGAAGGAAACAAAGGATCCCTCCGGCCACTGCCGTGCTTCCGAATATCACCACAGGGATGGAGGCGTGGTACTTCTCCAAGAGGCCGATCAGAGGCGAGATTATACCAGCCACTCTGGCTGAAACCGAGCACACTCCCACGCCCGTCTGCCTGAGAAGGAAGCCAAACACAGAAGCCAGTGAAAGACGGAATAAGAACATGGAATAAGAACTCTCCATGGGGTGCTGGTAGGGTAGTCCCCTCCCTGATTATATGTGGCCTTAGATAGGATACAACTGAGTAACTGTAAGCCGCTCAGAGACCCCTTCGGGGGTTCGAGTGGGATAGCAAGCTGAAGGTATAAATAAATAAATAAATAAACATAAGAACATAAGAGAAGCCAATGCTGGATCAGGCCAGTGGCCCATCCAGTCCAACACTCTGTCACACAGTGGCCAAAAACACCAGGTGCCATCAGGAGGTCCAGCAGTGGGGCCAGGACACTAGAAGCCCTCCCACTGTTGACCCCCCCAAGCACCAAGAAGATAGAGCATCACTGCCCTAGACATAAGAACGTAAGAGAAGCCCAATGTTGGATCAGGCCAATGGCCCATCCAGTCCAACATTCTGTCACACAGTGGCCAAAAATACCAGGTGCCATCAGGAGGTCCATCAGTGGGGCCAGGACACTAGAAGCCCTCCCACTGCTGCCCCCCCTCCAGGACCAAGAATACAGAACATCACTTGCCCCAGACTGAGAGTTCCCATCTATACCTTGTGGCTAAGAGCCACTGACGGATCTCTTCTCCATATGTTTATCCAATTCCCTCTTGAAGCTGTCCATGCTTGAAGCTGCCACCACCTCCTGTGGCAGTGAATTCCATGTGTTAATCTCTCTTTGGGTGAAGAAGTATTTCCTTTCATCTGTTCTAACCCGACTGCTCAGCAATTTCATGGAGTGAAAGTACTTGATCTTAAACAGATAGACTTGGAAGTGATTAAGGGAATGGAACACCTTCCCTATGAAGAAAGGTTAAAGTTAGGGCTCTTTAGTTTGGAGAAATGACGACGGAGGGGTGACATGATAAAAGCTTACAAAATTATGCATGGGACAGAGCAGGTAAAGAAGTACTTTTCTCCCTTTCTCACAAGACAAGAACTCATGGGCACTCCATGAAATGAATGAACAGTAGGCTTACAACAAATAAAAGGAAGTACTCCTTCACCATAAGAGTCATTAACGCATGGAATTCACTGCCGCAGGAAGCGGTGGCAGCTACAAGCATAGACAGCTTCAAGAGGGGGTTGGAGGAACATATGGAGCAGAGGTCCATCAGTGGCTCTTAGCCACAAGGTGTAGATGGAACATTCTGTCTGGGGCAGTGATGCTCTGTATTCCTGGTGCTTGGGGGGCAACAATGGGAGGGCTTCTGGAGTTCTGGCCCTGCTGGTGGACCTCCTGGTGGCACCTGGTTTTTGGCCACTGTGTGACTGGATGGGCCATTGGCCTGATTCAACATGCCTTCACTTAAGTTCTTAAGTGTGAAGTCAACAATGCCTAGTGAGCCCTCAGAAGCCTAGAAGATGGGTGAAGTAGGTGAAAGCTCAGCAGCTGTACGTGCTGCTATTGAAAACAAACAGACCTTCCATTTCACCTTTCATTTCTAGCGTGATCAGGATGACCTGCGAGTAAATACACAAGAACCTTCCTAGGACATATAGTCTGGCCCCAAGGTCAAAGGTGAACCCCTAGGCAGCCTCCCAGGCCTGTTCAGTGAGGTATGAATTGGCCTCCAGTATAACAAGGCAAAATGTTTGGTCATTTGCTGCCATTATTTCCAGTTTGAAAAACGATCAGGCCAGAGTTCACGTTTGAAAACATTTCTGAGGAAAACGACTACTTGCTTCAGACCACCTGTTAGTCTGAATCCAGTTTTTGACCCAATAGGAAGCCTCACCGGACGACCGTAGGGAACAACTCTGCAGAGAACACGTATGAGGTAGAGAAGGACCCAGACATGGAAAACTTCCCAATGATGGCCAACACTGTTATCACCACAGGCAAATCTGAGGAGAAAAATTATATATATTTTAAAGAACATAAGAGAAGCCATGCTGGATCAGGCCAATGGCCCCTCCAGTCCAACACTCTGTGTCACACAGTGGCCAAAACCCAGGTGCCACCAGGAGGTCCACCAGTGGGGCCAGAACTCCAGAAGCCCTCCCCGCTGTTGTCCCCCAAGCACCAAGAACATAAGGGAAGCCACATTGGATCAGACCAATGGCCTATCCAGTCCAACACTCTGTCACACAGTGGCCAAAACCCAGGTGTCATCAGGAGGTCCACCAGCAGGGCCAGAACTGAGGTGGCGGGGAGACCACACAGGTTTCCCCACCTGCCTTCCAATGACTGAACTCCCCAGTTTACAAAAAAGCCCATTACAGAGACAAGTTTGAGTGTGGTATAAATGGGTGTGGTTAATAGAGGCACCCCGACCTGGATAGCACAGGCTGGCCTGATCGTATCAGATCTCAGAAGCTAAGCAGGGTCAGCGCTGGTTAGTACTTAGATGGGAGACCACCAAGGTGTTGGAGTGAGGGACTCAGCATGCCTGGACATTGGGGAGTGCTACATCACTCTTCAGTGTGTATAGGTGCTGTCTCCTTGAATGAGATGCCTCTCTTTGTCTTCACCTGGGAGTTGCCCTCTGACCTCTCTCTCTCTCTCTCCCCCTTTGTCCCCTCACTCACTTCAAATGGCCTTCCATGGGGACACTTGTCTCTGCAGGTATCTCCTGTAGAGACGATGCCCCCATCCTCCCACACACATGATGCCGGACAAGCTGGCCATTTGTGACAGGGAAAGTCCTCTTTAGATTAGGCTTCTCTCTCTCCATTCAACTCCAACCTTGAACGCAGGCTCAGGGCGGCTTCCAATCGACATAACATACAAGAATAAAACATAGTTAAAAATCCAACCGTTAAATAATACAGTACAAAATGCAAAATACTAACAGCGGTTAAAACCATTAAATCCGATGTTTCGAAGTATCCAGAGAAGCTAAGTATCCTTCTGCTTGTCAACTCTGATGACAACTGCTCGATAGCGAGCCCTAGATGTTCCAGGTATATAACTACTCATCAGCATCCAGGCAGCTGCTCGGTCATACAATTAATGGGCTGGGCACTCCCAGCGGTGGCGGCCCCTAATTAAATGCCTGGCGGAAGAGCTCCATCTTACAGGACCTGCGGAACTGAGAGAGGTCCCGCAGGGCCCTGATTTCCTCCGGGAGCTCATTCCACCAGGTAGGGGCTGCCACCGAAAATGCTCCAGCCCTATTGGCAGCTAGCCTGGCCTCCCTTGAGCCAGGGAGGGTCAGACGATTTTGCACCCCTGACCGTAGTGCTCTCTGGGGTATATACGGGGAAAGGCGGTCCCGTAGATATGTTGGACCCTGGCCATATAGAGTGTCCCTTGTTTTCTTTCTTAACAATGCCATCAACTTGAAGATCATTTCGCAGAACGCTTCCTCAGAAGAGAGTAGAAGAACAATACATTCACACATCCAAAGGGTTCGACGCAATCAACATGATTCCACATCAAGCCCTAAAGCCAAAGCAATATCGTCTTTATCCACGTCCATCCGTGTTCCGGATCATTTTGAATTGGACTCGGGTTTTTCTGTGCAATGTGCATTCTGAATGTTGCAATCGTGACCTTATTGTTCTTCACTGCACTTTATAAAATTTGAACTTTCTAATATGACTTGTGAATTGTTTTCGTCGTTGTCCATGATGTTTCTGTTTTGGTTTTGGCTACCCATGTAACATGCGAGATGTTTGTACACGCACTGTAACCTGGGAACCGGGCTCCTGTCTGTGTGAGAAATACCCCTGTTGGAGGAAAACCACTTTCTCCCTACGCCAGTTTGGTGTAGTAGTTAAGAGCGCAGACTCTAATCTGGGAGAACCGGGTTGGATTCCCCACTCCTCCACTTGCACCTGCTGGATGACCTTGGGCAAGCCATAGTCCTGTCACAGCTGTTCTTGAAAAAGAGCCGTTTCTGTCAGAGCTCTCTCAGCCCCACCTACCTCCCAGGGTGTCTGTTGTGGGGAGGGGAAGGGAAAAGGAGTTTGTAAGCCACTCTGAGACTCCCTCAGGTACTGAAGGGCAGGGTATAAATCCAATCTCTTCTTCTTCTACCTCACAGGGTGTCTGTTGTGGGGAGGGGAGGGGGAAGGAGTTTGTAAGCTGCTCTGAGACTCCCTTGGGTAGTGAAGGGCAGGGTATAAATCCAATCTCTTCTTCTTCTTCTACCTCACAGGGTGTCTGTTGTGGGGAGGGGAAGGGAAAGGAGTTTGTAAGCTGCTCTGAGACTCCCTTGGGTAGTGGAGGGCGGGGTATAAATCCAATCTCTTCTTCTTCTACCTCACAGGGTGTCCGTTGTGAGGAGGGGAAGGGAAAGGAGTTTGTAAGATGCTCTGAGACTCCCTTGGGTAGTGAAGGGCAGGGTATAAATCCAATCTCTTCTTCTTCTACCTCACAGGGTGTCTGTTGTGGGGAGGGGAAGGGAAAGGAGTTTGTAAGCTGCTCTGAGACTCCCTTGGGTAGTGAAGGGCAGGGTATAAATCCAATCTCTTCTTCTTCTTCTACCTCACAGGGTGTCTGTTGTGGGGAGGGGAAGGGAAAGGAGTTTGTAAGCCGCTCTGAGACTCCCTTGGGTAGTGAAGGGCGGGGTATAAATCCAATCTCTTCTTCTTCTTCTACCTCACAGGGTGTCTGTTGTGGGGAGGGGAAGGGAAAGGAGTTTGTAAGCTGCTCTGAGACTCCCTTGGGTAGTGAAGGGCGGGGTATAAATCCAATCCCTTCTTCTTCTTCTACCTCACAGGGTGTCTGTTGTGGGGAGGGGAAGGGAAAGGAGTTTGTAAGCCGCTCTGAGACTCCCTTGGGTAGTGAAGGGCAGGGTATAAATCCAATCTCTTCTTCTTCTTCTACCTCACAGGGTGTCTGTTGTGGGGAAGGGAAGGGAAAGGAGTTTGTGAGCTGCTCTGAGACTCCCTTGGGTAGTGAAGGGCGGGGTATAAATCCAATCTCTTCTTCTTCTTCTACCTCACAGGGTGTCTGTTGTGGGGAGGGGAAGGGAAAGGAGTTTGTAAGCCGCTCTGAGACTCCCTTGGGTAGTGAAGGGTGGGGTATAAATCCAATCTCTTCTTCTTCTTCTACCTCACAGGGTGTCTGTTGTGGGGAGGGGAAGGGAAAGGAGTTTGTAAGCCGCTCTGAGACTCCCTTGGGTAGTGAAGGGCGGGGTATAAATCCAATCTCTTCTTCTTCTTCTACCTCACAGGGTGTCTGTTGTGGGGAGGGGAAGGGAAAGGAGTTTGTAAGCTGCTCTGAGACTCCCTTGGGTAGTGAAGGGCAGGGTATAAATCCAATCTCTTCTTCTTCTTCTACCTCACAGGGTGTCTGTTGTGGGGAGGGGAGGGGGAAGGAGTTTGTAAGCTGCTCTGAGACTCCCTTGGGTAGTGAAGGGCGGGGTATAAATCCAATCACTTCTTCTTCTTCTACCTCACAGGGTGTCTGTTGTGGGGAGGGGATGGGAAAGGAGTTTGTAAGCTGCTCTGAGACTCCCTTGGGTAGTGAAGGGCGGGGTATAAATCCAATCTCTTCTTCTTCTTCTACCTCACAGGGTGTCTGTTGTGGGGAGGGGAAGGGAAAGGAGTTTGTAAGCTGCTCTGAGACTCCCTTGGGTAGTGAAGGGCCGGGTATAAATCCAATCTCTTCTTCTTCTTCTACCTCACAGGGTGTCTGTTGTGGGGAGGGGAAGGGAAAGGAGTTTGTAAGCTGCTCTGAGACTCCCTTGGGTAGTGAAGGGCGGGGTATAAATCCAATCTCTTCTTCTTCTTCTACCTCACAGGGTGTCTGTTGTGGGGAGGGGAAGGGAAAGGAGTTTGTAAGCTGCTCTGAGACTCCCTTGGGTAGTGAAGGGCGGGGTATAAATCCAATCTCTTCTTCTTCTTCTACCTCACAGGGTGTCTGTTGTGGGGAGGGGAAGGGAAAGGAGTTTGTAAGCTGCTCTGAGACTCCCTTGGGTAGTGAAGGGCGGGGTATAAATCCAATCTCTTCTTCTTCTTCTACCTCACAGGGTGTCTGTTGTGGGGAGGGGAAGGGAAAGGAGTTTGTAAGCTGCTCTGAGACTCCCTTGGGTAGTGAAGGGCGGGGTATAAATCCAATCTCTTCTTCTTCTTCTACCTCACAGGGTGTCTGTTGTGGGGAGGGGAAGGGAAAGGAGTTTGTAAGCTGCTCTGAGACTCCCTTGGGTAGTGAAGGGCCGGGTATAAATCCAATCTCTTCTTCTTCTTCTACCTCACAGGGTGTCTGTTGTGGGGAGGGGAAGGGAAAGGAGTTTGTAAGCTGCTCTGAGACTCCCTTGGGTAGTGAAGGGCGGGGTATAAATCCAATCTCTTCTTCTTCTTCTACCTCACAGGGTGTCTGTTGTGGGGAGGGGAAGGGAAAGGAGTTTGTAAGCTGCTCTGAGACTCCCTTGGGTAGTGAAGGGCGGGGTATAAATCCAATCTCTTCTTCTTCTTCTACCTCACAGGGTGTCTGTTGTGGGGAGGGGAAGGGAAAGGAGTTTGTAAGCTGCTCTGAGACTCCCTCGGGTAGTGAAGGGCGGGGTATAAATCCAATCTCTTCTTCTTCTTCTACCTCACGGGGTGTCTGTTGTGGGGAGGAGAAGGGAAAGGAGTTTGTAAGCTGCTCTGAGACTCCCTCGGGTAGTGAAGGGCGGGGTATAAATCCAATCTCTTCTTCTTCTTCTACCTCACAGGGTGTCTGTTGTGGGGAGGGGAAGGGAAAGGAGTTTGTAAGCTGCTCTGAGACTCCCTTGGGTAGTGAAGGGCGGGGTATAAATCCAATCTCTTCTTCTTCTTCTACCTCACAGGGTGTCTGTTGTGGGGAGGGGAAGGGAAAGGAGTTTGTAAGCTGCTCTGAGACTCCCTTGGGTAGTGAAGGGCCGGGTATAAATCCAATCTCTTCTTCTTCTTCTACCTCACAGGGTGTCTGTTGTGGGGAGGGGAAGGGAAAGGAGTTTGTAAGCTGCTCTGAGACTCCCTTGGGTAGTGAAGGGCGGGGTATAAATCCAATCTCTTCTTCTTCTTCTACCTCACAGGGTGTCTGTTGTGGGGAGGGGAAGGGAAAGGAGTTTGTAAGCTGCTCTGAGACTCCCTTGGGTAGTGAAGGGCGGGGTATAAATCCAATCTCTTCTTCTTCTTCTACCTCACAGGGTGTCTGTTGTGGGGAGGGGAAGGGAAAGGAGTTTGTAAGCTGCTCTGAGACTCCCTCGGGTAGTGAAGGGCGGGGTATAAATCCAATCTCTTCTTCTTCTTCTACCTCACGGGGTGTCTGTTGTGGGGAGGAGAAGGGAAAGGAGTTTGTAAGCTGCTCTGAGACTCCCTCGGGTAGTGAAGGGCGGGGTATAAATCCAATCTCTTCTTCTTCTTCTACCTCACAGGGTGTCTGTTGTGGGGAGGGGAAGGGAAAGGAGTTTGTAAGCTGCTCTGAGACTCCCTTGGGTAGTGAAGGGCGGGGTATAAATCCAATCTCTTCTTCTTCTTCTACCTCACAGGGTGTCTGTTGTGGGGAGGGGAAGGGAAAGGAGTTTGTAAGCTGCTCTGAGACTCCCTTGGGTAGTGAAGGGCCGGGTATAAATCCAATCTCTTCTTCTTCTTCTACCTCACAGGGTGTCTGTTGTGGGGAGGGGAAGGGAAAGGAGTTTGTAAGCTGCTCTGAGACTCCCTTGGGTAGTGAAGGGCGGGGTATAAATCCAATCTCTTCTTCTTCTTCTACCTCACAGGGTGTCTGTTGTGGGGAGGGGAAGGGAAAGGAGTTTGTAAGCTGCTCTGAGACTCCCTTGGGTAGTGAAGGGCGGGGTATAAATCCAATCTCTTCTTCTTCTTCTACCTCACAGGGTGTCTGTTGTGGGGAGGGGAAGGGAAAGGAGTTTGTAAGCTGCTCTGAGACTCCCTCGGGTAGTGAAGGGCGGGGTATAAATCCAATCTCTTCTTCTTCTTCTACCTCACGGGGTGTCTGTTGTGGGGAGGAGAAGGGAAAGGAGTTTGTAAGCTGCTCTGAGACTCCCTCGGGTAGTGAAGGGCGGGGTATAAATCCAATCTCTTCTTCTTCTTCTACCTCACAGGGTGTCTGTTGTGGGGAGGGGAAGGGAAAGGAGTTTGTAAGCTGCTCTGAGACTCCCTTGGGTAGTGAAGGGCGGGGTATAAATCCAATCTCTTCTTCTTCTTCTACCTCACAGGGTGTCTGTTGTGGGGAGGGGAAGGGAAAGGAGTTTGTAAGCTGCTCTGAGACTCCCTTGGGTAGTGAAGGGCGGGGTATAAATCCAATCTCTTCTTCTTCTTCTACCTCACAGGGTGTCTGTTGTGGGGAGGGGAAGGGAAAGGAGTTTGTAAGCTGCTCTGAGACTCCCTTGGGTAGTGAAGGGCCGGGTATAAATCCAATCTCTTCTTCTTCTTCTACCTCACAGGGTGTCTGTTGTGGGGAGGGGAAGGGAAAGGAGTTTGTAAGCTGCTCTGAGACTCCCTTGGGTAGTGAAGGGCGGGGTATAAATCCAATCTCTTCTTCTTCTTCTACCTCACAGGGTGTCTGTTGTGGGGAGGGGAAGGGAAAGGAGTTTGTAAGCTGCTCTGAGACTCCCTTGGGTAGTGAAGGGCGGGGTATAAATCCAATCTCTTCTTCTTCTTCTACCTCACAGGGTGTCTGTTGTGGGGAGGGGAAGGGAAAGGAGTTTGTAAGCTGCTCTGAGACTCCCTCGGGTAGTGAAGGGCGGGGTATAAATCCAATCTCTTCTTCTTCTTCTACCTCACGGGGTGTCTGTTGTGGGGAGGAGAAGGGAAAGGAGTTTGTAAGCTGCTCTGAGACTCCCTCGGGTAGTGAAGGGCGGGGTATAAATCCAATCTCTTCTTCTTCTTCTACCTCACAGGGTGTCTGTTGTGGGGAGGGGAAGGGAAAGGAGTTTGTAAGCTGCTCTGAGACTCCCTTGGGTAGTGAAGGGCGGGGTATAAATCCAATCTCTTCTTCTTCTTCTACCTCACAGGGTGTCTGTTGTGGGGAGGGGAAGGGAAAGGAGTTTGTAAGCTGCTCTGAGACTCCCTTGGGTAGTGAAGGGCCGGGTATAAATCCAATCTCTTCTTCTTCTTCTACCTCACAGGGTGTCTGTTGTGGGGAGGGGAAGGGAAAGGAGTTTGTAAGCTGCTCTGAGACTCCCTTGGGTAGTGAAGGGCGGGGTATAAATCCAATCTCTTCTTCTTCTTCTACCTCACAGGGTGTCTGTTGTGGGGAGGGGAAGGGAAAGGAGTTTGTAAGCTGCTCTGAGACTCCCTTGGGTAGTGAAGGGCGGGGTATAAATCCAATCTCTTCTTCTTCTTCTACCTCACAGGGTGTCTGTTGTGGGGAGGGGAAGGGAAAGGAGTTTGTAAGCTGCTCTGAGACTCCCTCGGGTAGTGAAGGGCGGGGTATAAATCCAATCTCTTCTTCTTCTTCTACCTCACGGGGTGTCTGTTGTGGGGAGGAGAAGGGAAAGGAGTTTGTAAGCTGCTCTGAGACTCCCTCGGGTAGTGAAGGGCGGGGTATAAATCCAATCTCTTCTTCTTCTTCTACCTCACAGGGTGTCTGTTGTGGGGAGGGGAAGGGAAAGGAGTTTGTAAGCTGCTCTGAGACTCCCTTGGGTAGTGAAGGGCGGGGTATAAATCCAATCTCTTCTTCTTCTTCTACCTCACAGGGTGTCTGTTGTGGGGAGGGGAAGGGAAAGGAGTTTGTAAGCTGCTCTGAGACTCCCTTGGGTAGTGAAGGGCGGGGTATAAATCCAATCTCTTCTTCTTCTTCTACCTCACAGGGTGTCTGTTGTGGGGAGGGGAAGGGAAAGGAGTTTGTAAGCTGCTCTGAGACTCCCTTGGGTAGTGAAGGGCGGGGTATAAATCCAATCTCTTCTTCTTCTTCTACCTCACAGGGTGTCTGTTGTGGGGAGGGGAAGGGAAAGGAGTTTGTAAGCTGCTCTGAGACTCCCTTGGGTAGTGAAGGGCGGGGTATAAATCCAATCTCTTCTTCTTCTTCTACCTCACAGGGTGTCTGTTGTGGGGAGGGGAAGGGAAAGGAGTTTGTAAGCTGCTCTGAGACTCCCTCGGGTAGTGAAGGGCGGGGTATAAATCCAATCTCTTCTTCTTCTTCTACCTCACGGGGTGTCTGTTGTGGGGAGGAGAAGGGAAAGGAGTTTGTAAGCTGCTCTGAGACTCCCTCGGGTAGTGAAGGGCGGGGTATAAATCCAATCTCTTCTTCTTCTTCTACCTCACAGGGTGTCTGTTGTGGGGAGGGGAAGGGAAAGGAGTTTGTAAGCTGCTCTGAGACTCCCTTGGGTAGTGAAGGGCGGGGTATAAATCCAATCTCTTCTTCTTCTTCTACCTCACAGGGTGTCTGTTGTGGGGAGGGGAAGGGAAAGGAGTTTGTAAGCTGCTCTGAGACTCCCTTGGGTAGTGAAGGGCGGGGTATAAATCCAATCTCTTCTTCTTCTTCTACCTCACAGGGTGTCTGTTGTGGGGAGGGGAAGGGAAAGGAGTTTGTAAGCTGCTCTGAGACTCCCTTGGGTAGTGAAGGGCGGGGTATAAATCCAATCTCTTCTTCTTCTTCTACCTCACAGGGTGTCTGTTGTGGGGAGGGGAAGGGAAAGGAGTTTGTAAGCTGCTCTGAGACTCCCTCGGGTAGTGAAGGGCGGGGTATAAATCCAATCTCTTCTTCTTCTTCTACCTCACGGGGTGTCTGTTGTGGGGAGGAGAAGGGAAAGGAGTTTGTAAGCTGCTCTGAGACTCCCTCGGGTAGTGAAGGGCGGGGTATAAATCCAATCTCTTCTTCTTCTTCTACCTCACAGGGTGTCTGTTGTGGGGAGGGGAAGGGAAAGGAGTTTGTAAGCTGCTCTGAGACTCCCTTGGGTAGTGGAGGGCGGGGTATAAATCCAATCTCTTCTTCTTCTTCTACCTCACGGGGTGTCTGTTGTGGGGAGGAGAAGGGAAAGGAGTTTGTAAGCCGCTCCGAGACTCCCTTGGGTAGTGGAGGGCGGGGTATAAATCCAATCTCTTCTTCTTCTTCTACCTCACAGGGTGTCTGTTGTGGGGAGGAGAAGGGAAAGGAGTTTGTAAGCTGCTCTGAGACTCCTTTGGGTAGTGAAGGGCGGGGTATAAATCCAATCTCTTCTTCTTCTTCTTCTTCTTCTCTTGAAAATGTTTACTGTGATTTCTGAAGCGCTGTTAAGTAGGATCCGTACGTCTCTGTCTTTCCTGGATGTTCATGTGTGAAACGGGTGCAAAGGTGTGTGGACACACTTATTGTCAGTGGAATTAAATTGCCCAAGAGCTTCTAAATACCCAGACGGAAACAAGCCAAGTTCCACCTGCAGAGTCACATTGCAGCTCATCGACGTGTTGATATAGGTAAGTTTACCTGACAGTTGAACTCTAATGACCTTAGATCCAAGTTCTCGAGCTCCACAAGTTAACGCCAGTGCAGAGGAGGGCGACCAAGATGACAAGCGTGTTGGAGCCCCTTCCCCAGGAGGAAAAGCTGAAGAGTCTCTGGGACTTCGCAGTTTAGGAAAGAGACGACTGAGGGGGTAACAGCGTTCCGTGCGCCTCGGCGTTTAGTCATGCCGGCCACATGACCACAGAAACGTCTTCGGACAGCGCTGGCTCTTCGGCTTTGAAACGGAGATGAGCACCGCAACCCTAGAGTCGGATTCGACTGGCTTTCGAGCAAGGGAACCTTTACCTTTTAAGGGGGGACATGATAGAGGTCTATCAAATTATGCCACAGCGTGGAGCTAGCTGACAAAGAAAAAAGATTTCTCCCTCTCCCCAAATACTAGAATTCAGGGGCATCCAATGAAGCTGACGGGCAGGAGGTTCAGGAGGGACAAGAGGAAATACTTCCTTGCCCAGAGAGTAAAATGCAGAATTCGTTCCCAGAGGATACAGTGATGGCCACAGGCACAGACAGCTTTAAAAGAAGGTTAGATAGATTCACAGAGGAGAAGTCTATCAATGGCTACTAGCCATGGTGACTGAGGGGAACCTCCATATTCAGAGTCACTAAGCCTCTGAATCGCAGAGCCAGGAGGCAACATCAGAGGAAGGCCTCAGCCACTGTGCCCTGTTGTTGGCCCTCCAAAGGAACCGGTTGGCCGCTGTGTGAGACGGGATGCTTGACTAGGTGGACCACTGGTCTGATCCAGCAGGGCTCTTCTGGTGTTCTTATCAGGGGAAGGCCTCGGCCTCTATGCCCTGTTGTTGGCCCTCCAGAGGAACCGGTTGGCCACTGTGTTAGACAGGAGGCTGGACAAGATGGACTACTGGTCTGATCCAGCAGGGCTCTTCTTATCTTCTTATCAGTTTGGTGAGCCAGTTTGGTGTAGTGGTTAAGTGTGCGGACTCTTATCTGGGAGAACCGGGTTTGATTCCCCACTCCTCCACTTGCACCTGCTGATGTGACCTTGGGTCAGTCACAAGCTCTGGCATAGCTGTTCCTGAAAGAGCAGTTTGTGTTAGAGTTCTCTCAGCCCCACCCACCTCACAGGGTGTCTGTTGTGGGGAGGGGAAGGGAGAGGAGTTTGTAAGCCGCTCTGAGACGCCTTTGGGCAGTGAAGGGCGGGGTATAAATCCAAACTCTTCTTCCTCTTCTCTTCTTCTTATCAGGGGAAGACCTCGGCCTCTGGGCCCTGTTGTTGGCCCTCCAGAGGAACTGGTTGGCCACTGTGTGAGACAGGATGCTGGACTAGAAGGACTACTGCTCTGATCCAGCAGGGGTCTTCTGGTGTGCTTCTCAGGGGAAGGCCTCAGCCCCTTTGCCCTGTTGTTGGCCCTTCAGAGGAACTGGTTGGCCACTGTGTGAGACAGGAGGCTGGACAAGATGGACCACTGATCTGATCCAGCAGGGCTCTTCTGGTGTTCTTATCGGGGGAAGGCCTCGGCCCCTTTACCCTGTTGTTGGCCCTTCATAGGAACTGGTTGGCCACTGTGTGAGGCAGGAGGCTGGACAAGATGGATCACTGGTCTGATCCAGCAGGGCTCTTCTTAGGTTCTTATCAGGGGAAGTCCTCGGCCTCTGGGCCCTGTTGTTGGCCCTCCAAAGGAACCGGTAGGCCACTGTGTAAGACAGGAGGCTGGACAAGATGGACTACTGCTCTGATCCAGCAGGGCTCTTCTGGTGTGCTTCTCAGGGGAAGGCCTCGGCCTCTGTGCCCTGTTGTTGGCCCTCCAGAGGAACTGGTGGGCCACTGTGTGAGACAGGAGGCTGGACAAGATGGACCGCTGGTCTGATCCAGCAGGGCTCTTCTGATGTTCGTAATTCTCCATGTCTATTCACAGAACCTCCTTGAGCCCACGATGGCCAGAGAGTTTGGTCAGTCCACTCTTTCAGCTGCAAGCCAAATATAAATTGGCCATCATAAATGCTCTGTTTTGCTCTGGTGGTGGTTGTTTTTTCAACAGTGTTCCGTGTTCATCTAAGTAGTCCCCAGCAATACTGACGGCTGCCGACCTATTTGCATCGACAGCATTTTTCCACGTGCACGGTTTTGCAAAAACAAAAATTGCAAACCTGTTTAGCAAGCGTTCAACATGTTCGGTAGTGAGCTGAGCATACCTGATGATTGAGCAACACGACAAACTCGACAACTGAACATGCCATGAAATCCCATGTCAATGTTACTCTTGCATGTTTCACTGCCACAGGAAGCCGGCAACAGTGAGTTCTGGAGTTCTGGCCCCACTGGTGGACCTCCTGATGGCACCTGGGTTTTGTCCACTGTGTGACACAGCGTGTTGGACTGGAGGGGCCATTGGCCTGATCCAACATGACTTCTCTTAGGTTCTTATGTCTGCGGCAAGGGATGCTCTGTCTTCTTGGTGCTTAGGGGGCAACAGTGGGAGGGCTTCTGGAGTTCTGGACCCACTGGTGGACCTCCTGATGGCACCTGGTATCTTTGTCCACTGTGTGACACAGAGTGTTAGACTGTATGGCCATTGGCCTAATCCATCATGGATTCTCTTATGTTCTTATGTCTGATTAAGTACAGCGGTGACAAAATTGAATGATGTGATTAGAAGTATGGGAGGATAATCCATTTAACAATAACCTAAGCTAGGCTGATGGCGATGATTCCAAGAAAGTGCTATTGCCTCATAGAGGAGGAGATCAGGTTAGTCTAGGGCATCAAAGTCCACCTCAGCATTGTGGTCAGCAACAAAGTGATACAAATACATCCACCCACACTCCAGGAAGGGAGAAAGCCATGGCTGGCTAGCAAGACCAAGCCACAATTTATGAACCCTGGTCCAGCATTATCCTGGTGCTTGGCCTGCGAGTAGGGTTACCAGATACCCCACCGTGCAGACGGGGGCGCCCCACGCCATGCCCTGCCCCCAGAAAGAAAGGCCCAGGCCTCGTCGCTGGTGTCACACAGGAAGTGACATCAGGATACCAGTGACATCCGGGCAATGCTCTGGTACTTGGAGAAAAGCTCTATGGTAGAAGCCAGTTTTACCATAGAGGTTTTTGCCGAAAGACCAGGACATTGCAGCGTGATGACGTCACTTCCTGTGTGAAAGCAGCAATGAGGCCTTGGCCTTTCTCCAGGTAAGTCTCCCCCACCCCCTGCCGGTTGCTAGAAGGGACCAGGCAATCCTACCTATGTGAGAATGAGGTTCCCCAGAGCGCAAGTCTCTCATTCCCTGGTAGGGTTGCCAACCTCTAGGTGGGGACTGGAGATCTCCCAGAATTACAAGTAATGACAACTAATCTCCAGGAGGCGGAGATCAGTTCCCCTGAAGAAAATGACTGTGTAGGAAGGTGGACTCTATGTGATTGTACCCGGCTGAGGTCCTGCCCTCCCCAAATCCTGACGTCCCCAAATCTCCAGGAATTTCCCGACTAACCTTGACTTGGCAACCCAATTGGTCTCAGGGGCCTGTCCTCGCTCTCTGCAAGGTTGACAACAGCCTCCTTTCTCTGAGCACCTCTTGACAGGGTTGCCAGTGCCGGATTTGGAAATACCTGGGTGATTTTGGGGTGGTGTTTATTTATTTATTTATTTATCCATCAAACTTGTACCCTGCCCTCCGCGCATGTATTGTGTGTGTAAATATGCCTGCGCTTCAACTTAAAACCATCCAAGGCCGGGTTTCGTAGAAGGCACGTTCTGATTGGCTACTCTGCGCAGTAGGCCAATCAGAGCATAAGAAAGGTTCTGGAGGGAACTGAAATCATTGGTCCTTATGTAAGCGTTCTGATTGGCCATTAACACACTAGGGGGCGTGGTTATAGTCGCCCCGGAAAGTTTAAAAGAGAGCTTTCCTGCTGCTCTCCTGGTGTTGTGTTGGTTTTCCTGTCACGTTCAAGTAAAGCTGAATCGCTTGTTAAGAGCTGACTGAAGTCTCATACTTAACAGGTGGAGCCTGGGGAGGGCAGGTTTTGGGGAGGGGAGGGACCTTACGAGGGTATAATGCCACGCAGTCCACCTTCCAAAGCAACTACTGCCTCCAGGAGAAGCGGAATAAGTGATTCATTAAGTGATGTACGCAGTCTGGAAATCAGTTGTAATTCCAGGAGGATCTCCAGCTCCCACCTGGAGAGTTCAAAAACCAAACAGGGAAATACACAGTACGGAATAACAAAAAAAACAAACAAAATCAGCTCTGTACAGAAAGACCAAAAGTACTTGCAAAATACTCTCTGTATAAAGTGTCGCGAGGGACTGGTAATTACAACTATATTATAACAAATTACTCACTTCAAATAATATAAACCGCTCCGTTCATGAAAACAGTCCAAAGTAATCTAAAACACAGAGGTGCTTCAGATAAAGACCACAGTAGGTGAAAACGGTCCAAAGTAATCCAAAATAAACAGAAGTGCTTCAGGTAACGACCATTAGAATGTAGACACTTTATCAGCCCGAGGTCTTCAGGGATCAGTTCTCGTCACACTTGTGTCATTAGATGTTGGTTCATGAACGGAGTGGTTTATATTATTTGAAGTAAGTAATTGTCGTTTATATATAGTTGCTGTAGATGTTCCGGGTTGTGTGGCCGTGGTCTTGCAATTGTAGGACCTGACGTTTCGCCAGTAGCTGTGACTGGCATCCTCAGAGGTATAACCAGGGCTCTTTTGGGGCAGGAACGCACAGGAACGGAGTTCCGGCTGGCTCCTGAGTTGGCCCAGCAGGAACTCATTAGCATAACAGGCCACACCCACAGCAGAAACTCATTAGGATTGGCTACATTAGGGGTGTGTGGCCTAACATGCAAAGGAGTTCCTGCTACAAAAGAAGCCCTGGGGTTTTGACAACAAACCAGGTAAATAGAATAAGAAGCAAAAGGTGGGTGTAGCTGGATGACCTCACTTCTGGTAACATGGGGTGTGGCCTAATATGCTAATGAACTGTGCTGTCAAGGGTGTGGCCTAATATGCTAATAAGTTCCTGCTGAGCTTTTTCTACAAAAAGAGCCCTGAGTATAACACAGAAAAATGGAGTACTCTCTGTGTCCAGGTGAGCAGAAAAATGGTAGGCATGTAATTTATATCTGCTCAGGAAGGTGGGGTAGGGCTGAGTCATTCTCTTGTAGGAGTTCTCAAGGCTATGAACATGCTATTGGAGGCGCTTTCCTGAGGAGGTTCTTTTGTATATGGATTGTTTCCTGAGGAGATTTCCTGTTTCCTGAGGAGGTTCTTTTGTGTATGGAATGGCTACTGAAACTCTAATCTTATCTGTAGTGCTATTGTCAACTGTAGAGCATTTTGTGTTTTTCAGGACAAGAAACCATGTCCTTTTAAACTCTCTTCTTTCCTGTTGAAATTGTGTTTGTGTGTGTGTGTGTGTATTGCAAATACTTTTGACATTTCTGAACACGGTTGATTTTGGTTTTTGGCCCACCTGGAGAGTGGCAAACCCCACCTCCTGAAGGCTGAGAGGGAATGGTGGTCGAGAGGGCCATCATCTCACACATGAGCTGAGAACCTCACACGGTTTTCAAGGCAAGAGACCAACAGAGGTGGTTTGCCCTTGCCTGCCTCTGCGTCACAACCCCTTGACTTCCTTGGTGGGTCTCTCGTCCAAGTACTAAGCAGGGTCAGCTTCCTGGTTCCAAGACTGGGCTAGCCGAGACCACCCAGCTCAGGAGAAGACGGAATAACCAGCTCTATAGCCCTGAGCACAATCAACTGCAAGGATAACCGAGGAATAGATTCAGGACGGACAACAGGAAACACTACTTGACACAGAGACTGATTAAAATGTGGGATTTGCTGCCAGAGGAGGTAGTGACGGTCACAGGAGTAGACAGATTTAAAGGGGGGTTAGGTAGATTCATGGAGAACAAGTCTATCAGTGGCTACTTGCCGTGGTGACTGAGGGGAACCTCCCCATTCAGAGGCACTAAGCCTCTGAATCCCAGAGCCAGGAGGCAACATCAGGGGAAGGCCTCGGCCTGTTGTTGGCTGCCCAGAGGAACTAGTTGGCCACTGTGTGAGACAGGATGCTGGACTAGATGGAACACTGGGTCTGATCCAGCAGGGCTCTTCTTATGCTTTTATCAGGGGAAGGCCTCAGCCTCTCTGCCCTGTTGTTGGCCACCCAGAGGAACTGCTTAGCTACTGTGTGAGACAGGATGTTGGAGTAGAAGGACCTCTGGTCTGGTCCAGCAGGGCTCTTCTTACATTCTTACTTTGTTTGGGAGGTTAGCTAGAATAGCCTGGGGGAAATCTACGACAACAGTCGGCTGTCCGACTGTTTAGAGGGGACATCTGAAGGGCTGTCATGTAGAAGATGGAGCGGATCTATTCTCTCTTGCTCCGGATTGCAAGACTAGATCTAATGGGTGGGAATTACAAGGGAGTCGTTACCGGCTTAATATCAGGAGAAACTTCCTGACTGTAAGAGTGGGGTTGAGCAGTGGAACAGACTGCCTCGGGAGGTGGTGGATGCTCCTTCGCTGGACGTTTTCAAGAGGAGACTGGACAACCATCTTTTGGGTATGTTGTAGGTATGTAGGGGTTTCGGCTGTGTTCCTGCAGAGTGCAGGGGGTTGGACTAGATGGCCTGCAAGGTCCCTTCCAACTCTAACATTCTATGATTCTATGTCCGAAAATAACCCCAAAACGAGCTCCTCTTCCCGTTCCCCGGTCACCCGATCAACAGATTTCCAGACAGAGACAGACAAAACCTGGCAGGATTCAAATTAAAATCGGCCTGACCAACTGTGTGACACGTGCCGCGGGGACCTCTGGTGCATTCTGCTCAGTCGACAGATACCTTCCGGAACGACCGTGATGAGAAGGCAGACAGCTCCCCCCAGGAGCAAGCAAAACGCCTGGCACTTCTTTCTCCCCAGCCACTGGAGCAGGAAGATGCAGGTGACGCGGGCCGGTATTTCAACAGCGCCGAAGAAAAGCTGCGTCAGGTAGATATCCAAGCCAAAACTGCCCACGTTGAGGCTTAAGCCGTAGTATGCCAAGCTGTTGACAAACCTGAACACCCCAAAAACAGATCACGCTTCAACAGAGAGCAACCTTTTTGCCTGGAGCGGGCCACGTGACCGTCACGGGTTTAACTGAAGTGCCAGGCGTTCCATCTCTGGGTTGGGAAATTCCTGGAGATTTGCGGGTGGAGCCCACGGCAGGCAGGATTTGGGGAGAGACCTCAACAAGGAATAATTCCATAGAGGTCACCTTCCAAAGTAGCCATTTTCTGTAGGGGGACTGATCTCAGAAGTTTGGAGACCAGCTGTGATTTTTTTTTACAGTATATTTTATTATTTTCCACATCACGTGTTCATAACACAAATATCATACCATTTTGGAATGGGATACAAACTGTGCCTTCCAATTATACTCTATAGCAGTGTTCCCTCTAAAGCTGAGTTAGTGTGAGCTAGCTCACCAGTTTTTAGCCTCCGGCTCACATTTTTGTCTTAGCTCAGGAAGGACGGCTCCCGGGCAAACTAATTTATGCAGCAGCCAAATCGCTGGCTCGTGGCTTTAATGCCGGTAGCTCACAAAGTAGAATTTTTGCTCACAAGACTCCACAGCTTAGAGGGAGCATTGCTCTATAGCACTGCCAGTGTTTACTTAATATAAATAAAATTATTTCTTATTCACGACCAGTGATGGCTTGTTAAACAATCACTATCATCTCCTCAAACTCCAAGTCAAATAGTACATAATTTAATAAATTAGTCAGGATGGAAAGACACAATGCAAAATGTAATTGGCTTGATTAGAATTCGGGGGGGGATGCTTAGAGGTGGAAAAGTAGCATCTGTAATCTGATAAGAAACCCACGTCCCTATTCAGCCCTGGAGGATTCTATTAAAGTACCAAAACAGGGCAGGCTTACCAGATGGAGGACATGAGGAGAGTCACCTTCCTTAAGTGGGGATTTGTGAAGAGATCCAGAATATTCCCAGACTTGGCATTTGCCTCAGGTTGAAGCTTTTTTTAAAGAGAGGAAGGAAGGAAGGAAGGGAGAGAGAGAGGTAAAGAAAAAGAGAGAGAGAGAGAGAGAGAGAGAGAGAGAGAGAGAGAGAGAGAGAGAGAGAGAAAGAAAGAAAGAAAGAAAGAAAGAAAGAAAGAAAGAAAGAAAGAAAGAAAGAAAGAAAGAAAGAAAGAAAGAAAGAAAGAAAGAAAGAGAAGAGAGAGAGAGAGAGAGAGAGAGAGAAAGGAAGGAAGGAAGGAAGGAAGGAAGGAAGGAAGGAAGGAAGGAAGAAAGAAAGAAAGAAAGAAAGAAAGAAAGAAAGAAAGAAAGAAAGAAAGAAAGAAAGAAAGAAAGAAAGAAAGAAAGAAAGAAAGAAAGAAAGAAAGAAAGAAAGAAAGAAAGAAAGAGAGAGAGAGAGAAAGGGAGAGAGAAAGGGAGAGAGAAAGGGAGAGAGAAAGGGAGAGGGAGAGAAAGGAAGGAAGGGAGAGGGAAAGAGAGAGAAAGAAACAAAAGAGAAAGAGAAAAAGGAAGGAAACATGTCAAAAAACATATTCTAGATGGGCAGCAAAGCTAAAGGCCAAATGAAACATGATGGTAGCAGAGACCAAAGCAGTCATCTGGCGGACTTTACGCTCACACGGTGCCACACTTAAACCACACTGTCACCTGTGCAAACAATCTATAGATCCCAGGGCAGCTGGTTCGCAAGGATATCTGCGCTATCACTGTGCAAATGTGAAGTCCCTTGGGTGATTGCTTTGGCCTCACATTTACATCAAGCCTTAGTCCAGAGTTCCCCAACGTGGTGCCCGTGGGCGCCATGATTCCTGCCGACAACTTTCCTGGGGCCCACTAAGTGTTTTTAGAAAGTGGGTGTGGCCAAGTGGGGCCCTTGGCTTCTGATTGGCCACTGGAAATCCAATTGGCTATGCAGAATTTTTCTTAAAAGTTGTTTCAGTGGCAGCTGCCACCAGAGTGTCGGATTCCCCCCCTTTCACTCCTCTTTCCCGGGGTACTTTACACATTCACCCTCTTCTCTCCCGCATTCAGGCTTCCTCTGTGTGGCCGCCTCCACCTCCCGCGGCAGCCATTTTGTGGTTGTGGTGCCCGCCACCCTCTGTCAGAATGCCAAAGGTGCCCACAGGATCAGGGAGCCTGGGGACCCCTGCCTTAGCCTGTTGTAGCGAAATCCGAAAGGAGTTTTGAGACACCCGAAGTACTTCTGCTTTAGTAAATCTGGAGGGGGAGCCGTGTTAGTCGGTCGGTAGCAGTAGAAAAGAGCAAAGGCCCAGTGGCACCTTAAAGACTAACAACATTTGTGGCAGGGAATTAGCTTTCGTGAGTCACTGTGTACTACTTCAGAAAGTGAGCGGTGACTCACAAAAGCTCTTACCCTGTCAAAAAAAATTATCAGCCTTTAAGGTGACTGCGGTGGCTCAAGAGGTTAAGACGCTGAACTGCAGGCTGTGGAAGGTCACCAGTTCAGCAGTTCAAGACCCGTGAGTGCTGCATGACGGGGTGAGCTCCTGTCTCTAGTTCCAGCTCCTGCTTACCTAGCAGAGCGAAAGCAAGAAATTGCAAGTAGATAAATAGGTACCACTTTGGTGGGAAGGTAACAGCGTTCCGTGTGCCTTGGTGTTTAGTCATGCCGGCCACATGACCACGGAAACGTCTTCGGACAGCGCTGGCTCTTCGGCTTTGAAACGGAGATGAGCCCCGCAACCCTAGAGTCGGATTCGACCGGCTTTCGAGCAAGGGAACCTTTACCTTTACCTTAAGGTGCTCCTGGACTCTTGCTCTTCGGTACGTCTGTTAAGTCTTTAAGGCGTCTTTTCAACACAAGAAAGAAAGAATTTCAGTGCAATGCCTAGATATTTATTTTCTACCAGGAGCTGAGGTTGCCAGCTCTGGGTCGGGAAATTCCAGGATACCTGGGGGTAGAACCTGGAGAGGGCAAGATCCGCAGCACGGTATAACGCCATAGAGTAGGGTTATCGGATTTTGAAAAGCAAAAAAAAGAGGCTGTGTTTCCCAACTGGCTACTTCAAACTAGCGATCGCTGAGACATATCTCGTTTTAAATAGCCCTACTATTGAAACCGTGATAATTGCTACTGACTAGGGATATCTCCTCCTAACTTTCCAACCCCAAAAGAGGACATTTCCATCAGTTTTTTTTAAAAGCCCCAAAGTGGACAGATACCAAAGAAAAGAGGACACATCCTCTAAGAAGAGGACATTTGGTAACCCTGCTATGATGTCATGGACTCCGCCCCCCAAAGCAGGCATTTTCTCCAGGGGAACTGATCACTGCTGTCTGGAATTCTGGGAGCTTTGCAGGTCCCACCTGGAGGCTGGCAACATGATCTGGGACTAAATCGACCATCGTGCAGCTAAATCTGCCACCATCCAAGAGGCGTTATTTGCTGTTCACCTGTCACAAGCGAGAACTAGGGGTTATGGGCCACTCAGGCGACACCTAGCCTGGTTGGACTCTGCCATCTAGTGGTCAGCATGAAGAACGGCCACTCTTCCCTGCCACAAACGCTACTCCCGCCTGTCTTGTTTGTGTAGCTCTTCCTCTGGGAGGGGAGAAATGGGGATCGTGCTTTCGTAGGCTGCCAAATTTAGGTCGGGAAGGACCTGGAGACTTTTGGGGGTGGAGCCTGGGGAGGGTGGGGTTTAAGGAGGGGAGGGACCTCAGCCGGGCATATGGCTAAAGAGTCCACCCTTCAAAGCAGCCCTTTCCTTCAGGGTATCCGATCTCTGCTCTCTGGGAATCAGTTGTCATTCCAGGAGATCCCAGGCCCCACCCGGACGTTCAGAAATGAGTCAAAAGGGGAACACAGTGCTGCTGATGCCAAGAAAAACACTCTGGAGCAGAAGTCCATCAGTGGCTATTAGCCACAGGGTATAGATGGGAACTCTCAGTCTGTGGCAGGTGATGCACTCTATCCTTGGTGCTGGAGGGGGCAGCAGTGGGAGGGCTTCTAGTGTCCTGGCCCCACTGCTGGACCTCCTGATGGCACCTGGTATATTTTGGCTGCTGCCATCGGCCTGATTCAACATTGGCTTCTCTTATGTTCTTATGTTCTTACGTACTGTGAAAAAGCTATTTCTAACAATTATATATAAAGACTTGTGCCAGCTTATTTGTCTAATAATTACACTAAAGCAGGGGTGTCAAACATGTGGCCCGGGAGCTGGATCAGGCCCCCAGAGGGTTTCTATCAGGCCCGCAGGGGAACTGGTTGTCTTCTGCTTCTTCCTCCAGTTCCGCTGCTGCTGCGTCATCGTAGGTTTGCAGCTGACAGATATACAAATAGGGAATATAGCGCGCCAGCACCAACCCCGATCGGTATTGTAGAAAGCTAAAAGGGATTTTTGTACCTGCTCCCCAGTCACGTGCCGGGCTCCAGTGCGCAGGACTAGAGGAGGGGCACGAGGATTCCCTCCAGTTCCTTCTGACCGCTGCCCTCAGTCATAAGATGCAAGGAACGGACGGAAAGCAGAGGGGAAGGAGGGCGGGTGGTGTGACTGCACAGAGGACCGCTCGAAGATCACCAGTTACAGGCAAGCAACCTGTTCATCTTCTTCGTGGTCTCTGTGCATCACACCTCTGGGAGACTAGAAAGCAGTATGCACCTACCTGGAGGAGGGTGCTGACGGTCCTAGATATGCGCCGCCTGCAACACAGCTCGCCCCACTGTCATACGCTGATGAAGACGTACATCAAGGGCGTCGTGCTTCACAAAGGTGTGAGGAGTAGCCCAAGTAGCCGCATCGTCAGGGCTTTTTTTGTAGAAAAAGCCCAGCAGGAACTCATTAGCATAATAGGCCACACCCAACAGCAGAAACTCATTAGCATATTATGCCACACCCTGACAGCACAGCACATCAGCATATTAGGCCACACCCCCATGTTGCCACAAGTGTGGTCATCCAGCCACACCCACCTTTTGCTTCTTATTCTGTTTACCTTGTTTGTTGTCAAAACCCAGGGCTTTTTTTTGTAGCGTGTTAGGCCACACATGTTAGACCACACACCCCTAATGCAGCCAATCCTAATGAGATTCTGCTGTTGGGTGTGGCCTATTATGCTAATGAGTTCCTGCTGGGCGTGGCCTATTATGCTAATGAGTTCCTGCTGGGCGTGGCCAATTCAAGAGCCAGCTGGAACTCCGTTCCTGTGCGTTCCTGCCCAAAAATAGCCCTGGGTGTCGTCAAGCGACGTACCTCTCAGGAAGGCCGTGGATGTCGCCATCGCCCGGGTGGAGTGCGCTCGAAGCGGACCCGGGAGTGGTTTCTTGGCGAGCAAGTAGCCAAGCTTGATCGTTTCCACAATCCATCTGGACAGCCGCTGAGAGGACAGCTGTCTTCCCTTGCGCAGGCGAGGCACAGGAGATGAAAAGGGCCGGAGTCTTCTGGAAAGAGCATGTCCTGTCTAGGTAGAAGAGCAAAGCCTTCTTCACATCTAAAGTGTGAAGACGGCGTTCCTCGTCGTTCTGCGGTGTCGGGTAGAACACAGGGAGGGCGATGTTGGCGCGCAGATGGAACTCCGGGACTACCTTAGGCAGAAATGAAATGTCTGGGGCTAAGGTAACACCGTCATGATGAAATTGCAGGTAGGGGGGATCACAGCGTAGCGCGGACAGCTCGCTCACCCTCCTGGCAGAGGTAATAGCTACCAGAAAGGCAGTCTTCCAGGAAGGGAGTTGCAGACTGCAGGTAGCCATAGGTTCAAAAGGCTTGCCCATCAGTTTGTGGAGTACTAAAGGAAGGTCCCAGGCTGGCGTAGGACCATGAGACGGAGGGGAAAGGTGCCTGAGCCCTTTCAGGAAGTGTTTGGTTCATGGTTGCGAGAAGACAGAGTGGCCATCCACCGCAGGATGATTAGCTGAGATGGCTGCCAAATACACTCTCAGTGAGGTATAACTAAGTCCCAAGTCCAAACGGGACAGTAAGAAACCAAAAATCACTATCAGATCAGTGGGAGGGGGGAAAACCCCGACGAACTAAGGTAAGAAAGAAAAACCTTCCACTTCCCAGCATAGGAAGCCCTAGTAGATGGTTTACGGCAATTCAGCAGCAAGTGTTCTATCCTATCTCTGAGTCCAGCCAATGGATCTTCCATGCTGTGAGCTTCAGATGCGGCACGTCGTGATGTAGCATCTGTCCCACTTGCGCAAGGAGGAGATCCGGTGCTGGTGGGAGCCCTTGGACACGCGGAGGAGAGCAGGGAACCAGTGTTGTCTGGGCCACCAGGGGGTCACCAGGATGCAGCGTGGTCTGTCCCGCAGGATTTTGGTTATCACTTTGGTGAGTAGGGGAAAAGGCGGAAAGAGAAACACATGGTTGTGCGTCCACGGGTAAAGGAGACCATCTCCCAGGGAGCGAGGGTCCTTCCCTGCCCTGGAGCAAAACAGACAACACTTCTTGTTGTCGTGTGTCGTGAAGACATCCAGCTCCGGGTGGCCCCATGCGTGAAAGACTGGCAGGAGGTACTTCCAATTGATCTCCCATTTGTGCCATGACGCACCCCCTCTGCTGGGGAAATCTGCTTGCACATTCAGGGTCCCAGGTAGATGGGCTGCTACAAGGAATGTGTCCCACAGCTTACATTTGTTCCAAATGTCCATGGCTAGTCGACAGAGGCGTCTAGATACCGTCCACCCTGACGATTGAGATAGCAGAGCACCGTGGTGCCCTCGGTGAGTACTGCTACCACCTGACGAGTGACCAGATGATGGAAGGACCGGAGAGCATACTGAATGGCTAACAACTCCAGATAGTTGATATGATGATGAGCCACGTGAGGTTCCCGCTGTGCGCCCACACAGATTCCGCAGAGATGTGCTCCCCAGCCCCAGAGTGATGCATCTGAGGTTGGAGTCATCCCTGGAATTGGAGGGTAGAACGGAGCTCACGCTAGGAGATTTTGCGGGTCTTCCCACCAAAGGAGAGAGTTCAAGACCGACTCCGGAAGTGTGAAACGTAGGGACTGTGGTTGTCTCTGAGGGTGGAACTTCCTGACGAACCACAGCTGTAGCGGTCGCATCTGCAGCCTGGCAAACACGATGACCCATGTGGTGGCTGCCATGAGCCCTAGCAGTCGTTGTAGCTGTCTCGCGGAGGCTGTGCCTTGACGCCTCAGGAGACCTATGAGAGAGATAATGTCCCTCCACCCTCTTGGGAGGGAGGAATGCTCTACAAACCTCCGAGTCCAGGATTGCTCCGATGAATTGCACATCCTTTTTCAGAAGGAGGAATGGGGCGGCCCACAATTGTAGAGGGTGCAAGAATCGACTTTTTCAGATTCACTTTCAGCCCTAGAGCCTCCAGAGTATTGAGGGTCTGGGTAATATGGTGGTGTAAAATGGTTTGGGTATTTGCAACTAGTAACCAATTGTCTATGTACGGAAATATCCGTACACCCTGCAGATGGAGGTGAGCCGCAATGACCACCATCACCTTGGTGAAGACACGGGGTGCCACGGACAGCCCAAAGGGGAGGGCTTTGTACTGAAAATGCCCATCGCCTACTGTAAAACACAGGAACATCCTGTGGGCAGGGTGGATAGAGACATGAAAATAAGCATCCTGCAAGTCCAGAGTCACCATCCAGACTCCCCTCTCCAGGAGAGGGAGAATAAATTGCAAGGTTACCATGCGGAATTTCTCGTATGTAATATAACAGTTCAAGTTTCTTAGGTCCATGATGGGATGGAGGCCTCCGTCTTTCTTGGGGACCGTAAAATAATGGGAATAAAACCCCCGGCGATGTTGCAGCACTGGAACGGGTTCTATGGCGTCCTTGAGCAGAAGGTTCCGTATCTCTTCCAGTAGTGGGGGTGACGATGGAGTGAGAACAAAGTTTGCATTGTCGGGAACTTGAAGAAACTCTTTGAGGTATCCCTCCCAGATTATCGAAAGAACCGATCGATCTGATGTTACCTGTTGCCAGGCATACAGGTAAGGGGACAGAAGGGTGGGAGGGAGTGGTAATGGACCCCAGTCAAAGGACCTGCTTGGGGTTCTTCTGGGTCTTAGCCTGAGATTATGTAGCTGAAGGGAATTTCGGCTTATTCCCATGAGAACGTCCAGAAGTGTTGGGCGAACTTTGCCACTGCGGTTCTGGAGAGGACTTAAAGGAAGACCTGCGAGACCAGGGTTCATTCCAGGACTTTCCTCTTGACTGTTTAGAGGCCATGGTGACTCCAAGGCTACGAGAGGTTTGAATACTTTTGTCGAGGTCCGTTGTGGAACTGAAGAGGCTGTCACCTTCAAAGGGAAGGTCCTCAATCACCGACTTTGTGTCCTGTTGAAGAGCAGTAGAGTGCAACCAGGCATGGCGTCATAGGCCAACCACTGAGGTGAGGGACTTAGATGCTACATCCAGATTATGCTGGGCAGCGTTGAGTTGGTGTTTGGCCAGAAGCATACCTTCCTTCTGGATGCGTTTAGCTGCATGGTTCTTGTCTGCAGGAAGGGCTGCAATGAACTCCGACATCTGCTCCCATAGAGCGTATTGATACCTGCCCATACAGGCCGCATCGTTGGAAGTCTTAATACCCAACGCCCCAGCAGAGTAGAATTTTCTGCCAAAGGAGTCCAACTTCCGCCCTTCTTTATTGGAGGGAGTGGAATGGCTACGCTTGCCCTTTGACGAGGAGGGGATGACCACAGAATCCGGTTTGGGATGAGCAAACAAAAATTCAGTTCCCGTTTCCTGCACCTTATACATGTGATCCATCCTTTTATTAGAGACGGTAATGGAAGCCGGGTGCGACCATGGTGCTTTAGCTGTCTGCAAGACGACTGATGTCAGAGGCAGAGCGACCGAAGTCGAAGTGTCCATCTGAACAATATCAAAAACAGAGTCCGTGATGGTAGGAGGTGGCTGTACAGTAGGTAGGGCCAGGGTGTTGGCCATTCTCTTGACAAAGTCCCCACAAGACTTAACGTCTTCAGACGGAGAAATAGGGAGGTCATCCCCTACTTGTTCCGGTGGAGACGGTTCTAATTGGATGGGAGACTCCTCATCCGCAGAAAGTGAGGCGTTGGAAACACTGGAGTGTTCTGATAGGTCCGAGAGCAGTATCGGAATACTCGGTGTCGACAGCATCGATCCCGACTGGGTCATAGGGTGAGTCGGCATCGACAGCACGGGAGCATGTGATTAATTCATCGGTGCCGATGCATATGGTTTTGCAAACTCCATCGTCGGAGAGAACTCTCCATGTTGAGAGAGTCGAGAGGAGGTGGATTGGCAATCCCACTCCATAGGACGGCGTGGAGGAAGCCAAGGAACGCCCGGGAAAGGGTACGCCCCATACAAATATTGCCACTGCCGTTGGTTCCAAGCAGGCAGCTGGAAATGCCCAGGCGATCGATCCTGATCGGTTTGGCCGCACGGGGATGGAGGTGACGCGCAGACTGCGTAAGCAAGGTGTAGCCACCTAGAGCCACTAGGATTGTGCAGCAACTCCAGCACTTTAGCAAAGTAACTGCTATATAGCACCACACTAAGTCAGAGCTGTGGAAAACTATATACAGTGTTTATTCACAATATACTCCAACAAACTGCTCCGCCAGACACACACTTTGAGAGAAGAACTGTACAGTACAAGACATTTACATTTATACATATGACAACCAATCAGCATCATGCTGAGTCATTGCCTACTGACCTCATACCTGGGCTGGTCTGAACAGGTCAGGACTTGTTCCAAGCAGCTTGCCAGCTGTCAGTTAGATCATGCTGATCTAGCTGCTGGATATTAACAACCAACAGGAGGTGCCCCAGCATCTGCTCCTCGTTCCGAATGCTGACTATCAATACTGGAAGAGTGAGGGGCCTGCGTTAGTGCCATGTCCTGTTCGGAATCGGTGAGTTGAATCGGGCGAGGAGAGGGTGGAGACTGAACACCCTGTGTCCGCCCACGGTCTGAGGCGTCAAGCAAAGTGACTCCCGACATCGAGGAGTCCTTTTTGTGCTTCTTATGCTTGACAGGCTGACTGTCCTTACCCTCCCGACGATGAGAAGCCGGGACCGAGCGTTTCAGCACCGATCGGTCGGCATCGAAGTGGCCCGGTGACGGAGACCGTACGCCCGTCAATCCCGACGCAGGGGTCGACATGGAGTCGTGTCCAGAAGTCTCTTGTGATGACGCCATAGGCGAAAGAGCCAATTCGGTTAATGCCACAGAAAGTCTAGCCGCTCGATTCTTCCTCGTTTGTCGAGAGAACTTCACGTAGTGGGCACAGGAGTCAACACAGTGGGATTCCCCCAGGCACAATAAGCAAAAGAAGTGTCCGTCAAGGGGAGTGATTTTACTACCGCACTTGCAGCACCGTTTAAAGAAGCCCCACCGTGTGGCCATAGGCCGGAGGGGGGAGCAGAAATTTCTTCCGAAGCAGTAACGAGTCCAAAACTACCTAACTAATAATAGACTGAAAACTAGCTAACTACAAGTCCAAGAAGTAAGGAGAAAGGCCAAAAGCCTAAACATCTTTTACTGACCGAGGCGTAGGAGATCCTACCAGCGCGGTGCTCAGAAGAGAACTGGCGGGATCGTTGTGCCCCTCCCCTAGTCATGAGCACTGGATCCCGGCACATGACCGGAGAGCGGGCGCAAAAATCCCTTTTAGCTTTCCACAATACCGATCGGGGTTGGCACAGGCGCGTTATATCCCAGAGGTGCAACGCACAGAGACCACGAAGAAGATGGACTGGATCACAAGCAAAGAATCAAAACAGACAGAGCTCTGTGTGCCCGGTATATGAGAGATATACTTTGCTCCTTCACTTGAAAACGGTACTGTTTCACCCCACCCTACCAGCTCCCAAACTCTCTCTATTCCCTATTCCCTTCTTTTGACCCATCAGTGGCGGAACTAATCTTTTACTGACAATGTAGACTACTAATCCAAACCTTCCTCACCTGTTCCAACAGTTGGGGTGGGATAGTCCGTTTGTTCATCACAGCGGCTTTTTGGAGGAGTTTTTTTGCTTCCTCCACCTTCCCTTTGGTCACGAGCCACCGGGCGGATTCCGGAAGGAGCCTGGAAAAGATTGGCGCGTCCAAACAAGTCAGTTCTATTTGGCCTCCAACCGTATATCCGCCGTTTCTCCCCAGTGTGGGCCGACGTGGCTTTCGTCATTCTCAGCTCCTCCAGCTGATCCTCACAACAGCCCTGCGAGGTACGTGAGCCTAAGTGTGGGTGACTGGCCCAAGGATACCCAGCAGGCTTCCACGGCAGAGTGGGGATTTCAATCCGGGTCTCCGAGGTCCTAGACCAAAACTGTAGTCACGACATGGTGGCCCAAAACTGGCACAAACCCCTGCAGTCCATCTTCTATTTTATAAAAACGGTTCCTTACCCGCTTCCTCTGCTGTTTCGATTGGCTGCTTTGTGTATATGCTGTTATAACGGGCACGGGAGTCTGAGTTTATTCGTTTTATGGATTATTTATAGTTCGTATTGTGCATTCAGATGAAGTTTTACAATATTTCATGTATTATGACGCGAGCTGCCTGAGATGTAAACTGTTGAAATCAATAAAGAAGGAAAGTAGAGTTTTATACCCCATTTTTCTCTACCGTCAGGACTCGCAAAGCAACTTACAATCACCTTCCTTTTCTCTCCTCATAACAAGCACCTTATGAGGCAGGTGGAGCTGAGAGAGTCCTGAGAGAACTGGGACTGGCCCAAGGTCACCCAGCAGGCCTCATGTGTCTCAGAACAGCTTACAATGGCCTTCCCTTCCTCTCCCCACAACAGGCACCTTGTGAGGCAGGTGGGGCTGAGAGAGTTTGGAGAGAACTGTGACTGGCCCAAGGTCACCCAGCAGGCCTCATGTAGAGGAGTGGGGAATCAAACCCGGTTCTCCAGATTAGAGTCCGCTGCTCTTAACCACTACACCATGCTGGCCAACCCCTTTCCTGAAGCTTGGGTCCAGTTAATAGAGGGTACAATAAACCAGGTGAGAAAACTCATTAAGAAGTCCAAAAGGATGCTAGCATGGCTCATTAGCAGAGGCAACGAGGCTACAATGCCAAAGAGAAATCTAAAGGAAAGAATGTTTAAAAGGAACATGGACTCTTGCAAATTAAAATATAAGCCTATTTTAAGAGAGATAGATTGGAAAGGAGGGCTTTGAAATTGCTAATGATATACAAATAAAGTATGCATTTAAGTTTCTCAGAGGCTGGAAGCCTGCCTGGGAGGAAATTAGCTGGCAACTGAGGGGAGATTGTAGGAAGTAGAGACCCACCTACTCAGTATCTGTTCAGCTGAGCTCTGAGGGCGAGCAGCAGGAGATAGATCTGCTAGAGGGGTGAGTGTTTTTTATTTGCTTTCAGCTGAGGGTGCTGTGTGGGGGGACTGTGTTTGGGAGTGTGTGGGTGAGTTTTGAGCTGTTGCAGAGTCCTGGCTGCTTGAGATAGGGTGAGAAAGGGTCATTGTTTGATGGTAATTGACAGTGAATCTGAATAGCTGCTGGCCACGCCCTCTGCTGGGGGAGGCTTCTGTTTAAGGCAGCACCTTGCCAGAGATGACAGAGTGTTGGACTGGATGGGCCATTGGCCTGATCCAACACTGAAGAAGAAGAAGAAGAGATTGGATTTATACCCCGTCCTTCACTACCCGAAGGAGTCTCAGATCGGCTTACAAACTCCTTTCCCTTCCCCTCCCCACAAAAGACACCCTGTGAGGTAGGTGGGGCTGAGAGAGCTCTGACAGAAACTGCTCTTTTTCAAGAACAGCTGTGCCAGAGCTTGTGACTGACCCAAGGTCACATCAGCAGGTGCAAGTGAAGGAGTGGGGAATCAAACCCGGTTTGCCCAGATTAGAGTCTGTGCACTTAACCACTACACCAAACATTGGCTTCTCTTATGTTCCCTTATGTTATTTTTCTTATCACTTCCAGTGCAAACAGGAAGTGATGTCATCACATTGGCACAACACTCTAGGATTCACCAAAAGAGTTAAAGTATAGTTTCAGGTGAATCCTAGAGTTTCTCAGCTAAATGATTACTTCACTTCCTGTTCAGCATGATGCTGAAATCCCTGCCATTTCCCCCCTGCCCCCCAATCGAACAGTGGTAGAAAACAGGGGATCCGGGTCAGGAGGTCTCCCATTACATAAGAACATAAGAACATAAGAGAAGCCAATGTTGAATCAGGCCAATGGCCCATCTAGTCCAACACTCTGTCACACAGCGGCCAAAATATACCAGGTGCCATCAGGAGGTCCAGCAGTGGGGCCAGGGCACCAGAAGCCCTCCCACTGCTGCCCCCTCCAGCACCAAGAATAGAGTGCATCACCTGCCCCAGACTGAGAGTTCCCATTCTATACCCTGTGGCTAATAGCCACTGGTGGACTTCTGCTCCATATGTTTATCTAATTTCCTCTTGAAACTGTCCATGCTTGCAGCTGCCACGACCTCCTGTGGCAGTGAATTCCATATGTTAATCACTCTTTGGGTGAAGAAGTATTTCCTTTTATCTGATCTAACCCGACTGCTCAGCAATTTCATGGAGTGCCCACGAGTTCTTGTATTGTGAGAAAGGGAGAAAAGTACTTCTTTCTCAACCTGCTCAATCCCATTCATAATCTTATAAACCTCGATCATGTCACCCCTCAGCCGTCGTTTCTCCAAGCTAAAGAGCCCCAAGCATTTTAACCTTTCTTCATAGGGAAGGTGTTCCAACCCTGTTATCATTCTAGTTGCCTTTCTCTGCACTTTTTCCAATGTTATAATATCCTTTTTGAGATGTGGTGACCAGAACTGTACACAGTATTCCAAATGAGGTCGCACCAATGATTTATACAGGGGCATGATGATACTGGCTGATTTGTTATCAATTCCCTTCCTAATAATCCCCAGCATAGCGTTGGCCTTCTTTATTGCAGCTACACATTGTGTAGACATTTTCAGCGAGTTATCCACTACGACTCCAAGATCTCTCTCTTGGTCCGTCTCTGCCAGATCAGACCCCATCAACGTGTATTTATATTTAGGATTTTTGGCTCCAATGTGCATCACTTTGCACTTGGCCACATTGAACCCCATTTGCCACGTTGACGCCCACTCACCCATCCTCAACAGATCCCTTTGGAGTGCCTCACAATCCTCCCTGGTTTTCACCACCCTGAACAACTTTGTGTCATCTGCAAATTTAGCCACATCACTGCTTACTCCCAATTCCAAATCGTTAATAAACAAGTTAAAAAGCATTGGACCGAGTACTGATCCCTGTGGTACCCCACTGCTTACCACCCTCCACTGAGAAAGTTTCCCATTATGGCCGCTCTAGTGGCAACGGGGGTCCTTAGATGACCAAAGTGTAAAAACCAATACTAAAGTGAAATGAAGGAACTACACGGATGCCAAGGTACTTGCTTTGCTCACCAGGTGATTCTAGAGAGGCGACCAAACCGGAACGGTATTCAAACAGAGCTGACAAAACATTCAGACTGAATTGGCAAGTCCAACATTAACAAGTCGCAAAGGCCAAAAGGCACCTCTCCAGGAGCCTACGACCTCGGGCTTCGGAGTGTTACATCACATCCTTTTAGTTACTAATTCATCACTAGAACTGACCTCTTTTCCAGAGACTTGGGAAGGCAGGTCATGTTAGCACCTTGCTTGAAAGGAGAACGCAGAGAGGTGCCTGCCAGTTGCAAACCCGTCAGCTTAACCTTTGGCCCAGCCAAATTAATGGAAAACATGATTCAGGCTAAAAATGGTAAACGTACAGAGACGATCCTTACCAGGGTGTTGGGTTTCTAGGCATGGCCTGGCAACCAGCAGGAGGGTGTGGGGTGTGGGGAGGCAGGAACTTATTGGGGTGGTGATTGTTGTCCCTGCACAATGATGCAAGTTCTGGCAGGGTCTAGAAGTGATGTCATTGCATCGAGGGCAACCATCGTGCCCCCATTTCACCAGCCAATTCCCTCCTGCCACTGAGCTGAGCAGTGGTGAACAGTGGCAGCGGGCAGCAGGTGACCTCCCACACCAACAGCGGGCATACGGTAAGCCTACCGGGGCAGGATCATTAAAGCAAAATCATGCCTCGGCTTCCCTAGAGAGCCAGTTTGGTGTAGTGGTTAAGTGTGCGGACTCTAATCTGGGAGAACTGGGTCTGATTCCCCACTCCTCCACATGCAGCCAGCTGGTGCGACCTTGGGTCAGTCACAAGTTCTTTCAGAGGTGTTTTCTCACGAGCTGTCCTCGAAAGAGCTCTCTCAGCCCCACCTACCCCACAGGGTGTCTGTTGTGGGGAGGGCAAGGGAAAGGAGATTGTAAACTGCTTCAGGTAAATCCAGTTTCTTCTTCTTCTTCTTCTTCTTTGTCTATGTGACTTCCCCAAAGTCTGACAAAGCCCTTCACCAAAGACTCCTCCGAATATCAAACCTCTGTAGAGTAGGAAGGCAGGGCCTGCAAGACGGAGCTCTTCCACCGGGCATTTGGCTGAGGCAGTGGACTTTCCCCCCACCCCAGTGGCTTGGTCCTTACTGGACATCTGACTAGATATTGGATTGCTTCTGATCTCCCTGTTTACCTGGTATTTTATGATATGATACTATTATGAGCAAACTGTTATTTCAACATTATTTTAATTGCATTATTTTAATTGTTGTACACCGCCCTGAGCCCGTTTGGGAAGGGTGGGATATAAATCTAATAAAATAAAATAGGTCTGCTTGGGGCCTGACAAAAACTGGTTCAAGAATGTAAAGCCAACAGACAGAAGACTCCTCGCAACTGAAAGAAATGGTGGGGAGGGGTTGCCCAAGGATTCATGTGGGGCAGGGGAGTCTGAGCTCATACGCAAGGCCTTGCAGCGCCTCCTGAAGATCTCCAAGGAAGCCCTACCCACAGCTCTTTAGGGACCCCATTCCACAGAGCCAGAGCCTTGATGGGAAAGGCCTAGGGCAGGGGTGTCCAAACTACGGCCCGCGGGTCAGTTTTTATTGGCCCGCAGCACGGGCTCCTTTCTTCTCCTTCTCCTCGGCGCGGCCGCTCCCTGGTTTCGCTTCTCCTGCGGCGGTCTCGGGACGAGCCAGCCAGTCAGAGCCCCTCCCCGCGCCACCTCAAGGAGGCTCAGGGCAGCCGCGGCATCCTCCTCCGGTGAGGGCTGGGCGGGCTCACGGACCGGCTCCCATCGCTCGCCTCACTCCAGGAACGCGGCAGCAACACGACCATCCGTGGCGGCGCCTCTCGCCAAACCAAGCGGGGAGGGGGGGTGGAGACACTGCGCAGGCGCGCCGGTCCGGGAGGCCCCGCCCTCCTTTCCGCCTATCGGGAGAGAGAGGATCGATCACCGACGCGCACGCCCCCTTTCCCGCCTCTCTCCTTTGGACGTGAGAGGTAAGTGACAGGAGGGACGCCACGCCCAGCTGCTGTGCCGCGCGCTGCCCTCTGCCCGCTCTCGGGGGGGGGACAATAACGGCTTAACGGGCACCTGGCGGGCTCTGTCAGATCGGAAGAAGTCGAGCCGACCCAGTCAGGGGAAAGGGACCGGCAGGAATCTCATCCCGCTCTGTCTCCTGAGGGACGTTCAGGGAGGAGATTGTCTGATGGGCCATCTCTTGGTCATGATAAAAGTTATCCTGGCATCTTTAAAAAAAACAAAACTAAGGGCTCCTAGAAATTAATAAGGGGGAAATGTAGCCCTAAACTTGTGAAGAATTCGTGACAAAAAGGAGAGGCTTCTCTGAGCGTATGCAGAGTGTGTTTCCCACTTCCACAAGATCATACACACTGGTCTCTGACACTGTGGATCAAGAGGAAAGGATTGGAATATATTGGGCTAGATTGAGACCGGTAACACCTTAGAAACCAACAAGAATTTTGGGGTGATAAACTTTTGAGAGTCAAAGGTCCCTTTGTCAAATATCAGGTATCTGATGAAGGGAGCTTTGACTCTGGAGAGCTTATACCCCCCCTAAAAAGAAATATTGTTGGTCTCTAAGATGATACTGGACTCAAATCTAGCTCTTCCACTTCGGACCAGCATGGCTATCCTCTGAATATATTGGGCAGAGCCCCTAGATGTGAAAAAAACATCATGTTTTGTTTAAAAAGAAGGTCTAATCTGAGAGACCACTAAGTACATAGCAATACAGTTCGTCCCCTCCCCGGCCAGAGGATGGGAGTAGGGTCGCCAGTTCCAGATTGGGAACCTCCTGGATATTTGGAGGTGGGGGCTGAGGAGGACAGGCCTCTGTGTGGTACAATGCTGTAGAGTCCACCTCCAAAGCATCTATTTGCTCCAGGGAACTTAGTGCTGCATGAGGGAGTCCTGCCGACCTAGCAGTTCGAAAGCAAGAAATTGCAAATACATAAATAGGGACCACTTCAGTGGGAAGGCGACAGCTTTCCGTGCGCCTCGGCCTCCAGTCATGCCGGCCACGAGATGGGGGCACTGCATCCCTAGAGTCGGATCTGACTGGCTTTCCAGCAAGGGAAACGTTTACCTTTACTATGTTATGTTTAGGATTGTGCACTTCAAGGTGGGGAAAGGGGTGATGAGATGAGGAGGGGTCCCTGCAGACCCACAGGATTAGATTCAAAGGGGGGGGAATCTTCCAGAGTCTGACTTCTGCGCAAGGTTGAAACCCTGTATCCTTTAACCCCCCACACACCTTTTTCCAACTTTCACCTGCAGATTCAATATGTCACCTCTTGTGTGTGGACCGGGCCTTTGCTTATTTTTCTGTATTTGGCCCTCACCAAAAAAACTTTGGACACCCCTGGCCTAGGGTCTGGGTTATGCCAGACAGACTGCTAGGCATTTCAGCCTCCAGGTGGGACTTGGGGATACCCTGGAATTAGAGCTCATTTCCAGACTACGGAGATCAGTTCCCCTGGAGGAAATGGCTGCTTGGGAGGGTGGACTCTATGGTGTTGTTCCCCACTGATAGGGTTGCCAAGTCGACTTACTGTGAAAGCGGGGGGAGTCCCGGCTCCGTCAGGAGTGTCTTCGCATGCGCACCACGATAACGTCGCCGGAAGTGACATCATCACGTCATCCACGTTGGGGGCAGGGCGTCATGACTTGAGGGAAAATCATAGAGTTTTCCCTCGATTCACAGAGTGTCCCCCCACAACGTGGCCAGCGTGATGTCACCTCCGGGTGACATCATCACGCTGGGGACGCCCTCCAGCAAGGGGTGCAGTTCCCCCCGGGGCCCAATCCGCCGCCAGTGGGTAACAGGCCTCCTGGTCAGGAATTTACCCACTCCCAGCGGGGGCTTGGCAAGCCTACCCACTGAGGCCCCTGTCCTCCCCAGGCTACACCACCAAATCTCCAGGAGTTTCCCATCCTGGATCTGGTAACCCTACCCCCCGTCCCCCGCCGGTGGCCAGGGGGAACCTGGCAACCCTACGGGCCCCCCTGAATGGTGAGATAGCAAACAGAGGGCTGCCTGGTGCCTGTAACTGGTGCACAGGAACCTATGGAAGAAGCGAGCCCTTCATTGCATTCAGGAAGGGCATTTTGGGCCTAGCAGAACAGACGGCCTGATGCGCCACTCACCAGAGGTAGACAAAGAGGGCGAATACGGGGGCCGACCCCGTCACCTGCAGCAGCCTCCAGTCACGGATAGCGTAGGCTAAGCCGGCCAGGACCATCTGCCCCACCGCAAAGCCCACATGGGTGACAATGACCGTGTGCGGACGGTAGGCGACCCCGACCCATTCGGTACCTAAAGGGCATGAAAACAAAGGGGATTTTATTTATTTATTTCACAGTTTATACCCCGCCTGACCCCACCGGAGCAGTCTCAGGGCAGCTTACAGGGGATAAAAGTCACAATAACAATCAAAAGCTCATAAAACATTTAAAAACAATTCATTAAAACGATACAATGTGCTAGCTTTGTTGTTTGATGTCGTAATGATGGCATTACTGCGTGAGTGCATTCCATAGTCGTCGAAGGCTTTCACGGCCGGAGTTCATTAGTTGCTGTAGATTTTCCGGGTTATGTGGCCGTGGTCTTGGCATTGTAGGACCTGACGTTTCGCCAGTAGCTGTGACTGGCATCCTCAGAGGTATAACACAGAAAGCTGGAGGACTCTCTGTGTCGAGGTGAGCAGAAAAATGGTAGGCAGGTAATTTATATCTACCCTGGAAGGTGGGGTAGGGCTGGGCCATTATCTTGTAGTAGTTCTCCAGGCTATGAACATGCTAATGCAGGAGCTTTCCTGAGAAACAATCCATAGACAAAAGAACCTCCTCAGGAAAGCTGAGAGAGTTCTAAGAGAACTGTGACTGGCCCAAGGTCACCCGGCAGGCCTCATATGTCTCAAAGCCGCTTACAATCACCTTCCCTGCCTGTAAGCACAACAGACACTTTGTGAGGTAGGTGGGGCTGAGAGAGTTCGGAGAGCACCAGGGCTGGCCCCAGGTCACCCAAGTAGGCCTCATGTGTCTCAAAGTGGCTCACAATCGCCTTCCCTTCCTCTCCTCACAACAGGCACCCTGTGAGGCAGGTGGGGCTGAAAGGCCTGAGAGAACTGGGACTGGCCCAAGGTCACCCGGCAGGCCTCATGTGTCTCAAAGCCGCTTCCAATCACCTTCCCTTCCTCTCCCCACAACAGGCCCCTTGTGAGGTAGGGGGGCTGAGAGAGTCCTGAGAGAGAAACTGTGACTGGTCCAAGGTCACCCAGCAGGCCTCATGTGTCTCAGCTTCCAATCTCCTTCCGTTCCTCTCTCCACAAGAGGCTTTCCTCTCCTCACCCAGCAGAGGGGGGAATCAAACCCGGCTCTCCAGATTAGAATGTGCCGCTCTTAAACACTACACTACACTGGCTCTTATCTGACAAAGGGAGCTTGAGTCTCAAAAGCCTATACCACCCCCCAAATTTTGTTGGCCTCTAAAGTGGTTAAGTGGCCTCAAGTGGTTAAGACGCTGAACTGCGGGCTGTGGAAGATCAGTAGTTCAGCAGTTCGAGACCCGAGAGTGCCGCATGACAGAGTGAGCTCCCGTCTCTAGTTCCAGCTCCTGCCAACCTAGCAGTTCAAAAGCAAGAAATTGCAAGTAGATAAATAGGTACCACTTCGGTGGGAAGGTAACAGCGTTCCGTGCGCCTTGGTGTTCAGTCATGCTGGCCACATGACCACGGAAACATCTTCGGACAGCGCTGGCTCTTCAGCTTTGAAACGGAGATGAGCACCATAACCCTACAGTCGGATTCGACTGGCTTTCGAGCAAGGAAACCTTAACCTTTACCTTTAAAGTGCTACAGGATTCAAATCTAGCTCTGTTACTGCAGACTGGCATGGCCTGCCCTCTGAAATGACATTCTATGGGGGTAGCTGTGTTAGTCTGCGATAGGGTTGCCAGCCTCCAGGTGGGGCCTGGGGATCTCCTGCTTCTTCAACTGATCTCCAGCTGACAGCGATCAGCTCCCCTGGAGAAAATGGCTGCTTTGGAGGGTGGACTCCATGGCATCGTACCATGCTGAGGCCCCTCCCCTCCCCAAACCCCACCCTCTCCAGGATCCACCACCAAAGTCTCCAGGTATTTTCCAACCCAGACCTGGCAACCCTAGTCTGCAGAAGCCAAATCACCAAAGAATCTTGTGTCACCTTAAAGAACACCACGGAAGGCTCTGCAGAGGAAGGCTTCTCACTTGCCTCGAAAGCCCCTTGCTGGGGTCACCGTAAGTCTTGGACGGGAGACCACCAAGGAAGACTCTACAGAGGAAGGCAATGGCCAACCACCCCTGCTTCTCCCTTGCCTCGAAAGCCCCTTGCTGGGGTTGCTGTAAGTCTTGGATGGGAGACCACCAAGGAAGACTCTGCAGAGGAAGGCACTGGCCAACCACTTCTGCTTCTCACTTGCCTTGAAAGCCCCTTGATGGGGTGGCCATAAGTCTTCGATGGGAGACCACCAAGGAAGACCCTGCAGAGGAAGGCCATGGCCAACCACCTCTGCTTCTCACTTGCCTCGAAAGCCTCTTGCTGCTGGGGTCAGCATAAGTCTTGGATGGGAGACCACCAAAGAAGACCCTGCAGAGGAAGGCCATGGCCAACCACTTCTGCTTCTCACTTGCCTTGAAAGCCCCTTGATGGGGTGGCCATAAGTCTTCGATGGGAGACCACCAAGGAAGACCCTGCAGAGGAAGGCCATGGCCAACCACCTCTGCTTCTCACTTGCCTCGAAAGCCTCTTGCTGCTGGGGTCAGCATAAGTCTTGGATGGGAGACCACCAAGGAGGACTTTACAGGGTAAGGCCACGGTCAACCACCTCTGCTTCTCATTTCCTTGAAAGCCTCTTGCTGGGGTCAGCATAAGTCTTGGATGGGAGACCATCAAGGAAGACTCTACAGCGTAAGGCCATGGCCATCCACCTCTGCTTCTCACTTGCCTCAAAAACCCCTTGCTGGGGTTGCCATAAGTCTTGGACGGGAGACCACCAAGGAAGACCCTGCAGAGGAAGGCCATGGCCAACCACCTCTGCTTCTCAGCCGCCTCGAAAGCTCCTTGCTGGGGTTGCCATAGGTCGGCTGCACCCTGAAGGCACTTTTGAAGTCCCTCCCCTCCTCCAAGACCTCCTTAGGCTCCATCCCACAAAATCTCCATGTATCTTCCAACCTGGTGCTGTTAAGCCTCGCTGCACAGCCCTTTTCTGAGCATTATTGACCTCCCCACCCATATTGCAGCATTCTTCTGAGCAGAAATGGGGGGGGGGGCAGTTTGTTAAAAATGATTGTGCTCAGTTTACATGCTCCAAAAGGCAGCCCGGGACAAGCGGCCGCAGAGCTGATAAAGGCCTTGTGCAGAACGCTGATTCGACAAGCGATTTGCATACCTTTGTGCTTAACGCAGCACCAGCGTCGCCTGGAAATGTTCCAGCCAGACGCACATTAGAGTCGACATCGGTGATTCTTAACGGGGGCCATATGCTACCCCTTTCCCTGGAGGCGACCGACAAACCTTGAGAGGCTTTCGGGATTCAGAGAGGCAGCTTTCCTCCACCTGCAAACAGCTTCCAGCAGCCAGCAGAAAAGAACCGTTGCCCCAGCTGGAGAATCAAACCCCAGATTTCTCCCTTGAGTGCTTTAAAAAGGTGCACTCAGCAGAAAGGAATGTGTGTGTATGTGTTTAAAGTGTTGTCAAGTTGCAGCTGACTTAACGGCAACCCCACGGGGGGGGGTTCAAGGCAAGAGACATTCAGAGGTCATTCGCCACTGCCTTCCTCTGCGTAACGACCCTGGTATTCTTCGGAGGTCACCCATCCAAATACTAGCCAGGGCCGACCCTAGGGTTGCCAAGTCCATCTTCGCCCCTAACGGGGGACTTTGGGGGGTGTTCCTGGAGGAGGCGGGGCATACCTGACGTGATGACGTCACATTGGGGACGTCCGCCGCCCCCCCGCCACATGCCCCTTGCAGTGTTCCCTCTAAGCTGAGTCAGGGTGAGCTAGCTCACAGTTTTCTAGCCTCCGGCTCACACATTTTTTGTCTTAGCTCAGGAAGGGATGGCTCCAGAACAAACTGACTGAGGCAGTAGCCAAATCACTCGCTCACAACTTTAATGCCAGGAGCTCACAAAGTAGAATTTTTGCTCACAAGAGTCCACAGCTTAGAGGGAACACTGGCTGGCACTACAGTATAGATGGGAACTCTCAGTCTGGGACAGGTGATGCACTCTATTCTTGGGGCTGGAGGGGGCAGCAGTGGGAGGGCTTCTAGTGTCCTGGCCCCACTGCTGGACCTCATGATGGCACCTGGTATTTTTGGCCGCTGTGTGACAGAGTGTTGGACTAGATGGGCCATTGGCCTGATCCAGCATTGGCTTCTCTTATGTTCTTATGAGTCTTGTGTGCAGGGAAATGCTGTGCAGAGAGCTGGCATTAACCCTCTCACCCGAACGCCAGCTCCGTTTAAGCACAGGCAGCCTTTCTTGCGCGCTCGATCTTGAGCGGAGTTCGGGCTCGCGGGGAAACGGCAGCTTGCTGCACTGCCCCTTTAAGAGCGCGGGGAAGGCTGCCTGTGGAGCTGGCATCCGGGTGAGCGGGAAACGTCAGCTCTCTGCACGTAAAGGGAGCCCTTCAAGAGAGAAGGGAGAGGGGTGGCTGTGGGTGTTGGGGCTTGGGGGCGGGGCTTCCCCCGCCGGCCATTTGGCTGGCGGTGGATAGAAACCCCCTCCCCAAAGCGGGGGACCCCTGCCAAACCGGGGGGGTTGGCAACCCTAGCCGACCCTTCTTAGGTTCTGAGATTTGATGTGATCAGCCCAGCCTGGGTCATCCAGGTCAGCGCAGAGGTTTGGCATTGCCTGCCTCTGCGTAGCAACCCTGGAATTCCTTTGTGGTCTGCCATCCCAATACTAACCAGGACCAATCGTGCTTAGCTTCCGAGATCAGTCCAGCCTGGGACATCCAGGTACATCATCCATGTATATCATCAGTCTACCTATATAGAGGCATCTCGTCTAGAGTGCTCTTCCTATGCTCTAACTTTTGTGGCTTGAGTGAATATTCAATGATAATGTCGTGTGCTCGTCAGCCGGCAGTGAATTTAAAGTTAAGGACTGTCGGGCCACGTCCTGCAAGTAAGATGTTCCTAGCAATGGAAAGGCAGCCTTGCATGTCAAACAGAAAAGCATCAGAAGAGCCCTGCTGGATCAGACCGGCAGTCCATCTGGTCCAGCCTTCTGTCTCACACTGTGGCCAACCAGTTCCTCTGGGGGGCCAACAACAGGGCATAGAGGCTGAGGCCTACATAAGAAAAGCCCTGCTGGATCAGACCAATAGTTCATCTAGTCTAGCATCCGTCTCACACAGTGGCCAACCAGTTCCTCTGGGGGGCCAAGAACAGGGCATAGAGGCTGAGGCCTACATAAGAAGAGCCCTGCTAGATCAGACCAATAGTCCATCTAGGCCCCGGTCACACAGGGGGATTTGCCCCGCGAAACGGACGGGTTGAGGGCGCATCAAACTGGCGTAATCATATGGCAACATCTGGGAAGTGTAGTGCACCCATCACCAACCCGTACCATCAGCCCGAAGAAGCGGATTTAAAAAGTACCAGCAAAAGGGTAGTAGCAACTGGAAAACATGGGTTGCGAGCAAGCGTCGGATCGCAGAAGCGGAGTTTATCCGGCGCATCCAGCATGCGCATGCGTCCCATCGCACCAGATGTGTTTTTTCCAAGCCTCCACAGTATGTGAAGCAACGTAAGAGTGCGCATACGCAAGACCCTTTGATGCACTTCAACATTGCCATGTGATCACCAGTTATTGGCATCTGCGCGGCATCTTGGGGACCCGTCTGATCACACTACCACGCGTCTTTTTGCTCCGGCTTTCATTTGCCTATCTTCAGCAGCGCAGTATTCCGCTCGTGTGACCGGGACCCTAGACCAGCATCCTATCTCACACAGTGGCCAACCAGTTCCTCTGGAGGGCCAAAAACAGGGCACAGAGGCCGAGGCCTACATAAAAAGAGCCCTGCTGGATCAGACCAATAGTCCATCTAGTCCAGCATCCCATCTCACACAGTGGCCAACCAGTTCCTCTGGAGGACCAACAACAGGGCACAGAGGCCGAGACCTACATAAGAAGAGCCCTGCTGGATCAGACCAATAGTCCATCTAGTCCAGCATCCCTTCTCACACAGTGGCCAACCAGTTCATCTGGAGGTCCAACAACAGGGCATAGAGGCCGAGGCCTACATAAGAAGATCTCTGCTGGATTGGACCAATAGTCCGTCTAGACCAGCATCCCGTCTCACACAGTGGCCAACCAGTTCCTCTGGAGGGCCAAAAACAGGGCACAGAGGCTGAGACCTACATAAGAAGAGCCCTGCTGGATCAGACCAATAGTCCATCCAGTCCAGCATCCCTTCTCACACAGTGGCCAAGCAGTTCATCTGGAGGTCCAACAACAGGGCATAGAGGCCGAGGCCTACATAAGAAGATCTCTGCTGTATCAGACCAGTGAGGGTCCATCCAGTCCAGCATCCCGCCCTCACACAGTGGCCAACCAGTTCCTCTGGAGGGCCAACTACAGGGCATAGAGGCCGAGGCCTTCCCCTGATGTTGCCTCCCGGTTCTGGGATTCAGAGGTAAGGACGTGGGGGCTCTTACCTAGCGCCAGAGTACTTATCGCAACTCCAGAAATAGCGACACCCAAGACAAATCGGAACACGCAGTAGAGAGGGAAAGTCGGGACGAAAGCGGCAGCGACTCCAAACACTCCTTGTATGAGGCAGGACAGCAGGATCATTGGCCGTCGGCCAAACCTGGGAGGGCAGAATGCATTTTATCTTCTCAACAGGTTAACGCCAACTCTTTGTACCTGGGGGCGTGGGGGGGGTATTTGTGCATCCCCTGCATTGTGCGGGGGTGTTGATGACCAAGGAGGCCCCTTCCGACTCTGTGATTCTACTAGCCAGGGCTGACCCCGCTGGACATGTGAGATCTGACGAGATCAGGTTGGCATCAGCACAGAATCATAGAGCTGGAAGGGGCCCTAGAGGCTATCTAGTCCAGCCCCCTGCTCAATGCAGGATCAGCCTAGAGCATCCCTGACCAGTGTTCATCCAGCCGCTGCTTGAAGACCGCCAGTGAGGGGGAGCTAACCACCTCCCCAGGCGGCCAATTCCACTGTGGCACAACTCTTCCTATAAAAAGTTTCTCCCAGGGCTTTTTTTGTAGAAAAAGCCCAGCAGGAACTCATTAGCATAACAGGCCACACCCATTGGCAGAAACTCATTAGCATATTAGGCCACACCCTTGATAGCATATTAGGCCACACCCCCATGTCACCAGAGGTGTGGTCATCCAGCCACACCCACCTTTTGGCTTCTTATTCTGTTTACCTTGTTTGTTGTCAAAACCCCAGGGCTTTTTGGGGAGAAGGAACTCCTTTGCATGTGAGGCCACACACCCCTCACGTGGCCAATCCTAATGAGTGTGGCCTATTATGCTAATGAGTTCCTGCTGGGCGTGGCCAACTCGGGAGCCAGCCGGAACTCTGTTCCGGTGCGTTCCTGCCCAAAAATAGCCCTGATTTCTCCTAAGATCCAGCCAGTACCTCCCCGCCCTTAATTTAAACCCATTCTTGCGAGTCCTCTCCTCTGCTGCCCACAGGAACAGCTCCCTGCCCTCCTCTAAACTGACAGCCCTTCAGATACGTCAAGAGAGCATCTTTCTTACCAGTCACTTAAGGGTCCACATCCCAGGGCTCCAAAGAGAAGGCCCAGCATGTAAACGGACTGTGAGATATCACTTAAATCTTCCCTATCACACACCAGGTCAAACTAAGGAAAAGGGGAAAAAACAGAGAAATTTTAAAGGGATTTGGAGGCGGGGAGGAGCCGTTTCACAATTCAGCTCACAACAACAACATATATTGAGGAACAAAAGAAGAAGAGATTGGATTTATACCCCGCCCTTCACTACCTAAAGGTCTCGGAGCAACTTACAATCTCCTTTCCCTTCCCCTCCCCACAACAGACACCCTGGGAGGTAGGTGGAGCTGAGAGAGCTCTGAGAGAAACTGCCCTTGAGAGAACAGCTCCAAGAGAACTTGTGACTGACCCAAGGTCTCACCAGCAGCTGTATGTGGAGGAGCAGGGAATCAAACGCTCTTAACCACTACACCACAACCAAGCTACAAATTGGGAACTCTTGAGTTCGAATTTGACCATCTATGCACTCAGTAGTGGTTTTAATCAAGTCTCTCTCTCACATATGGAACTGCCTTATACTGAATCAGACTCTTGGTCCACCAAGGTCAGTGTCGTCTGCTCAGACTGGCAGCGGCTCTCCAGGGTCTCAGGAATTTCTTCCGCATCACTTGTTTCCTGATCCTTTCCACTGGAGATGCCGGGGATCGAACCTGGGACCTTTTGCTTGCCAAGCAGATGCTCTTCCACTGAGCTACAGCCCCTCCCTCTCACCCTCTGTCTCCCAGTTCCAATAGGGCAACAGTGGCCCAGGGCTCTTTTTGCAGTAGAAACTCCTTTGCATATTAGGCCACACACCCCCTAATGTAGCCAATCCTCCAAGAGCTTACAGTAGCCCCTGGAAGAAAAGCTCTGTAAGCTCCTGGAGGATTGGCTAGATTAGGGGTGTGTTGCCTAATATGCAAAGGAGTTCCTGCTGCGAAAAGAGCCCTCACACCACTAGGCCAGCGTCAGCATCAGAGGCTAACAAAGCCAGAGGCTGACATATTTATGTGCTATCACAAGCGGCCCCTCCATGTGCACTGATAATGCGACATAAAGAATAATCCCACCCTCTGCCTGTTTTGTAAATTCTCCTGTGGAATTCCGTCCCTTACAAGGTGTGTTCTGTTATACCCCCTTGTCCAGATACTGCAAAATCACCCCCAAAGTAAAGAGAACAGGGTTTTTGACTTGGGGGGGCATTTAAATAAGTCGGGGGCACCCCTGCACACAGACCCCAGGCTGTGTCAGGATCGATGAGAGAGTCAAAGTTTAAAAAAGCAGGGTGCCAGCTCAGCGCAAGAAAAATAAAATAAAAATAAATTGGCTAGATGGAAGGGGGGGCTTGGGCAATAAGTCAGGGGGCCCAGCCCCGAGATGCCCCACTGTAACTACGGGCCTGGAAGAGAAGCCAGCGTTAATTCAGCAAGAACTCCAAACCTGCTTGACCAACGAGGGCTCTCGCTTGGAAGGGTACACCCATCCATCCCGACAGCTCTCGGTAGAATTAAGCCCATATCGCACGATAGCTTCGAGCTCCCAGTCCACTGGCGTGTACATCAGACATTCTTCAAAAGTCCCATCAGACGTTCTCGGAAGAGTTAGGTTCAGCCGCTCTTCTTCGGTCAGGTTGAAGTCGACCCCGGCAAGCCAGCTGGTGTTGCAGTAATGAGGCTCGTGGGCGACCATGAATAACTGGCTGAACATGTGGAAACCGATACCGGGGCAGGACAGAGTGATCAACAGCACCAGCCAAAACTGGAACCGCCCAAACTCATTCAGTGATTTGAGGATTTCCCCTACGTCCGTCATTGTTGTGTCTCTCCCCAGCCTTCCAGTGATGGCTCCCTTCGGCTCCGAGAGACTTTTCGCTCGGTGTCCGGAATTAATATTTAAACCCAGGATAAACTTTCTGATGGCACTGGGAATCTAGAAGGGGTGGACATTCATTGACACTTCTAATGGGTCACAGTTTTGCAACATGGTCAGGTAACCTCTTAACTGCCTTTATTCCAGAGTGGTAAACAAGACCAGGGCCAGCAGGTCTAGTGGATAGATGAGGAGGAGACAGAGGTATTGGCCTCGGTTCTGGAAGATTTCTGTCTACTAGGCATTGGGAAAAGAAGCCCCTCGTTTAATTAGGGAAAGGCGCCATAGCAAATCTAATGAACTACATAAATAAAACTTGACTGGGTTAAAACACTTGATTATTACTTATATAAGGTCACAACAATAAACAAGTAGTTTATTGTATATTTAATTACTTGTTGATCTATATTTAGTCACTATTTGGAATATCTCTGAACTATGTTACCTATTTTTGATTATAATTTGTCTATAGTAATTATGGAATATATGTTAAGAACATAAGAGAAGCCGATTTTGGGTCAGGCCAATGGCCCATCTAGTCCAACACTCTGTCACACAGTGGCCAAAATATACCAGGTGCCATTAGGAGGTCCAGCAGTGGGGCCAGGCCACTAGAAGCCACTGTTGACCACCACCACCCAAGCACCAAGAATACAGAGCATCACTTGCCCCAGACAGAGAGAGTCTCTCTATACCTTGTGGCTAATAGCCAGTGATGGACCTCTGCTCCATAGGTTTACCCAATTCCCTCTTGAAGTCGTCCATGCTTGTAGCCGCCACCACCTCCTGTGGCAGTGAATTCCATGTGTTAATCACTCTTTGGGTGAAGAAGTACTTCCTTTTATCCGTTCTAACCCGACTGCTCAGCAATTTCATTGAGTGCCCACGAGTTCTTGTATTGTTAACATTTTAAACATCATTTAAGAATCAATACATTGCTATGGCAAGATTTAAAGTTAAATGTAGTAATCTTTTTGCGCCAAATGTTTATATAAAATGGTCCATTTAATCCCTTTTGATCCCTGAACACTTGATCGATGTACCTGTAAAAGGTGTATTGTGACTGGGAGAAAAAGTATTTTTGAATGTTTTATATTTGACATTAGCATCTTAAATGTTTTATGTGTATTAAGACTTTTGTTGTTATATGCTTATTTAGACTTTTGATCATCCTTGCAATATATAATTTATATAGTATCCTCTTTTCCTTATTTTCTTTCTGTATTCCTATTGTCATAATCTGTATAGGACTGGGAGACAGGCCCAGGAGAGACCTGTGTGGGAGTGGAAAGCCGACACAGCCTACAATCCCCATAATCCTTAGGGACGGTTGTAACCAATCAGTGTCCAGGGGTTGTCTGAGATGTAACTTAAGCTTTGTGAATTGTGAAACTGTGTTCTTTTCTCTTCTATGGTCTTCCGTCTCATAGAGTTAAACTGAGGGGACAGTCTGGTCTGAGAGAAAGATCCCTCATTTGGGACAGAATGAGTACAGGCACAGAACTGGTATAAAGAGGGCTATGAGCCTTGAAATAGTAACCAGTTAAGAAGAAATAGGTAGTCGCGTTAGATTTGTTCATTTTGCCTTTAAACACTGTTATATTTTTAAAAGCACCTTGTCTTGTTTGCCTTGCCCTGTTACAGCTGAAGGTGGCAACCCACTGAGGTCATGACACCTATCTTTCCTCAAAAAATTAAAAAGTATTTGATCAGGGGAAAGTGCTTAATGGAGTACACCACATGGCCTGAAAGAGATTAAGACTTCAAATTGCCATGAAGGGAGACACCACTGTGGGGAGAAATGCCTTCTACCCTAGAATTCACCCCCAATATTTCAATCATTGTGACAACACTCTGTGTGCGCTCTGGTACCCAGCTGCAAATTCATAGAGGGTTGAGAAAACGAGCCATCAAGCTCCAAGCACAGAGCACTGAAGCTTTTGGTGATGCTAATGACTCTGGCCAAAGTAAGGCAATAGTTTACCACCCCATGCCCTGCTGGAAGATGACTCCCAGAGACAGAGATGGAAACAGCCAAAGTGAAGATCATAATGACCCCAAGGGGGCGAATTCTGCCAAGGCAGATTATAAATTCTCAGGACATCGAGAAGAATCACACTCTTGCATCTTGCGTTTGACTTGGGAGCACAAGCCATAAACAGGCCCCAACTTTCACCTAGGGACATGCGCTTTTCTGCATGATTGACTGAACTACCAATTTTCTTGGCAGTTGATCCACAAGCACTGGAATTAGTTTGGGCAGGGTTCTTCTGCGTGTCTGCCCTCTGTCTGCATTTTCACAGTCATGGAGTCAGTCTATTTTCTTCTGCAAGTGCCTTCAATAATCAGGATTTTCAAAGGAGGGCGCTGTTGTAATGGATGGCACCACAGCACCATATATTGATGCCATAGCTGCATTGTTAAAGGCACTAAAGGATCAATATACCATTGTAAAAGGTAAAGGTTCCCTTGCTCGAAAGCCAGTCGAATCCGACTCTAGGGTTGCGGTGCTCATCTCTGTTTCAAAGCCGAAGAGCCAGCGCTGTCCGAAGACGTTTCCGTGGTCATGTGGCCAGCATGACTGAACACCAAGGCGCACGGAACGCTGCTACCTTCCCACCGAAGTGGTACCTACTTATCTACTTGCAATTTCTTGCTTTCGAACTGCTAGGTTGGCAGGAGCTGGAACTGTACTGATAGGTCAAGAAGGTTCTCTGAATTCTCAGCTCTCATTAAAATGAAAAAAGTCTCTAGCTTCTGCCCTTGCAGAGATATAACGAAAAAAGCGTATCTCCAGTTTGGTGTAGTGGTGAAGTGCGCGGACTCTAATCTGGGTTTGATTCCCCACTCCTCCACTTGCACCTGGCTGGATGACCTTGGGCAAGCCATAGTTCTGATAAGAGCTGTTCTTGGAAAAGAGCAGTTTCTGTCAAGAGCTCTCTCAGCCCCACCTACCTCACAGGGTGTCTGTTGTGGGGAGGGGAAGGGGAAGGAATTTGTAAGCCGTTCTGAGACACCTTTGGGTAGTGAAGGGCGGGGTATAAATCCAATCTCTTCTTCTCTTCTTCTATAAGGGAACTGCCTAAAATCATAGAGTTAGAAGGGACATACAGGGACATCTAGTCCAACCCCCTGCACAATGCAGAAAATTCACAAATACCCCCCCCCAGTGACCCCTGTTCCATGCCCAGCCTAGAGATTTCCTTTTCAAAAAATAAAACCTGGGAATTTGTAGAACCTGCTGACATATCATTACAATGATATATCGCTTCATTGATATTTTAGTGCCTTTTTTAAATATCAAAAATGAAACCACTCAACTTCAGGATGGGGGAGAGGGGGGAACAGTTTGATGATGAGGTGTAATAATTGAAAAGGGGGCTGGAGGTGGGTGAGAGTGGGCAGGACAAAGGAAACCAACAGAAACCTCTTCACCCACTGTCCTGTATTTTTTAAAACTACAACCTTCCTAACCCCTCCAGCAGCGGTCACATGCTGGACTTGAACCGCCTTCCGTCAGTGTTATGTCTTAACAGTGAACACTGCCTTGGGCTTCGAGGCACATGAGGCCTGCTGGGTGACCTTGCGCCAGTCTCAATGCGGCTTACAATTACCCACCCTTCCTCTCCCCACCACAGGCACCTTGTGAGGCAGGTGGGGCTGAGAGAATTCAGAGAGAACTGGGACTGGCCCAAGGTCACCCAGCAGGCCTCATGTGTCTCAAAGCGGCTTACAATCGCCCTCTCTTCCTCTCCCCACAACAGGCACCTTGTGAGGCAGGTGGGGCTGAGAGAATTCAGAGAGAACTGGGACTGGCCCAAGGTCACCCAGCAGGCCTCATGTGTCTCAGAGCGGCTTACAATCGCCCTCTCTTCCTCTCTCCACAACAGGCACCTTGTGAGGCAGGTGGGGCTGAGAGAATTCAGAGAGAACTGGGACTGGCCCAAGGTCACCCAGCAGGCCTCATGTGCCTCAAAGCGGCTTACAATCACCCTCCCATCCTCTCCCCACAACGGCACCTTGTGAGGCAGGTGGGGCTGAGAGAGTCCTGAGCGAGATACTGTGACAGGCCCAAGGTCACCCAGCAGGCCTCATGTGTGGAAGAGTGAGGAATCAAACTTGGTTCTCCAGAGTAGAGTCCGCCACTATTAACCACCACACCATGCTGGCTCTCAGAGGAAAGTTGGACTCTTCTTGCCCTTGGAAAATCCATCAGTTAACTCACTGGCCACAGCATTGCTATATAAGATTCTTCTAGGCACTGAAGACCAATCTCCCCTAAAGCATCAACTTCATTGGCAAGATGATTTACACATGGATTTGACAGACTTGCAATGGCAAAAAATTTGGAACTCATCTGCAAACTCCTCAAAAAGCATCAACATTAAACTTCAGTTTTTCGAAACAACTTCCCGCTGGTATTACACTCCGGATCGTCTGAACAAAACGAAACTCTCCCATAGCGCTTTATACTGGTAAAATTGCAACCATACAGGTTCATACTTCCACTGTTGGTGGGAGTGCCCCATGATATATCCTTTCTGGCGTAAAGTCATCAGAAAAATCAATGAGATTACCCTGCTTAATTTACCCATTAGTCCTGAAATGGCTCTTCTCAATCTTATAGATCCGACGGTTGGAACAGTAGCCCTTAAAGAGCCAATCTCGATTTTATGGGCTTCGGCAAGAAAAGCAATAGCCTCCGTCTGGAAACTGGCCCCTCCTCCCAACTATCCAAATTTGGCACAACAAAATCTGGGACCAATTTATTTTAGCTAAAATCACAAATGCCATTCAACTATCAAACAAAGACTCCTCCCCTGTGTTCTTCCGCTTTGAATCTATTTGGTTCCGTTTCCTTCACTACATGACGGACAAGGATGTACGCCCAATGAATTCTGCTAATCTTTTCATAGATACGCTTTTGATCTAAGTTTCGTCCATGGGGCTGTTTGGGTTTCATATAGAAGACAGCACCGACTGCAAACGGTAATAGCTCGCATGCTATTTGATCACACCTTTGAGGTGTTTAGAACATAAATTGGAGATTTGAAAGGCTGAAGGTATTAAGGTGGAACTGAACGTTAAATGTCTTGGATATGTTGTACTCACTTCAAGGCTGTTTGTTGTTTACATTTGTTGATATTGGTATTTGTATCTGTTCAAATGTTTCAATAAAAAAGAGGATTGCAGGAAACTGCCCAGCATCAGTTTGAGTGGTCAACCAGACTGGGGTTTTCCTGCTGGAAAACAGGATGCATGATTAGATGGACTCCTCCGTCTGATCCAGCAGGGCTATGCCACGTTTATAGAACACCAATGCGACAAGTGCTACTCCGGAATGCTCTACCACACAAGGAACATGGGAGAGTCCCTAGAACAAACACAGCACCTCGCCTTGTGGCAATGGACAATTTTGTCTTTTTATTGATTAAAAATTAGAGAAATACATGCAGTAAAATACAAAGTCAAAAGGAAAAAAAAAAAGGCTGAATATTTTACATCTCTCATTAAAATCTACAGTACACCAAAATCGTGTAGAAGATCTTGTAATATTAATACACCATCATCCTTAGAGTGTCGACTACGTCCAAAATGGAAGAGAGAGAGGGAAAAAACCCCGACTGATTTCTAGGTTCAAGTTTAGAATTTACCCAATTTAAAAAAAAACAAAACACAAAACCCCAAAAACTCTGATCCATAAGGGTAAAAATGTTAGAAATAATTTCTTACAAAACAAAAGCGTTGGCACTTTTGAACCTCGAGAACAAAAATAGTTAACCTAACATTTTTAGTATCCCAAGGGGGAGAAAAATTATAATTGAAGTTTATGACTACCAAGAGACATGTTCCTAGAAATCTAACAGCAACAGAAGCTGAAGGTTGGTCGGTATACAATTTTTAAAAAAGGGAACTTAAACAGCGTGGGATACTCTTCGTCCGCTAGCCCTGGTTTAGGCACAGACGGGAGTAAATAAATAGATACTGCTTCACGTCACTGGATCGGTTTGTACTCCAGTAAAGGTGTGGCAAAAGATAAGTAATACTGTACCAGAATAATTTGGTCTCCAGGGTTCAAGATGGGGCAGGAAAATTGCACAGGGCGAGAAGGGAGCGTTATAAATTCCCCCGGCTTCCCCTGACCACCACTCTAGGGGCAAACCTGGTCTCTCCCGTCTTTTAAGGGCTGCGACCATTTCCTCAACAAGCCCCGCCTATTTTCCCACATCATCACACAAGGGGGTGGGGACTCGAGGCAAGCACCGCCCGCTTCAGTGATGTGCCATCGCAGGCTCCGAGGAAATCCGGGCCGACCGAAACGCACCGAGGGTTCCCACACCTCCGGATCTCTCGGGGGCCTCGGAGGGCCGCTCCCATCATCAATATCCCCCCCAACCCTGGACAGACGCCCACCCAAAAAAGTTGCTCAAAGACTGTCTCGTCGCTATCCCTCCTGTTTTAAGATTTCTTCTGAGGGGAAAAAAAAAATATCTGTAAGCTACTCAAAAGGCTTTCGTGAATGGACAGATGGCCATCTGCTCTCTTGCAAACCAGCACGTATGAAGAAAAAAAACCCTGGTGCTCTGAAGGAGTAGGGAATGCTAAAACCTTCCAAGAGGTACGTCGAATCCAAAGAGAAGCTCTACTGGTCAGCCTACCGGTCCTCCCACCACCACCTACCCCTACCGCTCTCCTACCGGAGGATTTTCCCCTTCTTCTTCATGTCATCTCCACACCGCTGCAGCTCTGATTGTGACCTGTCAGAGGATCTGGCCAATATTAAACCTGCAGGCTCAAAATATCACGAAAACCATGCCCAAGGGGGGGGAAAACCAGGAAGCCTCTACAAATGTCCATACAGGTATATATATATATATATATATATATATATATATATATATATATATATATATATCCAGGGCTCTTTTTGTAGCAGGAACTCCTTTGCATATTAGGCGACACGCCCCTGCTGTAGCCAATCCTCCAAGAGCTTACAGTAGCCCCGGAAAGAAGACCTCTGCAAGCTCTTGGAGGATTGGCTACATTAGGGGGTGTGTTGCCTAATTTGCAAAGGAGTTCCTGCTACGAAAAGAGCCCCGCGTATGTCTATTTTAGAAGCTTCAGAAAACAAAAGATCCCCTACAGAATCGCAGTCTCCCCATTTCCCCCACACCTACAGGGGGGCCAAGCTCGTGCACATGGGGTGGCCGATCGTTCCATTAAGCCACCCGATGTAAAGCTTCGGATGTGTGTCCCCCCTCCAGTGGGAATTCTCTTTTCCCTGGTCTCGTGCAAGATTGGTATTGGCATCTACACAAATGCTTAACTGTGGTTAATAGTAAGCAAGGGGTTTCTTAAATGGGACCTTCTAATCATCTTCCAAAGCTATAAACTCGGTGCAAACGAAAAGGATAGAATTGAGGGGAAGGCGTATGAAAGGAGGAGTGGAGTCACACTGGAGAGGGAGGCCGTAAGGGCGCTTTCCAATCTCTTCGGCTCACGTGGCGTTAGGCCTGTGCCAGGCCCGCTCCGTGCGCAACTGAAGGCAGAACTGAGAACCTAATTCCATTTGTTTGCTATGTAAAAAAAAAAATCAGTTACAGGCTGACTTTTTCATTTATAGAAAATGCTTCGAAGCCAAGGGGAGAGAGAGAGAGACTCACAAAAAGGCCCGCTTGTGGGATGGGAAAAAACTGCGGTGGGGGGAAAGAAAAGGAATCAAACACCAGTTTTTATTCACATATTGCATTATAATTGTTTCTCCTTCCCCCCGCCCAAACGAAAAAGTATAATTTATACGTAGAAATTCCCCCCCCAAAAAAAAATGAAGGAAAAAAAAAAGACACCACATACTCTTTTCGACGTTGTCGTCTGCTTTAAAAAACACTAAACGCGAGTGATATTGGTTTCAGTCACATCGTCTTGATTAAACTCTTGACGCTTGGGCTGAGAGTATAAAAGAAAAACAAAAAGACTGCAAATTCCAAGCAGTTAGTGCAGCAGGAAGGGACGACATTGTCCGGAGCTTAATCTCGCCGGGTACGAATCTACCGGCAACATTTTTATTTATTTATTGCTGTGAAACAGAACGGGGGTGGTTCCGTAAGTACCAATCTGCACGGAAAGAGGACAGATAAGTGTGTTTGTCTTGAAATATGTTTGTCTTGAAATTGCCAGGAGGAACAAGTCGCGGAAAATGAACTGGCTTCAAAAGAAACAGAAAACACACGCACGCTCGCACACAGAAATGACTTCCGAGCGCCACGCTGCATGATCGACTGTTGTTCAGAAGATCCGTCTTTCGGGAGAACATCCAATTTTATAAATGACTGTGCTCTTACCAGCATCCCTACTCTACAAAGTTAACCCACGCCAAAAAAAAACCCAACTTTGTTCGAGTTAGCGATACCCACCTCCATAGCTTACTTTTAAAGGGATTCCCCTTGCATTGTCATGGACAACGTAGCTTATGCTGAGCCTAACAAGTTCTGGGAGCTGTAGTCAGCTAGGGAGATGGGGGAGTCAGAGATTCCTCGCTCCTTTACAGAACTACAGTTCCCAGGGTTCCACTGGTGAGATGCAAGACAAACGAAAGGAAGGAAAAACCGGCTTTAAATATACCTTCACGCTTTTTAACATCTATCACGGGGATCGTTCCCATGAAAAGGTCTCGAGGGGATGGAACGGACACAAGAACTCCAAGGACGCCAACATTCCCGGGACAGAAATGCTGGTCGCAGAGAACTTTTCCATTATCAGGAACACTGGTGACCAATGGTCATCCCTGTACCACCTCTCGGCACCTTTCTACATGGGAAGCCCATCAGTGAAGGAACAATCCCAGGTGAGGAAAAACAGGCACTGGTTGAATGGACTGCAAAGGGCTCCTCAAAAACGCCCCTTTGGAAGCGACTTACTGCCTCTTTTTCACGCCTGGTAGGATTCCTTCACCGCAAAAAAACCCAGAAAGTGGCACGCACCTTCGCTGCCACCTGCATCCCCACCCACTTCTTGCCAGTCCCCTGGTTATAGGGATATACACCGGAGGCCACAAGGGTGTCTAGAAGCACGTGGACGAGACCGCGACCCATCCCGGTGGCTTTCCGAATTGCAAAGCGAGAAAAAAACCCGACAACTGCCAAGAATCGGCCCGCGTGGATGTTTTCCGTTAATGCAAAGATGGAGGGAGGGGGTCGAGGTGAATCTTAGGGGGCAGGAATAGTATTTTGTTTTTCTTCTGCCCTGAATCCATCCAAAGAGGTCGATCGGGCACGGGCTCTCTTCCTACCTAAGCCTTCGCCAGTTGGATTCCTAACACCTTCACCACAGGCTCGCTAGGTTTTCCCACCTGGTGTGATTTAAGGTGGGTTCAGACAAGCCCTCTCCCCCAGCAAGGCCTTCGCAGTGGCACAAAACCACACGGTCAACGTCAATCTAAAGGACAAACGCGCAAACGTGAAGAACAGACACACAGGCGGAAGAGTTGTTAAGAGTGAGAGGAACCCCCCCTTTCGTACTCTTCAGTATTTCTTGTTTCCTTTCTCTTTAAATAGTTAAGGCAATCATGAACGGCAAACATGCAGGCGACGGAGGGATGGAGTCTGCACATCGGAGATGGAGGAAATGCGAGGGGTGAGTGCGAATGCGGGTGACGAGTCGACCGTCTCTAATGGCGGGTGGGGGAAGAAGGGGGGGGGTAACGCCGGGAGACTGGTGTGAGGCTACTCGGGGAAGAAGGAAGGTCGACGCTCCCGAGGAAGGGGCCTGTAGTTTGATTCTTTGGCAGTAGTGGTTTTGCTTTTAGGCCAAGAGAAGCGTTCAAAAGCTGTCGCCCCGCAGGGACCATCGTCTGGGAGTGTCGTCTTAGTTGATGCTGAGTTGGGCGAAGCCGATGAGTTTGCTGTCGTCGGGGATATCCGAGCCTTCGACGCCGGATGCCTGTGCAGCAGAGGGAGGAAGAGGGCGACAGAGGTTTATCAGGAGGGAGAGGGGCGCACGCCAGCTTTGCTGACCGTCCAAGTCCTCTAGAAAAGCCGTCTTCGACCTTTCCAGACCCAGCACCCACTTGTAACCCCCAGGAAGCAGAACAGGACCCATAGAGCTTCAAGCACATAGCAGCTTACAATCTCCTTCCCCTCCCCTCCCCACAAAAGGCACCTTTGAGGTAGGTGGGGCTGAGACAGCTCTGAGAGAACTAAGAGCTGCATTTTGTCCGGGCTCTGTTCAGGAAAAACAGCTTCGGCATTTTGCTCTAGCCTGTTTCGACGATGACCAGAGGACCCATCTCAAACTGCACCATGGACCATCCAAGGACTACCATTTATACAACAACTGCCTGCCACGTGTCCCGAAGAAGCCCCGAGTAGATGCTCCATCCCTTAGACAGATCTGATTAATTAGGAGAAAGAGGGACATACCAGTTTGAAAGTGACAGACCGGTTCGTCTGGGGCTCCTCCACAATTTTTTGTAAGTTGGCGGCAACTGAAATGACATAAAGACAAGGTGGAGACGGTCCATGACGGTGGCATGGAAGCATTCACCTTCCCAACAAGACGCCGCTTATTTCCTGCTGTGCTCGACAGAAATGCGCCAGGGACCCTTCCTTCTTCAGGGAAGAAATAGGGCTCTCCGTTTCCCCCCAAGGCACAGTGCAGGGTAAGGGGGAGAGCATCCAGCGTTACCTATTACTAAGTCTCTGCCGTCCACGAGCCCAGCCGAGATGAGTTCTTGGGATACCCCATCGGCGGTATCTGGAAAGCACATAATTAAGAAAGGGTCACAGGGGCACAGAAATCCTCCAGATCAATTCAGATCCCACCACATATGGGTGCAGACAAATCCCATTTCTTTCAAAGATGAGGTTTCCAACCCCATCTGGTAGCCACACCCTGAGATTTGAAAATTGTGCCCCCCATAAGAACATAAGAGAAGCCAATGTTGGATCAGGCCAATGGCCCATCCAGTCCAACACTCTGTCACACAGTGGCCAAAATACCAAGTGCCATCAGGAGGTCCAGCAGTGGGGCCAGGACACCAGAAGCCCTCCCACTGTTGCTCTCCCCCCCGCAGCACCAAGAATACAGAGCCTCACTGGCCCCAGACCGAGAGTTCCTATCTATACCTTGTGGCTAACAGCCACTGATGGACTTCTGCTCTGTATGTTTATCCAGTTCCCTCTTGAAGCCGTCCATCACAGGTAACAACAGAACAAATTTTGGTTGCTAGTTTTGGAGAGAAAGGACCACTCAAAGGAATCTGAGCCTGAATCAACCGTCATGGTGGCAGCTGCTGCCAAAGAAAGGCTTCTAAAAATCTGCACAGCCAATCAGATCTCCAATGGCTAATCGGAAGCCTTGCAAGACAAAAGTCCCATCTGCCTGCCCTCACCTTCTAAAAACATTTGGGGGGTGCCAGGAAAGGTGTCAGGGGGTGCAATGGGCATCCATGCCAGGGACCCCTGCATTAGTCTTTAAGCTGCCTTAAGCAGAAGAAGAAGCTAGGAGGAGGAGGAAGAAGAAGAAGAAGAAGAGAGAAGGAAGGAAGGAAGGAAGGAAGGAAGGAAGGAAGGAAGGAAGGAAGGAAGGAAGGAAGGAAGAAGAAGGAAGGAGGAGGAAGAAGAAGAAAGAAAGGAGGACGAGGAAGGAAGGAGGAAGAAGAAGAAGGAAAGAAGACAGAAGAAGAAGAAGAAGAAAGGAGGAGGAAGACGAAGGAAGGAGGAGGAGGAAAAAGGAAGAAGGGAGGAGGAAGGAAGAAGAAGGAAGACAGAAGAAGAGGAGTAGGATTCTATACCCTACCCTTCACTCGGAGTCTCAGAGCAGCTTACAATCACCTATCCCTTCCCCTCCCCACAACAGACACCCTATGAGGTAGGTGGGGCTGAGAGAGCTCTTTCGAGGACTGCTCCTGAGAGAACAGCTCTGAGAGAACTTGTGACTGACCCAAGGTCACACCAGCAGCTGCCACGTGGAGCGGGGGATAGACCTGGGTCTCCCAGTTTAGAGACCGCGCTCTGAACTGCTACACCAAACTGGCTCTTGTTTGGAAGGCAGTGCATAAACAGCCAAAATACAACAGTAGTAAATCAGCCTGCCCTCGAGTCACATTTGCAGCCTCTACCGCTTTCTCTGCTAACAACCACCTAACTTGCTAGCTGCACACCTCCCTGCCTTGTAAGTGAAGGAGGGACTGCCTGTCTCTCCTACTGGTTGCTACCCGAAGACAGGAAGTTCCCCTCTAACAAGGGGCAGCCCCGGAATCCTCCGGCCCCAGCATCACACAGTCCCAGAACGAAGGAACGGAGGCAACACATGCAGAAAGGTATCGGCTGGATATTAGGAAAAACTTTCCCACGGTCAGAGTGGCTGAAAGGTGGAATCAGCTGCCTAGGGAGGTGGTTGGCTCCCCTTCCCTGGCAGCTTTCAAGAAGAGGCTGGACGAATATTTGTCGGAGATGCTTTAGGCTGGTCCTGCATTGGGCCAAGGGGTTGGACTAGATGGTCTGTATGGCCCCCTTCCAACTCTATGATTCCATAACACAACTGACGCGTTTTCCACACTGCGTGCACCTCCCCAACCCCAACCCCCCAGTTATTCCCAGATTTTAAAGGCCCAGTAACTATAGCAGCATGTTGACAGCGGGGTTCCTCTGCCTCCTTCCAGCAGAGTCCCGTCTTCCAAATCCTCACCTCTCCCAGGGGTGAATTCAAATCGAATGTCGTTGAGCTCTTTCTTTGAATTCCTGTTGTGTGGGGGGGGAGAGAAGAATGGTTAGAACTTAGCTGTCAGAGTGCAATGCCCAATGCAAAGCAAATTGGCACCCTTTTTTTTTTATTCTTGGCCAAGAGGAAAGATGGTGAAGCCGGCTACCCGCAACCCTCAAAGGAGGCTTATTTTATTTATTTAATTGGATTTTATTTGTTTTTTTCGTCGCTGCTCACCTGAAGGGACTCGTGGCGACTTACATTAAAAGCCAATCGGGCAAAAACGCAAAAAGACAAATCGCAAATATAAAACACTAACATGAAAATATTTTTAAAAAACACGGCCATCACCATAGCGCTATTAAAACAGCCCAAACATGTGGGTTACCCCTTCCAAAGGCCAACCGAAACAAATCGGCTTTGCATGCCCCACGGAAGAAGTGGGAAAGCAAAGGAAGGTCACAGCCACGTATGACGAAAACAAAGACCAAAAAAGGAAACTGTACAAAATTGCGCTTATATCATATCGTATGTTACTAATGTGAAATCTCGTTGCACTATGGCATAATAGATTGTACACAACGAGAAGTCTTTTATGCAACAAGTTAATGGTAATGGTGATGATGACGAAATTCTCCAGAGTAAATCACGTTTTGTGGACACTTCTTCCAAAAGATCAAAGGTGTCTGTCCTCATTCCACTCTTTCAAATAAAGTAATTTACAAAGTCCAATCCATTATGTGTATTCATTCTTACATCAACGGGCATGATTGTAATTTTTGGCCCGTTGATGTAAGAATAAATACACATAAATGGATTGGACTTTGTAAATTACTTCATTTGAAAGGACGGAATAAGGAGAGACACCTTTGATCTTTTGGAAGAAGTGTCCACGAAACGTGATTTACTCTGGAGAATTTCATCATCACCAGAGCTTTTTTGGTAGAAAAAGCCCAGCAGGAATTCATTAGCATAACAGGCCACACCCATCAGCAGAAACTCATTAGCATATTAGGTCACACTCGTGACAGCACAGCTTGTTAGCATATTAGGCCACCCCCCGTGTTACCAGAAGTGTGGTCATCCAGCCACACCCACCTTTTGCTTCTTATTCTGTTTACCTTCTTTGTTGTCAAAACCCAGGGCTTTTTTGTAGCAGGAACTCCTTTGCATGTCAGGCCACACACCCCTAATGTAGCCAATCCTAATGAGTTTCTGCTTTTGGGTGTGGCCTATTATGCTAATGAGTTCCTGCTGGGCGTGGCCAACTCAGGAGGCAGCCAGAACTCCATTCCTATGCGTTCCTGCCCAAAAATAGCCCTGATCATCACCATTACCATCACCTTATTGCGTAAAAGACTTCTTGTTCTTCCGTACAACCTATCACGCCATAGTGCAATGAGCTTTCACATTATTAACATGATATGATAGAAGCGCAGCTTTGTACAGTTTCCTTTTTCGGTCTTCACTTTTGCCGCGGAAGAAGTGAGCAGCGACTCGTGCGAGCTCAAATTTCGTTAGTCTCTAACGTGCTGCTGGACTCTGGCTCTGTCCTATTGCTACAGACCAGGGGTGGCCAAACTTGCTTTACGTAAGAGCCACTTAGAATAAACGTCAGATGTCTGAGAGCCGCAAGATATGAACAACTATTACACGTTTTTACTGGGAAATATGCAAATTTGCTTTTTATGAATGTTGAATGAGACTGCCAAAAATAAGAACAAAAGCGGTAAAAGCAGATATTGATAATGATATTTACTTGTCCAATGATGTTTGTTTGCTAATGATATTTAGCCTCCCCAGCCGCCCTGCCGGGAGCCGTACAATATATGTGAAAGAGCTGCGTGTGTCCCACAGTCTGGCCACCCCTGCTACAGACTAACCCATCTTGAGCTTGACCGAATGTTCGCGTAAATGGACATTTCGGCATAAAATCAACATTGGGCGGAACTGAAAGCGTCTCCCGAAATCTGCCTTTAACTTGCTTTTTCGTTGCTATCCTAACCTGTTTTGCTCCCCCAATTGGTGTTGCTTCAGCCCCGGGCAACCAGGGATCCTACTGCAAGCATCATGACATCATGCTACTGCACAGCCAATCAGATTTGGCTTCATAATCAGGTCAAGAAGTCAATTCAGAGGGGGCAGAAGTGCTGCTCTGGCCTGTTGAAGCAATCTTTTGGGAGGGGGGAAATGCAAAGCGGCAAAAAAACCCCAAGTGTGACAGCACACACACCCCACCCCCAAATTTGGTTCAGCCAGTTTGGTGTAGTGGTGAAGTGCGCGGACTCTAATCTGGGAGAACCGGGTTTGATTCCCCACTCCTCTACTTGCACCTGGCTGGATGACCTTGGGCAAGCCGTAGTTCTGACAAGAGCTGTCCTTGAAAAAGAGCCGTTTCTGTCAAGAGCTCTCTCAGCCCCGCCTACCTCTCAGGATGTCTGTTGTTAGGAGGGGAAGGGAAAGGAGTTTGTAAGCTGCTCTGAGACTCCTTTCGGTAGTGAAGGGCGGGGGTATAAATCCAATCTCTTCTTCTTCTTCTACTCTACAGCTTCTTCATGGGGCTCCTCAAAGGGCTGACTTTAACTTCTCTGAGGCCTACGAACAGGACGGCAGAGCAACAACTTCTGTTCTAACATGAGTGCAAAACCTTTCCCATGGTCTTGAAATCCAATTAAACTGCTAGAAGCGTAACTGACATTTGAAGAAGAAGAAGAGATTGGATTTATACCCCGCCCTTCACTACCCAAAGGAGTCTCAGGGCAATTTACAATCGCCTTTCCCTTCCCCTCCCCACAACAGACACCCTGTGAGGCAGGTGGGGATTGACAGAGCTCTCTCTCGAGGACTGCTCCTGAGAGAACAGCTCTGAGAGAACTTGTGACTGACCCAAGGTCACACCAGCAGCTGCCATGTAGAGGAGTGGGGAATCAAACCCGGTTCTCCCAGATTAGAGTCCGCGCTCCTAACCACTACACCTTCTGTTCTCCATTGCCTAACTTGCTCTCCCTCAGATTTTATAATCCCGTCACGACACCTGCACATTTTCTGTGCAGACTTGGGAAAACATTTTGGGCACAGTGATCGGGGAATGGTCTCCCCGGGACTAAAGGGGGGGGGTCCTCCTTCTGCATGACATTGGAGGAAAGAGCAGTTGCTTTGGCTCTCCAGAGCACTCAAAGTAGATTTCTGACTGTTCCAGGCCAGGACCTGAAGTTGAGTGTACTTTGAACCCGAACTCTCCCGGAACTAAGTCAAGCCCTATCCCGCTGGACGCTACACAGCTTCTCAAGCCGAGACTAACTGCCACCAGTCTGTCGGTCCTGGTGACATTCCTATTTTGATGCAAAGCGCTTACCTTAACCTTAGAACGAGGCTGATGGGAACTTTCGTCTCTTCGGGTGCGGGGGCGACTGCTGCAGGGGCAGAAGGTGCCTGGAGAAAAAAAATACAGAACGATCTTTCTTTGGGAATGAAACGATTGAAGCCGGAGGGGATGAGACCTTGAAAAGGAGAAGGGTGATGGGGAGAGCTGAACGGTAAAAAATCTAGTTCAGGTGACAGATGTAATTCTTACAGCTAACGGCCAAAACTGCAGACAAGTTTTCTGTCCTGAAAAACACAGAATGCTCTACAGCTGACAATAGCACTACAGAAAAGATTAGAGTTTCAATAGCCATTCCACACACAAAAGAACCTCCTCAGGAAACAATCCATAGGCAAAAGGACCTCCTCAGGAAAGCTCCTCCATTAGCATGTTCATAGCCTGGAGAACTACTATAAGACTCAGCCCTACCCCACCTTCCAGGGTAGATATAAATTACCTGCCTACCATTTTTCTTCTCACCTTGACACAGAGAGTACTCCATCTTTCTGTGTTATACCTCTGAGGATGCCAGTCACAGCTACTGGCGAAACATCACATCCTACAATGCCAAGACCATGGCCACAGTTTACAGGTTTAGTTGCAAAGTGCCTTTTGGCTGCCGTAACAATCAAGGAGCCAAAGTTTAGCTTTCCTATCTGATGCTTGATTGATTTTATAATTGATGTTCTCTGTACATCTGCCATGTTGCATCTTTCGTTCTTGTTTATGCCAATAAAGGTATTTGGATTGGATTGGATTGGATTGAACAGCCTTGCTCAGGCTTGCAAACCGAGGGTTAACATGGAGCCCAACGCCGTGGCAGCAGTCACCGTCACCAGGAGAAGGTAGGGGGAGGCAGACCCAACAGGAGGGAGTGAGAGAAGGAGGGAAAGACGGGGGGGGGGGGGAATGATGGGAGGGTCGATTCCCCATTCCTGTGAATCCTCGCGAGTCCCCTCTTTATTTACGACCACCGCAGAACTTGAGCCTGCATCCGGAAGGGTTTCCCAGGAAGTCTCCCCAATCCAGGCACCGACCATATCTAGAATTGCTAATCATTGTGGCAAGGCACCTGTATCACGGGCCTTCCGGCCATATCCCGAGACCGTATCATTTATGTCAACACAGGTCAGCAAAGACAAGTTTCTTCACCCAAGGTAGTGGTAGACTCCCAAACTGCTTGGGATGGGGGGAAAGACAGATCACCTTCCCAGCAGGCGTGTCACCAGCGTTCCCTCTAAGCTGAGTTCGTGTGAGCTAGCTCACAGTTTTTTAGCCTCTGGCTCACACATTTTCATTCATCTTCGCTCAGGAAGGAGGCCTCCAGAGGAAACTAATTTATGCAGTAGCCAAATCGCTCGCTCACCACTTGAATGCCAGCGGCTCACAAAGTACGATTTTTGCTCACAAGACTCCATGGCTCAGAGGGAGCATTGGATGTCCCTTTCCCCTTTTTTGCCCAGGGAAAAAGTCTAACTTCTTGGGTCTCGAGGAACTGAGCTGGCACTCCTTCCATCAGGAAAGGAAAAGATTGTCCCAGACACCACTGAGGCAGCCTCGATTCTAGACGGGAGAGACCCCGTTCCCAGTCGTCAACGGGGAAGCATAAGCAAGGATCCTGAGAAAAGTTAGGGAAGGAAGACAGATGGCCGATAGCCTCCAAGTCCTTGTAAGAGGCCAAGGGACAACCTCACAGCTGCCCCCTGCCCCGAGTTCCACTCCGGTGATCACTACAGCTCTGCCAAGGGCGTAGACTTTCCAATTTCCCAGGGGGGCTGGGGCTGGGCCAGAGGCATTGCTGTGCTAGGTCCTTAAAAGAACCGAGGCCCAGTGACATCATAGGGAGGAGCCAGTGACATCACAGGCCATTGTCACTATTTATGGAGGCGGAGCCATGTGGCATTCCTGGCTCCTATTATCTCCAGTGGGCCTTCAAATCTCTCCCATTGTTTGTAATGGGCAATCCTGTCATTTCTTTTATACATCCCAGTTAGTTGTCCCTTTGAAACTGTACCACACGTATAGAGTGTACATTCCTTGCCAATGTTCCTTCTGGACTGCACACAGGGCAAAAGGAAATTTTAAAAGGCCTCTGATCTGCATGCCAATCAAGGATAATGATGTGTGGCATAAACATGAGTTAAGTGTTAAGTGTTCTCCCTGGATGGTGTACATACCAAGAACATATCTGTTGCCATTTCCCTCTCTTCCTGCTCACCACTCGGAGAAACAAAAGCCCTGTTTACATATTACAGTGAACATATGTACATCTTGCATGGACATATGTTGTTAGAAAGAGGTAATATATTTTTGCATTACAAATAAAAGCAGCCCGCCTGCATCCTCCCCCCCCCCAGCCCCAATGGCTCAGAAACAAAGCACAGCATGGGCAAAATCCTCTGCAAAGAACCCTGGAGAACCACTGCCAGTCTGAGCAGACAATGATGACACTGATGGACTGATGGTAGAGAGACCATGCTTTGCGTGCCAAAGGATAAAGATTTAAACCGAGGAGGTCTAAGAAAAAAGCTGTTGGAAAGGATCTTTCTCTGTCTGAGCCTGTAGAGCTCACCTGCATCAGAGCAGACCATGCTGAAGTAGATGGACCAATGGCATGAAGACCAGTGTGGACTGAGGAGACCCATGTTCAGATCTACATTTTGCATGACACTTACTCGGTGATACTGGGACAGTTAGATTTGAGTCCAGGAGCAGATTAGAGACCAACAAGAGTTTCAGTGAATAAGCTTCCAAGAGTCAAAGCCCCCTTCATCAGGCTGGGTGATATTGTCATTGTTGTGAGGTCAATATAAGTGAAGGGAGACTGGAGGAAGGGTGGAATAAAGAGAGGATTGACAGACAACATGTGAGCAGCAGAGTCCATTGGGATGGAAGAGGATTTTACAGGAAAAAAATAGCACCAACTGATGTGACCAAGAACACAGATCTTCCCAAACTAAAATATCATAAATTATAGCCTGAACATGAACCTATATTGTAATGCATTAAGTGATGTAGCAGTGGTGACAAAACCTCTAGTGGCATTTAGTTGAACTTCCTGGACAGACAGATGTATTTTCGGTTGCCACTGGCCAAACTGGTCTGACTTTAGAGAGTTGGGACAAGCAGCAAGGCTTGAGGATGTAGATCCATGGTTATAGAAAAGAAGGGGGCTAGGAACTGAGAAAGCAAAGCAGTCCAAATGAAGCACAACATAGAAAGCTGTACATAGTTGAGAGGAATTAGAAAGGAATGGAGATGCACAGTTGGTGTAAAGTACATTTGAGAAATTATAGAAACAGCATGGAAGTTTCTTAGTTGGGGTTAGCTACAATGCTATTGCAAGGTCCACAGAAACCTGTATGACATTTTCAGACATTCTTTCTCAGTGTCCTCAGGATTGGACTATAAATCCTTAACCACTGAGCTTGCTAATACTTTCTCTTCTTTCAGTTCCTTAGATCAATTTGCCCAATCCCCCATCAAACTCAAATCTTATTGGCTCTTGCAACTATGAGTAAATTATTATTACACTTCTATCACATGGCTCTTTCCTAATGATTGTGGCTTCCAAGAATAGGTTGAAGATTATTGTCTGGGAAGCACCCACACAGCACCATGCCATGGACCCAGATGGCTCAGGTTAGCCTGATGTCATCAGATTTTGGAAGCTAAGCAGAGTCAGCTCTGACTAGTATTTGGATGGGAGATCTCCAAGGAATACCAGGGACATGATGCACAGTCAGGCAATGGCAAATCATCTTTGAATGTCTGTTGCCTTGAAAATCCTACAGGGTTACCATGAGTTGGCTATGACTTGCTAGCATTTTACATCACACCAGGGCAAGTGCACTTTAATGCCCAGAACCATTTGGGCAAGGTGTAATGTATAACTACTGTCAGTAGCATGAGATGGACCCACAGCTCAATTGGCTCTCATATCACTGCCATAGCATACAAAATAGTAAAACACTCAGTAGCACCTTTAGGACTAACAAACTGTATTGTAGCATAAGTATTACTGTAACACAAGAAAGCCACACAAACTTTTCCAATCTCACTTCAGTGCCAGTTCCAGTCCTCAAACTCACAGAGAAACCCAAACACTCTCATTTTTGGTAGAATGAAACCCCTCCCCTCCTCCACCTGGGTGGTTTGGCAAATGTAAGCCAATGCCAGAGGTTTGCATGCACCAAGTCACACAGCAGAACCAGAGCTTCCAATTTCAGCACTGGAGCTAGGGATGCCAGCCTCCAGGTGGGACCTGGGGATCCCCTGGAATTACAGCTCATTGCCAGTCTAAAGAGATCAGTTTTCCTGGGGGGGGAAATGATGTTCTGGAGGGTGGACTCTATGGCATTGTGCCCCACTGAGGTCCCCGTCCTCCCCAGACTCCATTCCCAAATCTCCAGGAGTTTCCTAACCTGGATTGGGCCACCCTCCCCTCATCCCCCAGAGGTGGCCAGGGGGTACCTGGCAATCCTAACTGGGGCTATTCCCAGCGTTTCCAGCTCTCACACATCTCAAGGGAAAGGGAAAGAGAAACAGAAAGAGAGAGAGGGACAGAAAGCGCAGCCCCCCCCCCCCCCCATTACAGGAGAAAGTGAGCCCAGGATTTTCTGTATCCTGGAGCAATGTGCTCCGTGCAGCACAAGGGTTCCTGGGTTTTGTTTTCTCCTGCAGCCCAGTTTAAACTGGACTGCAGGAGAAAGCAAGCCACTCACCGATGGCAGGGGCAACCAGAGGCCACAGAAGGGCCCCCCCACCTTCCCCCTCCCTCCATTCTTGCCCAGCTCCCCTCCCCAATCCTCCAATCCTCTCCCACTTCCCCTGCTTGGACTTGCAGGATGGCTGCAGCCCTGGGCTCCCACCCACCCCAGCCCACCTGAAACAATCCCCCACTCCTTACACCCCCACCTACTTACCCTTCAGGCTGGTGGCGGCAGCAAGCAGAGGCAGCATGTGCTGCCTCGAAGCCAGCCTCCACGTGCAGCTCTCCACGTTGAACTGAGCGGGGCTGCTGGGAACTGTGGGTGGAGCTTAGCTTCCAGGAGGAAGCAAGCCCCCACCCCTTGACTTCCCTCCCACTCCTAGCCCAGCTGAACAGTCTCAGAAAGCGGAGGGGAAAACCCTCCGCTTTCAAAATGGGGTGGAGGACGGGAGGGGGGTAGCAAGGCTCTGGCTGACACCAGTTGCCTCCGGGGGGGCTCAGTACTTTCGGGGAGGCTTGAGCTCCCCAGCCCCCCTGAAGATGACGCCTATGAGCTCTGCTGACGTCAGGAAAGCCATAACTGTCCTCAGAGCTGCATCAGGAAAGCCGTAACCGATGCACCCTCTAAGCTGCCGAGTCTTGCGAGCAAAAATTATACTTTGTGAGCTACTGGCATTTAAGTTGTGAGCGGGCGGTGTGGCTGCTGCATAAATCAGTTTGCTTTGGAGCCCTCCTTTCTGAGCGGAGACAAAAATGTGTGAGCCGGAGGCTAAAGAACTGCGAGCTGGCTCACACTAACTCAGCTTGGAGGGAACACGGGCCGGGACTGTCCTCGGAGCTGGTGAGAAGGCGGGCAGTCATGGCCACGGATGTCCCAAGTTTGCTTCCAGTGGAGGTCGGGGGGCCCTGAAGCATTTAAACACCAGAGAACATCTGCAGATGCCGGGGCTAAGTACAGGCTACTTCATCCCAGCCAACTGGAATCCAAGCCAGCGCATGCCAAGGTTCGTCTCCGAAGATTAATGTGCTGTCGCAACGAGGAACAGGCGCCCCGTAGCAGCAGGCCCAACCGGGTTATATATAGCTCAGCTCTGAAAACCATGAAAAGGCTTCTAGGAAAAAGCGGAGGCCCTCGTGTGTTGCTGCAGCCACAGACTCTGCCCACGATTTCCCAACAGGCCTGTTACGGGGCTCGGCCTGTGAACGCTGCCAGTATTACGGGCCTCGCCCCGATGACAAGGAGCCGTCAGTTTGTATGTAGGAGTGACCGGTGCTTGACAGCCGGGGATGGGGGACGGGACGAGCTGGCTCAGCTACAGGAGAGAGCTCCAAAACAGCTCGTCATTGGCAGAAGTCTGCAAGATCTAAGAAGCTACGTTTATTTTTATGTTTCCTCGCCCTGTTCAGACCCCCTCCAAGGTAGGCCCGAAAATAAAACCTCCAAGCCACAAAAGCGATGTGAGAAAACCAGGGCTATTTTTGGGCAGGAACGGAGTTCCGGCTGGCTCCCAAGTTGGCCACGCCCAGCAGGAACTCATTAGTATAATAGGCCACACCCAACAGCAGGAATTCATTAGGATTGGCTACATGAGGGGTGTGTGGCCTAACATGCAAAGGAGTCCCTGCTCCAAAAAAAGCCCTGGGTTTTGACCACAATCAAGGTAAACGGAATAAGAAGCAAAAGGTGGGTGTGGCTGGATGACCACACTTCTGGCAACATGGGGGTGTGGCCTAATATGCTAATGAACTATGCTGCCAGGGGTGTGGCCTAATATGCTAATGAGTTCCTGCTGGGCTTTTTCTACAAAAAGAGCCCTGGAGAAAACAACACTCCTTTGAACATGCTGGAGCAGTGTCCCCTCTAAGCTGAGTTAGTGTGAGCCAGCTCACGGTTTTTTAGCCTCCGGCTCACACACTTTTGTCTCCGCTCAGGAAGGAGGGCTCCGGAGCAAACGGGTTGATGCAGCAGCCAAATCGCTTGCTCACAACTTGAATGCCAGTAGCTCACAAAGTAGAATTTTTGCTCACAAGACTCCACGGCTTAGAGGGAGCATTGCTCTCGAGCACGATACGTAGGTGACTTAGCCACTCCCTCGACAGCTCTGTGAAGCGGGCCGGTGTTGCCGTTCCTCTACTGCTCAGGGAAGAGAGAACAGCATCAGAACAGAAGGGAAGCCATGCTGGATCGGACCAATAGCCCATCCAGTCCCACATGCTGTGACATAGTGCCCAGGCGCCATCAGCAGGTCCACCAGAAGGGCCAGAACTCCAGAAACCCTCCCGCTGTGGACCCCCAAGCACCAAGAAGACAGAGCATCACTGCCCCAGACAAAGTATTCCAGCTATACCTCCTGCCTAACAGCCACTGATGGACCTCTGCTCTGTATGTCTATCCAATCCCCTCTTGAATCCCCTCTTGGTGCTGGAGGGGGCAGCAGTGGGAGGGCTTCTGGTGTCCTGGCCCCACTGCTGGACCTCCTGATGGCACCTGGTATATTTTGGCCGCTGTGTGACAGAGTGTTGGACTAGATGGGCCATTGGCCTGATTCAACATTGGCTTCTCTTATGTTCTTATGAAGCCATCCAATGTTTGTAGCCGCCACCACTTCCTGCGGCAGTGAATTCCACATATTCATGACTCCTTGAGTGAAGAAGGACTTCCTTTTATCTGTTCTAAGCCTAACGCTCATTCATTTCAGAGAGCGTCCACGAGTTCTTGTATTGTGGGTAAGGGAGAAAAGGACTTCTTTCTCTGCCTGCTCAATCCCAAAGTGCTTAGGGCCGTCTACACTTGCTTGTGACCAAGGAAACTGGAACCAAAGGGCTTCGTGGTTCACAGCCCAGGCCCGAATTACACATTCGGCAGCATTCTGCAATCCTTTCCTTTTCGGAAAGAATCCCAAACCGACCTGATGCAGGCTGTGTTTGAACGTTAGAATGGTATGGAGAGAAAATAGCTGAGATTCACTCTTCCCAGCGTCTTCCTTCACTCTGGAGGAAAGGTACAGGGTCCTTACCTTTCCTGTTCCCCTCAGAGGAGAAAAAAGAAGCTTGGGGGAGGGAAACTGTGAACTGAAAAAGGAGCAGAGTGAAAAGGGTAACATGGCCCTCTCTGTTTACAAGTCAACAATCTATATGATCCAACTGCAATATCGTTACATGTATAACAGTTGTGCGAAACAATATGCAGTTTGAAAATCGCACCGTTTTCTGCGTTACTCAACCATTCAATTTAAATCCCCAGTTAAACGGTGCTGACTTTCTTCTTCATACTTTATATTCTCGAAATATTGCAGCATGGCTAATTTTACCATTTGCAGACTACTGTGAACTTTAGACAGCCATTTAAAAAAAATTAGAAAGCTATCTGAGTGTTCCAATTCCTAGCGATTTCTGCCTCAGGGTTTTTTTTAAAACAAAAGTTGTCCTAGAATCCCTTTGTTGCCCATGGAGGAGGAGGAGGAGGAGGAGGAAGAAGAAGAAGAAGAAGAAGAAGGAGGAGGAGGAGGAGGAGGGTTTTGGATTTATGCCACACCCTTCACTACCTGAAGGAGTCTCAGAGCGGCTTACAATCTCCTGTCCCTTCCCCTCCTCACAACCGACATCCTGTGAGGTCGGTGGGGCTGAGAGAGCTCTCTCAAAAACTGCCCTTGAGAAGAACAGCTCTGAAAGAACTTGTGACTGACCCAAAGTCACACCAGCAGCTGCACGTGGAGGAGTGGGAAATCAAACCCGGTTCTCCCAGAGTAGAGTCCGTGCTCTTAACCACCACACCAAACACACCCCAAAATCCAACACCGAACTTTGACCTCGCATTCGAAAAACGATACCATTTTCCGCACCGGACCCAGACCCCTGCGGATGTCGTGAGCTGGTTTTTCGGGAGGCGTTACCTGTGCTGCCGGAGGAGCTGCGGCGGATGCCTGAGGAGCGGGAGGGGGGACCTGTGCCGGAAGTGGCTGTGCAGGAGCTTGTCCCGCAGGCTGAGGTAGTTGGGCGGGAGCCTGGGCGGGGACGTTGAGCAAGGGGCCGGTGGGCTCAGCTGACGGAAAGAGCTGGAAGGACAAAAAGCAAAGGAGAAAGGAACGACTGCAGGCAAAAGCAGAACAGCCGAAACCCACTTGCCCCCAAAAAGCATTCCCAACCAGGGCAAAGGCATTCGCGCTTCCAACGCCCTCGAGTGGAGTCAGGGCCAGTGTTCCCTCTAAGCTGAGTTAGTGTGAGCTAGCTCACAGGTTTTTAGCCTCCGGCTCACACATTTTTGTCTTAGCTCAGGAAGGGACGGCTCCAGGGCAAACTAATTTATGCAGCAGCCAAATCGCTCGCTCACAACTTTAACACCAGTAGCTCGCAAAGTATAATTTTTGCTCAGTGGACTCCACAGCTTAGAGCAGGGGTCCTCAAACTTTTTAAACAGGGGGCCAGTTCACTGTCCCTCAGACTGTTGGAGGGCCACCGCGTTCGCCCCTCCCCCCACCAGCCTGCTCGCCCCGCCGCCACGTTCGCCCCTCCCCCCACCAGCCTGCTCACCCCGCTGCTGCGTTGGCTCCCCCCCACCAGCCTGCTCGCCCTGCCGCCGCGATCGCCCCCTCCCCCATCAGCCTGCTCGCCCCGCCTCCGCGTTCGCCCCCTGCCCCCCACCAGCCTGCTCGCCCCACCGCCGCATTCGCCCCCTCCCCCACGACCAGCCTGCTTGCCCCTTCCTCCTCCTCAGCTCCTGGGCGCTCTTGCCGCCCAGGGCTGCTGGAGGAAGAAAGAGGCTGCGGGGGCGCTGCTGCTGCTGCGCTCCTCGTGGAGGCGGCGGCTCCAGGCGGTGGGGACGGGCATAAGCACTCGGCGGGCCGCATAAATGTCCTCGGCGGGCCACATGTGGCCCGCGGGCCGTAGTTTGAGGACCCCTGGCTTAGAGGGAACATTGGTCAGGGCAGGCGTCAGAGTCAAAACGTGCAACCGTTCAGAACCTCCATAGATGAGGTCCACAGGTTCCTTGTTGAACTGGTCAGGGGTTGGCTGGCAGAAGGGACCACCGGTGTTCCCTCTAAGCTGAGTTAGTGTGAGCTAGCTCCCACTTTTTTAGCCTCCGGCTCGCACCTTTTTCTCTCCGCTCAGGAAGGACGACTCCAGAGCAAACTGATTTATGCAGCAGCCAAAATCGCTCGCTCACCACTTTAATGCCAGTCGCTCACCAAGGAGAATTTTTGCTCACGCAAGACTCCACAGCTTAGAGGGAGCATTGGAGATCACCCTGACGCAGCTGGAGGTTAAGAACTCGCTCCGGGTTTCTCTGCCTCGCCTTAGGGCAAGAGTCTTCAGGGACCCTCCTTGGCTTTAGGCTGGCGGACACTGTAGTGCCAGCCAGTGTTCCCTCTAAGCTGTGGAGTCTTGTGAGCAAAAATTCTACTTTGTGAGCTCCTGGCATTAAAGTTGTGAGCGAGCGATTTGGCTACTGCATAAATGAGTTTGCTCTGGAGCCATTCCTTCCTGAGCTAAGACAAAAATGAGTGAGCTGGAGGCTAAAAGACGGTGAGCTAGCTCACACTAACTCAGCTTAGAGGGAACGCTGGTGCCAGCTTGTGCCACGTTGCCAACGCTCCCGGGCCTTTGCCCTGCAGATCCGCTCATCTTTGCAAGGCAAGATTTGGTCACATTTTTTGAGATACGCGGGGGATTCTCCTCTGTTCATCGCAAGGCTGGATCTGAGGTTCTTAGGGTGGAGCTCCGCTCTCACGATGCACTTTTCTGCCCCTCGTGCAACCCGAAACGCTGCCTTGTGGCTCACGGGACCCCCAGGAACAGTCCCAGGCAGGCCAGAAGTGGGATGACGTTCAGGTCAGAAGGGGAGAACCAGCGAGCATTACCTCCCTCCTTTGCTAGCAAATGTACACGTGGGCCCACGGAACTACTCCTGTGAGATCCAACACCTGGTACTTTGCTTCTGCCTTCATCCTAGATTGGACCTGCCCCGAAAATTCTGTTGGTTCTGGCGCGATTCGGCGTAAACAAGCCTTCTCATAAACCATAAATGAAGCTCGTTTCAGATAAAAGCTTTTCGTCTCCTGTCTTACAATGATAATTGCGTGAAACTGCACGGTGTGCCTGGCACGACAATCAAAAGAATGACTTGATATTAATAATGTTTTTGCTTTCTTGACATTTCTGTAAAATCCACATCGTCAAAGGGCACGGATTAACATTTCGGTGGCCACGTGCAGAGAGACGTCCTCGCCGGTATTACTAATTCCGCAATAACGGGTTAGGAATGGATGTCAACCAAAAGCTGTTTCGCCTACAGCATTTAAAGATGCTATGTGATTTGTTGACTGAGCACCTAGGCACTTTGCGGGGGGTAAAAACACAACACCAAAGTGACCCTGAGACAAAATTATGAGGAGCTGGGGCAACAACTTACCTCTGAATTCTGAGAAGATTCTTTAACCCTGGGAGACTGGAAAAGTAAGAATAACTGTCGTTAGCATGCAATCAGCGCTCTCTGTAAGCTGTGCATGTGAGCGGCCGCTCATTAACACAGGAGGCCCCGCTCAGCAGCAATGTGGGGCCACGCGGGGTCTTGCACTGCCCTTTTTAAGATCACGTCAAATAAGGCTCCAAATATTTCTCAAACATACAATAGTATTCAACACATGAAATTCAAGAAATAAGAAAAAATACAATAGATAGGCTGGGGATTTAAAGCAATATCTCACATTTACTATTTAACACTCCCAAAAGAAGGGCTTCACAGATTCCAATTTCACAATTTCAATGGACTGAAAAACATGATCTTCAAATGTCTGTAAAGCAAGTACAGCCACTTTTTAAGACTTAAGATAAACTTGCCCTCCAATGGATCCCTTGAGAAAGGATTTAAAGAGGGGTGTCAAACATACAGCCCGGGGGCTGGATCAGGCCCTCGGAGGGCTTCCATCAGGCCCGCAGTGGAACTGGCCACCGCCTGCTTCCAGTTCTGCTGCTGCATCATACCTTACTTCGCCAGACTCTCTCAATCACTCAGCCATTTCGTGTTTTAACCTGGGTCCTAGACTCAGAACTCTGAGCCTGAGATTTCTGTGCTGAATGTCGATAAATCAAAAGTAGGTTTGCAGCTTACAGAGCTAATGTTTTAAGCATGTTTTTAAGTAAAAAAAAATCTTTGTGTTTGTTTCCTTTATAAAGTTTATCTCTCCGCTACCTGGCATTACCTTTTATGGCAGACACAGCCCGACCCAGCAAGGTCTCATTTATGTCAGATCCGTCCCTTGTAACAAATGAGTTCGACACCCCTGATTTAAAGTGTGCACATTTGAGGCCCTGTAATTGCGGGTGAATGAACTCTTGGAAAATTTAAATGGGTAGAGGCCAAATCAGGCCACTGACATACGTAGCTCTTCTCTGAATTCAGTTCTGTGTTTTAAATATACACACGGAGGCCAGCTTAGAAAAGAACTGCTAAACTCTTTCTTCCAAAAGTATATATTTTTCTGTAAACTGCCTTTAAACTTCCCAGGCCAGATGTCTGTACGGACTAATTATAAACCGGAGGGCCTGAAAAGAGACTACATTAGCGATTTGTGTTTTAATAATTAATGCCTTCTGTTGGCAGATTTGAGACGCAAGAGCAAGTTCTCCCGAGTAAGCAAAACGCTGGCTGCCTCTGAGAATATTAAACGGCAGCTAAGCTCTCTCTGGGAGGGAAGGATTCAAGATTGTCCCCTAATTGATTCAGACATTTCCTCCTCCTGAGTGCATCCCTCCTCGAACACTCTCGGCACAGAAGCTGATGGAGGGAGAAGCTGGTGGTATTTTACAATGTAAGAACATACAGAGATGCTACGACTGGATCAACGGCAACGATTTTCTACATGGGGGGCGGATGCTGGCTACCTGGGTCTCCCAATGGCAGGGTGGTTAAGATTGCGTTTAATGGTTGATTTTTAAAATTTATTTATTTTATTTATTTTATCCAGTTTGGTGTAGTGGTTAAGAGCATGGACTCTGATCTGGCAGAACCGGGTTTGATTCCCCACTCCCCCCCCCCACATGCAGCTGCTGGTGTGACCTTGGGTGAGTCACAAGTTCTCTCAGAGCTGTTCTCTCAAGGGCAGTTCTCGAAAGAGCTCTCTCAGCCCCACCTACCTCACAGGGTGTCTGTTGTGGGGAGGGGAAGGGAAAGGAGATTGTGAGCCGCTCTGAGTCTCCTTCGGGTAGTGAAGGGCAGGGTATAAATCCAATCTCTTCCTTCTTCTACCTCACAGGGTGTCTTGTTGTGGGGAGGGGAAGGGAAAGGAGATTGTGAGCCGCTCTGAGACTCCTTCGGGTAGTGAAGGGCAGGGTATAAATCCAATCTCTTCCTTCTTCTGCCTCACAGGGTGTCTTGTTGTGGAGAGGGGAAGGGAAAGGAGATTGTGAGCCGTTCTGAGACTCCTTCGGGTAGTGAAGGACGAGGTATAAATCCAATCTCTTCCTTCTTCTACCTCACAGGGTGTCTTGTTGTGGGGAGGGGAAAGGAGATTGTGAGCCGCTCTGAGACTCCTTCAGGTAGTGAAGGGCAGGGTATAAATCCAATCTCTTCTTCTACCTCACAGGGTGTCTGTTGTGGGGAGGGGAAGGGAAAGGAGATTGTGAGCCGCTCTGAGTCTCCTTCGGGTAGTGAAGGGCAGGGTATAAATCCAATCTCTTCCTTCTTCTGCCTCACAGGGTGTCTTGTTGTGGGGAGGGGAAGGGAAAGGAGATTGTGAGCCGCTCTGAGACTCCTTCAGGTAGTGAGGGGCAGGGTATAAATCCAATCTCTTCTTCTACCTCACAGGGTGTCTTGTTGTGGAGAGGGGAAGGGAAAGGAGATTGTGAGCCGTTCTGAGACTCCTTCGGGTAGTGAAGGACGAGGTATAAATCCAATCTCTTCCTTCTTCTACCTCACAGGGTGTCTTGTTGTGGGGAGGGGAAAGGAGATTGTGAGCCGCTCTGAGACTCCTTCAGGTAGTGAAGGGCAGGGTATAAATCCAATCTCTTCTTCTTCGTTTATATCCTGCCTTTCACCAAAGCGGGTTACGTCATTCTCCTCTCCTCCGTTTGATCCTCACAACAACCCGATGAGGTAGGTTAGGTTGAGAGTATATAATTGGACCAAGGGCACCCAGGAAGGCTTCCATGGCACAAGTAGGGATTCGAATCTGAATCTCACTGCTTTCACCACTCCACCATGCTGGCTCTTGGGGGGGGGTGTGTGCGCAATATAATTCACTGAATCTCTGATTCCCAAAGGATTTAGCTTACAGACAGATCCCAGGGAAGATTGTGTGAACGTGCTCCACAAGTCTCTGAACAACTAAATGAGGGTCTGAACAACTAAATGAGGATTTCCTTCCAGTATTGCCAAAGAAATGAAGAATCGTACCTGTGGTCTCATGGAATTTCTGATTTGATTGATTAACACATGGAATTCACTGCCATGGGAGGTGGTGGCAGCTACAAGCATGGACGGCTTCAACAGGAAATTGGGTAAACATATGGAGCAGAGGTCCATCAGTGGTTGTTAGCCACAAGGTATAGATAGGAATTCTCGGTCTGGGGCAAGTGATGCTCTGTATTCTTGGTGCTGGGGGGGGGGGAGGGCAACAGTGGGAGGGCTTCTAGTGTCCTGGCCCCACTGCTGGACCTCCTGATGGCACCTGGTATTTTTGGCCACTGCGTGACACAGAGTGTTGGACTGGATGGGCCATTGGCCTGAGCCAACATTGGCTTCTCTTATGTTCTTATGATCCATTAGGATTGTAGCCCGCTCTCCCTGTGCCCAGGCTCAGAGTGGCTAACGTCATAAAAACATTCTGGTACATAGTGCAATGAATACAATAAAATACCTGATAATATACAATGAAATACATCATATTATAAACTAATCAGTAGTGTAAGATAAATTTAGATTGTTTTGTTGGCTTATGTTTGTACTGTACCCGTTGTAACGCTGTTCATTGTCACGGGAAGATACTGTTTATGTTATGGATAATGTTAAAGTTGTTAAAAGTTGTTTTAAGTTATGCTTATTTTGAAAAATAAAATAAAAATAAAGAAATATCATATACTAAACAGGAGCTGCGGTGGCTCAAGTGGTTAAGACGATGAACTGCAGGCTGTGGAAGGTCAGGAGTTCAGCAGTTCGAGACCCGAGTGGCCGCATGACAGAGTGAGCTCCCGTCTCTGGTTCCAGCTCCTGCCAACCTAGCAGTTCGAAAGCAAGAAATTGCAAGTAGATAAATAGGTACCACTTCGGTGGAAAGGTAACAGCGCTCTGTGCGCCTTGGTGTTTAGTCATGCCAGCCACATGACCATGGAAATGTCTTCGGACAGCGCTGGCTCTTCAGCTTTGAAACGGAGATGAGCACCGCAACCCTAGAGTCGGATTCGACTGGCTTTCGAGCAAGGGAACCCTTTACCTTTACCCTTTTAACAGTATAATTAAAAGATGGCGTAAAACTCGGAGGGGAGAGGTGCGTAATCTGTCTGGCCTAAAGGGGGGACGGGACACCAGAAGGGAGGCCAAAGATGGAACCTGTCACTGCCCTCAACCATTGGTCCAGCGAAACATCTCTGTTTTACAGGCCCTATGGAACCAAGTTAGGTCCTGCAGGGCTCAGCTGGAAGAGTCTTCCACCAGGCTGTATCCTTCACTGTATCCTTCAGAGAGGTCCCCCCACGTAGCCATCCTCCCAGGGATTGGCTGGTTTCCAACTGGGAAGCAACCAGCGTGGCTTACCCTGAGCTGTGAAATCGCTGCTCGGCCCTCTTCGCTTTCTTCATCGAATTCGTCGTCACTCCACTCCCAGCCACCGTCTTCCGTCTTGTGTAGACGTCCGCTGGAACCTGGGACTCTCCGGACCTGGACGATAAAAGCCAGAAGCGAGTCAAAACAGGAAACTTTGTCGAACTGGCAACTGGGCTCACAGTCCTGAAAAACTGCAGGCGACCGCATTAGAACTCAGCACCAACAAAGCTGACTTATACTGTCAGTCTACTGAAGCCAGTATCGCCTACTCTGACTGGCAGTGACTCTCAGGCAGAGAAGAAGAAGAAGAAGAAGAAGAAGAAGAAGAAGAAGAAGAAGAAGAAGAAGAAGAAGAAGAAGAAGAAGAAGAAGAAGAAGAAGAAGAAGAAGAAGAAGAAGAAGAAGAAGAAGAAGAAGAAGGTCGAGCTCGCCACCTAGCATGACGCTAATAAGCTAGAACTTAAGCCTGCCAGACAATCTTTAGATCTCCTGGCTATACGACACATAATGCTATACAATAATTATAATTATTATTGGATCATTAGTCTATTAAATGGCTTGCAGCAGCTCTCCAGGTCTTTCGCCTGCTACCTGATCCCATTTGAACTGCAGATGTCAGGGACTGAACCTGGGACCCTGTGCGTGCAAAGCAGACAGTCAACTAATGAGCCACAGTCCCTCCCTAGGTCTTTAAGAAACGAAACTGTTGAACAGTATTTCAAAAAGATGCATTCTGGGCATCTGGCAAGAGGATCCCTGTTCAGCGATGCAGAGCTTCTGCCTGTCAATCTTACAACCTGTCGCTTGGGGATGTGAAATAAATGGAAACCGTTGAGATTCCTCAGTTGGACCTCAGTGTGATGGCTTCTTAGTACAGAATTAGAGAATACGGATGCGTGGGGACTTGAGAAGCAGTGCTACTGATGACTGACATGATCCAAGCCACATCAGGGTTTTTAAGCAGAGGCTAGATGGCCACCTGAGAGCAATGCTGATTCTGTGAACTTGGACAGATCCTGGGAGGGAGGACAGGAACGGCTGCATCAGCGCTCAGTTCTCATGGCCCTTTCTCACACGCCCAGGGAAATGCTGATCGCCACTTTGGGGTCAGGAAGCAATTTTCTCCAGGAGGTTTTTTTTGCCATCTTCTGGGCATGGAACAGGGGCCCCTGGGGGTATGCGGGGAGGTATCTGTGAATTTCCTGCATTGTGCAGGGGGTTGGGCTAGACGACCCCAGAGGTCCCCCTTCCAACTCTATGATCCTATGAATCTGGAAAATCAAGCCCCCTGAGTGTCATTAGCCAGCCTGACCCTGAGAAAACACCTTCCCAATTCAAAGACGGCAGTGCAAGCAAGGCGACATATTAGATGGTGGCAGAGAATCCCGGTCTCCTCAACACAGGGACTGCCGCTTTGCATAGGGCAAAAATCTGATTTGGCGACTCAGAAGCTGCAGTCGGTTCCACCCCAAGCCCAAAACTGGGTGCCCCCCCCTCCACCCCCAGTACCTTCTTGGCTCTTTCGGTGATTGTCGGGGCTCTCTGCAACATTTTTTCTTGTAAAAATTCTTTGTTCTGGGAAAGACAAAAAAAAAAGAATCTAATTATCACCTGGATTTTCTGTTCTTCGAAAGACCATCATTTGGCTCCAGGAATATTGCTCATCGGGGGGCGGCGGGAGGGGGGGGATGACGACAGCTACATAGGTTATTTCTCTGGCTGAATTGGAACAGAACCAGAAAAGCTTTCGACGAAAGTGTTTTCTAGTAACAAACACATTAGTAGCTTCCTACGGACCGGACTGCGGCGCCAGTCCCTGGAAATTGGCTTTGGGGAGGGCTATGAGGGTCCACCCCTCCAAAACAAATAATGTTCTGACATCTGCTGGGATAGAGTTCATCATATATTGATGATCACGTGCTACTTTCCCATCAAATGCAGGACTGTCGGCAGATTTCTTTGAGCGGGTACCAGGGCACCGCTACGGAACAGACTGAGCGAGAAACGGCTCGCTGAATCGGGGAGCGGAACTCTTGACGGTGGGCTGGACTGGCGACTCGGGGCAGAACGTTCTCGACGGATCGCGCTCCCTTTTTGAAGGGGCAAATGCAGTCTGGAGTTACTCCTTGCCCAGGAGAAGAAGAAGAAGAGAAGAGATTGGATTTATACCCCGCCCTTCACTTGGAGTCTCAGAGCGGCTTACAAACTCCTCCTAGATTCTTGAGGCGGCAGCCATGACAGGCCAGGAGTATCTTTCACTCGCTTAGAACACCGAGCCCTCTGGATTGCCTAAACCAGAGATTCCCCATAGTGTCCTCCAACACTTTTCTGGTGCCTGCCAGTTTGGTGAAGGGGTTAAGAGTGGCGGACTCTAATCTGGGAGAACCGGGTTTGATTCCCCACTCCTCCTTCACATGCAGCTGCTGGTGTGACCTTGGGTCAGTCACAAGTTCTCTCAGAGCTGTTCTCTCAAGGGCAGTTCTCAAGAGAGCTCTCTCAGCCCCACCTACCTCCCAGGGTGTCCGCTGTAGGAAGGGGGAGGGAAAAGAGACTGTAAGCCGCTCTGAGACTCCTTCGGGTAGTGGAGAGAGCTCTCTCGAGAACGGTCCTTGAGAGAACAGCTCTGAAAGAACTTGTGACTGACCCAAGGTCACACCAGGAGCTGCATGTGGTATAAATCCAATCTCTTCTTCTTCTTTTATGAAATAGATGAAGCCCAGTAGGGCTTCTGATTGGCTGTGCAAATTTTTTCAAAAAACGTTGCTTTGCCAGCAGCTGCTGCCACAACCCAAGAATCTTCTGCTGTGCAACTGAAGGCAAGCGGTGGCAATCATTCTGTGGCTGGCTCCACCCCCCGTGGCAGCCATTTTGTTGCTCCGCCCACCAGGCCGTGTCAGGATTCCAAATGCGCCCATAGGCTCCAACAGCTTGGGGACCTCTGGCCTGAGCCTTCAGCACAGGGACATGGCCGCCTTCCTCCAAGCACTGCTAACTTCCAGTGTGAAGCGCTGTAACATGGGCATACCCTTGAAAACGGTTTGGAAGTTGCAGCTGGCACAAGAGCGGTTATTTATCAAGGCTGATTCTGGGGAAAGACAGACGGCCTCCTGTGTGGGCCAGGGTGCACAAGCCGAAGATTCACACCGTTTATGATCTTCAAAGTCTTTAATGGCTCTGGAATCTCTCCGGAGAGTCATTCCTCCCCTATGCTCTTTACAATCTGCCAGACAGGGCTTCCTTTAGTTCCTTCTCTGTGGGACACAAAACCTGGCAGGGACTGCTCTGTGATGGCACCGCAACCCGGGAATCGGCTTTAGGGGAGAAGCTGTCCCAGCCCACCTACTGAGTGGTCTTTGAAAAACATTTGTAGACCTTTTCGCTTTTACATGTCTTTTACACAACTGCAATTTCTGTGGACAGTTTTATTGCTTTGGTTTATTATGTTTTAATTGCAAATGCATGCTTCGACAGGAAGGCAAGGACTACTACAACCATCTCGCCCCGATTCACGCCAGATCAAGAGATTCTGACCGCTGGATCGGATAAGGACTAATGGATCTCAAGACAGAGACCGACTGGTTAATCAGATCCGGGAGGAACCGGTCTGCGATGCAAGGCATGCACGTAAGGCGTAGGTAACTGTACCTTTGCTTTCTGGAAAAATTTGTGTCTTAGGAGTTCAGCCGCGGTGGGCCTAGAAGGGAAAAGAAAGAGAAGGAAGACATTAAGAG